>JANVCC010000012.1:1794250-2032656 GCA_025345505.1 Todiramphus chloris collaris | reverse complement strand
AAAAAAAAAAAAAAAAAAAAAAAAAAAAAAAAAAAAAAAAGACACTAAAGCAGTGCTGATCTGGTTTGGTTTTTTTTGAGTTGTAACATTCTCTAGAAGCTTCTCTCTTCCTGACACCTTCCTTTCTTCCTTGTAGCGCTTCCACAGGCATAGGACAAACGAGCACCTTTAATTCATGCAGCTCAGTTTCTGCTGTTAAGACTGAAAAATGGCTGTAATTTATAAGGCAGCGTAAAGAGCTCCACACCTAGAAAACTCAAAAGTAGGTAGCTTTTCCCTGATAACCACTTGTAAATGGGTTCCTTTCTAGCATTATAAATTTCATTTTTTGATACATATTTTCGATTAAAAGAACTCTTCACAATTTCTTAACCTTTCATGACCCACAAACCTTCTGTAATCAATCCCCTTTGGGCTTTTGAGAAGTCAAATGTGTTAGTACCTTGCATACGTTGCAAGACACAAAAACTACATACTGCAGATAACTCCCAGAGTTCGTTTGAACACTTTTGCAGCAATTATTAAATCTTTTTCTTGTTTAAAAAAAAAACAAAACAAAACACACCTTCCCCCCTGATCTGTGAAAGGCTCTGGCAAATCTGGAAAATGCATTACATAAATAGCAGAGTTACACACGCACAAAGACGTAACAAACCCCAGACCAAAGACACTTTTGTCTTTCAGTTATGACAATGGTCATTTTTATCTGTGACTACGGGCTCATTTAAAGGCATTTAAGTCAGCAGTGTTCCTTTACCATCATTTATTTTACATTAATCTTCCTACTTCTACATACAAATATATTCCTCAAATTCGTGTCATGCCATTCATAAACCTGTCTGCCTTAGTTTGCACAGAAGCAAAATTAAAACTGTACAAATGCCACTGTTCTGATACCATTTGGAGTGGCAGATGTCCAACTGCCAGCTGTACAAGTACTGAATACGAAGCCCTAATTACACAGTAATCAAATGCTTTGTTAAACCATATTTAAGAATTTTATTGTCACTTAATAACTACACGAGTATTAGCAGATAAACACACATGTGGTCCATTAACATAAGTTTTAAGTATATCCGTAATGTGATGGATAAATGAGAACTGTTGATTGGACAAATGGAGACTTTCGAAAAGCCTTTGACCCTGTCTTTCAATGACAGTTCTTGGGAAAACGGAAAATTAAGCTGTCATGAGATGAAAGGTAAGAGTTGCACCAGCGATTACAAAACGGCTAAGAGACAACAACAAAGGAATAATTAAAAGAACAGTAATACATAAATCATTAATTGTGGCAAAATAGATCAAAACAGCGCCACAAGGTTATCTTCAGGCTTAAATCAAGTACATACATTTACCATCTGGGAAGAGAAATAAATTAACGCAACAGTATTTGCCACTGACTTAAAATCATTGAAGAAATAAGAAAGCATGACAGCAGAGACCATCCATCTGGCTTATGAGTTCACTTCTGTTATATTATTCTTTGAAGGAAAGAACCCCTCTTTCAACTCCTTTTTTGTCTACAGCACAAAAAGCAAGCTACAAGTGTACATCTTAAAAAGCATCCCACAGATGAGCACTGCTCTGTACTTTATGGATAGCATCAATTAGTTTAATGTTCCCTTCACCTTTCTGTCTGTTCTGCCCCCTAACTTGAGGGAGCTCCCTCAAGGAGCCTGATAAATTTAAAGACGAAACCTGTGATATGGCCTCCTGCAATTTGGTCATTAAAGTTACACACTCAAATTCCTTTCAGTCTTAATGTCTGGAAGGCTGTGACATCTTCCTCTCTTAAATCGCACTTTAGAACTCATCTGTGTCATGATGTCTTTAAATAAATAATTCAGCTGCAGCCAAGCAGTTGGGCTGATCACACCCAGTTAATCCTGATGATTCTTCCCTCACCTGCCAGTTTATTAGTGAAAGAACAGACACAGCTCATGAAGCCAGACAGAGTGGGCTTTATTTTATTCTTTTAACTCACACAAATAGTACCTAGCCCATCAGTCTCTGGAAGCCTTCCAAAGACTCTGGCAAAAGAGGCAAAAAACAGCAGGACACCCAAGAGGAACAGGTGACAGTACATATGTGGCAGTCAAAATTCAGTATTAGTGACATTATTCTAACTTCAAGCAAATTTCTCAAGTTGTAAAGTAATGATCCCCATGCAAATCAGAGATCTGTGCATCTGACAGCTGTCTTTTTTGAGCAAAGCTTAAAAAAAACTCTAGTATTTTTGTGTCACTGTTCACAAAGTAGGGAATTCTAGGATGGCAGTCTATGGGTTAATGAGATCTCTCATACCTAACACCACAAGTTAACATTCATCTCAATCTCTTATGTCTTGTCTGAAGCATCAACAGGGATGATTTAAGGGAGAGAAGCAAAAGCGTGTGGAAAGATGGGCTTTCTCATGACGTTGGGTTTTTTTTCCCTAAATAATGATTCCATATGGGAAGCACAGTTTACAAATAATTGCTTACCAGATCTCTAAAGAAAACAAAAACCAATGCATCTGATAATAAAAATAAAATAATGTTTTCTTATATAAAGGTGGCAGAGTGTACTAGAGGACCAGAAGCCAAGAAATAAACAATTTCAACAATTCCTTGAGAAGCCTGAAGCTACATTCCGGATACTTGCTGCTGTAAATGCCAACATAAGGATATAGTATCTCAAAACCAGTCATGTTGTAGGTGGTGCACACTACTCATGGACAGTAACAACTCAAGGCAGTATTTCACATACCTGAAAACATCACTCAAGTTTGATCCAAACTGAAACACAGCACTGAGTTGATAACAACAAATTTGTGCCCAGAATTCTCCTGACTGAGAACCAACTATAAGCTCTTGGGTACTACACATGGCTCCTTTGAATTTAAAGTATTTGTTTAAATTGATACTACTTTCTGTGTTTTCAACAAAGGAAATCTGTGAAACTTACTTATATCTGCTCCTCATATTCTACAAGACAAACCCTCCTCACAGGGACGACAGTGAATGCAAGAAGGGAACGGCCCTGCTCATACAGTCATTCACATCAAAACAGACCCCCAAAAAGGGCTAAACTAGGCTGAAACATCAACCCTCCCAAAATAACGAGTAAACTGTAACATTTCAGCACTTAGTGTTCCAGAATAGCGTTTGCATTTGACCTTGTTCCGTCTGCTTGGATGGGAGGATACTTTTCCTTTATTATTATTTTGCTTAAGTTGGTGTGCAAAAGCCCTGGGAGCTGGAAAAGATTACTTAAAAAAAACAAACAAACAAACAAAAAAAAACCCCACACACACAAAAAAAACAAAAACCCCTCTACTGCTTGCTCTCTAGCATACAGGAGTCAATCCAAAACTCCCGAGAATCCCCAAAGAAGGAATTACTACAACATCGAATAGATTTAACCAGTGAGGGATATAAGAGTTGGTTTAGGTCCTAATGCAGTTAAGCTGGCAAAATGATGCTTTTCAACTGGTTTTCCATTTCAATTGGTTTAATATTCTACAGAAGGATATACAGCAGTTAGTCATCCACCTCCATAAGGGAGGAGAACTGGCTAGGTGCAGATTCAGAAAGGAAAAAAAAAACCCAAAACATTTTGCACTTTTTAAACAAATGAATCTTTGAATCCAGGTCATTGTGTTTTGAGTAGGTCAAGAGAATGCAAATATGAAGTGCTACAAAAACACTTTACCTTCACATCTTTGAATTAACACAATTGATGAGCTGCCACCATTTACACTAGTTCTTTAGGGAGTGAATGGCAGAGAGCTGCACGTAGGCTTCTGGAACACAATGTAGCAATTTGTACTAAAATTAGCATATTAAAAACAAATTGCTAAATGGCACAAAGACGTAATTTGCACAACAAGCTCTCGGTTTGGCTCTTCAGCCTGCCACGTAAGGAAAACATAATATTTGATTTGGACCTGCCAGTATCCTTCAAGCTTTGGGCCTCCAATAGGTGTTTACAAATTATTTATAAGAAACATTGGACGCAAAATTTCTAAATACCATCAGCTTAGCTGAGTGCTATCAAGACAGTGAGAAGTCAGAAGCAGATGCTCACTCTTCTGTAAGGTAACACTTAAAATACTACAGGTTGTGCATGAGTTTTAAAACCAGTATCAGCAACATCAAAAGTGACCACAGTGAGAACTCCGACAGAGATGAGGAAAGTATTTTTGTACTTTCTTGCTTGTTTGTTCTCCGAATTTGCATTTTTGATAGAATAAGGAGGCCATACAGGCACAGCAACTGACATAGACCTGCTGGGCCACCCAGATCCCAAATACACAGCTCTACTGCTAAAGCAACTAAATTTTGGGGTAACGCCTCTCTGATCTTCCAAATTAGCTTCACATTAAGTACTTTAGAGAAAGTTGGGAAAAACACCTTAGCTGTTTTACGAAAGACTCATTGCCAACCAACTTTTGCTGGCTAAGATTTAAATGCAGTGGGTTCATATCATAAAATAATTAAAAAATTACTTCCTCTGACCCTGAAAGGACAGTTACAGAATTACTGCTAAAGAAAATCTAAACCATCTCTACTGAAATTATCTCCTATTAAGCTAACCCTAAAGTGGATTTATATCTTGTTTTGCTTTTTAAACTTGGACCATTTAAATGCTTTCATTTACAGCGCAGCCCTTACAGACATTTTTTTTTCAGCACAACTGACAGACCAACACTGAGATCTCAAACAACAAAACTGCGAGGGGCCAGACCTCCTATGTAACTATGTATTTCCCTTTTCCTTCAGAAAGCACGCCCTTCCACCTCCCACCATTAATCTCTTCCTCATCTTCCTTCTCCTGCATAATTTAGAAGTGAATTAAAAGTTTCAGTTCCCAAGGCTAACAATGAGGGGATTATTTAAAAAATTTACATGCTAGTCAAATTTATTTTTACATGGGTGAAGCAACAGATCTTCCACTTCCCTATGAGGGTTATGTCACAAATGACTTTTTACCACGACAAAAACACAAAAATACATGCTCTGCAAAATTCTCATTCTATTTAAAAACTTCTACGCTTGTCCCATTTTAAGAGTATTTAATTTTGTCCCCTCTTCAGCAGGCCTGCCTCTTTTCAGCCATAAATCTACACACCAACTTCCTTTTTCCTCCGAGTTTGTAAGCCGCCTATGCTACTGCTATTCAGATCCTATACTCCTTCCCCTTCCCACACTCTGAAACCTCTTTCACAACCATTCATTTTGGTCCTTCACCTATGTCAGTGTTTGTAACCAGGAGTCACAGCCTGGCATGGATGCCCAGAACCTTCCATTCCCTGCATGCCACACACTCTCCCCAAGCAGTACTGAAGCATCCCAGTTATGTGAAAGGCCTCCTCAGATTGCCCACTCCAAGCACTACAGGGTAGGTGAGCCTGTTCACTTGAGTACTATTTGTTCCTAGGGTCTTAACACTTCAAAAGCAGTAGCCTATCTTGTATGCATGAAAGTTTTTTTGTAGGACAGGGCATCTGTCAGGTGGCAGCACATAACTGCAACTACTACGCCCTTTAAAGTCACTGCCCAGGGTACAAAAATATTTGTTTTTTTCAACAAAACATCAATAACAGGCTTGATCCTTCACCAGCTACCACACTATACTATCTTCTCAAGCACTTTCGGGATGTCCCTGTAGTTGAAGCACCTTCTTTTTTTCCCTAAAATGCACTTGAATATATATACTTAATTCCTGACTGCCTAAGAGTAACTGAGTTTGATGTCACAACAATGGCCTGCTTGCTTGCCTGTTGCTCTGAGCTACCTTCAAAGACCATCACTTGCAACAGAGCGAACCTTTGAGCTATTCTAACTCCCACCACCTGCAACAGAGCAACCTGATGATGGTCAAGACCCACCAAAGACCAGCTGGGGGAAGGTGTCTCTCCTGAATGAAGATGTCCCTACCGTCCAAAGATACCTTCTCCCTCCCTGCTCACCCTGAACAGTTTTCCCTGGTTTGACCTGACTGTGGATGGCTGGGGAGATGTTCCCATCTCCTCTCAACGGGAGCAGAGACGCAGATCTGTGCGGCTTTACAGCACGGCAACCCCAAGTTTCAGTGTAAACTCCACCCACGTAGTGCCACAGAGCCACCCCTGCTCCAGTGCCAAGCCCCCCGAGACCCACCTCATCCAGCCACCCCACCTCGGCTGCACCAAGCCCCCAGATACCCTCCTCCTGACCCACCATCACTTTGGAGACAGGACGAAGCAACAGACTTGGGCGGGGGGAAGGGGGGGGAGAGCAAACAACACGCTGGGGCACGGAGAAAGAGAGAGCTACACCACCTTCTCCTTAAGACATGGACTGGGAGGGGGGATGGGGACAGGAAAACATCCATTTCCACCCGCCGGGTCTGGCTGAGGGGCAGGGGCCCAATTACCCCGAGATTTGACCCTCCTCAGGTAAGAGAGGCCCTAAAGGAGAAAAGGGGGGGATTCGCCTGCTGTGGGGCCTAGTCGGGGGGGGTGAGGGCACGGAGAGCTGGTGGGGGCTGCGGGGTGACTGAGGCAGCGGCGGGACGCGGCACCCGGGGCCAGGACAGGGGCCGGGGCGGTCACTCACAGAACTCGGCGATGTAGTAGGAGACAGCGTAGTTCTCCTCGCACCACTCCAAGGTGGAGGTCGGCGGGCCCCAGTAACCCTCCCGGTCCGCGGCCGGAGCCATCGCGGCGCCCGCTTCAGGCCAGAGCGGAGCAAGGGGAAGCGGGGAGGGACGGAGAAGGGCGCGGGGCCCGGAGCGCGGCAGCGGCGGGCGGGGGCCCGCCTTGGGCCCGCCCGGCCGGAGGAGGAGCCGCCGCTGGGCCGCGGGTTGCCGTGGCGACGGGCTGCGGCCTGCGGGCGCGGGAAGGCCGGGCCGGGCTCGTCTTCGGGGAACGGGGGAAAACACGGAAAGGCAGAAAATGTTGAGGTGGAAAAGGCAGATTTAGGGAGAGTGCCGGGGGTGGGAAAGCCGGCTGGGGGCAAGTTTGGCTCGTCGGGGCCGCGGGACAGCCGTGTAGGGAGGAGGCGGGACGGGCACCTTCGCGGCCTCTGCCTCACCCGTTTTTTTTCGGGCAAAATCCGCTCCCTCGGGTCGGTTTGGTGGCACCGAGATGGTTTCCCCCCCCCGTTTTTCCATGTAGACTGCAGGGAGGCTTTGTAACGAGAGCGAGGCAGGCTTCATGTTTTTAAATGAAGAGGCAAGTGGTTCTCTACTCGTGGGCTGGGAGGAGGAAGGGTTTTTTTATAGCACTGCCTACTACAGGAGGGTTGTCTGAAAAAGCACATTTGTCACCCGGTGTGCAACGAGTCCAGTTCTCACACACTCAGGAGAGTCATTGTCTATTTATTTCAGGGTTGTGCAAAGCTGGGTGCTCGGCGGTTTTCTGAAATCAAGCACACCAAATGGGTCTCTCTATGCTGTTTTTACAAATAAAACTTATAGACTTAGTAATTTCCATGCTCATCCTCTTTATGATGATTCATTAGTAATTTACATACAATTATACTGCTGCTGAATGCACACTTCCACTGCTACACATGCTCAGGGGAAAGGTCTGCACCTGGTCTTTTTGACCCATGAGTGTGATTTTTAGTATTATAATGAAGGTAGTTCAGCTAAGGATACATGGGCCTTGAGTTCTGACAAGCTGGCAATGTACAATTGAATAGTCTTTTTTAAGGCCTAGTTGATCCAGGATGTCCTTATTAGAAGATATTAACTAAATGTTAGTCCTTCTGATTGGAAGTGTAACATCTTGCCGTAATACAACGTTTGCTATATTTTAGTCTTCAAAAATCCCCGCCCCCCTTGGAGACTAATATAAATGTGTTTTATATTAGTCAAATTTTAGAAGTCTCTAGGACTTTATAGGTACATCTGAAAAGACATTGAAAAATTACACATGTACGTATACAAAGTCTAATAAGGCTAATCAACAGCATCGGCAATTTCTTAACCCATAAACTCAGCTTAGGGAACCAGGATGTCGGCCGTTTCTACGTGTCTTCAAATCCAAGAGAGTTATCATCCTTTTGGACCTCACATAATGTTCAGGTTTGTTTACAAATTTCATTCAAGTCAGTAAAAATCCTTCTGCTACAATCTATGTATACACAGCAGCTGGTATTAATCACTGCACACACTCCTCCTGGAGAGGCCAGAAGCATGTCTAGAGCCATTCTGGTTTGAGCAGTTAGCTGGAAAATGAGTACAGACCCAGCACCTTGTTCAGTTTGATAGATTTTTTCATCATTCCCAAGTGAAGATTATGATCCTAACAATCAAAGCATCTCTCCTGGTTCCCTTTGGTTGCCTGACTCATGTAAACAAGAGAAACTAACCACTGTATTTCTCTCATTATTGAGTTTTAGAAAGTAAGTCCACCTGTGTAGATACCATAGAAACAGAACTAATATTATTCCTACAAAACAGTACAAGAAAATTTCTCCCTGTGTACAATCTAAATGTAAAGCTGATTCAATAATAGTCCAAGTACAGTGCATATATCTCTGCCTATTTTTATCTTCAAAGGCTGAACTTGTTCAACTTTCCAGGTCTCTGGAGGGGCCACCTTTACTCAGGTGTAGTGGATTCAAGAATCAATCCCCTAAAATTTCACAGCAGTGTTTGTTGTTGGTAGTACAAGATGAGATCCTTTACGCTTTTCTGTCAGGAGGTCCTCTTTTCAGGAGCGCAGATACGTCTGGTCTCCTGGCCTAAATGAATATACTGGTGAGCCCAAAGGCATAGCAGCTTTCAGTTGGACATACCTATGGAGAGAAGCAAGAACTCTCGCCATAGACGAGATAGTCATCCAAACACTGACTGCCCTTAAGATACATTTGGGTTTCTTTACCTGTTAAATTTACGGTGTAAGGTTCCCCATATAAAATTTCAAATGGACTAACCTTAGGGGTTATTTTAATTCTCAGTAATACTGCTGAAGGTAAAACCTCTATCCACTTCATCTGGGTTTCCTGACACAATTTTCCAATCTGCCTCTTTATTGTCTGATTCATCTTTTCTACCTTTCCACTAGACTGTGGCCTCCATGGAGTATGTAAATCCCACCTAACTTGTAAAAATCTTGACACCCTCTGAACTATCTCTGCAACTAAATGAGGTCCTCTATCTGAAAAGAACCCTTTTGGTACTCCAAATCTTGGTATAATTTCTTTTAACAAAATCTTTACCATGTCTCCTGCCTTATTGGTGTGACATGGGAAAGCTTCAGGCCATCTAGAAAAAGTGTCAACAATTGCCAACAAATACATATATCCGTGACAATTAGGTTATTTGGGAAAATCAATTTGCCAGTATTCCCCAGGTATAAAACTGCTTTTTACCTCTCCAGGAGGGGGGTCTTCTTTGGATTTTAGGATTATTTTTGACACGAATTTCACATAGTTGTGTAACACTTTTATCAATCAGCATCACATTGATTCCTACAACACATCTCCTTATTGCTTCAGTCAGAGCTTCAGTTCCCATACGTGTACTCCTACGGGTTTGTTCCATTAACTCCATCGTTATTTGTGGAGTTGTAACACATTGTCCACTTGGGGTTACCCACCATCCTTTGACAGTCTTTATGGATTGGCAAGTTTGTTTTCTTTCTCTGTATATTTAGGGGTTCTGATTTTTAAAGTTCTTTCTGGGACTAAGGCTGCTACAGTTGTTGATAGAGCAATTCTTTTTGCAGCCTCATCTGCTTTTCTGTTTCCTCTAATCACATCAGTTTGTTCACATCAGTGTGCTTTGCAGTGTATCGCCGGTATTTCTTTGGGTTTTATTAACTCCCTCAAGACTTTTCACCATCTCTTTACTGCATTTTATAGGATTCCCTTGTGATCCTGATAATTCCAAGCCTTGAGTTAAAGCAATTAATTCAGCTTTCTGAGCAGATGTGTTCACTGGCAGTGGTTTTGCCTCCATCTCCCATTCTAGAGTGACAGCAGTGTATCCAGCCTTCCATTCTCCCTTCACTATGAAGCTGCTTCCATCGGTAAACAGCTCCCAGTCAGGATTCTGTAAAGGAGTATCCTTCAGGTCTGAACGACTGGAGTGGCCATTAATCCGCAATTAGGCATCCACAGGCGACACCATCCGGCCATTCCTAGAAATCCCATGAGTTCTTTCTGATTTGGGGAGGAGCGATTTGACAGATTGTCTCATTTCTTTCAACTCCTAGTTTTTTCTTTCTCCTTGGGATATTTCAAATCCAAGAAACATCACATTTCTCTGCATAAACTGCTCTTTCTTCTGCGACACTCTACATCCTGCTAACCACGGAAAGTTCAATAGACTGATAATTGTCTCTAGCAACCATGCCTGCCCCCAACGAGATATCATCTACATACTGTCACAAAATAGTGGAGTGCGAAAGAAGGCATTATTTAAGTCCAGTAGTGTAAAATAAACATTCAAATCAACTATTGCTGTTAACAAAGTGTAAGGATTGGTTATCACTGGGTGTGTATCAGTCACTGTTTGATTAACAGCTCTTAGATCTTTTACTAAATTGTGTTCCTGTGAATGTGGCTTTTTAACAGGCAAAATCAGGGTATTAAATTCCGACTGACATTGTCGTAACAGTCCATATTGTAGAAAGTTGTTAATTATAGGCTCCATTCCAACACAGGCCTCTAATTTCACGGGATATTGTTTATGTCTTACTGGCATTGCTCCTGGTTTCAATTCCACCCTTACTGGTTCTGCTGATTTAGTTCTTTCAAGTTTCTCTGTTGGCCAGGAAAAAGAGATCACTTCATCCATGATTTCAGAGGAGACTTCAGTTTGGTTTTCCTTATTTTCAGCATCTTTCATCTCTGATAATTCCTGTAACATACATACTTCTGCCTCCCAGACATTATTTTGCGGAATATGTACTCAAACTTTGTTTGGATCAAAAGTAGTTTGTGCTCCCAATGTATTTAATAAATGCCTTCCCGTCAGAGGTAACGGGCATTCTGGCATATGCAAACATTCATCTGTAAGTACTTTATTCCCAATTTCACACTTTATCAGTTGAAAGAAAGGTCCGACCTCTTGTTTTCCCTTGACACTAATCACTGACATAGAGAATTTGCTTATGGGTTCTTTACAACTATTTACTACAGAATACATCACCCCTGTATCATCTAAGAATTTAACTGTCTCACTCCCCAGATTAACTTGAAACCAGGGGTTCGCCTGGGGAATCTAATTCTCAAATCCCAGTCACCATTAATCCACATCTTCTGTACCCATCATAAGCAAATCTGCCTCTGGAATGGGTGCAGATGGGAGTAATTAACTGATATGTCTTTGGGCATTCATTTTTCCAGTGTCCCTTCCCCTTGCAAATTGCACACTGATCTCTCCTCAAAGGGATTCTATCTCCTGCTCCTCAGCTCATTCTGTGCCCTTGCCCTTTCAGAAAATCTCTTCCCTAAGAGGAAGTTTGTACTTGAGCAAAGGCAGCTGCTGGAATTGCAGCATTTTGCTTTCTATCCTGCAATTTCTGTTTCTCTTCTCTTACTCTTTCCTATTAGTATGTCCTTCATACGCAAATACTATTAACTGAGATACCGACATTCCAGACATGCCATCTGCTTTTTGCAACTTTCTTCTTATGTCTGATGCTGACTGTCCCATGAACAAAATAGCAGAAGTCCTTCTAGTAGCTTCATCCTCAGGATCCAAATCTGTCCATTTCTGTTCTGTTTCACACAGTCTCCCATAAAAGGCAGAGGGGTCCTCACTTTCACCTTGCACCACCTGGTATAGTTTTACAAGGTTTTAGGTCTAGGTACCTCGTGTATTATTCCATATAATATGAACTTCTGATCTCATTTATTCATCAATCTGCCTGCCTTCCAGTCTGGCTCTTGCACACTCATAAACACTCTGGACCATCCCTTGCATTTAGGCTCTCATTCTCCTCCCGAGCTTTTTCCAGCACCATTCTCTTTTCCTCAGGCAGAAATAAAGTTTTCAACAACACTTGCACATCCTTCCAGTCCAGATTATGATTATCAACAATCATTTTAAAAGACTGATCCATTTTCTCTAGATTTTCCCAATATGACGTATGAAACTCCTTCCAGTTCATTAAATCTGAAGTTGTAAAATGAACTTTCACATAAACAGGCATTCCATCCAGTCCTACTGCCTGACACAGTGCAGCCTCACTAACAGAATTCTGCTGACCCAAGTTCTGCCAGCAGTGGGTCTAAATTCTTCACCACCCTTTTCCCTACCATCAATGCCACTATCCTGATCTCTATCTGGAGGAACCAGCAGTTACACATCCTCTTCCTCACCCTCTGTTTTCCAACATATTTTTTCCAAAATACAAGCAGAACAATATTGAGGCAATTTCTTTCTATTCTCCATCATCATAAATGTATTCAAATCATATACCAACAATTTATATTTTTTCCTTGGTTCATGATCATTTCTTACAGTAAAATACAAATCCATATATGGGATTTCATCCCATTTATCCTGCCTTCTGCAAAACAATGTAAGTTGAAAAATTGTATTATAATTCAAAGATCCCATTTCTGGCCATCTTTCCTTATTCTCCAATTTATGCTTTAGCCACCATTGAGTACAATACTCTTTTAATTTCCTTTTTGTTAGACAATCCCCACCAAACATCCCAATGTTTTAGGATGTATCCTAATGGGGAGCAAGGGGAAACCTCTGCAGACTGTCCTGCTCCCATACTGTTACCCAAAAAGGGTACTCTTACTAACCACAGTTTCATGCACTCCAGTCATCACTGTCCAAATGTGCACAAAGCTTAGAAAATACTTTACCTATTTTTACCCCACACAATATTTTTCTATCATGCATTGCACTTTTGAGTCTCTTACCTGCTCCAGGTGGGAAGATTACTCATGGAGTCCTCCAAACAATAGGTTGGTGTGTGCTTGGAGTCTGGAGAGCAGCTTCTCCACACCGGCAGCTAGCAAGATGATCCAAGCAAAGCTTAACAGCTGTCCCATCTGGGTCTCCAGAAAATTTGTGTCCAAAAAAGCAGAATTGTAGCCTGGAGTGCAATAAATCCAGTTCTCACACACTCACAAGAGTCTTTGCTTATTTATTTCAGGGTTGCACAAGGCTGGGTTCTCGGTGGTTTTCAGAAATCAAGCACACCAAACAGGACTCTCTCTGCTGTTTTTATACATAAAACTTACAAAGATAGTAATTTCCGTGCTCATCCTCTTTACGATGATTCATTAGTAATTTACATACAATTATACTGCTGACTCCACACTTCCAGTACTATGCATGCTCAGAAGAAGGGTCTTCACTGGTGGAAGGGTCTTTCTGACCTATGAGCGAAGGATACACGGGCCTTGAGTTCTCCTGACAAGTTGGCAATGTACAATTGAATAATCTTCTCCAAGGCCTCATTGCTCTGCTATGTCCTTGTTAAAGGATACTAAATATTAGTCCTTCTGATTAGAAGTGCAACATCTTGCCCTAATACAATGCTTCCTATGTTTTAGAGTTTGTCTTCAGCACAGGGGTTTTCTCTCATCTGATGCCTTATTTTGTTTCCTCGGGGCTTACTATGTGTGCTGTGCTTACATCCATAATATGCTTTTCAAGCAGAGTTGGTATCCAAAAGGAAGTAGAGTGTTAAAAGGCAAAAGCTTGAAACATACAGGAAAAGAATAGAATGCCCTAGTACAGGGCCAATAATATCATGCTTTTTTTATATTTCAGAAACAGGTCCAAAGACTTGATGAGAAGCTTTGTGCAGACCTTACACAGTGCCTAGTACCCAGCTGGTCATCAGAATTCGTTATACTGCATATAAACACACAAATGTCGTTCTCCTCACTTCCCCTTCTGTGAGCTAAATATCTCCAATCAAAACACAGACCTTTCCTACTGTAAATGTTGATACTTTGTAATGTATGCATCTATTGTGAAGAATAATCTGCCTTCTGTGATTCAGCTTGTACATAATTGTTTTCAGCATCAGGTAGAGATGTATTTAATGTTTTTCACGGTGATATAAAGCCTTTAAAGCAAAACTGATTTTAATGATGCCAATGATACAATGCTTATATTGCCAAAACATCATCAAAATCACTATGTATTCTTTTTATGCATACCTGTCTTTTCAGAGCTAGATTATCCTCCCCAGAGTTAGACTTTCAAGACTGAGGTCTGGTAGATTCAGAAGCACGAATCTGGTTGTAAACAACAAGGGGGATTCTATCCTGCTTGATGCATTTTAGTCTTTTGGACTTTTGAACATTCAGTTTATACAGTAACGGTGTTTGTAGGGCTCTGATCTATCTCTTGTTACTGTGATTAACCGTTTTAAGCTTAAAAGTTCTTAACAGAGAAAGAATTCAAAGTCAATTTGCAGTAGTTCAGCGACTAAAGAAATAACTATTAAATATCCATCTGTCAAACAAGGAGCACAAAGTGGGAACAATATGAAAACCCAAGAAATTTGTTTGACATTTAATTACAGTTGGCTTTAAATAAATAATTAAAAATACTGATGCTTGTTTCTTTTCTCATCACATGAATGCTGGATGTGACAAGGCTGGTAACTGTGATAGAAACAGAAGTCAGAAATGAAACTGGCTTTAAAACTGGGCAAGATAAATTAATGAAAGATTGTATAAAGTAGATAACAACAGCAATGCAGGTTGTTATCCATTCTTTACATGTACAGCTCACCTTTAATTTGAAACATTGAGGATTTTTTATTTATTCCATGCATTTCTGTAGTATTCTTCATCACAATATATCATTATTTCTGACTTACTCTGTGCTTTCAAACCCTGGCAAATGTTTCAGTTACTGCATTCAGAAGGATAATATTGAAGATGCACCCACAAACCATTATAATGCACACTTTTTTCTCCTAAAACTGTTTTGTAAAGATAAATTAATCTTCCACAAAACCAACTTTGACCATTTCAGCTGTTACAATACATATTATTGTGTTGCTTAGTGACATTGTTTGGTGGTGGACTTAGCAGTGCTGGTTTAATAGTTGGACCCAATGATCTTAAAGATCTCTTCCAACTAAAACGATTCTATATTAAAAGTGATACTTTTCCTCTGTAACCTTGATCTCTGCTTTGTAATGTAAATTACTGCTCTGGATATAATGTGACAGCCTGGAGTTATTTGCATCTTAACGTGGTCTCTCTGCCTAGACGGTCAAACCTATCTATGCCCAGGCATTGGATTTTCTTCATCTCATCTGTTAGACCTATGGAGGGAATGTCTTGTTTCTGAAGTAACAAGCAGAAAACCAAACATAGAGCTCCTGAAATGCTGATATTCAGTATTACTAAAAATACACTTGACATGCCAATGGATTAATCTCCTATGGCCTCAGCTTGCCTGTGGCAAAGGATCCTCTTTCCAGACAGTTTTCTGTTGCCCTGAAACCTCATGACTTAACTGATCCATGAGGTTAATTGAGTCATGTCACTTTACACCACTGGAGGAGTATGTACTGTAAATATAGTATGTGGGTCCAGTAGATTTTTGCTTTGTCAATGGGAAAGGTCTGCTGTTCAAAAATTCCACGTGTTCATCAGTTTCTCTTTGTAATCCATGAAATTCAGGGGATGACACCTGAAAAAGGACATATTTCCCTATCCTTTATGCAAACACTTATTTTATTTAACACTAGAGAATATTGTACATACTCCTTCTCATCAGTTTGTTCATGCAAAGGGGGAGATAAAAATAACACAAAATACAGGTATTAGCCACAAAAATAAAGTTGAATTTTGTGCTACAAATTGCCTGTTCAATTTTTATGTTAATTATCATAGAATCATAGGTTTAGATTGGAAGGGACCTTTAAAGGTCATCTAGTCCAAGCCCCCTGCAGTGAGCAGGGACGTCTGCAACGAGAGCAGGTTGCTCAGAGCCCTGTACAACCTGACTTGGCATGTTTCCAGGGATGGGGCATCAACCACCTCTCTGGACAACCTGGGCCAGTGGTTCATAACCCTCATTGTTATGAACCCCTCCCCTCTTTTTGTTTAAAACCACTACCCCTTGTCCTGTTGCAACAGACCCTGCTAAAAAAATTGTCCCCATCTTTCTGATAGGCCCCCTTTAAGTACTGAAAGGTCACAATAAGTTCTCCCTGGAGCCTTCTTTTCTCCAGGTTGAACAACCCCAGCTCTCTCAGCCTGGCCTCCCAGCAGAGGGGTTCCAGCCCTCCCAGCATTGCTGTGGCCTCCCCTGGCTCCTCTCCAACAGGTCCCTGTCTCTCCAGTGCTGAGGACTCCAAAGCTGGACACAGCACTGCAGGGGAGGGGTGTCTCAATTATTAATTATGAACCTGGGCCTTTTCTAGGGTCTTATTTTATTGGGTCATAATGTATACAACATCTTAGTCATGGAATCCTGAGTCAGGACTCTCATCAGTAAAGTCTCACATACCATGATAACATCCATCTCCAAATACTGCAGCTCAAAATGTAATTATTGGCATATTTCTGGTAATTGTCTAGTCCATACTGATTACAGAAAAAGGTCATTAACACCTCTAGATCCTGCAAGCCTGATCCTGTGTAACATGTAATTTATCTCATTGATTTCTATGCAGATAGCAATTGTTAGATGATAAAAGGAGGGTTATAAGAGGCTGAATCAAACTCTTTGTAGAGTGCCTTGAAGTTTAAGGGCTCTTTACAAGCACTGTTGCTGCAATGATTATAATTATGCCTGAAGTAGTATCACAGAAGCTTATTGGCACCTGAATGAGTGAAGTAATTTCTGAAGGTGAAGAAGAATCTGGTCCAAGAAACTTCAGCAGACATTAGAAGAACTGATTTTCTATTCATAGCTAGGTGAAGCAGAAATGTCTGTGCTGGAGTTAAATGGAGTCATGCATTTGTCAGCCATCATCAAAGGGACTCAAGTCCTAGAGCCATATAAATATTCATAAACTTGCCAGCAGAATATGACTGATCTTAGTCATATTTTCAAGGCTATTGTGTGCATTTTGGCAAATGGCTGTGGTAGTGAATGACAGCATCACAGATTTCAGCTCTGTGGATGCTGTGAGCACTCAGCACTCAGCTCAGGTACAAAAACAACAACCTGAATAGTGCTATAAAGGGCTGATGAACACAGGGGCTGCTGAGTGCAGGAGGTGCGACCTGCTGAGGAGAGGACATTCCTCATGCAGAGAATGGTTCAGTCCTATATCCAGTCCTCAAATCAGACTTTAGGGAGTCATTTTAGAAATGCCTGATAAGGTCTCATGGGGGGATCTCACCACTCTGATCTTCTCAGGTCTTTTCCAACCACAGGAATCCTGTGATTCTCTAGCATTCTCTAGCGTTCTCTAGCATTCTCTGTGATTCTTCAGGCTGGTGTTGGTCTCTTCTTCCAAGTAACAAGTCATAGGAGAAGAGTAAATGGCCTCAACTTGCACCAGGAGAGGTTTAGGTTGGATATTAGGAAAAAATTTATTTCCTGAAAGGGTTGTGAAGCCCTGGACCAGGCTGCCTCAGGAAGTCGTGGAATCACCATCTGTCCTGGTTTGAATAAGAACAGAACTAATTCTGTTCAGTGATTTTACTTTTCAGCTCAGTTCTTCTAACTAACTGCACTGCCTGAAGTCAGCAGCCTGTTCTCACAGACAGTGTCTGCTTCTAGCAGTGACAACACCCCATGTTTAGAGTTACTACCAAGGACTGGTGTGCAGACCAAGGCCACTGCTGGATCTTGTGTACCACATTGGGGGAGTGGAAGGCCACACTTGCAGGGAGGAGTGGATAGGACAGGTGACCCCAAACTGACCAGCAAGGTATTCCATCCCATATATGTCATGTTCAGTATAAAGCTGAGGGATCAGGAGGGTCTCATCCTCTTTGCTGGCTCTGCCAGCTTTGCTCAGCTTGGCTTGGGTCAACTTCTGGTTTCCTTACATCCGAGGAGGACTCTGTTCTGCCTTCAATCCTGATCTGTGTGTTTCTGAATCCAGTACCAGAATCCAGCTACTGAACACAGTTCCCATCTGCCGCTGGGCCCAGTCTGGGACTCTCTCAGTGCCTGCTCCACAGCGTCAGCAGTGACAGTGATGTAATTGCCATCGGGGAGGGGTTGGGTTCAATACTGGTTTTGTATATATTTGTATATATTCCTTTTTTTTTTTTTCATTTTTCATTAAAGCTTTTCTAGTTTCCTTTTCTAATTGTTAAATCTCTCTCCCTTATTCCCTTTCTCTTCCCCTTTGAGGACAGAGGTTAACAGAGAGTGTCTGTTATATGTCTAGGGGGCTGCCCTGACCCTAAACCGTGACACCATCCCTGGAGGGATTTAAAAGATGTGTAGATGCGGTGCTGAGCGACATGGTTTAGTGGTGACCTGGCAGTGCTGGGTTAGTGGTTGGACTTGGTGATTTTAGAGGTCTCTTCCAACCAGAATGATTCTGTGATTCTGATTTTTATTCTCCTTCCTTTTCCTAGCACAAGCCTATATGATCAGGTCTATTGATATGTATCCCAAAACCTTTAAAATCAAAAGCTGAGTCAGGTGATCCACTGTAGGTCACATTTTGCCAAAACCATGGTGTTTGCTTTCATGTAGCAGTGGATTAAGCTGAAGCTTATCTGCACCCAGTGGTTACTGCCGTGAAAGCAGTCAGCATGTGTAGGTGTCTCCAAGCACCTGCAGCTTTCAACCTGTTGTATCACCATGAAATAAAATTTGTGTCAGTTTGCACTAATTTGTAGGGCTGAAATTGTTTCAGGAGGAGATAAACCTGCTGTTCAGTTATTCATGAGGGAGAAGCGGTTGACACTGGAAAAAGTGTGTAAGGAGAGCTCAGCTTAGTAACTTGTCCAGTCATCTGAGCTTAATTCACCCTTATATATGAATCAGAGCTCTTATCAGCTGCAAAATATCTATGGCAAATGTACAGTAGTGTAAGCTGAAATATCAAATTAAAATATATCGTGGGAGAGAGACTTTCCAAAAGCACAAACTGCATGTGCCTCCATCTCATTGACTTTCAAAAGAATCTGGGAATCATTCTGCCTCTGTGCTTTGGAATTCTTCTCATGCTTTAAAAAAGCAAAAGCAAATGCTGTAAGGATACATTGTTTACACTTGTAAACAGCTTCTTCCTCTTTAGGAAAAACAGCAAGCTGTCTTTTTCTGCCTGCTAATTTACATACACAGAGCTCAATATGAAGATACTTGCATGAACTTTGTAACAATATTTGAGTGTGTTAATCTCAATTTGGGTCCTTCCTTAAAGGCTCAATTATTTTCTTTAAATTCGGGCATCTTGTGTCATTTGAGATTCTTCCAGAGTAGCAGTTGAAGGCCAGGCAGGATGCCCTGGGGTCACTAGATCTTCCCTAGATTCATTGTCACATCCCATATGGCTCTCAGTTGCTATGTATCCAAGAGCACAAAATGACTATATTTTAGTGGCTAAATTGAGCTGAAGTGCCTGGCTTTTTTTGGCTGGATGAAGTTGAGTGAGGTCCTGAATCCAAACTCCTTACTCTCTTCTGAAAAGAACTCCACTCAGGTTCAGGGTCAATGAGTCACAGAATCACAGAATGATAGAGGTTGGAAGTGACCTCAGGAGATCAACTAGTCCAAACCACATGCTAGAGCAGGTTCATCTACAGCAGGTTGCCCAGGATCACATTGTGCAGGTGGGTTTGGAATCTCTCCAGAGAAGGAGACTCCACAACCAATCTGGGCAGATTGTTCCAGGGCTCTGGCACCATCACAGGAAAGAAGTTTTTCCTCACTGTCAGATGGAACCTCCTGGGTTCCAGTTTGTGCCCACTGCCCCTTGTCCTGTTGCTGGGCAACACTGACAAGAGTCTGTCCCCGTCCACTTGACTCCTGCCTTTTAGCTATTGATAAGCTTTGAGAAGAACCCCTTGCAGTCTCCTCTTTTCCAGGCTACACAGCCCCAGGTCTCTCAACCTTTCCTTGTCAGAGAGATGCTCCGGTCCTCTCATATTTGTAGCCTTCACAGGACTCTCTCCAGAAGTTCCTTGTCCCTCTTGAACTAGGGAGATCAGAACTGGACACAGTATTCCAGATGTGGCTTCACTAGGGCAGAGTAGAAGGGGAGGAGAACCTTCCTCAACCAGCTGACCAGCCTCTTCTTAATACACCCCAGGACACCTTTTGGCTTCCTGGACACAAGGGCACACTGTTGGCTCATAGTGAACTTGTTGCCTACCAGAACTGCCAGGTCCTTCTCTACAGAGCTACTTTCCATCGAGTCAACCCATCACCTGTACTGGTTCAGGGAGTTATTCCTCCACAGGTGCAGGACCCTACACTTGCCAATGTTGAAATTCATTAGGTTCCACTCTGCCCAACTCTCCAGCCTGTGTAGGTCTCACTGAATGGCAGCACAGCCTTCTGGTGTGTCAGCCACTCCTCCCAGTTTTGTATCATCAGAAGACTTGCTGAGGGTACACTCTGTCCCTTCATCCAGGTCAGTGATTAAAATGTTGAACACATATGAAGCTCCTGTTACATTTTCTGTACTCACAGCATCCATGGGAGGTACGCACCTAATCAACCCTTGGACTTGCTTTGACCTCAGTTGGCTGGAATTGAGGCGTTTATGGGAAGGAACCTTACTTCTGGGTATTATACCACTCACTGGAGTCACCTTTCTTAGGACATAAGCTCCCTATAGGAAATCTGGGAGGAGGGATATACTGAAGGACAAAAGCCACAAAACATTGTCTCTCTGCAGCACTTGAACAGGCAGCACTGAGTCCATTTTGGACTCAAAAAAATGCCGACAGTCCTTTTTACATGATGAGAACAGGAGCCGTGCTCCTCTCTTTTTGTTCTTATCCTATCTCCCTCTCCATGAAAGGAGCTGAGAAAAGGTTTGGAGGAAAACACGTCACTGTCTCTCTCTTACAGACAGCTCTTTTTTGGGAAGAGATAGGGAGGGTGATGGCAGCTTACAGGTAAAATAGGAATCTGTACGTTGTATCGTGATATTGTTGTGGCACAGAGGAAAGGTGGTTGTGCAACAAACATATTTTCAGTGCTGCAGGAAATATTTAGAAGTCTCCATGTTTTCTGTGACCTGACAGTGTCCAAAGCCATTGTCTGATCTAGGCAGGACCCTCCTGGTAATAGCAGCTACCTTGTGCAGAAAGGTGACCGTAGCAAGGTTTTGGGTGTCATCATCAGTTTGATAACCTGTCCAGCTAAAGCTCCTCAAGCTCCTCCCATCTACATCCATGCTGCTGAAGTTTCAGGCACCACTGATTTCAAGAGACAACTAGTGTGTATCCCTCCTTTCCACTCATACCATTTTGGGTGTGTGATCAGATGGGGACTGGGCAAAGACTACTCAGTGGCCATCTGCTGCAGGAATGGAAGTCACAATAATACAGCAGTGAGTTAAGGCAAATTTCAACAGTAAAATATTGTCAAGAAGCAAAAAACTGTCTAGAAGACAGGCTAGTCTGAAGTCTGTGATGGATAAGAGTTGAAGCTTTTTTACCCCATAATACCAGTGAGGATGGATTTTGAAGAACTAGCTGTTGCTAATGTCTCACCCTTTTCTTATAAATTTCAGTTTAGGGAAGAAGGCACCCGCAAAATATCTGTCCCCTGTATCTTGTGTAATGAACCAATGAATATCTGAACGTGAAAGGCAATATGTCCCATCCCATGCTCTATAATACCCTCGACCATCCAATTGTGACCTGCTTGGCACTTTGTCTCATGGATAGCGAAAACAATTTCCTTATATTGCTGCTCTTGGAAACCTCTGTAACAAAAAGGGGAAAACCACTATAAGCAAGCAGGAAGTCTCAGTAATAAAGAGATATAGATATACTAAATGTCAAATGTTAAAAGAATTTTTTTAATTTTTTAAAAAAATTGGAATATCTTCAGTTTCACTGCACCTTCAGCAGGGAAAGCAGCTGCTATTTTCTTCCTTGATCTCCAGGAAAATGGCATATTTACCCCAAACATATGCAAATTTTTCTACTTAGCCTGGAAATGGAACACATTCTGCTCATGTACATAAACCATTGTGATATTTCTCTCATGTACTGCAGGAAGCAGGAAGAGAGGAAAGGGATCAAGTTATTCTATGAATCAATGGTTATGTACTTGGCAAAAATCCTTGTAATTTTTCTGGAAACCAGTTAATTACCAGTGAGATAGTCAACTTGCACCTCAGCCAAACTCTTTCCTTTAACAATTCATTAATAAAGAAGACTGCACAAACAGTTCAGATTGACTTTATTAACATAGCTTGTATATTGTAAACCTGTGAAGTAAAAGAGCAAATACGCTGTCTACTACTCAGTGCTCCTGACATACCAGAGCCAACCAGAAACATTTTAACACCTTCCTTCTTCCCCTTTAAAAAGAAGCCCTTCTACCCACTGCTTCCATTGCCAGAGGCTGCACTATTCACATGACCATCTCCGTTTTTGAAGCCAACTGCTCTGTGAAGGCTTTGAAGGCCAGACTGCTAATCTCTTGACAAGCAAGTGTATTTCTTGACAGTGTGATTGGTGTTGGCCCATCGCCCTTCATGTCTTGGCCCTCTGACAACTGGCAGTGATTTTCTGACGGCTGGAGCCCCAGTCACATGCCCCCTGACAGCAGCAGAATAATATTCTCATGTCTGTGATAATGGCAAATGCGTTTGGAAAGCTCATGAATAAAATTCCCTTCCCTGTCTCTTTTTATAACTCTGACACGGTTTTCTGTTGCCCAGTTTCTCCCTGTTCTTTTTTATTTACACCACACACCCCTTACTTCTCCCACTCTATTATTATTCCTCGTGTTATCAGAGTGGCAGAGACAGACACTTCTAATTTCTTCCCTGCTCGAGACTCAATGCTCTTTCTTTTGGTCTTTGAGCAATATTCACCAGATATTGTTGGCAGGAGGTTGAGTCCTGTGTGAAACTGCCACGCAGAGCCCCTCTTATTTTTTTCTCCTACCAGCTTCTAACAATGCCAGTTCCGTCTTCCATCACCCTCGCTTGCCAGCTTTGATATCTATTTTCAAAACATGCCTTTGACTCTTGTGTTTTCTCAGGAAAGTTCGGGCTTGGTTCCACAAGCCTGACATACGTTCTAATTCAAAGTGCAGAGAGGAACCTTGGGTACAAGGAGGCAGGGGAAAGGGGGCGCCACAGTATACAAGCTGGTTTTTCACTTTGCTTTATCTCATGGAAAGCATGATTTGTCCTCAGCTGAGCAGGAGGACGTGGCTGATGCTTATAGCTCAGCTATGTGTCAGAGCAGTATGGATGCTGAAAAGCTGCTAGCAGAGGGATTTTCTCAGGTTCTTACAATATTCAGTGAGAGTCCTGCCTTTCTCACACAAGTTATGAGAAACAGTAGGATGGTTTTTATAAGCTGGACCAACACCTGGTGCTTTGCTAAGTTCTGTTTATGGTACATTGGAGAAATATTTTGAAATAGGTGTTGTAGGACTTTAGCCAGTCACCCTAGGAGATGGGTGATCACTGACTGATCACCCGATGGGTCTAGGGTATATAAAATGGGGTTATAAATTAATAAGGGTTCCTCTCCTCTCTTGCTGAATGTGTGCGTTGCTGCATCTCTCCACTCATGGTATAAACAGCAACAAGAACAGGAGATGAGAAAGCAAAGTCTGGGGATTTTCATAATGGGACTTACTTATTATCCCAGAGAAAATGGTTGTAGGAGGGAGGGGTTTGCTACCAGCACATGGGAAACCTCCTGTTTCATCAATCTGTCATGAAAGATTAATGTCTAATTCTCTAGGCATTCTGGTAAAAGAGGAAAATAAATTATATTGCTATTTGCAATACCCCCCTTAAAAAAATAGTGTGTCACTAAATGAACAGTCCTTTTTCAAAGGTGCAACACCACTGCACAAACCAGAGGTGCTGTTGTGCCTAACAACACCCCACCCCAGCTACCTCCCCTATTCCGTGATACCTGTTTTACCACTGCAGTCATTTAGTAGTGGAAAGTGGTGCTCAACAGCCCTGGCTCCAAGGCTGAAGCACTTCCTGAGCTGTTCTTGCTCTCTGAAAAGAGGACTCAGGCTCAATAGTCTGGCAGTGTGGGCACTTTGCTGGCTCTGAGCCTGCCTGCAGCAGTTCAAAACTTCCATGCCTTGTTTAGGAACAGCTGAGCTGAAAAAAAACCTCCCTTGACAGTTTCCATGTCCTCCTCTAATGGAAAGAAGAGCTGGGACATCCATGACTACACCCAACACGTGCTCTAGCTATCCTTTCACAGCTGTGTCCCAGGCTGTGCACACATATGTGAATAACATGGACATCAGCTTGGTCCTGACAGTGGGCTTAACTCCAACAGTCTTTGGGACTATTTATACACAGGACAAGAGCAACACATCTGGAGATGAAGACCTTCAGTTGAGATCCTCATCCTGTTGAGAAGGAGATCCACAGCTGGAGTGTGAAAATCCTTTTGCTCACAAAGATGTGTCAGGAATAGCTGGTTTAGGTGTTAGCAGAATAATGTGGGTGTGCAGCCACTGTCAGGGAGAGGGACACTAGGCTTCTGCATTGAATGAGCTGTTCTGGGCTTAGCTGTGATTTCTCTTTGTCTTTCTGCACTAGTTCCTACTGGCTTGTGCTGGTGAGGGAGGAAAGTAGAACAGCTTTATATTCCATCTGAGTCTAGGTCAGCCCTGGGAGCACTTCCATGCATTTCAGGACCTGTTTTCCTGGGGATTCCAAGAAAAACCTACAAGCTGCTGTAGCCTGAGCTCTCCTAAAGGCAATGATAGGCTTTTTTGGAAGTGCTTGGGGGAACTTGTAGAAAAGGAAATTGCTGCAGCTACCTGTCCACCTAGGTGGGTAAGCTGAAACAAGTGGCTTTCTGGAGCCCCCACCATTGTTCTCAGGAGTATAGTTAGGACAAGCTCCTGTTCTGTGCCACCCATTGCTGCACTATGCTGCTCCTAATGAGGGACTGTCACAGGGGATCTCACTTTATTTTATACTGAGACTTTCATGTAGGCTTTCTTCCAAAACACTCGGCATTATCTCAAGCGTGTTTTAACTGGAATTTGTGAACTGCTCCCTGGAGCATTCAGGAAGATGATCTGGCTTATCAGGGAGCCTTGACCCATCTTGGTTTTCTGTTCTCAGATACTGGAATCCTGTAAGATGAAGCAGACCAGAGCCCAGTGCTCTTCTGAACTCTGGGCATCATAGTGCCACTGGGATTTCTTGTCTTCTGTAAAGGTGCCTTCTAATCCAGTATTGCTGGTAGCAACACACCATCAGCTTTGTACTGAGTTTGCAAGGTCTCAAGACTGAGCCCTGACAGATTTTCTGTTGGAGCTTTTTTTTCACCCGCCTAAGCTTTGTTTTAGTTGGTTTAGCTGTGACAGCGATTTCTCTGTCACTTATCTAATTTGCTATGCTTCTGTCTAACCATAGTTTACATGAGTAGCAGTAACAAGCAGTTATTCTATGAAGTGCAAGACACAGCATATTCTTCCCAATGAAGAGCACCAGAGGCTGATGACTTATGGTGTTACCCTCTCCAACAGTCCAAAGTTACATATTCTAACACCTAGTGGAGCAATTGAAGAGTAAAGAAGAGTGAACGTAACAACAGAAAAAGGGATAGAACCTAAACGAATGTGATTTTAATTTTATTACTATTATTGAAACTTTTTTTTAAAAAATATCATTTCTCTGTCTGGAATTGCTATTCTTTCTCTAATAATTAGATTGAGACTAACAATTTTTCTTGAATTAGAGAGGTAAGTTTTCAATATACTAACAATAAGTTCTTGGCTTTACTGATGTACATAGTGTGCTTCTTCTTTGCCCTTGCACAACATTTGGATTCTAACACTTCAGAGGTTGAACTTTTTGCATGAAATGCAAATATCTACAGAAGAAGTGTTTCTATCCAAGCCGGTTACCACACATGCCCATTATTGTCAGTGGAGGCTGTAATTTATTCTTAAAGTAGAACTCTAAAAAGGGGTCAGATTAATCATGCTGTAAAACTGACTCCTTTTTTTTTCCTGTTAATTATAGACAGAACCCAAGCTGACTAGCTTAGATGGAATTGGTTTAAGACTTCAGATGTCTTGAAATGGTGGGAATCCATCCCAGATGTGCACGTGATTCTGATTTCACATGATTTTGACCTGAGGTGTCCTTGAGAGAGGTGATCCTGGAAACCTTTCTTAGAAAGATCCATTGATCATGTAGTGTTGCTGCAAAAGTAGAAAGTGCACACAGAAGCAGCTTACCAGGCAGCTGACAAGTGGGGTCAGGTCCCATTTGGGAAGTGAGGATTTCCTCAGAGTTTCCTCAAACCGACACCAGAGCATGGTCTTATATTTCAATAAATGAATTTGGATATGAATGTAGGCTGCAGCTGACACCCCAAGCAACGACAGCTGGTGAACCACAGCTACAGCTACTCTTGTGTTCAGTTTTGTAATATCAGGCTGAATTTGTTAGCATGACTTTTCACTTAGTTATCTAGTCTGAGGGACCCTAAAAAGACCTGATACTCAGTAAACACTATTCCTTTCCAAGACCATTGAGACATTGATGTTACGGAGTGCTGCCGCATCAAGAAACCAGCTTGTCTGCGCTAATGGGTGAAATTCCAGAGAAGGACATACACCCAAGTAGATCTAGTCTGGAGCTTAGGCTTTGAAGATACCTTCCTGCCACGCTGAAGCATCTCTCACTGAACATATCAGTCCCTCGCTATTAGTTTATTAGACGTCTTTATTTTACCAGAGGACTCCCCTTGCTGTCTGGTAAGACCTGCTGTCCTGTTCCTGGTCCTATGCAGACCTTACAGCCCTTCTCCAGATCCCCTAGTGGACCTTGATTTATCATAGAGTCATTTAGTTTGGAAAAGACACTTCAGATCATAGAATCCAACCATTAACCAAGTACTGCCAAGTTCACCACTAAACCATGTCACTAAGCACTGCATCTACATGTCTTTTAAATCCCTCTGGGGATAGTGACTCCACCACTGCCTTAAGCAGCCTGTTCCAGAGCTTCATAACCCTTTTGGTGAAGAAATTTTTCCCAATATTCAATCTAAACCTCCCCTGGTGCAACTTGAGGCCATTTCCTTTTGTTTTATCACTTGTTACTGAGGAAAATGGGTTCCCACTATACAGGGCTTATCTTTCATGCTGGGACTCAAAGTGCCTTGTCAAAAGGAAGCACCATATTGTAGGAGGCCTCAGCAGCAAAGCATAGATAAAGATAGTTCAGCTCAGAAATCAGGCTTAGAATCTTGCTTCTCAGGACATCTTCCACATCTCTGGAGCCTTCATTTCTTCATGAGGCTGTGGTTTCCATTCTGCATTCCTCCTGCCATTCATCGTCTCTTCCTGGTTTAGGGCTAGCATAAAGCAGGAGCTCTCTGGATGGTTTACATCTTCCACATGCATTATGCTATGGATGGAGAATGGGTCCCAGAGCACAGCAACTGATAGCAAGGCTAACTACTGAAAATGACCCTGCTGAGCATCTTCTACCAATGCAGTCAGGGCAGGGGGAACCAAAAGTCCTTTCTTCCAGGAGAGTTTCTTTGTATGAAAAAGCAACCGTTCACTGAAACAAAAAAAAAATTCTACAACTTTTTCTTTGCTTTTTAATTTGAAATTGAAATTTTCAGTAGAGAGCAGCCATTTCTCAGTGCAGCCTGTGTTAATCAATTGTCCCATATAATGTAATTAAACAGACAACTGGAGTGAATTAGGGCAGGGACAGATGCAGAGGAAAATTTGGATTGCAGATGATCATGGGGTCATGCAGTGAACACTGTCAGTCATGAGCTCTCAAGTCTGCCACCACCTCATCCAAAAACACCTTCTGTTTGACCTTGGGTACATTTGTAGCCTTGAATCTTTACATATCCCTCAACTACACAATGTATAGGTTTTCAGGACAGGCCCTGCCTTTAATTTTACACAGTACCTTCCTCTAGGTACTGAATTGTGACTTGTGGTTGCTGCAGTGATCTGAAGAGATATTGCAAAAACGCTGTAACACTGCAACTGTTAGAAAAATTCTGTGTGCAGGTAGATAGAAGCTAATTACCTAAAAGCTCTCCCATACAATAGTGAGGATAAAGCACACTGGATCAGATGGCATATGGTTTAAACCCACTAAGGATTAATTGATCTCTACCCTACTGATTCAGAGGTGTTTATTTAGTCCATCTTTACTTCAGACAAAAGTTCTTTTGTGTTAACTGGGAATGTATTTTTGCCTGCATCAGGTCTAAAAGTGGTTAGCACTAAATACAAAAGAGTTGCCAATAGGAGTGTTTCAGCAAGAAAAGCCCTGTGTTAGAACAGGACCGCTTGTGAAGGTGGTCATATTAATGATATGATATTGCTGGAGTGTTTACTGATGATTGGGTTTCACGCTGTGAATCCCAAAGGCTGGTATGGATTCCTGAAAGGACACTTACTATTCTAAAATTACATAACACTTGTTCTAATTATTTTTTGTTTGCACGGAAGACCAGCATTAGCATCTAAGCTCAGAGTCCTACTGAGCTTGTCAATGTACAGATAGGTCCTCCTGTTAAAAGTATATTGTTTGACAGAAAAAATAGAAATGAGGGAGTTGGGATGTCCATGGAGATAGGGTTATCCACCCCTGTGCTACACAGCAAGGCAAGCGACCAAAAGACTAGAGCTTTTGTCTCTGATCACGGAATCACAAAATGGTAGGGGTTGGAAGGGACCTCTGGGAGATCATCTTGTCCAACCACCCTGCTAAAGCAGGGTCACCTAGAGCAGGTTGCACAGAAACATTGTCCAGGCGAGTTTGGAATCTCTCCAGAGAAGGAGACTCCACAACCATTCTGGGCAGCCTGGGCCAGGCACTGGTACCCTCACAGGAAATAAGGGTTTTTTCCCCATGCTCAGATGGAACCTCCTGGGTTCCTGCCTGTGCTTGTTGCCCCTTGTCCTGTCACCGGGCATCACTAACAAGAGTCTGGCTCCATCCTTTTGACTTATGCCCTTTAGCTATTGATAAGCATTGATCAGATCCCCTCTCAGGCTTCTCTTCTCCAGGCTAAACATCCCCAGGTTTCTCTGTCTTTCAGTGGCCACCATATGAGTCACAGGTCCTGGGACAGTTCTTCTCACTCACCACCATAATCGTAGAGGAGCTGACACTCATGTCCAACATTGCAGAAGAGCTGGGTGAACTGAGGATTTGCTTCTACCACATCTGAGGTCAACAGGAATGGTTGAAGCAGCTCACTGGTTTTCAACTGAAGACATGAAGAGATGCTTACCCCTTCCACTTATGATCTTGAAACACCAGTAAATTGTGTAGGACTTGACTTTTTTTTTTTTTTTTCCCATAAGAGGTGCATGAGGTTCTAATTTTCCATCTTCCTTTTTTTTTTTTTTTTTGTTTTTTTGGGTTTTTTTTTGTTTTGTTTTTTTTTTTTTTGGTTGGTTTTTTTTTTTTTTGTTTTTGTTTTTTGTTTTTTTTGTTTTCACAGCTAATACAGTTAGAAATGTACTTAAAAATTCATATTGAGAATCCCCTGCAATCCCACAAACCCAAGAACTGGGACTTACCTCCCTTCCAGTCCTTCCTCCTCATCATCCCACAGTGTAGGCTGCACAGTAGCATAGAGGAAGATGGAAACAGTGAAAAGCTCAATAGGTGATGATTTGGTGACTCATATTTGTTGAATGCCTTACAACCATCTTTACATGGGACTGCAGTAGTTTAACTGCTTCACTCTGTCTAAGGCAGAGAGGCTACGGTCCCTTCTGCTTTGCGGCAGCAACGCTTCCAGTGACAAATGTTGTGCTTTGCTAATCCAAGTGTATCAGGAGACGACTGCCTTTTGCTATTTGCAGCATGTAAAAATCAATATGCCACTTATCCTCTCTGACTGTCATCCCAGACAGTTCTGCTCTGCTGGTACATGCACGGTACATTCTCCTTCAAGCCTATTTTCTGCATGAATGTGAGAAATGCTCCAACATTATGACCCCATCTAAATCATAGGTGTGAGAGAAGGATTGATGAAAGATATTACAGGATAGGTAGCTTGCAAAAGCAGAGTACTGGACTCCACAAACAAGAATATCCTTTCTATTTCCACAGCCCTAAGTTTTTACTGAGAAACAAATTTTGACCATGCACCTCAACTGCAAGGGGTTTTTTATACCTCTGTCTTGGAGGTGTGGTGGAACAGGTGAGGACATGTTGATATCCAAGAGCCAAGAATCCCTCATATAGACTCATTTTATCTGACTTGCAACACAGTAGACTATTTTTGGGCTGAAGAGCCAAGCTGCTGTGCACAATCTATGAAAGATGCCATGGCCTGAGGAACCATGGTCTTAAAAATAGGATAGAGAAGAGAGATGCATGGAAAAGGAGCAAAGGAGAGAAAAGATGTCTGAGAACATGGAGAATAAGATGCTTTGAATCACATAACTGCCAAAACAGCACATGTAAACACCTAATTTAGAAATCTAAATCTTGGAATAGGAAAATGTTGGAAAAGGAATGTGAAGGCAGATGCTAAGGGACACGTAGGAGTGCTCAGATGTCATGTCCTCTTTGGCAGAGGGGGGATAATGGAGATCCCTGTTGCAGTGAGAGGACAAGCAGGCAGTACAAAATGGAACAACTCCGTATAGGTAGTGGGCAACACCATGCATGGGAGAAAATCCTCTGGTGTCTGAAATATATGTGTCACACTGAGGTCTCCCTCACATGGGATGTAGAGCCTGGATCCTATCTCAAAGCAGAGGATGCAGGGAGGAGGTCGCTTTCTTTCCACCTTTTATCTTCAGCCACGGTGGTCAGAAACACTTTGGAAAGCCAGAGGCTCAAGTCCTTCCCCTTCCAGCAAGGGTTTCTACCCAAACCTGGGAAATCTGCCTACCAACAGCCTGCTGGCCCCAAGGATTGTGTGGAACTGGTCTACTCTCCTCTTAGTGGTGCCCAGCAATTCAGCTGCAAAGGCACTTTGGAAATAATCCCACATCCTTGCTGGGGTAGTGGGTTTACCCAAATAAGCCTGTTCTGATTGTCTTGACATGTGGCAGGAGCCATCATCCCCTTCTCCTTCCCTTTCCCTCTCTGCTGGGTGAAGGCTGGCTCTGAGCCCACCCCAGAGCCTTCTGTGGGAAGGTGCCAGCAGATGGTGCTCTAAGACCCCAGATTTAGATCTTTTGCCCCACATTCCAGAGCAGAGGCACCTTGGCATAAGCACCCCAAATCACCCTCTTGGCTCAGGCCTTTCCCACCATGGGCACTGCACCTGGAACCTTCTGTAAGGCCAAATGCTGAAGACAAAGTTTCAAAGTCATGCATGTTGTGAGATCTAGCTCCATCCACCCCCCCCAGGGCCTTTTATACCAGTAGCATTTTAACTTGGTGGGGGGATTTCCAAGCTAAGACAAAAATAATAGTAACTTCCTTCATCAGAGTGGATCTGTTCTGGAGAAGCTCAGCTAATTCCCTCTAACTCGCTCATAAAAAAACTGTGGTTCTCATCTTACTGGCATGTCCTTGCACTACATTGACTTGAGGACAGTGCTTTGATGAGGCAGTTCGGCTCAGAGATGTTCCCAGCAATCCTCAGGGATGGAGAAAGCCATTTTCTGATAAAAAGACAAATTTCAAGACAAGACAAAAAAAAAAAAATAAAGCAGGTCAGTTGATGACAATATACTGTGGCCTCAGGAAAAAAAAAAAAGGCAGTGCTGGGGAGAGTGAGTTATAGCCGTGCTCTCTAGTTTATGGGAGAAGTAGGATCTGTGTTTACAAAGCAAGAAGAGTGTAAGAAAGTGCTTTTAAGCTGTCATCTATTTATGTCCCTTACTTGTTTAGTTATGGACTAAATATAAAGGTGGTAGAGACCAGAGCATGCAAGTACTTGATGCCTTGGCACAAAAGCAGTGTAGAAACTTTAAATTTGTAATGCATTACTGTTTGCTTTATGGTGATGATTTGTGTGAAGTGATAACAAGAGGTGAAGGCTTCCCTGCATTATCTGGGGAATGGTTGCATGTGTATTTGTGCTGGGAGGTCAGACAGTAGGTTTTCTGCCCTTATGGTTTCCGAGACCTTCTGTTCAATAGCTGCTGTGGACACATTTATTATTTTCAGCAGGGTCTGTTGTGACAGGACAAGGGGTTGTGGTTTTAAACAAAAAGAGGGAGATTCAGATTAGATAAAAGGAAGGCATTCTCTCCAGTGAGGGTGGTGAGACACTGGCCCAGGTTGCCCAAAGAGGTGGTCGATGCTCCGTCCCTGGAAACAGTCCAGATCAGGTTGGATTTGTCACTGAGCAACCTGCTCTAGTTGCAGATGTCCCTGCTTACTGCAGGGTGTGTGGATTAGATGACTTTTAAAGGTCCCTTACAATCCAAATCATTATGTGTCTGTGATTTTGCAGGGAATCCTCCAAGCTTCCATCTCAGTAACAGCTCTTCCTTGCTGGAAACCAAGCTGCTGATCCTTCACCCAAAAAAAAGCCAACACTTTTGTGTTTGCTCCAAACTCACAACTGTTTCTCATGGCCAGATGTACAGAAATCATTTTTCCCCACCAAAACGCAGCTGTCTCTGAGACAAACCACAGAAGGGGTTTAACGCTGTGCAACTGCTTAGCCAGATGACTCATGTGTCCTGCTGAAACTGCAAGGGGGAATTTGGATAAGCAGGATATAATTACCAGATCTGTAGTTCAGCTGTGTGACTAGAGCTAACATCCTTTCACTCCAGAAAGTTGTTGTGAAGCATTTCAGGTGAACACGAGTCTTGTTCCTCAGTCTCATCCTAGAGATGGCAGTTCCTGCAGTGGCTGTGCCATCCATCATGGGAAGAAGAAGATGCTGGAAATTCTGCTTAGGAAGTCCCGCAATCTTCTGCACCTTTGCTTTTGGGAAGAAACTGGGGGAAGAAGCAAGTAATTTGATAGAAAATGGAGAAATACAACAATAATGAGATAGCTGTCAAAACTCCCTGTGGATAACCTCACAAGAGCAGAATTATTTATAGACAGAAGTGTCTGAGAACTTATTTTCTTTGACGCTGTGGCCATGGCAGAGTAATGGATAGCTCTGCAGGATGGGTTTTCAAAACCACTCAATTAGGAGCAATGAGGTGCAAAATTACATGTGCGAAGGGATGGAAATGTAGATGTTTGACATGAAGGGGGTTGTGCTGGCCTGGCAGCACCACCCACTTCCCAATAGGGCAGACGAGAGCACTCTTTTCTAAGCACCCCAATGTAAAATTTATGAATATTTTTAAACACATGACTATGATATGTGGAACCTGAAAACTAGAGACAGTTGGGTTATTGTTTGCTGCTCTGGATGTCTCTGTGTGTATAAATCTCTGTCTACACAGGGAAATTGCTTTCCTTTTCTCCAGAGGAAGAAAGCTAGAAAGAACATGATTTAAAGTAGTGTCCATGTTTTGATTCATTCCTTGGGATAAAAGAAAGAGTAGATTTTTCCAAAAATGCATACCCATCTGAAGAGGTCCTCATACAGAGAGATGATCAGAAACTGCTCACTTCTAAAGAAGTGCAGCCAGCAAAGCCTCATTTTTATTCTTTCTTGCCATTGCTCACAACCTAAAATAAAGAAGTATCACTAGCGAAAATTAGTGGTCCTCTCTTTGGATAAGGAAACATTTTGCTCAGGGATGGACAGTAAGATTTTATTTTACTGATAAAAATTTCTTTATCAGAGTGGACTGGTGTTTACTGACCTTTGGGATTTTGAGGGATCTAGGCTTTCAAATCACACTCAGTCCCTGGGAAAAATGTCCCTCCAGTTCTGCTTTTTCTGTTTATGGATGAACTTTGATCCTGAGAGGAGAGTGCAGCTCTTGAGGCATGTGCTAGTCTTTATATAAGATGTCTCTTTTGCTGAGTTAATTTCAGGAAAAAGAAAAGAGGAGTGATAGGACAAGAGGAAACAGCCTCAAATTGCATGAGAGGAGGTTTAGGTTGGATATCAGGAACAATTTCTTCCCTGAAAGGGTCATCAAGCCCTGGAACAGACTGCCCGGGAAAGTATTGTAGTCACCGTTCCTGGAGGGGTTGAAAAGCCATGAAAATGTGGTGCTGAGAGACATGGTTTAGTGGTGGACTTGACAGTGCTGGGTTAATGGTTGGACTTGATGATCTTAAAGGTCTTTTCCAACCAGAACATTTCTGTGATTCTAAAATTAGTACCCAGTACACTGCTTGCAGTAGAGACATTTCCCTTGCTGTGCTGCAGAAGAAGGGGACATTGTTTCAGAGAATAAAGGGACAACTACCCATTAAGGGTCATAAAGATGCCCTGGTTGTTATTAAGACTGAACTGCATCTGCAGTGATTTGAATGGCAAAGGCTCCAAATGCAATCAGTTGGCTCCTGAAGTCACGATAAGTGCAGTCTGTAGCCTGCATCACTACTTTCTTCTTTCCTGCTTTGCCCTCTGCTTTCTTGATAGAATCTCCATCTTCTTCCATGATGTATACATACAATACAGGAGTCTTTATCATTATTGCTATTTGCAGTGGCCATTACAACACCAGGGGTTAATCAGCAGGGAAAAATCCAGCCTGTGAGTGCCAGCAGATGCAGGCATAGGTATTTGATAATGTTTTTGAAGCCCCAGCATTAAGAGTCAGCTGCGGCTCAAAAAGCAGGGAGGAGAGGTCTTAGTGCTATCTTGTACTCTTCTGCAGCGTGTTTCTGAGCCCTTGGACAGACGGGTTAAGCAGCATCTCTGCAGTCTGAGCACTGGCAATGTTCTGTGCAGTTGGTCTCCTTTTCCTGACCCTACCCAGCATCCTTGTGTTGCTATATGCCCATCAAAGGATGAGATTAACTTCATTTATCTTCACATATCTAAAAGCAAATGTCTCCATTTGATCGAGTCACCCTCAGCTCCCATTTTTAGTCACAGCAGAGAAATGGCCACTCCTAAAGCAATTCCCCAACCCATTTTAGGAGCCTGCCTTAGAATAAGTCAGATGATGTATTGTGCCTATAAAACAAAATGAGACAGCTCCTCACTGACTTGAGTTGCCTATGCTTATTGTAAAGGATCAAGATACAGCCCCACTGAAACTTCAACAAGCCTCATGTGCCTAATCAGCAAAAGGATTTTTCCCCAGGCATTTAAGAATGTAGATAAATATCAATTTAACACAACTATTAACTCCAGGCATACTGGGCAGTGCTTTGGTTTTCTGTGAAGGTCACACTCCCATGTGGTGTACCAGGAAAGTGGCTTAATTTTCTGGTCTGCAGATGTTTGTGAGTCCATGAGACCGCACCAAAGGGCTGGTGGAGAATAGAAACAACAGGCTTAGCTATCTCAGCTGTTGTACAAGAGTCTGTAACTACACGCAATAATTTGTCCAGTCCAGGCTGAAAACCACTGTCAGAGGACATGCCCTCTTCTGGGCTGTCTTGACATCTGTGTTAAAGTCAGTTAATGATGGCAAACCCTGTTCTCCATTGTGATTCAGACTTAGGGTGTTAGTTCTTGCTCTCATTGTAGCTGTACACCCAGGGCACATTGATTTGTCCATCTGGGAGAAGCATGTGTGGGGTAGTGTTGTGTCCTCCCCTGTGTGAACTATGCCTGATGCTGAAAGCTGTTGTGGACCATGTGCCATCCCTGAGCCACAGATCAAGACTCACAGAGTGATCAGACTCATGGGCAGGGGAAAATTTGTTTCTGAGGCCAGTGGTAATAAAAGGGCATCCAAGGCCTCAATGGAGACAATTAGCAATTTGAATCCCCAATTTTTAGAATCATAAAATGGTTTGGGCTGGAAAGAACTTTAAAGATCATCTAGTTCCAACCCCCTGCCATAGGCAGGGTCACCTCCCATTATACCAGGTTGCTCAAAGCCCCATCCAACCTGGCCTTGAAAACTTCCAGGGATGAGTCATCCACAGCTTCTCTGGGCAATCTGTTCCAGTGTCTCACAGTGAAGAATTTCTTCCTATTGTCTAACCTAAATCTTTCAGTTCAAAACCATTATGCCTTGTCGTGTTGCTACCCTCCTTCATAAGAGTCCCTCCCCATCTGTTCTGTGGGCCTTTAAATACTGGAAGGCTGCAAGAAGCTCTCCCTGGAGCCTTCTCTTCTCCAGGCTGAACAGCCCCAGCTCTCTCAGCCTGGCCTCCCAGCAGAGGGGTTCCAGCCCTCCCAGCATTGCTGTGGCCTCCTCTGGCCCCGCTCCAACAGGTCCCTGTCTCTCCTGTGCTGAGGACTCCAGAGCTGGACCCAGCACTGCAGGGGGGTCTCCCCAGAGCAGAGCAGAGCAGAGGGGCAGAATCCCCTCCCTGACCTGCTGCCCACGCTGCTCTGGGTGCAGCCCAGGATGCCACTGTCTTCTGGGCTGTGAGCACATGTTTCTGGCTCATGTCCAGCTTTTCATCCACCAACACTCCCAAGTCCTTCTCTGCATGTCTGCTCTCAATCCACTTATCTCCCAGCCTGTATCTGTGCTTCCCTTCCCTTAATTTTATACTCTTGCCCAGGCTTGGGTAGGGGGCTGTGAGTAAGAAGGATGCCCCAGGCTCCAACCTCTGGGCCCCTACACAAGAGGCAGGTGGCACTACTATGTTGGTCCGTGTGCAGGTTGCCTGCCTGTGGTCCTGTCTCCTCTCTACACTATTTCTTCCATAAAAAGAGTTGTTTTCAGCCGTTATGGATGCGGAGCGTGTTTGCATGGAGGGAACACCATTCATCAGGGGGCTCTGGTCTCTACTCATTATGTGCCAGCTACAATGAATCAATGTTAATGAGGCAATTTTTGGTCATTTCCACTTTGTATGCACAATAATTTTCCACCCTTGCAAAATAGTCCCTAATTAAACTGATGGATTTCAGCAAGGTCTTGCGAGACTAAAGCCCGTTCCTCTTTTATAAGGGCAGCGTGGCCTGTGAAATGTGTTGCAACTGAGCTCTACAAGGCACAGCAGAGTTTTCAAATGCCTCCCTTTGCTGGATTTTAATAGGCTGAACAAATGGAAACCTTTGGTGAAATTAAAAAGAAAGGAAGAGGTGACGAGTCTCTTTCTAGTGGAAAAAAAAAAACCCAAAAACCACCCAACCTAATTTCTTTAAATGCCCTAGGACAATGTGATACCAAATGTGCAGGAGAACAAGATGAAATTCATTAATTCACTTGAGTCAGGCAGGAATGCCTGCTCATGAAAATGCAGGCAGGAAACTGCTCTCTTTTTATGGTATGAATTAAACAAGGAATGATGGTTGCATGTATTGCCCCCTGCTCTGTAAACATCCCTGCTGCAAAGGGACCGTCTGAATGTAGCATCTTCAAGCCATTGCGCTGCACTAGACTCCTATTTCTTCTCAGTGATAGCTATTGAACCAAATGGAGGTCAAGAGCTTATTACTATGAGCCTTCAAGGCAGCAGTACTCTTCGAGGAGCCTGGAGGAGCCTACGCTTTAAAGCTAAATGGTCTCACTGTCAAACTGTAACCGCTGTCCTTGGAGCAAGCTGTTACAACAGCTCTGGAAATGGTTGCTGCTTATTCCATGAGCAGATTACAACAAGTCAGCTGAGCCACAGCAGTTTCTTGGGTGTAAAGTCATCATCAGGCAAAAGTGCTGCTGTTGTTGGTTTGAGCTTAGCTCATTACTGGAGAGGATGAGCCTAAACTAGATTAAGTCTCATTATTTGCAGGCTGGAGAGAGCACACAGGCAGCTGATGAGCAGTATCTCAAGACAGAGTAACATGACCTTGTGCTCATGTCTTCAGGAATTAGGAACATGACAGCTGTGGCTACTTGTTTGAGAGTTGAAAGCGAAAGCAAAGGAGGTGTCTAAGCCCTGTGTAGAGGCTTCTAGCCCATGTGGTCTGACTTCAATAACCACTTTGTGCAGAGCCTTCATGGAAGACAGATACAAGCCCAAACCCAACAGTAAATTGAGGACAAACCCTCAACACCACATAGGACCTCATCTCTTTATGCTCTAGAGTTTCCTTCTGTTCCTAGGGGAAATATAATTCATGCAAGTGCTCAGAAGACAGAGGAACACAAAGCTGAAACATTCAGGGCTCAATCAATGGCATCAATAATGATATAAAATGCCTGTTCACACCAAGGATAGTGTTGTGACAAGTTGAGACATTAAAGACCATGACAAGGCAGGGGTAGAGGGCAGGTTAAATTCTCATACTCACAAACCAACTGCAGACCACTGCTGCCTCTCCTTCAGCCCAGATGTGGGGACCATGCCCTGTACCTTTCCATCTCCACATCTTATCATCTTACATTCCACCTTTCAGCCTGATTTTCCTTTCTCCCCTTTTAGTTGATGTGAAACCACCAAAGAAAGGACAAAACAGAGAGGAAGATGACTGAGACCTTAAGAAGCATGCTGGCAAAATTGTGCTTAGAGCAGAAGTACATCAGTTTGGATACGGAGCATTGATTTCTTTTTAGCACCCTGTTTATTAACTACACAGGATTTGCTTGTAAGAAAAAATAAATCAAAATGAGCCTAGAGGAACCATGAGAGATAAGGGGAGGATGTTTGCTGAAGTTATTTCTCATAATGAAATGCTTTTAGATCCAGATCTTAGGTAGGAAGCCAGTTTCCCATCTTCCTTTTCAGTAATTAAAAGGAAAAAAGAAAACCTGGCAGTTTACCAGACGTTCTTTACACATAGATTTAATGTCTATCTTTCAAAGATAATACATTGAGCTGGAGGAGTCAGATCAGAACATGAATGCCTTTGTTGTAATTCCAACTCAAAAGAACATTTTTCCTGTAAGAAAACGTAACAGTATTAAGTGGCCTTGATTTTCCAGTGCAGTAGTGCGATTTGGTGCCTGAGTAGCATCATATGGATGGATCTTCATATGAGGTAAGCGGGATGGCTTACCAGTAAGTCAAAAAAGCTAAAGATGTTGATTTAACTAAGGCTTTATTGCTCTAATTAAACAAAAAAATCTAGCCCACTGTTGTCAGTAAAGTTGCCTTGAGGTGATGCAGCAGAGTATCAATGTCAGAATCAAGTTGCCATGCACTGAGGAGACAAAGTGAGATAATTGGTTCAATAAACAATACAAAGGCACTGCGGGGGGGAGGGGGTGGGGGGGTGGGAATAATAAAAACAAGTAACCCAAGGAAAAAGAAGCAAATTCCTTACGTGTGTAGATTCAAGGAGACAAGAAGAAACTTTTACTAGAAAAGGTGGTGATGAACAAAGAGAGTCCTTACATTGAAAATGTAGCGACCCTGAATCTTCTGCCTAAGACTCGTTCCTCATAAGCAACCTGAAGGAGACAAAGACTCTCTCAAATTCTTTCCTTTGATTGTTTACCTGTTTTCACATCAAAGACTCAGCTTGGGTGTCTTCCACCTTGCCTATCATCATCAAGAAGGAATGAGCTTCAAATCAACCTTGGAAGCTGGCTTCTCAGGAAACCTTCTTCAATAACAGGTTTTACATGTCTCCTTAAAATACCTTTCAGAAGCATCAAAGTACCCACTAATTGCTGTTCCCTGACTCACAAATATCTGGATCTGATTGGATGTGTAGAATCCTCTCAGCTTGATTGATTTCAAAATACTTCATTATTTCACTCTCAGGAAAACAAATAATGAGTCAGAAAAAATGTTGCTATAGTCAAGTGACTTTGAGCTAAGCAGCTGTTGCTTCATACCTTGCAGTCTTCATGTTTTTCCAAGGTCTTCATGTCATTCCTGAAACTTTCTTTTCCTATACCATCTTAAATGAGCTCAAGGAATCACTCACATCCTAGATGGAGGAGAGCCCATAGTTTGATGGTTGTGTCTCAATGAGGTCAGTTGTTGCTCGACCAGATGCAACCTTTATTCCAAGATCAGATCTCTCTGTCTACTCAAAACAGAAGATCCAAAAATATTCTCCATGGATTCTGGATTCCAAGACTAGATCATCTGTAATGATCCCATATGCCATAACATCAAACTGTTTATTTCTATCAGCAGTGAGAACAGAGATGGACACAGAGAGGATACTACTGGATATAATCAAGTTTGAGCTGCAGTTTCTTATACTCAGGGCTGTACTACAAAAAATGAGGCTATTGATCTCACAAACTGTCTGAGTGCCCACCTGGCAGGATGGCTTGGAGATAGGTCTCCTGCATGCCCAGAACATATGAGTCAGGGGAGCAGTTCATGGTGATGATGCTGAGCCCCTTCAAAAATGGGACCTTCAGTTACAAGCAGAGAGAAAATAGAGCAGGTGAAGCATTTGCCATGCAAAGGACATCTGTTAAATTAATTGCAGGGAGATGAACCCTAATTAACTGATCATGATAATGAGAACTTTGGATTTTGGCAATGCAGTTACTTTTTTATTGGAGCGAATTGTCGATGCTGGTGTGGAGGCCAAGACAATGTGGTCCTGAGAGACATGGGGCTCCACTTTGTGACTTTAAGAAGATTGTTTTAAAAGCTTTTATATTAAAAAAGCAATTACATTCTAACAGGAGAATAACAAGATGATAGCTCATGTTGTCAAGGGCTGTCTGAGGTTTTCAGTTCTCATCTTGATGCCATGTAGAGTGATGCTTTTCTGTGCTCCCTGTTGTTTACTTGGGAATTTACAATGGTTTTAAATCCATCACACTGATTCAACTTCATATCATAAAATGATAGAATGGTTTCGGCGGGAAGGGACCTTTCAAGGTCATCTAGTCCAACCCCCCTGCAGGGAGCAGGGACATCTGCAGCTAGAGCAGGTTGCTCAGAGCCTCAGCCAACCTCACCTGGAATGGTTCCAGGGATGGGACATTGACCACCACGCTGGGAAGCCTGGGACAGTGTCTCACCACCCTCACTGTAAAACATTTCTTCCTTATAGCTAGACTAATATGCACTGCAGATCTGTCAGATTTGCAGAGGTCACCCAGGCCTGTGTTTGCCACCCAGATGCACAGCAGTTCCCTGGTTCTTTGTTGTTCCTAAGGGGTATACGTGCCTTCAGAGAGATTATTTAAATGATACTAATAAGTGAAATTGGTTAATGAGATTCCTCTCTTGTTCCTGCAAGCCTCATTTCTTCAGGGATCTTACGAAGGACAATTTGATCAAGAATTTGCTCCTATTTTTCAGGGTTAATCAATTAATTAGTGCCAGGGTATGCTCTGGGGCCTGGAGCATCCATTCAATTATCTCTTGCTATGTTGCCAGGCTGATCTGTGGTTTGGCTCACACTTCTACTGAATTTCTGAGCAGCTTTCAAGGGATAATGTGGAACAGGAACCATTCATAATGGGAAACTGAGGTTGGTAATGTTCATGTTCTCCATGTGCTGACTGTCAGGGAGCACAGGCAGAGATGCAGGGGCTGTGTCACGCTGTCACAGACATTTATATTGCTGCCACACTGGGCAGCTTCTTTTAGACCAGCCTTTTGCTATTTTCCCTAGTGCTCCAAGCTGTCTGGGGCCACCAGGACATGGTTAACACAGTGCTGAGTCCTGACACAGCTCTGTGTAGGGATAGGTGTAGGAACACAGATGCACTGCTTGCAGCCCTGGAGCCTGAGTGGAGAGGAGAAATCTGACTCACAATCCTTTCCAGAGGCTGGTAGGAAGACAGAGACTTCTGAACAGTGATTATTAGCAACATGTAGGTCATAGAATTGTAGTGTACCAGGTTGGAAGAGACCTCAGGAATCATCTGTTCTAACCTTTATTGGGAAAAGCATGGTTATAACTTTATATTTTGTTCCACAGCTAAGTAGAATTATCATTTAAAAATCACCATCTCCTCTCTGAAAGGTTGCACTGATGGAGTTGAATGATAGTAGGAGGTGGTCCTATACTTCTATGATCCTTTTGCACAGAGGTGGCACAGTTTTCCAGCCATTTCTGTCTGCCCTGTTCTGCCAGCCTGCTGTTTCATGAACTGGCACATGTGGCAGCGGGCAGCATCCTCAGCCCATTGGGACGACAGACAGATAGACTCATCCACGTGCACAACTGGGGTTGCCAGGTCCTCCTTGTCTCCTGCACCTTCAGAGCTCCTGCTGTTGTGTCCACCTCTTTGTGAGAGTCAGGTCCTATATAGGGGTTTGGCTCTGATGCAACATTGTTGTCAGATAAAATTAATGGAGGTCATCTCATTCACACAGAGGCTGGTCAGCTAAGCAGAGCTGCGTGACAAGCTTTAATTAAATGCACAATGATTGTCCTCCCTGGAGAGTTGTTTGGTGCCTTGCTCAACACGTAGAACATTAAGTGGCAGGTTGCCAGCCACTGGCTGGACTGCAGCTCCTAAGTGCTCCCTTCTAACAAGAGTGGGGAGAAATTTGTGTGAAACAAATTGGGATGGTGTTTGGGGATTGCTTTCCTTCAAACGCAAACTGTTGTGCTGTTCCCTCCCACAACTGCGTGTTTGCTCTCTTCCCCCACCCCCCCATATGCACAATCACACCTTTGCACTTCCTATTTCTACTGGTCTCTTTCTCTTACAACTGTATGCTCTTTAGTCTTTCTCAATTCTGTTGCTCATTGATCCCCCTAGTTCATCTTCATCACGCTTGAGCCGTTTCTGTCTCTCTCAGGATGAAGTCTGATGTCAGAAGTGCTTGCAGACAAGTGGGTTTATGGGGAAAATTCCCCTGGTGCAAAGCTCTGCTGCAGGACACCCAATGGGGAGTCAGGCTGGTGTAACTACCAAGCTGCAGCAGTAGGTAAGCAGAGAAAGTGGGTGCAGAGAGAAACTTAGGACCTTCAGACAAGACCGAGAAATGCCTTCTGCTATCAGTTGCAATTGTGTTAACAGTCAATTAAGTTGCTTTGGACTATGGCCCAGGTTCCACAAGGCCATTATTTAGAGTATGTCCAACCCAAAGCAGGAAGGAAACCATGCAATATGAATGAACTGGTTGTCGGCTTACAGTTCTCTCTGCTCCAGGCTCCTACACTTGAACTAATCACACTTTTTCTGTGCCTCTTTTTTTTTCCCAGAGCTGACATAGAGCATGTTTTGGACAAAAGTCTGGGCATGGTCTTACTGGGTCTTCACTGATCAGTTGAATATTTTGACATTTGGCAGCAGGAGTCTTCCCTGAGCAAGACCTCTGAGCTTTGGTTGGCATGAATGAAATGGAAGGAGTAATCTGGCACACTCATGTTCCCACTGGGCCAAGTCCTCTCTTCCACCCACGCTGCTGAACAGCAGCTCCTTATCCCTCCAAACTCTCCATCTCCTGCACAGGCTACAGATGGCTTAGTTTTGTTTAACCTTTCCTTTCCAGTTCTTACCAAACTTCCTTCAGGCTTTATTTAGAGCCAGCAGTGGTTCCCACTGGGACATTGCCAGGCAAGGAATTAATTTGTTTGGATGGAGATATGAGGGGTCAGCGTGTCAAATTTAGACAAAGCTTGAGTGTTGGACGGAATGGTCATAGCATCTAACTGTAGTGAATTGGACTGGATTTTTCTTTAGAAAGTATCTGTGGCATAAATGGGACAACCTGGGGGAAAACAAACAGCAGAAGGCAAGGATCTACCTGTTCTCACACACCTTTAACAGCAGACTTTCTTATATCTCAAGTGTATATGGCATTCAAGCTCATATGTGACCCTGCCCCATCTTCTTGTAGCAGATACTGCTTCCATCAGAGTCTCAGCCTTTTACTGTGCCACCTTCCTTCTGCTCAACTTATTTGTCTGGATGATATTTTAATGAACAGAGGTGACAGATGATGTTGAAGTCTGTCTGCTTTTCCAGGCGATATGCAAAAGAGCAAAACTTCAGCGTGCCAAGCTGTCAAATGGCAGTTCTGGAGAAGAATTTCAGTCCTAACCATTAAAACACATGTCTGACAGCATCTGCCCAAAGCATCAGTCCCTGAAAGAGGCAATCATATGGTCAGTCTCTGTATGGCTCCACTTGAGTTCCTAAATTGTTCTTTCTCTGGCCTTACACCCTTGGTGGCTATTGGCATGATGAGAAATGAGGGAGAGATTGTCCTGGTTGATAGCTTTGTTTCCATTCCCATCTTTGCCTGCACCTTTGTTCCCACTGGGGAAAACTAGGTAGAACAGGGAAGGGTCCAGAAATTAAGTGGAATCAGAAGGAAAATGGGTGTAATGCATCTCTGGGGTTACAAGATGGCTTTTGAACTGGCTCAGAGGTTAGCCTTGAGGACTTGTCTACTTTGCTCCATTGGGAAAATGCAGTTTTCTTCCCTTTTTTGGGGTGGTGGAAGGCTGCTTTCTAGGAGCAGCTTGGTCTTGTGGCCTGTTTTCTGTTGCTTTGGGTTGTCCTGGTCTCACTGAAACCCACCAGCTTCCAGATAAAATTCTGGATGCAAAGACAACTCAGAACCCAACCTCCACTGCATTGTATTTGCCTCCATAAGAAGGAACAAGTAATCAAACCTGAGGGCCCTAACTTATCCAAAAAATGAAAGACAAGGAAAACCAGGCACAAGAACAAGCACTAAGGAGGCAGGAAAGGAGACAACATAGCAAATGTCCTGTTCCTTGGTTAGCTATTGACTGTGTCAGTCTTCTGTAACATCACCCCTTGCTTAGCTAGTGCTTGGCAATCCTTCATCATTTCTTTCCTCTGTCCCAAGGAGAATAATGTGATCTCCAAGGTCAACATAATTACCTGCTCCTTCTCATTAAATGAATTGCCAAAGTATCCATTTAAAATCATTGGCCTCCCTGCTCCTTTCAGTGCAAATGATTTATGAGGAGGTTATTTATTCCCTCCTCTTTTCTCCTGACTACCTTTCTAATGAGGAGAAGCACACTGAGATCCCCCTGTTCTCCAGGGTGGAATCCTATTTATTGCAAAAGGGATAGCATGGCAAGCTGGGAAATAAAGCAGGCAGCCATTTGTTTTAAAGGAATATAGTCCATCTCATGGCTGATAATAGAGAAACGGCTCCAGCCTTAAGTCCTCTGCTTACAGACCATGGGATAGAGCAAAAACCAGCTATATAAAGGTTTAATAGATACTGCTTCAACTCTTGGTCATGCAGGTGAGAGGACTATGGAGTCCTCAATCTTTTTCACACTGACAAAAAGTCAATAGTTTTGGCCCGATTATGGTGCTTGGAGCTGCATTTCCACTTGAAAGGCTCTACTCTACAACTTCCTGAAAGGAGGTTGGAGTGTGGTAGGGGTCTGTCTGTTCTCCCAAGGAACATGAGATAAGACAAGAGGAAACAGATCAAGTTGTGCCAGGGGAGGTTTAGGTTGTACATGAGGAAAAACGTCTTCCTCGAAAGGGTTGTCAAGGGCTGACCCAGGCTGCCCAGGGCAGTGGTGGAGTCCCCATCCCTGAAGGTATTTAAAAGCTGTGTAGTTGTGGTGCTGAGACACATGGTTTAGTGGTGACATGGCAGTGCTGAGTTAGTAGTTGGACTTGATGATTATAAAGGTCTCTTCCAACCATAAAGATTCTATGATTTTTATGATTGTATAGACTGCTTGTCTTCCTAGCAACACAAAACAGCAAATTGCACTTGGACACAGGCTATTTCAAGCCAGCAGACCAACCATGCTTGGCCAGGCTGTGAAAACATTCTGTGGCTCCCCATTAAATGGGAGAACTTGAAAATTTCAGCCCTGCATGATGATTCTGGGAGCTGTCAGAAGTGACAATAGTCTTATGTTGTGTTTGGAAACTACAGTTCTAATGTCATAGCAGTGCAATTATCTGTAATTTTTTCCACCAGTTTTAATGCTCTTTCCTAAGACCACAGCTATACACCATCTGAGATCAGCTGCCAGTACTCAGCAGATCCCGTGGCTGACAGTGTTATTCATTTCAACCTAATATAGTGTGCATCTTGTTACTGCAAGCCCTTTGTTAACCAGCTGTAGGAAATAACTTGTACAGTTTCTGGGTAATCCCAGGAAAATCTTTGCAAGGAGAGGGATGAAGAAATGGTTTCTGGGTCTTGTGGATTTTGTCTGTCCTTGTGATCATGGTGTGAGGATCTCAAGAGCTGCACATGCAGTTAAGCAGCATAATTTGTACAGCAATTTCCCTGCTCAGCTGTTAACAGATGTGTCTAGGAGATGGAGGGATGAGCAGGGAGCTTTGTGATTTAGGGGATGGTGCCCACACGCTGCTGCCATCCCCCAGGTCATCTCAAATACCTGCAGGATAAAAGTCAAATGCATGCAGGATATATGTGACAGTGATCAAGAAGAGGAGCATAAAGGTACTGGGCAGAAGATCAGTTGTCAAAGTCTGGTCTCACATTAGTTTTGAGCTCTTGTTCCATGGGTATGAAAGGACCAATTTCTAAAAGCTTCATGACCTTAGCTGAGCAGAAGCTCTTGGTATAAGTATAGGTATTAGCATGAAATCTATTACAATTAAAAGAGTTAATTAAAATTAAAAGAGCTACGTCTATCTTCTTGGTTTCAACAGCCTGGCTGAGAAACCCAAGAACTGTCACTTCTCTTGAGTGTCTTTTTTCTGCCTGTAAATGAAGCCTGCCTTAATTTACTTAACTCCCAACATCTTTTCCATTACTGACCCTTATAATTACAAGTTTGGTCTTGCAAGGTGTCCACTGGGAATGAACAGGGAGGAGCTTATTCCTGCTGCTGCCTTGCATTGTGGGAGGTGTCCTTGATGGGGCATGTGCTTTGCCCTGGCTTGGCACCACAGCAGGGGCCAAACATCCAGGTCTCTGCCCTCCATGCTCAGTTTGTGCCTGGCAGGCCTGAGCAGTTTGTATTTGAGCTCCCTGGCGCCAAGAGGAGTATTTTGATGCAGACATTCTTGTTTGACACTGCCTCAGCTCTGTGCTAATTAAATCCAAAGGGTAATCATTATTTCATTGAGTTTCCTCCAGCACTGTAATTCCATCTCTGCTGTGGCAGAAAGCCCTGGACAGAGAGGGAGTTATAGGAGTAGTGCTTTAGGCTACAAGTTTTCTTCATTTTTATTTTTCTTTTTCATTTTTCTTTTTCTCTTTTTCTTTTCCTCTTTTCCTTTTCCTTTCCCTTTCCATTTCCCTTTCCCTTTTCTCTTTTTTTTTCAAACAGGAAACTCCACATGCCCCAATATCTGCTAACCTCTTCCCAAAGTGTGTTAGTCCGTGTAGGACATGTTAGTCCACTAGGACTGCACCATCTTCTCTCTGCTCCTACCCATACAGGGATGTGTAGCAAGCAGGGGCCTCCATATCACAGGAGACCCAGGGCTCTCCAAGAAACCTGAACTGAAATTGGATTTTGTGTTTCAGTGGCCAGAATCAAGATTATTAAAAATAAAATTAAAAAAGAATTAAAAAAATCAGTTCTACTTGAAGCAAAATGGATCTTCCAAGGGGGTTTCAGCAAAATGGTTAAAAAATCCCAACAAATAATAAAATCCACCTGAAGTGACTTCATTCTGACTTAATGCTCAGTGTTCCCTTTCTGTCCAGATATGCTAAATAATCCAGAATAAAAGCAATTATTGGTTTTATTAGCTTTACCTTTGATTACCATACCTTAGTTATTTGCTTCACCTTTTTTCTTTTTATCTATATTTTTATTTTTAGAGAGATATTATTAAGGTAAAAAAATGAGAGAAAACACCAGTCCAGACTATTTTTTTGGCTACTACATTTCTGACATTGCTGAAATGGGATTTTTTAGCATTCTCTCCAGCCAGTGGAGGAGGCCACACAGCAACCTGGTTGTGAGGCATTTTAGTCCCTCTTAAATTCCCTCTTCTTATTAGGTAAATCGTAGATTATTCTAGACAGATTATATTGAAAGTCCTTTTTCACAGCTGAGAAACTGAGAGAGCCTTTTGCCTTAGAGAATTAATTCTCTGCTGTGAGCACTTTATTCTGGGCCTCCTCTGGCTCTTTGGAGTTCATCCCACCTGACTCCCAATGTCTTAGGTGTTAATTTCTTCGTCTGGGCTACTCACCCATGACTCCCTTTAAAGTCAATGGGGAGAAGCAGCACTTTCAAGAGTTGCTCCATCTGGCATATTTTGGCACTTCTCCGTGTGGCTTCACGACTCCCAGCCCTTATTCTCAGTGGTTCTTGGCCATTCTTTTCTTTGGAGATGACACCATCCAGAAGTTTGCCTTGTTTGGATAGATCCTGGCTTTGGCTACAACCTGTTTGGGCTTGCACCCCTTTATCCATCACAACCACTCAATTTACCTACTCTTCCAAGGCATGCCTGCTTTTCTTCCTCCTGTTTCTGGTATGGAGGAATGGGTTGCATGATCTCATTGAGTTGTTGGAGGACTGTGTTTGAGGCTGCCACTGCCAAGTGGCTAGTGAGTCCTTTCTTGCTTGCCTCATGTCCTCAACAAGATTTTAAACCTTGTTGAGACAGAGGACACCTCACCATACTCTATCAATTTAGCAGTCAGACGGCACCTTTTTACTGCTGGTGCAATATGAATACCAAGCAAAATCAAACCCCTGTAAGTAGTCCTGTGGTTCATATGAGGTTTGAAAAAATGTGGAGGCTTATCTATCTCCCAGTAGGCTAATGGGATAAAAGCCAGGAATTTCTGAGCTCTCTTCCCAGCACTGGCTGCATGCTCTTGAGCTGGGATTTTAGCCTGTATTATGCATTCCCTCTTGATTAGCCTGACACGTCATCTACCAGATGAAGATGGATTCTTACACAGGGGAGTTTATGCTTCCTAAATTCACAGACTACACAGTCAAAAGGCACCATAAGGATCATCTTATCTGACCATCTGTATACAGAAAATAGATTTTTCCCAGAAATTGGATTAGAGCATCTTCTTTCATAGATACCTAATCTTTATTTCAACATAAGAAACACTGGTGACTTGGCAGCCTCCCTGATAAGCTGTACCAATATTTAATTACCTTCAAAGTTGGTGTCTTCTTTAAAGGTAGAATTTCTCTAGTGCTATGTTCCACCCATCATGTCTTATTCCACTATCAGCATGGCTGAAGAACCTCCTCTTCTCCATCTTGTTACCAGACAGCGTTCCCCTATGTAAATACCCATATGTAATGATCTCTCTCAGCCTTCTCTTTGATGAATAAGGCTGTGTTCCTAAATCTTCATGTTGACAGGTTGTGTATCTAATCCCTGGCCCTCTGCTATTTTCCCAGCCTCTGTTATGTGTCCAACAGAACTGACTCGTCGTGTCCTATCAGCCCTAGCCTACTGTCTACTAAGGCAAGAAGACATTCTTCTTGTGGGATCTTTCTTCATGTTGGATGCCCAAGACCTCTGTGGGCCTCTTCTGGCACATAAGCTTGTCTGTCTCTCACCCATCCCCAACTCACTGCTGTTCAAGGGAGTTTCTCACACTTGAGGGGTGAAATCTCCTCTGCAAGTGTATCTGCCTTTGAAGTTGACACCCCTTTGACTCTGTCTCCTTCCACGGATGCACCTGTGTACCATCTCAGTATGCTCTGCATCCCACAGACCTTCAAAATGCTCCCACAAACCCTGTCAGCTTCTCAGTACCCTAAAAGTCCTTCTGCACATCCTTCCAGCGCCTCCTCCCCAGACATCCTCCTCAGACTGCCTTTGGGCTTTGAGCCCTTTAATCCTCTGTGCCTGGACCTGCTTCTATCTGCTTCTCCACTGCTGACCACATTAAACCATGTCTGGTAAGAAAAGGGTACCCATCCCTTTACAGCCACGTTTCAAGATCTGTCAGGGGGACAGTTCTGACACCATTTAATGCATGTTTTGTTAATCTCATCTAATGCAGTTTAGAAGGGAAAAAAAGCAGGATGCCTTGGAGCAACTGCGATGTATTAAACCGTCACAGCTGCCTTTATCAGCAGAGGCTCAGAGGCTACAACGTAATGAATGCTGATGAAGGTTTTCTGCTCTGCCATCTGACTGTGTTTATAGACATATTTGCATTTGTCCAGATTACAAGCTCATTGATGAAATCACAAATTAACTGATTTGTTGTTTTAAGAAGAACTGATGGTGCTCACCAATCTGGTAGTCTCCTCCTCTGCCCATTTTGCCATGACCCAAGCCCCATGTCTCTTCCCGAGGTTCACCAAAACTTGTTAATGGTAATGGCTCTTCAGGTCATTTCTTGATGGCTCCTGGCAGTGAGTTATTCATGCCTATTGATTTGAAAAATGTCATTACAGCAAATAATTCTCCCTTGCTGCAGATGGTTTGCATTCTGCTCCATCCGTCTCATCATTGTGCCTTCTTCCAAACAGGGACTAGAGAGGTCTGTTAGGGATTTCTCAGTCACTGTCTGTGATCCTGTGGAGCACATCCAGTAATCAGCCTAGTCCTGACCTTCTGCTCTTTGTGTGTGTATGAAATTTTAAAAAACCATTCCTCTGAACCTCAGGCCTGGAGCTTTTGGGGCCCAAGCCAGACTGTCATGCCCCATCAAGGATCTATTAAATGAGCTGAACATCTAACCTGTTTTTAAAGGAATTCACACCTAAATTTTCCTGCCAGAAAGTGTTTAACCTGAGCCAAAGGCTGAATCGTGATTGCAACTCATTCTCTGTTTCCAGCTAAATCAGACTTCCTGGACAAGATACATCAGGAGAAAAGGGTGTTTGCGTGACATCAGCACAGAAGGAATGTGGGTGGTCCTCTTCATGTCCCAGTGCCATTGCTTTTAGCCCTTATGGATGCATTCTTCTCTGGTGAAGTGCCATTTCTTTTCATGGATGAATTTGGTGGTTATGCTGCTTCTCTGGCAATCTAGCTAACTCATGTCAATACAGGTGTCACAGGAAATTTGTAGGCACTGAGTGACAAAGTGATCTGTAGACACGCACACTAGGTCTCCAGGCTTTTGCTTCAGGAATGTCCAGAGATTTTCTGTGCTTTGTATTTTGCAACGACTTGCATCCCTGATGATGCTAGCACTGGATCTTTCTCTTGGCAGTAGTTTTGGTACCCATCACTCCAAGAAGGTGCAATGGCATGTCATCCTGACAAAGTTATCTCAAGGACAGAACAGGTATTACAGTATCATAGAATGTTTTGGGTTGGAAGGGACCTTTAAAACGCGTAGAAACATGGGATTGTTCTGGTTGGAAGAGACATTTAAGATCATCAATCCAACTGTTAACCCAGCACTGCCAGGTCACCACTAAACCATGTCCCTCAGCACCACATCTACAAGGCTTCTAAATTCCTCCAGGGATGGGGACTCCACCACTGCCCTGGGCAGCCTGGGACAGGCCTTGAAAGCCCTTTCAGGGAAGACTTTTTTCCTAATGTCCAATCTAAACCTCCTCTGGTGCAACTTGAGGCCATTTCCTCTTGTCCTATCGCTTGTTCCTTGGGAGAAGAGACTGACCTCTACTTCATTGCAAACTCCTTTCAGGTCATTTAGTCCAACACCCCTGCAGTGAGTGGGGACATCTGCAATTAGAGCAGGTTGCTCAGAGACCCCTGTACAAGCTGACCTGGAATGTTTACAGGGATGGGGCATCTACCACTTCTCTGGGAAACCTGGGTCAGTGTTTCACCTGTACCTCATTGTGAAACATTTCCTCCTCTCTAGTGTAAATCTATCTTCTTGTAGTTTAAAACCATCATCTCTTGTCCTGTTGCAACAGACCTTGCTAAAAAGGTTGTCATCATCTTTCTTAAATGCTTCTTTTAAGAATTGAAAAGTTGCAACAAGGTCTTGCTGGAGCCTTTTCTTCTCCAGGCTAAACAACCCAAACCCTCTCAGCCTGGCCTCCCAGCAGAGGGGTTCCAGCCCTCCCAGCATTGCTGTGGCCTCCTCTGGCCTCGCTTCAACAGGTCCCTGTCTCTGCTGTGCTGAGGACTCCAGAGCTGGACCCAGCACTGCAGGGGGGTCTCCCCAGAGCAGAGCAGAGGGGCAGAATCCCCTCCCTGACCTGCTGCCCACGCTGCTCTGGATGCAGCCCAGGATGCCATTGGCTTCTGGGCTGTGAGTTCACATTGCTGGCTTATGTCCAGCTTTTCACCCCCCAGCACCCCCAAGTCCTTCTCCACAGGACTGCTCTCTACCCCTTCATCCACCAGCCTGGACTTATACTGGGGGTTGCCCCAGCCCACGTGCAGGACCTTGTACTTGGCCTTGTTGAACTTCCTGAGGTTCACACAGGCCTACTTCTCAAGCTTGTCTAGGCCCCTCTGAATGGCAATATTATATTATTATAGGTGCAGATCCCTCTGGATCAATATTTACAGAAAGAAGTGGTATTTAATCACTTCTTTTCCCCAAAGCATGCAGCTTTGGAACAGAGAGCGATAACCCATGTGGTCCTGATATCCCCCTTGGCAGTTTGGTGTGTTGACAGCATCACTTTGCTGCAGTGACTGTGAAAGGGATTGATCCACAGGCTGCCACCTTAACCAGACTCCAAGTCCCTTCTGAGACTCACTTCTGCCTGTTCAAGTCCATGAAGATCCTGCTTGGGGCTAGCAGAAGCAGTGCCTCTTGCCAGCATTATTTATCCAGTGATGGGGGAATTTTTATCCTTATCTCCACCCAACAGAGCATCCTCTGTGTCTTCTGTGCATGCTGTCTGCTCCCTGTTTAACCTGCAGGACATAGCAGGTGTCTGGGAGAAGAGCATGTCCTGCAGTTAATGTCTTGCAAAGCTGATAAAAATGCTCTATCTGCTGCGTTCCAGGCTGTGTCTGGTGCTGGAAGGTGGTTAGCAAGGAAATCACCCTTCAGTAGGGGCTCAGCAGTTCAAACATATCTAATATGCAGCCTCATTGCCTGTCAGTCATTAATTTCATGACCTTATCAATGCATCTGTGGGGATAAGTATAAGGAGACACCTGCTCAGGCTGCAGTGAGGGAAGATTCAGATTAGAGGCTGGGGAGTAGATTTAGTTTACACATAAGGAAATGTTTTTTTTATTATGTGGGTGGTGAGACCCTGAAACAGGCTGGCTTGTAAAATTGTAGATGCCTCCTCTCTGGAAGTGTTCAATATCAGGTTGGATGAGGCTTTGAGCAACGTGATCTAGTGGAAGATGTCCCTGCCACCTCAAGGGTACATCTGCCCAGGACTTCTCTGGTGGAAAAGGCCATGGGCACAGGCTGTCTTCTGTCCCTAGTAATCACAAAGTGAGTTAAGAAATACTTTGCAACCATTAGGGAAAATCTGCCATGTACTGGAACATCAGAGCCTGTCAGCTTCTGGGATTTTGTCCTCTCTTCCAGCTGTTTATGAGATTAGTTCAATCCTGGAAAGAGCCATGCAGCTTTCTTCTAGGGTTTCAAACATATCTTGAGCTTGAAGGAGGGAAGATAAGCAATACAAGCGAATACAATAAATTGCTCCTTACTGCTTGTGCCCAGCTGCCCATCACCACCTTTGTCAGACAGGAGGGAGATCTCTCTTCTTGGACAACCAAACCTTTTGCAAGAAAATGTTTGAATTTCAGGGATCTTTGGATATACAAAGATGTTTGGGATATGAACAGCCCCTCTGTCTCCCAGGTCTGTAGCTGTCCCCACTGTTCAGCTGGGCAGGCACACAGGCCTGCTCTGTCCATGCTGAACCAAGAGGGTAGGGAAGTGTGATGAGAAGGGACCCAAGCTGCTGGGATAGAAGCCAGGCAGGTCCAGCTGCAGCCAGAATGCCTTGGCCAGGTGTCAGCTGTGCTCAGTGCCAAAGCTAATAAGCCTGCCAGGAGCCAGGACTTCCTTGCTTGGATGAAAAACTAGGCTAATGGTGCTTGGCTAGCTCCAGAGCTCTGCTGGAAACTACATAGCTCTGCTCTGCCATGTGAAACTGCTGCTTCAGATGGGGCAGCCAGCCTCAGTTCTGCAGCAGATAATGCAAGGATCTGTGGCATGGAAATGGGGACATGTCGCAGAGTTACAGAATCACAGAATGGTAGGGGTTGGAAGGGAACTCTGGAGATAAGTTTAGCCACCCTGCTAAAGCAGGTTCACCTAGAGGAAGTTGCAAAGGAACACATCCAGGCAGGTTTTGAATATAACCAGAGCAGGAGACTCCACAACCTCTCTGGGCAGCCTGTTCCAGGGCTCCATCACCCTCACAGGAAAGGAGTTTTTTTTTGCATGTTCACATGGAACTTGCTGGGTTCCAGTTTGTGCCCATTGCCCCTTGCCCTGTCACTGAGCACCACTGACAGGAGTCTGGCCCCATCCTTTTGAACCCTGGCCTTTAGATGTTGATAGTCATTGAGACAATTGTTTCTCAGGCTTCTCTTCTTCAGGCTAAACAGCCCCAGGGCTCTCAGCCTTTCACAGATGCTCCAGTCCCTTCTTCATCTTTGTAGTCTCCACAGGACTCTCTCCAGAAGTTCCGTGTCTGTCTTGAAGTTGGGAGCCCAGAACTGGACACAATACTTTGGATATGGCCTCACTAGGGCAGAGTAGAAGGGGAGGAGACCTTCCCTTGACCTGCAAGCCATACCACTTATAACACACCCCAGGATGACATTGGCCTTTTTTGCCACAAGAGCACGTTGCTGGCTCATAGTGAACTTGTTGTCCACCAAGACTACCAGGTCCTTCTCTGTGGAGCTGTTTCCCAGCAGGCCAACATCTCACCTGTAGTGGTGCAGGGGATTATTCCTCGCCAGGTGCAGGACCCTACACTTGCCCTTGTTGAACTTCATGAGGTTCATCTCCACCCAACTCTTTAGCCTGTCTTGGTCTTGCTGAATGGCAACACAGCCTTCTGGTGCGTCAGCCACTCCTCCAGCTTTGTATCATCAGCACACTCCATCTTTTCATCCAGGTCATTGATGAACGTCCTGACACAAGTGTTTTCCTGGGGCCTTTCTCTTCTGCTGTAGCTTGAAGAGAGAAAATGAAGGAATTACCACCTCATTTCCATCAGGCTGCTGGGAATGTTACCATAATTTTGATATCCCCTTGGTGACTCTAGGATGGGGTCCAGGCCAGCTGTGGCGCTTCTGCTTTGGGATGCACAATGCACACTTTATAGCTCTGATTTTAGCTTCAGGAATGAGGCAGCTGAAGGAATTCCAGACAGAGTTTTTGCTTGCCTAAATTGGTTGACCATGGATTTAAGGCTCTGACTGAGGGATGTTCTCCATGCATAAAGGATCTACAACTGTTTTTCTGGGGCTGCTGAATCCCAACAAACAGTACTTTCAGAGCTACCACAGAAAAGCACTATTTTTCCCCTAAAGCCATGAAACCTGAACCCATTATGAGCCTGGAAGTGCTCTTTCCCAAAACATCACCTCTTTTCCCTGGCATCCGCACTCCTGTGGAGCAGAAACTGACCTGCTTGTTCATGAATGTAGAAATAGCTGATGAGCAGAAGTAGAGACAAGAATATTCATATAGCCAATATTTTGATGTCTCACTGGTGAATTCAAACCCAGCTATGAAATAGCCTCCAAAGGAAGAAGCTCTCTGGACTTGCCAAAAGGCTTGATGCACCATTAGGGCTATCTTACAGCAAGCAGATATGGACTAGATGGAGCCAGTGTGGGTTCCTAAAGTGACCAAGATAAAATTACAGCTTTGTGATAAGGCTTTGGGAAAACAGATGCAGTCCTAACCTCTCCATATTCCTGGGATAATATCCTCTTTGGAGGTCTTCTCTGGTTGCAAGATCTCTGGGGCATGATCCTTCTCAGTTTAGCCATGAAGGAGCATTGGTCTTGGGAGGTTGATGATACTACCACACACACAACCACACAATTGCCTAGATTGGAAAAGACGTTTAAGATCATCGAGTCCAATCATTAACATAACACAAGCCCTTGATTAAACCAGATCCCTCAGCACTAAATCTACACCACTCTTAAATAGCTCCAGGGATGGGGACTCCAATGCCGTCACAGGACATTTAGGAAACAGTAGTAAAAATAGCATTGTGGCACAATTGCTACTGTGGATTACTAAGGCATTTCCCATGTTCTGTGCTCTCATCCTTTCCTGTTTATCCAGAAAGATTTTCACCTCTGTAGTCTCTAGGATGCAGGTCCCAGATAGCACAAAGACAAACAGACAGCTGTCGGGTGGGTTGGTTGGTTTTTCTTAAAGACAAGCAATCACTTTACAAAAAAAAGCTTAAATGAGAAAAATTCTAGGAACAAATCCTTCTGTGAAAAATGGAGAATTTTCATATTGGTGATTAGGATTAGTAGCAAAACAAGGAAAAATGTTGCCCCTTGCTTTCCTGCAATAGAGACTGTAGGTGAGAACCAAACATTCCCAGCATATTGTACAGGAAAAGCTACTCCCTCTTCAGGAATTTCTTACCTTAGACAGAGACAGCAGATTAGCAGGTCTGAAAATTACCTTCAGAGATGTCCAGTTCTTCCAGCAAATAAATCTATCCATTTTTTCATGTTTCATAATCACTGAAGCAATAGAAGAAATTATGGCGATGAGTATGGGTAAAGCAAAAATAAACCAAACAGACTGTAGAATATTATTCTTCAGAAATATCCTAAAGGCTATGGAGCAGCACAGATTGATTTATGCTTTAATATGAGCTCTCAGATGCAATTAGATTTTATGAATGCTGGCTTACCTGTGTTGACTATATGCAGTTAGTTCATTGCAGCCATAAGGTAGGACGTATTAGCAAAAATGTCTGACTTAAGTTTATACTGACGTGCTCTCCCTCACAACAGCTGAAGCTAAAAGCTTAGATTTGGTCAGTGAACAGAGCTCAGTTGAAATCCAGGGATTTTCAGAGCTGTGATCATTATTGTGTGGATGAGTCCTACAAAAAGTTAAGGGCAATCATTGGCAGAATGAGACTTAGCAGCCTGATGTGGTTGGATTATGGACAGTAGTAGACATGTGAGGACATGGAAGACTTACCTTCCAAATTCAAGGGTAGCTGAAATGAATTCGAAATGAGGTGAAAAACTGCACTGTCTGGAAACAGCTTCAGGCCTTATAGCTTTCATCAGAGCTGTAGAGGTGTGTGCCCCATGAAGGACCCCAAATTCAGTTTTGGGGTCATGCCAGAATGCTCCTCCATCCCTCACCTTCTTCTTTCCCATCATACTTGGTCCTATGCCAGGTGGTGAAAATAAAGTGTTGAGATAGTTCCTCTCAAAGACTTTCTGAACAAGATAGGTATTGAACATAATCCAGCCCCTCAGAGGCGCCTGGTAGAACATCTACCATGGGGGCAAAGAAAACAACCAATGTGAACTGAGAAAGCATCATTAACAATGCAAGGATTTTAGGACCATAGGCCCAGGGATGACCCAGTTGCCAGTAGAGACCTACTAATGCAGGTGTCAGCTCTGGTGATGCAGAGCTTGTCTTTCAGGACATTGTCTAATCTAATAGTCCAATGCCTCATAGTTCTACATACCTATATCTTCATAGCAGCCCAACCAGAGCCGAGCTGTAGGTTATAAGCAGGCAAGATGCTCAGAGGTACTTGGGAACCTTCAGTCTCCCAGTTTTGAATGTAAAATGGATGTAGACATTGCTCATAAAGTCCAGATACTATTGTGAAGAGGGACTCAGGATGCTCGCTGTGCAGGGCACCATGCTCTTCTTGCTGTGCATTTCTGCTAGTGGCTGTGAGGCCACCCGATGGGCTGGTTCTGTTCACTGGTCTGTCTGAAAACTGTTCTTTTTTTCTTTTTTTTTGATACAGTGAAGGGCTGCACAAATGTGAGCTTTGATGTAGTGGAAAGAAAGGTCAGGACAACCTCTCTCTGCTGCCCTGCAGTTACAGGGTGAATTAAACCACCTGCATAGACATACTTCAGAAAAGTTTCCATGTGCCCAAGCCCACCTAGGAAGTCAAGCATTGTAGAGGGGCTTGAACCTAGTTTCTGGATGAGTGGCCCATAACCTCTGGCCCTCTTTTGGTCCTGCATTGCCTGAGATCCCACCATGTGCTTCCAGAACAGAGATGTTACATGCCTCTGCCAGTCCCTTGGCCATCTCTGGACCATTCCTTTACCTGAAATCCCCTCAAAAATCAAGGAGCAGCTTGATCCCACCAAAATGCATCATAGAATCAAAGAAAAATGGAAGTGTTTAGGTTGGAAAAGAGCTTTAAGATCATTGCATCCAACCGTTAATCCAGTACTGCCAAGTTCACCACTAAACTGTGTCCCTCAGCACCACATCTACATGGCTTTTAAATCCCTCCAGGGATAGGGACTCCACCACTGCCCTGGGCAGCCTGGGACAGGCCTTGAAAACCCTTTCAGGGAAGACTTTTTTCCTAATGTCCAATCTAAACCTCCTCTGGTGCAACTTGAGGCCATTTCCTCTTGTCCTATCACCTGTTCCTTGTGAGAAGAGACTGATTGCTACCTTACTACAGCCTCCTTTCAGGGAGTTTAGGGAGTTGTAGAGAGCAAGAATTTCTCATGTGAGCTTCCTTTGTTCCAGACTAAACAATGCCAGGTCCCTCAGGTGCTCCTCACAAGACTTGTGCTTTAGACCCTTCCCCAGCTTTGTTGCCCTTCTCTGGGCCCCTCAGTGTCCTTCTTGGAGTGAGGGGCCCAAAACTGAACTTAGTACTCAAGGTGTGGCCTCACCAGTGCCGAGTCCAGGGGGGACAATACTTGCCCTAATCCTGCTGGCCACACTAGTGCTGATCATCATATGCCTCTTAGCAGCACATTGCCACCAACATCACCACTGGTAAAAAAACCACAGGCTCTACCAACACGTGAGCTCCCGTCAAAAGGGGCTCTGGAAGGAAGAAGACATGTGTTTCCTTTAACCTACAATAAAGCAAAGCAGTTCAAAGAGAAGGAAAAGGAGGTTAACAATCTCTTTGAAATGTAGGTTCAAATTCCCAGCACGGCCCCAGTCAATTACCAGCCAGTGCGGTGACACACATCCACCGCTAATGAGGAAGCGGAGGGGGGGGCACATGGAGCAGAGGTCCAGGCAGGCAGCCGTCACCACCACGGTGGTGGTGGGAACGTTTCCAGGGGGAAAACATTAGGGTTTTTTTTTTTTTTTCAGGCTGACTCATCCCCCTGGGGTGAACCTGGGGTGGAGGCTGGACCACTGGAGGGGATGGAGCTGGGCAGGGTGTCAGCACATCCCCCTGCCTCACCAAGATGCACAATGCCTGGCACAGTGGGCTGCCGCTTTCTCCGAGGTGATCCTCTGTGGCAGAATGAACCACTCTTATTTTAATGCCGTTAATGAAAGGTGGTGCAGGAGTGGGGACGGGGCAGGAGGTGGTGGGGGTGGTGGTTTGTTCTGGCGCTGAGGGACGCGTGCACACAGGCATACAAATGTTAGGAGACAAAGACTGTGATTAAGGGCCGGTGCTCTGACTCCCTGCTTGTTACAGGAAAGGATTTATCTGATGGCCTAGTTTCAGCTCCAATTTTCCACCTTTTAATCAGGTTCCTAGGTCTGCTTGTCCACTCAAAAAGGGAAGGAAGGGGATGTCTCAGGGGCAGTGGGGCAGGAATAATGCTTCAGTGCTGCCTGCCTCTAGAAACATGCACAGGGCAGAAGGTTTCACTGCCCCAAAGCTGTCCCAGGAGGCAGATCCTGGGGCAGGCAGAAGGCTTACGCCCAGCCATGCAACGTTATTTCCTGGCATGGCAAGAGTGCATCTGCGCTTTCCAGCCTGACCAAGCCAGGGTGTGTGGAACAAACGTGCTGGAAATAAAAACCTCCTGCAAAATGGAAAATGTACAGAGGAGTAGCTATTTTTAAAAGGGATGGCACCTACTGCTGCTATGAAATCAGTCACATAATCATTCAGCGAGGAACTTCTGTAGGCTGACAGCTGACAGTCAGGAGAAACAGCTCCAGCAGACTGGCAAGCAGAAAATGGCAACTTTTGGGTACCAAGAGATGAGTGTTTTCAAATAAAGAGAAGTTTGTCCTGTGCTGCCGTGGCCACAAGGTGGATGGGGGGAAGAGACTCTCAGTGTCTTTCCCAACAGGCTGGAAAGGGGCAGGGGGGATGAGACACTGATAACCCTCCAGGAGATAGAGTGCTGAAAGCAAATGCCAGCTCAGCCACTTCTTCCCCCTCCCCAACCCAGCCTATCCTTATTGCTCAGCCTCCGCTGAGGTTTTCCTGCTTCTAAAAATATTCAGCCTCTAATTAAAGCACCCATCTCGCTTGCCAGGGCAAACTTATCCGGCCACAGAGTTGAGCTGTTCCTGGAGACAGACAGAGCTTGCAGCTAACCAGCCTGGCTGACTTTTCTGGCATGGGTGGCCAGGGTGATGTCTGACACCAGGATGCAGTCCGTCACACTGTCATCAAGCTGACAGAAGCTTCAGAAGATGGCGTGAAGACCTTTCCAAATTTTCCAAGCCTGAACACACCATGTGCCTTTTGCTCCTCTATGAGGACATTAGTGCTGTGTTGCAGGTGTCCGCGTCCTGTGGTGAAGAGGGACACCATGCATGGGCAATGTTGGGTCGCACACTGCTGTTGGAGGCACACCTGCTTCTTCCCATCCAGAGCGCTTCAGAAAGGATATATAAATAATAAAAATCACTAGAAAAATAAGATGTTAAGGCAAAAGGGGGCAAGGTCCAGCACAGTGCTTGAGCATCACGTAAGTGGGGCACTCACAAGGAAGTGGAATATAGTTCAGACCCATTTCTACTTGGGACAGTGTCCTTCCCCAGGACAGTAGGACACTCTCCACTGCTCCAACTGAGCCTGAATCCCAGGGTGGGAGGGATCCCACACAGAAGGAGTGTGATGGTGTAGCCTAATGGTGGACAACAGAGTTTCAGTCATCTCTTTCTTAAGTGTTGCTGATGGCTTTTCCCACCATAATAATGCTGGGAGAAGGATCTGGCCACTCCTGGAGATGTCAACCCTCAGGTTATAGTCTGACTGTACCTTGAATGCCCCTCCTGGAGAACAGGGTGGTTTTGGGAAGCAGATGGAGAACCAACAGCCTCTTCCAGGCAGCCTACAGCTCTGCCTGACTAGATGGGAGATGCAGTTGTTCCTTCAGGCTTGGGAGGACCAGGAACACTGCAGCTTTCCGGAGGCGGTTTCCTCACTGGGGCTCTGCTTGCATCACTTTGATATACACTGAGAAGTGCTTAAAATTAAATTTGCTATTTAAAGGCAGGCAAAGCCCTCCTAAGAGGTTTCTATTTATTCTTTAGTTGCAATGGCTCTGCACGCTCTTAGCCCTCCATGCAGCAGCCCCCGCTCCTCGGGCAGTGGTGCTGAGACTGGACCACATGTATCTCACTGCTGCTGAAAGCTCTGCAGTCTGGCAGCGTGCAGTTTTCCCTGCCATGGCACCACTCCTGCACCCGTTCACTCCCACCTCCACGGTCTTGTGAAACAGCTTGTGGGCTCTCCCCACATCACCCACTCTGCAAATCCAGCCTTTCAACCCTCGCAGACTGTGTCCCAGATTGGCCAAATCCATGAAGAAATCCCCTCATATCTCTTATATGCTTTGGAGCAGATCGTGAAGCAGGAAATTTGCTCCAGATACTCTTGTGCTGCTTCACAGCCACATGTCCATAATTTCCTTTGAGTCAGACAGCGAAGCTTTCAAGCCTTCCTGCCTATGAGGATCCCAGCAAACAAAAATACAGTGGGACAAATCCTGCCCCCAGTTTGGAGATGCAACAGCCGTGAGGCTGAGCAGAGAAGGGAGAGAAGACATGTTGCACTTTGGACCCAGTGACAGCTGCCACCCTCCCAGAGCTAAGACAATAAATCCAGGGGATCTGGGTTTATTCTCCTTCAAATCACTTTATTATATTGTGAGTAATCACAAAGCCTTACAATGCTGCAGAGGTTCTTTAAAAAAAAAAACCAAAAAAAAAAACCAAACTAACACAGCGACGGTATTTGCCAGCTTTTGCTAAGACTTGTTTAGCTAGCAGCTAGTGTGAGATTACACGAGGAAATCTTGCAGTCTTCAATTGGATTGTCACATTGGGTTTTAAACTTACCACAGTGGCGCAAAGACAGTAACTTTGACAGTATGTGATCTTCGAAACATTTCATTCACATACAGACTTAAAAAATTAACCAACTCTTTAAAAAATTACATTTTCTGCCAGCAGAAAAGAATTCCTTTAAAAAGGCAAGATCCACTAAAAAAACCCTCCTCCCTCCCAAACTGCCCCTGTCTTGCACTGCAGCTGGTGGCTGTTCCCCTCCAGATCTCTGCCTATAGGAACTCCCATTGCCTTTTTAAGAAGATCAGTGTTTCTTGTGATTGTGCAGGCTGGTCCAGCATTGCAAAGGCTCAGTAGAGGGGGAAAACCCGCAGCACTGAAAGAAAGGGTTAAAATCCCACCCTAAGAGCTGAAATTGAAAAGGAGATGGATGAAAATGTGAAAGAGGGATTTCTGTATCCAAAGTGTGGTGTTGACTCTTGCTTTTATGGGCTCAGTGGGTTTCAACCATCCCTTGGGACAGCTGCTTTGGGCAATAGGGTTTCCATTTGTAAAGACCTTGTAAAGACCTTTGGGGGTGTGAGAACAAAGCCTGAGCTTCTCCCAACTCTCCCAACGAAGGTTGTGAGATGGGTTTATATCTGTATCACCTTTGCATGGACCTCTCTAAACCAGATTCAAACATTGAAGGTTGCCCTAATGCAAGGCCGGATTTAGAGACCAAGCTGCAGATGAGCCTGAGCAGGATCTCATCCACAACATCCCTCTCCAGCATAGAGCATGCCAGATGTGGACCAGCCCTCTGCAGACACCTCTATTGCAGGAGCTCCAGTAAGCAAGCCGAAGGCTTCAAGCACAGTCATGCTGTGCTGCCTTCCCTGACTTTCTCCCAGCCTGGAGAAGAAGAGGGATGAGAAGGTCTCTCCTTTGTTTAGCCAGTATTTCAGCAATGGAGTTAAAAATGAGTAAACCTCTGAGGACCAGGCATTTTATCAGATTTCGGTTGTCAGCCAAGGAGCTGTACGAGAGAAAAAAAAGCCACAACTCTGGTTAAAAAAAAAAAACCAAAAACCAAGCCAAGATCTTTTCCCTGATAGGCAAAGCACTCCAGAATTGCAGGCGTCAGTGTTAATTCTTTCCCTGCATATTCTGGAGAGTGTTTTGGTGCTGGAAATGGCCTCACATGCACCCAGCTGAGTTGCAGATGTTGTGTTCAGATGGAGGACATCAGCATGTTAACAGCTTACTCTCACATTGTCTGCATCTTGGTTTGATAAGGTCATCAAGATGAGAATCCCTGTCAAAATTTTCTTTCAAGCTTTCCCAGAAAGGGAGGAGGGATTCTTTTGAAAATATTTTTTTTAAGCTAGGCTACATGATCTCTTCAGTTTGCAATTCAGTAAATTTGCTTCATCAGAGGCTGGTTTCTGGGTGAGATGTGGCTGTTGGCAGACCCCTCTGCTTCCATTGCTCTGCTTCACGTCATCTCTGAGAAATGGCTTGCCAAGGTTAGAAAGACAGGAGGTTGCCAAAGCTGGATTTATAGTAATTAAACATGAAAAGGATCGAGATGGGAAAACAGGGAGAAAATTGTGGGAAAAGTCCACTCAATGTTCATTGCACACCTATGCAAATAACATGTAAAAAGCAGCACATTAGGAGCACCCTGTATTCAGGTTTGTCTGGAAATGTTTCTTCAAGACTGAAAGTGCATGACAGGGAACAGGGTGCTGCTAATGAAAGCAACATCCAGAAGGCACTTCTTGGGGAGTAATAATTAAAAAAAGGGTGATGCATGGGTTTGTAAGCAAGCAGTTACAGAGTCATTACATTTTGGTGTGTGCTGTGGAGAGACGTAGCTTTGCTCCTACAGATGTGTCTGGGGCATGAAGGCTTACTCCAGACTGACTGGAGCGCAGCTTGGTCCCTGTTGTCCAGCATCACCACTCTTGAGCTATTGGGCTGCCTGAAGGACCTCAATGCACCGGGTAAAATCTGGAGTCTGCAGATGGTGTGGACCGGGGTTTGCTAGTTTATAAAATCCACAAACGATCAAGTATTGGCATATACAAATATATAAATTATTGACAGTTTTACAAAAGGCACACTGCAAGCCATCTCAGTCCGACATCTGTACAAATGCCTTGTCCCTCCCCGCCCCCCTTCCCCACCCCTTCTCCCCAGCTTTCATCATGAAACGTAAGGCGCTGCTGCTATGGACCCATGGCTGTCGTGGCAACTGAGGACTTCTTTTTTTGTCAGCCCAATTTGTCGGTGATACTGTCCTTCTTTGATGGTCTTAAGACACTGTACGTTCTTTCCCAGGGTGATGCTTTTGATGGAGGGCAGGTATTTTAGCACAGTCTTTGGCAAGGACGACACGCCCGTCCCAGAGAGGTTGAGCTCTTGTAGGGAGTTCAGACCAAAGATAACTTCAGAAGTCAGTGACTTCAAGTTGGGATTGCTGGATAAATCCAGAACTTGGAGGGCTGGTAGTTCCTTGAAGCTATAAGGAGGTAAGTCTCCAAAGCCAAGCAGGCCACTGAGGGATAAATGAATCAAGTCTTTCAGCCCTGTGAAGTCACCTTTCTCAATCTTGACTAGAGGGTTCCCGTCAAGATTTAAGTATCGGAGAGGAATACCTTGAAGGTTTGGAACCGATGTTAGCCTGTTTCCAGAAAGATTTAAGTTCTGGATGTTGGGGACACTCTTTTCACGGTGCCTTGTAATTGTGCGGAGCATATTATTGGATAGATCCAGATTCAGGGGTTTTCCTTGACCTTTTGAAGCAAAAATGTCCATAGCTATATCCAAAATCTTGTTATTGCTCAAATCTATATCGCCCAAAGGAGAACTGGAGAAACAGTTCTCCGGAAGGACTTCCAGAGAGTTATGACTCAGATCCAAGGACTCTAAGTACCGAAGTCTGGAGAAGGTTGTAGAGGAAATCTTGGCAATTTTGTTGTAGCTCAGGTCGAGGCTCACCAAAGTGGTGTATCCAGGGCCAGTAAGCATTGATTCGTTGATTGATTCCAGTTTGTTTGATGATAGATCCAAATAGGAGGTATCCAGAGGGATAGGGACAGGAACAATGTGTGAGCCTATTCCACTGCAGTCTACTTTGGTCAAGCTAAAGCTGTCAAAGAGACCAAAGCTTTCCACTTCACAGTGGCAGCTGGGGAAGCAGGTTTTGGTGGTACCAAAACAAGGAAGGAGAAGCAGCAAATGGAACCAGGCCAGGAACTGCATTGTTGACCTGGAAAACAAGTTGATAAGAAAATAGATGTAATTGACATGGAAATTACTTTACTGAAGATGTGTAACAGTTTGAGTTGTGAAGTCTTCTCCTCTGTCTTTCCAAAGCAATAGATTAAGTATACCCTTAAATAGCATGGATATCCCAAACATTTTGTCTCTCATATTACGAACCGCAGTGGGAACTTAATGGAGAAAACAAATTGGGTCAACAGTTTTTGCAGATATAACCAAGTTAAGACACAACTGAAAATGAGCTGTAAGAACAGTAGGCAGCATTAAAGCAAGATCTATCCAACGTGCATCCTTTGGACTGGACCACGGACTACACACAGAGATCTTCATGTCAGGGCATCCATGTGAGATTTGGGAGCACCGGGTTCAAGACCCTGCATTGACAGGTTGGAAAAATCATTTAGGCTGTGCACTCAGTGGGAGCCTTAAGTGTCCAAAACACTTATCAGAGAAGGAAAAACCAAAGCTTTCTTCAAATTGCCTACAGATGACAGGGATAATGGTTTCATCAGAACATCTTCCAGGACAAACAGCTTGAAAGGCCATCTGTCTACCACTCAAATGGATAGCATGTGTCCCTTGCTTAGACTTCAGATGAAAATTTGGACACGTTTAGGTAGGTAGGATCATTGTTGTACATCAGGTGACTAAAATCAACCCTTGTCAGGCTTGTGTCAGGCAGGACAGACTATAGCCACTTGGCTCCTTGCCTGTTGGAGTAGAGGAATCAAAGACTTATCAGCCTAACCCAGCCTCCTGCACAGGCACTGAGTGGAGAGAGACAATTTGTTTCATATAGAGCCTCTGGGGACTCCACTAATTACACTAAATATTTTCTCTGATTAATGATGCCAACAAGCAAAGAGCTCTCTCCACCTCTCTGGTTTTGACCCTCCTCCATCTGAGGCATTTCAGTCCCTCCATCGTTGCAGCCAAGGGAGGAAGAGCACTGATCTGCGCCTCGCCAGCTTTGCTGGGCCTTTTTAGATCACATCCTAGCAACTGCTCCATACAACTGTGGGCAACAGCAGCTGTATGATTTCAAGAGACAGCCAAAAAAGCTTTAGTTCTGCATCTCTGGAGATGTTCCAGCGTCCTGCAGGTCAGCAGACACAGCAGTCCTCATTGGTTCCCACTGCAGTCATGTGTGATGGCTTCTCACACCTTACATCAAAGTCTGGGAGGCCAGGAACAAAAATTCCTACCCAAGCAGGCAAGCAGATCCATCAGTACTTCTCTTTGTCTGTGCTCCTGGTGATAAACAGAGGCTCACGTGCCAAGCACTCATTTAGCCAAAAAAAGAAAAAAAATCCCCTTTAAACCATGCATTCCCATTCCCACCTCAGCCCGCCCGTCTCTATTCTCACCTTTCCCACCACTGTTTAAAAGCACTTTATTGACTTCCTTGCAATATCATCTTTCCCACACACCCTTTGATCTGGCCGAGGTGCCTTCCCCACAGACCTTGCACCTTCCCAGGACCATTTCCTAGAAGTTCACGCTTCCTTTCATCTTCCCTCACCTACCCCTTGGCAGCAGTTTCTCTCCCTTTCCAGCATGGTCTTTCTGGCCCTGTGCTCTTTCCCGGGAGACCGATCAAGGACTACTTGCCAATGTGCAAAAAAAGTGCAAAGGGGAAAAAGCATTGCAAAAATATTGTCCTGATCACTGATATGACTTGTCTGGCGGTAACTCCCAGACCTCCTGTAAATAGAGAGCAGAGATTGGGACTCTGGCCAAAGCGCCTGCAACTAAAGCATTGCTAAAGACCAACACATAATCCTCTGAGGTCCATTATTCTATAGAAACAGCCCATCTCAACTGTTTCTTGAGAAAACACATATGTGTGTAGAGAGGACGCAGGGGGTAGAGCTCCTTTCTGCAGACATGTTTACAGACATCCCTTTCCTAATGACATCAAGGCTGATCCCCTCTGGTTCTGTGCAGATAGACCAGACCATAGCTTGCTCCCTTCTGCAGCCCCTCCTAAACTAAATACTACCTTTTTTTTTCATGAAGCTGCATTTGGAACGCACTGAAAAGTTTTATTGCCAGGGGAAATTACAGCAGTGGGGACCTCTTTGGAAACAAACAAAAAAAAAAAAGAGCAAAACCTGAAACGTTAAATGTTTCACGTACAGGGAAATACCAATGTTAGTGTCAGCTCAGTCTGCCAGTATTTCTTCTCCTTAATCCCACTCAGCGGCTATTCACACTTGGTATCTCAACAGGAAAAACACATCCTAACTTCTCCATTGAAAGCTCATCTCAGTTCCTTATGGCATCCTGTTGGCTCTGGTGGGAGCTGGATCAGATGCCCACAGGTCCAAAGGCACATCAGAATGAGGCTTGGCTTTCTAAGCACTTCATGGGCTTCTTCTGGGCCACCTGAAGAAAAGCAGGAGTGCATTCTCCAAAGTCCTAGTTTAACTGGGAACAGACTTTTTAATAGGGCCTGTAGTGATAGGATGTAATGGTTTTAAGCTAAAAGAGGGGAGATTCACACTAGCTAGAAGGAAGAAACTTTTTCCAGTGATGGTAAGACACTGGTCCAGGTTGCCCAGACAGGCGGTCAATGCCCCATCCCTGGAAACTTTGAAGGTGAGGCTATACAGAGCTCTGAGCAACCTGCTCTAGTTGCAGAGGGTTGGACTAGATGACCTTGAATGGCCCCTTCTAACCCAAACCATTCTGTGATTCCATGATTCTATGAACTGAGAGGAGAATCAAGCCAGCAATGAACCTTGAAATGTGGCTGCTCAAACCTCTTTCGACATGGGAATTCACTTCCCAATCAGCCTCAAAGATGACTGCCAGAAGTGGGCAGATACAGTGACTCCCACCACAACATCCATGGCTCCAGCCAGCAGCACAGCTGAAACATTACACAGCTGAAATGCAGTACACAAAGCTCTGCTTAGGTATTTGCACAGCATCTATTGCCTCTTCCCTCCTCAGAACACTGCCCCAGATTCTCCCTTACTGGCTTTACAATTGCTTTGCAGATGAGATGCAATCTATTACCACCAGTTAAAAACTCCCTTACAGAGCAGCATGAAGCATTCATAGGCTAACAAGCCACTTGGCCAATAGCTGTGATAAAAGGTAAGAGAAATAAAGGTACTGGTCATCTTCCAGTCCAAGAAAGAGACTCTTGCATTTCCAGATAATCAACGAAGAGCTTAGTCAGGCAGAGGCATGCTTTATCATTGCATGGAGCAATCGATAGCGCTCTTTGAAATGGGGAAAGAAACATGCCTCAGGCATTTACAGTTCATCTGTGTACAGCATGCAATTGAAACCACATCAAATTGCCTTTGGATTGCTGCCTACAAGCTGCTCTGTTGATAAAGGCAGGAAGCCAAGGTGTCCCCTCGTAAAGGGAAGATAAGTTATCCTTCTGCAGCACTGGGGACATTCACATGGAGGAAACACCAGGTGCCAAAAACCACTGTCACAATCACCTGGGATGGCAAGGGGAAAGCCACTGGGAGAAAGCAGCTTGCCCTTGGGGTGGTTCAGCTATGATGTTTTCATTTCTATAGCTGTTGTGGTGTGGAGACGTCCCAGGGATAAATTTTGTCGATCTGACAGCTCTGGGGGAATTGCTACATCCACTGCATTCAACAGGAGCTGCTGAGGGTGCAGGATCATACCCCATGTTTCAGATGACCAGAGTGGCTACAGGGCTCTGGTCTTTACATCTTGCTTGTCCTTTCTGCCCAGCAAATATTCTGAGACAAAACCAAGGAGACCCAGTGGTGGGTAACAGAGCCAAGGTTGGACCAAGTTCCTAGCAGGGTGTCAGCCTTCTCCCCAAATCCCACATGTCTTCCTGAGCCTGTAGATGCCCAGACCCCTCCCGCCTGCTCTGCTCACCCCCTGCACTATCATGCGGCAGGACCCAGACAGAAACCTCACACTAAGATTTCCCTGAAGAAAAAAACCCAAAACACATTAAGATCTGATTTTAAAAACAGACTGCAGAGGAAACCCTAGTCTCAGCTGATGGGCGGGGGGGGGGGGTGGGGGGTGGGAGAGAGGAAAGCCTTGTTAAAGTGTTGTTGCGAATTCACACCTCACTGCACTTCATTTCCTCCTTCTCCTCTTCCTTAAAGACTTTTTCTCACTAGTGTTCCCTGATCCACAGCTGAGACTTTGTCTTGTTCCCACCCAAGAGAGATGTGCTAACACATCCCATCCTGGATGGAAGCGCATTGCTCAAGGACTGTCTCCCCCCCCCTTGGGAATGTGTAGATGAAGAAGATGCTACCTAGGTTACCTCCAGTTGCCGTGGCAACCACGAAGCTAGAAATCTCTCTAGACAAAAAGGATTAATTAAAAAATAATAAAAGGGAGAGGTGTTTGAAAGTTTATTGTTGATGGAGTCAGGAAACTCCTGCTCATGCTGTACCCCTCAGTGAATGTGTCATTTGACAAAGCACCAGCTAAAATGCAGCTGAAGTAGGGGCTGAGGACCCAAAGTCACCCAAGGAAGCTTAAGTGCAGAAGCTCCAGGTTGTCTCTACGGTGGAGTGAAGAGAAAGAAGTTTCTCCAGTAGGGGATGAAACCCACCCAAGACCAGATCCATTCTTCCAGATGCCCCATCTCTCCCTTGACCATGGTGCAGCAGGATGCCTGCTGTCCTTGGGCTGCGGCTTCCCATGCCATCCTTATCTGCATCCTTCAAACCCAAGTCCCATTCAGCAACCAGGTACACCCAGGATGAATCAGTTCAGCTCACTCATCCAACAAAAAAAAAAAAAACCACAAAAACCACCTACTCTTCCTTTTCACCCTTTGGTGGGTTAGTTTTCCAGAAAATCAGGCTGCCCAGTCACAGGGTTACCAGCACTGACACAGAAATGGGGAAAACAGGACCTGTCTTTTCAATACCAGTCCACCACTAGAAGCAGATCAGGTATGATATGAATCCCCGTGTGTCTAATATGGTTAACAGTTCAACTTAATGATCTTAAAAGGTCTTTTCCAATCTAAACAATTCTATGGTTCTACAATTCTAAGACACGGTGAACTGGTCCTGATAATTTCCATGTTTCTTGCCAATGTGCCTCTGGATCAATTCTGGATTAACAGCAACTTGAGCAGCCTTTAAAGGAAGGAGGCAAAAAGGAAGGGCTAGAGTCTACCCATCTCAAATAGAGTTGCAGTTCTAGCAAAGGACAGAGGAGTTGGATTAGCAACAATATTTCATCAGGAGGAAAATTTAGGGATTGTCTTCTGTCTCTTGCATCATCTGAGTGAAAAAAAGTGAAGTCTTTACAGCAAGGCCCAGAAGGCCCACTTGGCTGTGTTCACTAACTGGGACAAGGGAAAGGAACACTACTGGGAAGCGAAACAAGCTGCATAGGTTATGATAGAGGCCATAAATCCTCCAGACTGAAAAAAAAAAAAAAAAAATAATAAAAAAGGGAGAAGAGATAGTTGTCTCTTTCTCTCTCTTTAAATACTTGTGAGGCTCTGAGAGGCAGCTGGGATGGTGTCTCCAGTGGCTTGCTCTGCAGCACTGTGATGCTCCTGAGCTGCTTCTCCAACAAGAAAAACGCTTCAGAGACCTTTTTTTTTTTTCTTGTCCTCCCATTAATTAATCTGTAAAATAGGAATAATTATCAAATAAAGTGCAGCATGAGCAACAGCTACCCTTCTCCAGCATGGCCTCTCCAGGGCTGAGTTCAAATGATGCCATGGGCACAATCACAGCCTGGTCTCTAGATCCCATATGCTGATGTGAGCAGACAGCAAAACTAGCTCAAACCAGTTTACGTCCAGAGACTATTAATCTCTTAACTCGCAGACACACACCCCTCACATGATAAAGAAACTGCCGCTGACAAGGTTACTCTTTCTTTTTCTTTTTTTTTTTTTCCCCCTTTGGTGTGAATCCATTGAAAATAAAGGTCATCCAGGCTTTTGCTCTTCCTGCTTCAGACTGGCTCTTCCCCTGTTGGGAGTCCCCACATGCCTGTGACAAAAAGCTGTTTGCCCCTTCTGTTAAGCTTATTAAACCAAGTAGTGCTTCCTCACAAAGGAGTTTTAGTGTAAATGGGAACAGGGCTTTCTGACCCATGAGTTATTTTTTTGTTATTTGCTGGTTTGGGGTATGCTTTGCGAATACGGGTTTTTTAGTTGGTGTTTGTGACTTCTTGGATTTAGGGAGAGGATAGCTAATGAGAATCCAAGAAGTATCTGCTGTTTAGGTTTGATCCTGCATTTGCTTAGGTGGGTTTGGTGGAAGTCAGTGAAATTACTTTAGGTGTTAGTGACAGCAGGATGAGAATTAGTCCCTTGGCTCTTCCAAATTCAGCTTGATTTCATGGAGCCTTCCATCCGGAGCCAATGCACACGTCACTTTTGGGTGGTAAGTTATCACCCTTCAATTCACACTGATGGTTTTATCAGTGGGAAGTGCAAAGCTGCTTAGACAGCAAAGCTATCCCAAATTACACGTCAGCATATAAAGAAGGGGATGTATAACCCAGTCTTCACGTTCTTCTCACCCTATTTCCCTCACCAGCATATGCAAACATTGGGATGGGGGGAACTCAGACACTTTGACAGTGGCTTTAGCATTTATGGGTCAATGTAAAGAGGCAAAGAAGGCCTGAACAGGAGCTAAAATCATAGAATACCAGGTTGGATGTGACTTCAAGGATCATCCTGTCCAACCTTTTCTTGGCAAAAGTATGGTGTAGATAAGATGGCCCAGCACCCTGTCCAGATGAAGCTTACAGGGGGCCAAAGCTGCAGAAGTGTCCAGTGCTGGGAAAATCATCCTGCAGATGCCTTAGCACTTTTTGCTCCATCTTCCTACTCAATGGGAAAGATCAGAATTAAATGCATGGAATGAGAAGAAAAAAAAAAAAATCTTTATGAATTCCTTCCTGTTTTAATCATTCCTAATAATGGATGTAAAAGCACCTCCCTTACATTCAGTCAAAAGCCCCACCACCAAAGGGGAAGTTGTTAGCAAGTAGTTAACCCAGTGGTATCTGGAATCTATATTACCAGGCTATGGACGAATAAAATACAACAGGCACCAAACTGGGGATGGAAAGAAAAAGTCATCTCTCCTCCCTCAAGGCAGAGATGTGGCTGTATTTAATGCAGACCGGGGTGGGAGGCATGATGGGGACGGGTGGGCTAAGAGTGGGATTTGTCTTCTCTGACCTGTGGGTCCTCAGGGATAACAAGAGGTAACCAAGACAAAACAGTAGTTTATTTGCTCTGTGGGGTGCTTTGTCCCTGTTCAAGTGATTTCAAGAGAGGGCAAAACTGCCATCAACAGACAAGATGCTGTTCACAGGTCTGGACAAGAACCCCATTGCTCTGCATTAAGTCTGTCTTTGCAAGCCTTGAATCTCACCAGAGAACACAGAATTTGAGTTGTAGACAACCAGAAGGGGCAAGGAAGGAAAAACAAGACACCGTTCCTTATTTCCCCCAGATCTCAGTTATCTCCATTTGTTTTTCTCAGCTCCAGGCAGACAAACCGCTGAGCCAAACCTGCAATGATTAACTAGCATCCCACTCATGCTCTCCATCCTTTAGGGAGATTTTCACAGACAGTATAGGAAATGGAATAGATAAGATTAGCAAGAGCAAAGCCAAATTGTTAAGCATCAGAAGGAATCCACAACCTCAAAGCTAAAACTAAGCATACCCTCAATCCACCACATGGGCTGCAGAGGAGACATATGGAATTGATCTAGAGGGAATCCAGCACCTCCAAACTCTACAGCTTCACACTATGGGTTTGTTTTCAAATGTGTGACATCCCTTGCTCAGCTGAAGCAGCCTCTGATCTATTTTTTTTCTTTAAAGTTAAAAAAAAAATTAAATTATCCTTTCTTTATAAAAGAAATGGAGAGACCTATTAAAATAATCTTTGCTCCAACTGTCAATGTCACAAATTCCATCTGTTTTGCAAGAGGCCACGGGTAATATATCATCCCTAGTGTTTAACAGCTAATAGTTTATTCCACTTATACAGTCTCACCCCTCCAGCATCCCTCAGCCCACCCTCCCCCTCTCAAGGAGGAAATCAAGGTGCAGTGTGGTGCACTTTGGGCTCTGACAAAAAGAAACCTGTGCAGGCAGGTTTGCCAGCCCATACTGTGAGTTCCAGCTGATTTACATCTGCAGCTGAAATACGGACAATTTATGCCGCCCTGAGAGCTGTATGCCTCAAAAAACCACATCTTGGAAGCAAACTGTAGTCCAAATCCCAGGAATTTCACCTTGAGTGGGAAAAAGTCGGTGCTACCTCCACCATGGGTAAATTAGGAATCACCACAGCACTAGGATTTTGCATAAAAATCCCCCTTCTCCGCTCAGACCAGGAAGCTGTCACATTAACAGTGATTTTATTCAAGGTGGGGGAAGTAGTCTCCCATGGCTTTTGAAAGCAGTTTTGCTCACCAGCCTCACACTGAGCTGTGCTTGTGCCCGGAGGAGGCGTTCCCGAAAGGAAATGAAGTTTGCCAAGCCTACAGAGTGGCTGCAGGCAGAGGAAGGCAGGCGTCGGGGCGGCGTGGCACCTCCCAGCAGCATCAGGGAGGGATTCATGGGGTTTGGTGCGAGCAGAGATGTGAGCATCCCAGCCCCACTGTTGTCTCCTGGTAGGACCGCTCAAACTGGGAGCATTGGCAGCCACACACAGTTCCCAGCAGCCCGGGATGCACACAGTCTAAGTGCCCATGGGAGATGTAGGAGCTCAGGGCTTTCTCCTGCTCCATCATCACCCTGGGGGATCGCCACCTCAAATCCTTTTACCCTCAGTGACCCCATCTTCTTGTCCTCCCCGTTCTGCTTTTTAACTGTAAGCATTTCCAGGAACAGGAGGTTTCATTATCCCAGCACTCACTGAGCATAACGGAGACCTCTTCTCAGCTGGGAACACAAATATTTTCTTAACTGCCTCAAACTCAGTCCGAATAGGGTCTTTATCATAAACCCAGTGACAAATCCCAGAATGGGAGGTCTCCCTCACAGCAGAGATATTTTGGAACAAACCAGAGGACAGACCAGCTCTTCAGCATGGCACATCTTAGCAAAAGGAGAGGTTTAGACTGACTTTTTTGCTGTGAAGAGACCTGGTGAAGCTACCAACAGATCCCCCTGCCCCATCACCTCCAACACCCAAGGGTTTCCTGTGACACACAGAGGCAGGCTGAGCGTAGCCAGGCTTTGCACAAATCACAGCAGTAACCTTGGAAGAATTAAACCATCATTCTTCAAGGCTGCAACCCCCTTTTCAAAAGGCCAATTAAAAATGATGTCTCACAGCTTCATCTGCACCATCAGGGTTGAGCATGCTTTCCCCTCCTCTCTGACTATTCCTGGTGTCGCACTAAGAAAGCCAACAAGCTGACCTGAATTTTTATAGCATAAAATGCCTGAGGCAAGGCCTTATATCTTAGTTTGTCAATTATTGAAAGCTAAAATGATCCTAGCAAGCTTCTCCTATAGCCTCAGCCCTTGATGCAATCTCAGACCTGACCCCCAGCACCAGTCAATTCCTGTGCCAGTTCCTGCTATGAAGATACTTTTTCATAGCACTCTGGCTCCCAGAGACGTGATATAATTCAAGAGGAATGTACTCCAGGACGAACACCACATGCCAGGCCAGCGAGAAACATTAAGAGGTGCAGCAACGGGGAGAGGAAACTTCCTACCCACGGTGGATGCTTCTTGGTTTTAACTGTTTCTTGAGGTGCTTGGCTGTATCACTGTGCCTGTCAGGGAAATGCCACATGCTAGGTGTGCCCCTGGCATGGCACATGCCACATCCCACCCCAGGAGAGTGCAGGTTGTAAGGACCCACTAGTGGCTGTCTGGTCCATGAGAGAAAAATACATTTGTGGCTGTACCCCACATCCCCAGTGTAGTTTCCTTTCAACCACCCCTGTGGGCTGGCCTGAGCTGCAGGAGGACCATGCTGCATGGACAGACATGGATGCGTGGTTCTGAAGAGGATGAGCTGGGCAGGGGAAGGAAGAGAGAAGAGGGACAGTGCCAGGGGAAGGCACTACATCCCAGAATGACATCTTTGCCCTTCCTGGTGAGACATGTCCCAACAGGAGCAAACAGCTCATAGGAACCCCATCATCCTGTATCTCTAAGGGCTTTCTAGTTCTTTCTCTTTGAAACAGCTGGCTGCAAATCAGCTGCCCAGATGCTGTCTCTGATGGCATGCCTTGGTCGCGGTGCTCTGCCCAGCTCCAGAAAGCAGAGGCAGCCGGCACTGGCTGAAATCATACAAAAAGCAGGGAGAAAAGAAATTCACCCTGGCTAGACTCCAGCTAGGCAACGCCTCCGGCCCTAGCAGAAGGATTTTAAGAAGACCCCATGTGGCTTTAGCTCTCTGAAAGGCAGCAGCTCCCAATCTCCCTTCTCCTACGAGCCCTGCGGGGCTGCTGTCTTTAATAAGGGAGGGCAAAGCAAGGAGGCACCATGTGCCCCTCAGGACTGCCCCAGCCGGCCCAGGGCTTCTTTGTGGGCTTATTTATTTTTGCGGTTGGGTTTTGTTTTTTTTTTCATGCACAATAATCTCCAGGCCTCTTTGCCGCCTGTGGCTCTCAGCGTGCAGCTGCAGACCCTCCACCGAGGAGATAATAAATACAATCCTGACCATTATTGTTGCAAACAGCACAGCTGGAGGCTCCCGTCTCACACCCCTCGCAGCCTTTCTTCCTGCCCCCCTCAATAATTCTTGCAATGTGATGCTGCAAACAATGAATGCCAGCAAAACCTCTCAGTAGAGTGTCCTCAGGAGCTACCCCCACCCTGGCGAAGCACGTGAGACATTCGCTACGCCCAGCGGGTCTCCTACAAGATTTGGGAAGGGGAGATCTGGGGAAGGGAAGGAGGTCTGGGTAAAGCTGACAAATGGTTTAGCAGCGGGGCATTGTCCCCACTGCAGTTCCCAGACCAGATGATGCTTCACTGCCCTGGTGGTGTGGTGTTGTGGCATCTCCTTAGCTCTTTGCCTACCCTCTTTTGCCCAGGATCCTCCAGTCCCTCTTGGCTGGTGCAATGTCTTAGAGAGAAGGGTCATCTAAAGTAGGCTGGGAGAGCCACATCCCCAGCAGGACCCATTTCTTACCACAACTCGCCATTCACATGCCTCAGTTTCCCTCCTGATGCCTTAAGGTTGACTAATTCCAGGGCTGAGGTATTCATTCCTCTGTAGGTTACCATCCTAAGGTTCAAATCCCACCAGTTTAACTGGGAATGGAGCACAAGGTCAAGATGCCCCAATCTCACCCTGTGCAGAAGCCCCCAGCCAGTGCTGCCACTGCTACAACTGGTCCGGCCTAATGCCACCATTTTCCTTGTTCACCATGACCAGTTCCTGCCTTACCTGGATGCTCCAGGAACATCATTCCTGCCTGGCCCTCTGCAAAATGGACAGCCAGGCTAGGGGACAGGGGAGGGAACATCTGGAGAGGTGGTGCTTACTTTTCTAAGCACTTCTCAAAACGGTATTTGTAGACTCTGAAGCACGTCTGCAGTCTCAGTGGCTGCCAACAGCAGGCCTGCTCCTCCAGAGACCTCTACCCATCCATACTGCTCACCTCCCCTGGCTCCATTTTGTCCCCATCCCCGTCCCTTTGTTTTTTGCGCAGCTCTGTCACACTTCTGCCATGCCACAGAGAAGTTGTAAGTCACCCAGGACTCACACAACCATCTTCCTTTACCATTTAACCCTGTATTAAACCACCTCCTAACCCAATTTGACTTGATTTTGCTGATTGGCAGAGTAAGACTTCCCAAATTATAGCATCCTCATATGTGCCCTACATATGGGCTACATGGTGCTGCCCCCTTGCATCCTGTTCCTTCATCCAAAGCCAGGGGAGATCATCATGCACTATGTTGTGAACACAGGAGATAAGGACATCACTATGGCACATGTGGGGACAGTTCCCAACAGCAACGCTCTCCCCCAGTGCAGGAGATTGACCAGGTTCAGAGTTACTCTGTGATCCTATAATCCTTTGAGTTGAAGATCTCTTGCAAGAGGTTGCAATGCTCCAGTCCTGGGTAGACTTGGGTGGGAACTGAGCCTTTGGATTGGGATTAAAGGGTTTTGGAGGAAATTTCTCCCCTGTCCTGTTCTGTGAAGCATGGCCTTTCCATGCCCCCTGCTACAAACATCACTCTCAAAGACAGAAGGAAAATGGGTGATTTTGGTGTCAGGGATGTGTCCTGCCACACTTGGAGAGCCTCCATTTGTCACTTTAGATGTCATGGGGGTGAGGAATCGCATCTGGTTTGACACATCTGCCACAGCAGGGCTTTGCCTTTAAGTCTAATTTTTTCCTGACAAGGATTATTATCTTATTAAAAGTTAAAAAAAAAAAAAAAGAATTCCTTATTTCTCTCCCCACCCATGGGTCTGAGCTACCAGGTATGGACCACGGGAAAGAAGTCAGCATCACAGATACATGGACACCAAAAAAGAAGCAGGAGGGCAGGGAATGGGAAGGAAAGGAAAAGAAAACCCACAGATGATGGCACTCAGCTGTTACACACAGCACATGGCCCTCCACTCAGCTATGGCAAAGATAAAGTGCTTTTATTCCAGTTTGCCACTGCTCCAACAGGCAGATTTCCATCCTGGTTAATGCAACTCAGGAATGTCCCGTGCTAAGGCAGCCAGGTTGGTTTAATCTCTTGCAGCATCTGCAAGAGGTGGGGGGAGGCCAGGGTGATTCTCAGAGTGTGTATTTCCTTCCCCCCCCTGCTCCATGTCTTAAATACTCCAAGATGGAACGGTGGAAACTCCCAGGAAATTTAAAAAAAAAAAAAAATCATCTATCCAAAAACTGCAATGCAAATGAAAATGTCAAGACTTCCCTGTAATGAATGGCTGAGCCGTTCGTATGTTCCCCTTGATAGGTCCAGGTGCCAAGTTTTAAGACAAGAAACAGCTTGCTCAAGCCAGCCTTTATCTCTTCCCGGCCCTCAACATCTCAGTGTTCGGAAGTTTCTTTTGATAGCCTGCCAGGCAGCCAGCACTGCAGCTACCGCGCACGACCCCGGGGGTGTCAGGGGTCAGGATGGGCTGCCGGACAATGATGCCTTGTCTTATCCCACCCTCCAGCCTCTGCTTCTCCCCACCAACCAGCTGACAAGCAGAGGAAGAAGACACTCAAAAAGGAGGAGGGAAAAAAAAAAAGAAAAGCAGTTAGGGATGGAGGGAAAACTCTAAACCTCCAGAAGATGCCAGCTCACCTTTTTTTTTCCCAGCTCTGTCTCATGCCGGAGTGACGAACGCTGCTCTTCACTGCGGGGCTGGGGAAGCACAGGATGCTTTTTCCTGTATCAAAAAAAGAAAAAAAAAAGGCTTTTTGCACGATTTTTGTTTTACAGCTCTTTTCTCCCAATGTCCTCTCACCCATTCAATGCTGTGTTATTCCTTGCACTCAATCTTAAAGAATAGGGGTGAAGGAGACCCTCACCCTGACCCTACTACCTTCCCTGACACTCCACCTCGCCGTCAAGAAATGAATGTCCTCTGGGATGTCCGTCACATCCTCATTCCCTCCGGGCATTCTGTCATTGCTCCCCACTGTCTCTGCCAGCAGCTGCTCAAATTCATTCATAAACCAGCAGCGTCTGCCCGCAGCACGCCTGCTCCAGGTTGCCGCAAGGGAAAACCCGTCCGGGTGCTACCACCCAACCTCCTGCCTAACCCAGTCCTGAGCATTGCTCACCCCACGCACCCACCACCTCCGGAAAGGGACCCGGCGTCGGGATGGAGACGGGCGATGGCCAAGCACAGGTCAGGGCCTCTCCAGGCCATTTATAACCCACATGAGAGCAAGCACCTCCCAGGTTCTCTCCGGGACAGGGACTGTCTCCGTTGGATTGCGAAGGGACAGGAGTTGTGCCCTACGCCAGGACAATGGCAGACGCAGAGACTAACCCACTTTGCCTTTGCAGCGCTTGGCTGCCGACGGCGAGCAGCCAGCCAAGTATAGCCTGCAAATTCTCCCAGGGACATACCAAGCTCCCTCCGGTCCTTTCAGCATCTAACGCATCCAGCGTGCTCCTTATTCCTGGAGAGATCGGCGAGGCGTTGGTCTGACCCTGTCTTTCCACAGTGCCTCTTCTCCAGGTATTTTCTCTGCTCTCTACCGCTGCGATAAAGCCCCGCGCCCTGCCGGGCGAGCTCGGGAGCAGTGATCAATGCAATATTTCAGCGCCACGCCAGCGATCAGCACCGGCTGCTCTCTGCAGAGCAATGGCACAGTGTCCACCCAGACAAGTTTCCCACTGTAACTTCACTGAATGCGGTTATTCAGGCTCACGGCAGCTGATTTATCATGGCAGACACCCGGAGAAACCTTTCGACTCGGGAGACCGGAGGCTCCTCGCCCGGCTGCCGCGATGAACGTCGTGAGCTCGGCACCAGGGCTCTCGTTACACCCGTGCTCAAATGCCTTCGCAGCCACCGGATTAACGTTAGCTAACCGCACCGGAGCGCGTCGGTTAACGGAGGCGATGCCACTTCCCCAACAACGCAAGCCACCAGCTCCATCCTCGTCACTCTCCTCCCAGCCTTCCCAAAACCCAAGCAGCAGAGTAAAGTTGACGGAGCCTTTTGTTTCCAGAGGGCGGGCACGTGTTGTGGTTTACTGGGCTAATAAATCTGCTGTGGTCTGCGCCTTTTAATGACTGCAGCATTAATAACAAGTTTCCATGGAGCTGCTTAAAAGTTTACAGGGTGTGCGCGTTATCAGGGGAACCCCGTGCTTTCTGACCTCCTGCTTCAAAAGTCACAACCAGCAGCTTTTTTTTTTTTATTTTGGTTTGATTTGATTGGTTTTTTTTTTTAAACAAGAGAACAAATAAATCCTGGTCTGATTCCTCTCCCTTCCCCCCTTCTCCCCCCGCGCCCCCAAACACACCTTCCCCTCCAGCTTAATCCATTTACAGGCATGGGAAATTCCCAGACAGGGAGCTTTGCTCTGCCTTTATCTCTGCAACCGAGGGGAGAGGACCCCCCCCTCGGCACCTTCCAGCCTCTTCACCCCATCTAGGCGACCTTCTAAGCTCTAACCCCCAGCACGACCCCTTTTCCCTTTCTCCCCTTACCTTGGGTGAGCTGCAAAACCCTGCGAGCCTCCCAGCACCAGAGAGCGACCAAGAAAGCCTCTCTCTTTTCTAACCGAACGCCGTGCTGGGAGGGGAGGGCGGGAGGAGGGAAGGGGGGGGGGTGGAGTGGAGGGGAGACAGGGAGCCCTGTGTGAAATCAAAGCCCCGATGCCGGGCACGGGAGGCGGTGCGGAGCCTCCAGCTGCTGCTCGGATTACTTTGCAGCCGTGGCAATCCCAAGCACTCTCCAAACCACCATTGCACCGGGGGAAGGAAAGGGGAAGGGATCCCGGCTGGAGAGGCGCTTCATTCCCCGCTCCCAATACAGCCCCCCCCGGCTGCAGCCCTCGGGAGGCGAAGGAGCCGGTCTGGGGGCTCTTAAGGACCCACTGCACCTCAAAATTCTTCCAGAGGTGGGGAAAAAGTACTTTAGCTCCATCCGAGACCTCTGTCCTTCCCCCTGCGCCCTGCCTCGAGGTGTTTCGCTGCCGATACCCTCCCCCCTCCCCCCCCCCATCACTGCCGGCCGCTGAGACCCCACGCGAGGCGAACTCATCACACCCAGAAACTTTCCCCACTCGGAGACTGAAAGGTGACATAAGGCTCCCCAGCAGACAACCCCCCCGAGGGCTGGCCGTGAGCATCCCCACCTCGCCGGGAGAGGGGCTGGGGGCGGCAGGCAGGGAGGGACTCACCGGGGCCGGCGTCGCTTCCCACCGCCGGACCAGTTCCCACGGCAGCGCCGGTTCCCACGGCGGGGAGCGGGCACCGGCGGGAGGCAGCAGCAGCAGGGCTTGGGGCCGGGTAGCCCCGTCTTCCCTCCTCCTTCTTCCTCCTCCTCCTCCTCTTTCTCGTCCAAGGCGTGCAGCTGGCCGGGCAAACGGGGCTGCCCCTTTCCCCGCAGGAGGAGGGAGGAGGGAGCTCAACAGATGGCTGCACACAAGGGAACATCTGGGAGGAGGAGGAGGAGGAGGAGGAGGAGGAGGAGGAGGAAGGAGGCAGGAGGCAGGACTTGCGCTCGTCTCTGCCACTCCTGAGCTGGCAGACCCCCCCTTATGGTGGAAAAGCGAGTTGGGGGGTGGGGGTGTCGAGCTGTCTTTGCAAAAACACGCTCCCCCTCCGTGCTTCTCTGCATCCCCCCTGGGTAAAATCCTTTGTTGTCCCTTTGCTTTTTTGGGGATCACTCCGGAGTAACCCTCACAGCACAGCCTCGTTTCCTGCCCTGACCTCTGCTAGGCTGTATTTGCAGGAGTGGGTCCTATTCCTGAACATTGCCCTGCACCCAGTTTTCCAGGCATATAGGGCCAAGGTCAACGCTGCACCCCAGGGTGCCAAGTAGGACAAGGCAGCACCAAGGTGGGTGAGAAGCTGGACATGAACCAGCAATGTGCACTCAGAGCACAGAAGCCAATCCCATCCTGGGCTCAATCCCCAGCAGCATGGGCAGCAGGTTGAGGGAGGGGATTCTGCCCCTCTGCTCTGCTCTGGGGAGACCCCCCTGCAGTGCTGGGTCCAGCTCTGGAGTCCTCAGCACAGGAGAGACAGGGACCTGTTGGAGCGGGGCCAGAAGAGGCCACAGCAATGCTGGGAGGGCTGGAACCCCTCTGCTGGGAGGCCAGGCTGAGAGAGTTGGGGTTGTTCAGCTTGGAGAAGTCTCCAGGGAGCTGGCCTTTCCGTAGTTAAAGGAGGCCTATAAAAGAAAGACAGGAACAATGTTTTTAGCAGGGCCTGTTGACACAGGACAAGGGGTGATGGTTTTAAAATAAGGTAGATTTAAACTAGATACAAGGAATAAAGTTTTGACAATGAGGTACAGCTGAAACACTGGCCCAGGTTGCCCAGAGAGGTGGTCAATGCCCCATCCCTGGAAACATTGAAGATGATGTTGGCCAGGGCTCTGAGCAACCCGCTCTAGTTGCACACGTCCCTTCTCACTTCAGGGGGATTGGACTAGATGACCTTGAAAGGTCCCTTTCATCCAAACCATTCTATGATTTTGTGATTCTATAAGGTCTGAGCAATGACAGTGGACAGGAGACAGAGACGTATAAATTGTATGGTGCAAATCCTGAAACAGGATAAAGCAAAGAACAACCACAAAACACCCGAAGATGGTAGTAATCCACAGTTTGGGGAACTGAGGGTCTAGACCCCATCACTGTAGGATGGGCTATCCTTGGGTTTTCTCCAAGGAGCCTGTGAAGAGCCTGCACCAGAATTGCTTGCCTATTGGGTGTAAGGGACCAGCAGTGGCTTGAGGTGTGGTGCTGGTCCTGGAAAAAGAACCATGGGCCTGCCTAACGTCATGGTACTGTGGCAGTGGACAAGGCTAAAAGGACCTCAAGGGTCCATGAGTCACAGGGGACTCCTGTGGCTTAGGGACATGGTTTAGTCATTTTTGATAGGGCTAGGAGTAAGGCTGGATTTGATAATCTTGAAGGTCTCTTCCAGCCATAACTGTTCTATGATTCTATGACTGCAGCTTCCCACGCCATACCCCTCGTATGCTATCCATGATTAGTGGCCTGTGCTGGGCCTGTGCCAGGTCCCAAGCTGCACAGTTGCTTGTTTCTTAAAAAGTTTAGGCTAAGAAGGTACAAGCAGGATCCCTGTGTTTACTTCTAGTTGCTCTGGTGCTTTGAAATACACCACATGCCCCATACCAGTGATCAAAATCTGCTCAGACTGTGACCCTCAAGCATGCGTATTTCTGAGATTTGCATTTAGTATTTTTTGTGATGAAAAGGTGGCAAAAAGGCAGTTTTTTTCTCTGCTCAGCTGCTTTCTCCAAGCACATCACAACCTTCCTGAAGATTTGTAGGGTGACGCCCCCCGCCCCCGCAACAATCACAGGGGCCAGGGCTCAAGGCAGGAGATATCGCAGGCATCAGGAAGAGATGGCAGTGGTTCATCTCCACCCTTGGAATTTCCAAGAGTGGCTTATCTGGGTTATGTGCTCACTCTGTGCCCACATCTCAGGAGCTGCTTTTTGGGAATCACCATCAGACTCTGAGAGCACTGCCAAGGAGGGGACGAGCAGCCCCAGGGGAACCAGACAGAGGAAATCTGTGCTCAGGACTCATCTGAGCCAAGGGCTTTCTGTGGAAAACCCTGGGAAAACCCCTTAATCTGGGTTGTAATTTTCCATGTAAAGGTGGCAGTGATATCTCCAGATACAAACAGTCTGCTGTAAGGTTCCATTCATACAGGTCTTTGCCCTGTTCATTTTTACAGCTCTGGGTAGGGGAAGTTGCTAAGCTGGAGGCTTTTGTTTAATTTTCCATTTTGTTCATTTTTCTGTGCCTCATGCTAGGCCTTTGCCACGTCAAAGTTGCCCTCACTAAAGCGAAATGCCAATCTGAAGCTGGAGGAATTGGGAATTGAGCTCTCTAGCTGAGATAAAGTCCAGCGGTCAATGCTGACAAGTCTGATGATTTTAAAGGAAGAACTGAAAAACATGAACCTGACTTAAGAAAGGTCTTTAAATTTTGTTTTCTTTATTTGAAGCTTAAAACAAGCCTGCTTTGCAATAGCTGCCAGTGATGGACGTGGGAAAATTGTGTACTCAGAAATTTTGCTCCTCAGATGAAAAAATAATCAACTGAGAGGTGTTCTGGCTTGAACTCCTAACGCTAGGAGAGATTTTAATAAACTTTATCTGTTTTGATGGAGTTAGCCAAAATCATGTCAGGGAGAGGGCTGACAATTTAATTCTGGGTGTTCTGGGGATAAGGGCTAGCCCTGGTTTGATGCTAACACAAAATTAGCCCTGATGTGTGTGTCCATCTCTGCTTCTTAGCTCCTTCAGCTGTCTCCAACTGAAATCTGCACTTCTTCTGAAAGTAGGGGATCCTCCTGATGGTGCTCAGCCTACATCTTGCAGATATGAATGAGAAAGTGATGCCTCATGCTGCCACAAGTCCACATCTCTACCACGGAAGTCACCATTGCAAAGTGCCTTGGCAGGTCAGTCCATAGATGGATGCTCCCTCCAGTAGACCAAACCCAGTTAGTTATAACACCAAGGTCATTTTTAGAGGGCATCTAGTCTTAAGGTCGTGTTTTCTGCTATTTCTATTTCTTTGCCACATGGGAGCATGTTTTATTAAAGATAAAAGTTTTTTTCCCCAAGCTGTTTTCCATGGGCTGAACCTTTACACGCAAAGCCAGCCATTCTGTGTTTGAACACATTTTCCCACCCATCTCAGGCAGTTCACTGCTGGGTGATGAAAGACGAAAATGGAAAGGGATTTGCTTGAGGTCATGCAACACCAAATGATGCTAGGACTTCACTTTCGACTTTAGGCACTGCTGTAGTTACTGCTGAGTTACTCTCCTTTTTTAGTTTGAAAAAGTAGATGAGGGCAGTTCTGCTAAAATGACTCAATTTCACCCTGATCTAAAGGTCTAGATATAATTCTGCCCTGTTGAAACACCAGAAAGCTTAGAGACAGATCTCCATGCTGTTCCTCATCCCAGCTCCTTTCACCTCTTGCTGCCTCCAGGTGTGAGGGCTTGGTCTGCTTATATGGTCCATTTCTCCAGCTGAGCTCCACACCAATACAAATGGATCTTCAAGTATCTGTCTGGCCTTGCATCCCTCCTCAACAGCATCACTCCAAATATCCCTCACGTACTGCTACCTAACAGGTCTGGGGATCATAAAACATCTTCTCCTAGCTTAGTTCTTCCAGTGCCATGCTGAGCCTTCCTTTGACCTTCTGTTCCCAGAAGACACTAGCTCAGTTCCTTGTTTCTCAATATGACGTCATGCCTGGTTTGGCTTGTTAAAATCCAGACAACTCTAAAGCCAAAATAAAGAAATCTGAGTCACCCTGGTTTCTCCAAAATAAATTCTAATAGACACATGTCAAGCAAAAGGAGTTAAAGAGTGAATGAGGATGACATAAAATGGATTAGCAAGAAGTAGTGTTGGAGTTTTGCCCCATGGTGTCTGTGTCCCTCCCTGAGATCTCATTTCCCTTCCTCCTCTTATGCAATCCCAGGAAAGAAGGTTTCTCATGCACCAAACTGTTGCAAAAAGCCACAAAGCCACATGGGTGCCTTGCAATCCCAGCTCTGATCTTCTCCCTCACATGTCCCCCTCCTAGGGTATTCCTGCACAGGAAGGAGCCTTCGCTTTCTGCTGCGCAAGGGATTGCTCATGAACTCTCTCCTTTGTGGTTGATAGAGTGGATGTCTTAGGAACTTGTCCAAGCTTGATTGCATTTAATAGGATTTCTCAGAAGGAAGCACCCACAGCAGCCAACACAATTACTTGTGGAAGAGTTTAGTTATCACAAGAAGTTAGAAAAAAGCTCCCCACACTGCAAGCAAACAACCACCACCTGTTCCTGCTGGAAAAAAGTGAAAGAGGTAGGTCTATCTCTCTACTCTGGGAATGTTTCCCATTCTCGTGGGAGTCCTGTAGTAAGTCAGAACTAGAAGTAGAGGGTTTTTTTTAACTCCTGTAACAAACCAGGCTTTAAAAAACCCCACCTGCATCTGTGTCCATGGCATTCAGGGGAGCTTGATCAGCGTGGAAACACATTGCACTCTACTGGATACAGCCTTGGTCAAAAATACTGGTTGTTCTGCAGGTCCATCTCTGCCCTTTGTCCCCAGACTGTGCCTTATGGATGGAAGTCCACTCCTCAGTGATTGACTGCAGTCAACACACTGGGTCTGTGTTGACCAATGGACCAGTATGGAAAACTGTGTGACATCTTTGCTCAATGCATTTGTTGTATCTTCTTGATTGAGGGACAGTGGGAAAAATACACAAAGAATATTTGGGAAAGAAGCAGAACCCAGCTTCTCCTGGTGGAAGCCCCGTGACTGTTGGCAAAGGTCAAGGTTCCTTTTGCTTGTTCTTCCTGCCTGGCCACATGAATTTTGATCTTTTTAGTGCCTGGTGACCCAGCCTGAGCAAGAGAGACAGAGGAGAGCTCCTTCCTCACTATTTATCCCTTTTATATTCTATCCCCTCACCTCAGTTGCTTTATAGCCAGGTGGATTTGACACTATTTTAACTAGTGGGATCTGTGGATTTTGGCTCCCTTGGCTTGAGTAGGCCTTCTTTTCTGCATTTTGACCAAAATTCAGCAGCAGGAAAGGAAGGCAGCTCCGTCCCTTTGCTGTTCAGTAGTCTGACTCACAGAATATCATAGAATTTTAGAATGTTTTGGGTTGGGAGGGACCTTTCAAGGTCATCTAGTCTGCCCCCCCTTCAGTGAACAAGGACATCTGCAACTAGAGCAGGTTGCTCAGAGCCCTGACCTTGAATGTTTCCAGGCATAGAACATATGCCACCTCTCTTCACAATTATGCAGGAGCACTGAGTCTCCTGTGGGATCACCCAGATCCCATCAACTGAGGGAGAAAAGTGGTCTCATTTAGGTCCATTGAATCACACCTAGATTCCTTCTCTTCATGGACAGTGGAGGAGGGATGGGCACTTATGCTAGTTTTATCACTATACTGTGGCCAACCATCAGGAGCCTAAATAGCCTGCCCAAGGGAAGGGTGGGCTTTTATCCATCTGGCTGTATTAGATGCTCCCAGCAAGGGTGTGGTTGTTTCCCAGCAAGCTGCTCACTGGACTGTTTGTTTCCTCTCTATATATGTTGAGTCTCTCATTGCAGATATTGACTTCTCTTTGACATCAGTCAATATTTAGGTCTTGAGTTAATAAATATTTAGATTTACTTGGCAGAAATTGATGTGTCCTGAGATTTTTCAGCTATTATTCATGGTTAAGCCCTGTGTCCAATAGCTTCAAGACCCATTTCTGCAATGGTATCTGTAGATTTAGTCCATTCTGTTTATGAAAGGTCATATCCTCAGCTGTGTTGAGTGCTTCCTGGAGTCATCATGACCCATAAGATCACACGAGAGAAAGTAAAGCACAGGGGTTTTATCTTTATTTTCTTCTCAGTTTTGTTTCAACAGCTTCACATTGGCATCAGTGCATCAGTCTGTAGGCTGAAATGGTGTTGGCATCTTTCTAACACCATGTTGGGGGTTCCCCTCAGTTCTTTGTCTATCCTCTAATCCTCAGAATTTTCTTCATTTCTATTTCCTGTGTAAACTGTATGGAATCAGAATCCCTTTGAGAAGGTGGAAATCATTGAAAAGCAAAGCCAGACTATGTGGCCCATATTTGCCCCATCAATCTGTACTGAAAGTATCTGTGTGGTACATTGAGGGAGCCAGTGCCCTACTTGTATGCTGCAAGCTACTTTGGTTATGTCATCCTCAAAAAAGGATACTGAAGCATGGGTTGAGGCACTTTATCCAAACTTTCAGAGACTTGAAAATTCTCTTGGAGGGCAGTCTGGAAAATAAGACTAATTTATATTGCCAAGGTGAGAACTAAGGAGGAATAAGGTAAGAGCCATGTACCATGCATACAGACTACAGAGACAGCTCCCAGGATGAAAACTCAAAGAATAATTTAGTCTGGAAGGGACCTCTGGAGGTCTTTGGTCCAAAACTCCAAAGTTATGTCCAACTTTCATCCTGGAAAGCTCTTAAACACTCACTTAACATTTTGCATTTGCTAAAGCTCCACTGACCTCACTTCTGCAGAGGGCTGTGAGTTTCACTAAACACCTCTGGCCTTTGTTACATGTGTGGGCACAAGTATGCTGCTGAATCAAGCCCTGCAGCAACATGTGTTGTGGGGGAAAAAAAAGGAACAATAGACATTATTTAGATGGGTTTTTTTTAAATGCTGTTGCCAGAGAAAGCTGTTGACACACTTTTCTTAATCCCTAAGCAATGAAGCCTGGTTTCCTAGTCCCCTGCACATTTGTGTCCTGCAGTACTCCCCATTCCTCCCAGTGTCTCCTACCATTCTGGTCAGGAAGGGGCAATCTACAGTATTGCTGGTAGGGCCCTGAGGTACCGACTGACAGACTAATCAGTTTGCTGCTGCCTTGCAGGATGAGTAAGGAACTGCCTTTCTATTAGTGGGCCCATTAACACAGGTTAATTTGCATTTAATTCTCCTTCAGTTTGTCTTTAATTCTCCTTTCCTTGATTGCTGATATTAATGAAACTTATAGGAACATCATACTCCTGCAGAGTGGCAAAGTCCTCTTTCTGAAAGTGGGGTGATACTTACTGGCCAACAGACTTTAAAATGCTGATGCTTAATGGCTAGGCAAAAGACCACATGGGCATCATTTTCTTCAGGAACCAGACTAGGAGAGCAAAATAACTCCAGTCCCAATAAAAGGCATAATTTTTCCCATTCTTCTCCTTTTCTCAGTCTAAGATAAAATGGTTCCAAAAGTTTTTGCCTTCTTTTAATTTGGAAGATAAAATTCACCTATGCACTGAAGCCTTGGAAGCAAGTTTTTATAGCACAAAATCATTACTTGATGAAGTTAGCCTTTGAACAGCCAAATTTCAAAAGAAAACATTGACTTGGGGTGCTTTTGCTTGTCACTTGAGAAGATTAAACACCATATAGTGGAGAATGGAGACAACAGACACCAAATATTAGGAAAATCTTTCCTCTGGTGGAATTGCCTGCCGCAGGAAACAAGGGATGCCCTTGTTGCTGATACTTTTAAAGTTAGATTAGGACAAGAATGAAAACACCTACTGTCTAATATATAGATCCTGTTTCTTGTAATCTTAATGAAAGTATTCTGACTGCAGAGGGTACAGCACAGTCTTCTCCCTTATCTGTCTGCTAATCACTCTCTCCCTCCTCTGAAGCTACCTATAATGTCCATTGCTATGGTAACCAAGCATGGTATGTATCACAGGCGAGATGACTTATGCATCTTTTCCTGCTTTAATAGCTCCTCTGTTTAGGCTGCAGCTTTCCCTCATTGCTGAGTTCCCCAAAGGACATGCATACGCTGACTTCATGGGTTTGCATCTCCTTGCGGGTAGCTGCCATGCTCACCTGCTGAACCTCTGGCGCCTCAAAGCCCAGTGGATTGTCATTCAAACCAGCTTTGCACAGACTGTAAATTTGTGATACATTCCTCTGAGGTTTAATTACATATATTTTTAACTGAATGGCATGAAGATATTTTGAAAGAAACAATGTTCATTGCGCTTAAAGTATAATTACTCAATAGCTAATTATGCCTAGAGAAATGGGAGTTATTGCTCTCTTGGCTTTGTCAGGCAGGTCAGTCATTAAAGTTTAACAAATGAAGCCAATATTTCATCTCAGCAAGTGTGCACCAGTGAACATTGATCCATTGTCTGTTTGTTCATGCTCCAAAATACATACCCATCAATACCCAGAAGCTTTGTGAACCCAAGGACAGGATCATAATGAAACAAGCAGACAGTTGTCAGCAATGCTTAGGAGATTTACATAATCTCACAAAGAATTAGCTGTAGAGAAAACTTGAAATTTAATGGTAAAAGCAGAAGATGATCTTCTTCATCACAGAAGGATATGTGGGGAGGTGTTACCTGCTAACACAACCTGTCTCCACCCTTGGAGTCCCTCCTCAACAACTAGACTTTATTTCTACTGCCAGAGATAAGAGCACCAGAAGCCTTCACTGGCATGATAGCTGGATTACTGCTCTCTCTTGATGGTGCCTTCTGCAAAGTGCTTACATCTCAGTAGGGACAGGTCCACGCAGCCTTAGATGGGAAGAGGGCACAGAGAGGAAAAGGCATGTGCTGAAGTCCCTGACATCAACCTGACTTCACGCCACCCTTGGCTAGGGTGACCTGAAGAAGTCCATCAATAAGATGCTGGTTCCATAATGCTGTGAAACAACAAAAGGTCCTCTCATTTTACCTCCTGAGCACTGAGATTGATGTGATTCCTTCCTTTTATTCACCTTCTCTCCTTCATAAAGTAAACATGAAGGTTGAAAAAGTGAATCTTGATTGGTTTTGCCTTGCCAACAGAATCTGAATGAAGATATAGTTACAGAATCACAGAATCACAGAATGGTATGTCTTGGAAGTGACCTCTGGGGATCATCTAGTCCAACACCCCGCCTAAAGCAGGGTCACCTAGAGCAGTCTGCACAGGATTCTGTCCATGAGAGATTTGAAAATCTCCACAGAAGGAGACTTCACAACCTCTCTGGGCAACCTGATCCAGGACTCCGGCACCCTCACAGGTAAGAAGTTTCTCCTTATGTTTAAGTGTAACTTCCTGTGTTCTCTTTTGTTCCCACTACCCCTTGCCCTATCACTGGGCACCACTGAAGAGAGTCTGGCCCCATCCTCTTGACCCTGCCTTTTAGATATCAATCAGCATTGAGAAGATCCCTTCTCAATCTTCTCTTCTCCAGGCTAAACAATCTTGGGTGTCTCAGCCTTTCCTTGGCACAGAGATGTTCCAGTCCCCCCATCATCTTTATAACCCTCCACTGGACTGTCTCCAGTAGTTCCTTGTCTCTCTTGAAGTGGAGAGCCCAGAACTGGACACAATACTCCAGATGTTGCCTCAGTAGGGCAGAGTAGAGAGGAAAGAGAACCTCCCTTGACCAGCTGTTCACACTCTCCTTCACACACCCAAAGTTGCTCTACCTAAATGCAGGGGGGTGTAAACACCAGTGATGGAAAAGAGCTAGTTAAGCTGCAAGCTACCTCTGGAATGTGAATAACTGATGGAGAAGAATTTTTTTTCTGCTTCAATTTATGAGCTAGCAAGGCATCGATATAATGGCCCAGAAGGTTTTGCTAATTCTTTGAGGAATATCACATTTCATATCTGTGGCCAAAACCATATCTATTTGTTGGGTTTCATCTCCTTCCTTTACCCTCTTTTACTCTTATCCTGCCATTCTGCCTGCAGCAAAGCTCCTCAGGAGTTCACTTTCCACCCAAATCCAAAACCTTGAGCCTGGTAGTTTCCTCTGAAGCACACTGATGACTCAGAGCATGCCAGGCAGTTACGCAGCAAAGAGTGGGCTCCATGGGAGACAAAAGATGCATTTTAATTATGGGAGTGATAAAGGCGCCCAAGTTATCCTGAGATAAAAGGGTGAGAAAGATAAGGCAGCTCTGCTTTACTGGGAGGCACATTTGCATGAATCAATGCTGTGCTTAGATGTATAAACACCTCAAGTGCCTCTTTGCAGGGCTGGTGGGGCTTGTATATATTATTCCTCTTAAGGTAAGAACACGTTTATATGTGCCAGCTGCAATGAGGCTGTATTTCCAACTGAGCTGGCTTTCTTGGCAGACTATCTTTTTCCCTGAATGATACAAAGATTTTCTGCTATCTCTGCCTATAGCCTCCTCTCACTGAGTGTTTTGGTGATGCTGCTGGACTTTAGTGTCCAAATTATTGTAGATGAACAAGTGAATAGTTGAGACCTTGGCTTCCCAGGGGAAGCCTGCTTTTTCCACGGCCAAGGAAATGGAATTACCCTCGAGCATCTCTGTAGGCCAACCACGATGAGAGGGGAGAAGGCAGAGGGGAGAAGGCAGAAAGGAGAAGTGATGTAAAAACCTAGTGTCATGGAAAAAACAGGCTAAAGACACAGATATCTAAGGGTCAAGGAGAAGCTCTAACTTGTGTGGTGAGAACACCCCAGTAGGAGAGGTGTCTCTAGTACTTTCTTGGTTTCTCTGTTCTGTCTTTTCAACGGTGTGATGAGGTTGAAAGGCTTCCTGGAGGCCCATTTTCTGATTCTTCCCTGATTGTAAGTTGATTTTTTTTATCCTCATTTTTAATGGAGTTAGCTCATGCTATCATAAGAGACAACTCCCAAGTCTAGTAGAAAAGGGTTCTGTCCCATTCTTCCTCCTGGTGTTGGTAAGCCATGGCTGGGACAGCCTGGGGTTTCTTCCCACTGACATGTCATTCTGTGCATCAGTAATAGGAAAAAAAATACCTATACCAGCACTTTGCAAGCTTCATTAAGTGATAGGTGGAGCCTTGGTGCTGCAGCTCCTAAGAGAATATGGGTTGTCTCCTCAGGGTTCACACAGATAGGGTCCAAACAGAATGATGCATGAAAAAATATTTTTTTGAATTCAATCAGGTGGATTTTCTTGAATGCCTGGGAAGGTGTTAATGTTGTCCTTGAAGACCACACAGGTAAGCAAGTGCCAAAGTGTGAATGGAGCAGACAGAGACTTCTCAGTGTCTTTATATGTACTGGTATTTAGTCCTCTCTCTCTATCCACTCCCACTCAATAGCCCAAGAACCTCATAGGAGCTGGAGTGCATAATGACTAGTGATTAGTGACCTCTTGACTAAGCCACACTGGTCAAATGTGAATGCATTTCTTTGGTCTTCTGTCAACTCTTTTCTTTCTCTCTTGCCTCCATCTCTCAGCTGTTCCAGTTTGTTCCTTGATTCTTCTCTTTTCTTGACATGAGTCCTCTCCCCTTGCTTCTTTATTAAACCTAAAATAGTTCTGCTGGGCATTTGCTTTGGTCCAAAGACATCCATGGTTCCTTCTGTTTGATACCTACTCCACTGAAGGCAGGTGATCCTGTTGCCCAGGTCAATGCTGTAGGTATCTCAGACACATACAGCTCCATGAAGACACCCTTTATTTCTGAGGCTGTGACTTTCTATGCAATAGCATTACCGAAGGAATGTATCTTTAAAAACTCCTTCTGAAGGAATCCTCAGTGCATTTGTTTCTCTCCCCAATAGCTGTCTCTACTCTGGCATCAGCCACTTCTGTGTTTATTGGAATTTTGTGTTAACAGAAGTATTTTTACTGTGTGTGAAGACTGTCACCACCAATTCTGATACATATGCCAATTGCTTGGTGTCATTTGAGTAAGATAAGGATCTTAATGGTGTAACACCTGTTGTCACGAGTTTCATCTCTGCCTGGGTTGTTACTACATTGTATGAGAAGATGATAAGATATTAACAGTTACTCTGTGCAGCCTTCTGACTTCTGACTTGAAGCCGTCACTTGACTTTATCCCTGCTCTTACTGCTCCACAGAGCAATTGTAGTTACAATGCTTTCAGACAGAATATGCCTCATTTTCTTACTTTCTATGGTGCTTCTCTTTCTTAAAAAAAAACCCCAACAAACAAACCAAAAACCTCAAAGGCACCTTTAATCACCATCCTCACTCTTCTACTCATAGTCAGAGCACGCACATTTGATCTAACCCACTCCCACACTTCAGAATTTTCCACCCATTGCTTACTACATAATTTACTTTAATCAGTCAACAATTAATTCCCTTGTGGTTTGCCCCACTGCCCTGTAATGTATAGCTTTATAGTTTCACTAGTGGCAGTAACGTGAATTATTTTTGACCAATCATTTGATACATCCTCTTTTTCTTAGGCATGGGGTGATCACTAAGAGTTCTGGGACATATGCTACTAAAACTATAGAAGGGACTGTTGCTGCTATATAATCCTTTCTATTTCATCATCTGACATTGCCTGAGTGTTGATGGCTTTTTTTCTCTTGCAAGCTATGCTTTTGATCTTGGTCTGATGTGATTGCATCCAGGGAGATGAGAATGTTCAGCCAAATACTCTTTCCATGGCTTCACCTTCTCATTCACACTTGCTCACCAGGACTCCTTTTGGTGCTCCTTGCATTGGCACACTGTTGTTCCAACATTGAACACAATTTTTTTCCATCTCAATTTCACACCTTGTTTTCCTGGAGCTTCTCTATACCCTGAAAAGGTTTACTTGCCTTTGGAATTTTTCCTCTGCTTAGTTTTGTGCTTTTATTTCCACTCTCCCATAATCCTTGGCTCTGTTTGCATTTTCCCTCTAATGCTTTTGTTTTGATGTTTGTCCAGCTCCTCCTTGTTTGCTTAGGCCTCTCAATAAGTTCCCTACTGTGTTCTCTATTGCTTCCTTAAATATTTCCCATCTGGTCTCTACTGAGATTTCTTTATCATTCCAGATTAATGGGCTGAAACGCTCTCCAAGTATTACCTTCTCTGTATCTCTCAAAGATGTGTCTTTTAGACTTTACAGGATCAAATTTAGCTCCAGTGTCACCCATCTTTCCCTTGGGCTTTAACGCATTCATCATCTTTCCAATAAGTAATTCATGATCGCTGCTGCCCTTCGGCATCGCTATAGACTTTCACATCCAGCAGTGACTCTGTTGTGCCTTTTGCAGATAATCATGTGGTCCATCTGGGTTTTTGTGTGACCAGCTGGTGACCCCTTGTAAATCCATGAGGGAGCCAAATGCCACCAGTGATCAGACTTTGTACCTCGCAGCAACTACTCAGCTTCTCACCAGTTCAACTCCTCCCAGCCCTGCGTGGCCCAGAATATTCTTTTGTGTTTTATGTCTTCTTTCATCCTCTATGTTTCCAGCTTTCCTCTTCACAACTACCTCATAAGCTGGGGCCCCATTTCAGATGCTCTCAGGCCTTAGTATCCTGTTCACAGAAGTCCTTATTCCTTTTGCATGTGGAGGCAATATTACTCATCTGGGAAAAACAAACAAAACTAAAAAAACCAAACAAACAAACAGACAAAACCCAGCACACTCACAAAAAAGAAAACAACCAACCAACCAACCAAAGAAACAAGAAACCCAAAACACAACCAAAAACCCCAAAGAATTACTTGTGCCTCCAGGGTGCCTCTAGTTTGGCAGCTATGGATACACAGCTCAGCTGTTCTGCTCAGTGGTCTGAGGTGAGATGGAGGTCCAGGAGCCCATCCCAGAAGTTGTGTGGTGTGTTCAGCCATTCTCCAGCCTCCACAACCATTTCTATGATGAGGTAGATATTGGTCTCTACTCCCAAGTAACAAGTGATAGGACAAGCGGACATGATCTCAAATTGCACCAGGACAGATTTAAGTTGGACATTAGGAAAAATTTCTTCCCTGAAAGGGTTGTCAAGCCCTGGAACAGGCTGCCCAGGGCAGTGTTGGAGATGTCATCCATGGAGAGATTTAAAAGACAAGTAGCTCTAGTGCTGAGGGACATGATTTAGTGGTGGACTTGGCTAGGCTAGGTTAACGATGTGACTCAATGATCTGAAAGGTCTTTTTAAACCAGAATGATTCTATGATTCTATGCGTTTGGGTCATCTATTGGCTTGAATTACAAAACACTTCCTGCAGCAAGTTCTGGATGTAACGACTCGTTATGACCATCCGGTTTATGTGAAAGCCTCTCCATCCTTTGCAGGACTTGTTGGCATGGGAATCAGGTCCACCTTCATGTCTTGCCTTTCACAGCTGAAGTTTGGACTGCTTTGACTTAAAATCTGAGTTTTCCTCTGCCTACATAGACTTCCCAGACAAAGTGAAGGGAACTTCTTTAGTAAAAGATGCAACTTCTTTTTTTTTTTTTTTTTTTTTTCCTTAGACAAATTCATGCCATTTTATTTGGTAATATTTGATGTGACATTTCCAGATCATTCCCATCCACCACCTAAATATGGAGCTGCAAGCAGCCTATATCCTGAAGTTGAAGCAACCTGTCTTCCTTTAATTTTTTAGGATATGCAGTAAGTTGTTTATTAAAATATTCTGAAGTAGAAAACACGGTGAACATAGAGGACATAAAAGAATGGGATTTGGTTTGAAATTCAAGTACCTACATTTAGGTGTCTGCATTAGGCATATGACATACGCATCTAAGCTCCCATAACAGTGGATAGAAATGAAGTTGCTGCCTAAATACAACCATTCAGAGCTATGTGAGATGTTGTCTGGGCTTTCCTACTGGCTTACAGCTGTCAGTCCCTTAGGACACAGGAGTGAACAGGTCTTGTGTCATACTATCCAGCAGCATGTGGATGTGTCAAACACCCGATGCCACCTCAAAAGGCACTTGATGTTTTCATTTGCACTAGCTGAGCTTCTAGTCAACACTATCAGTGTAGCCCAGACTCAGCTAAGCAAACACAGGTGTGGAGTTTTAGTGGCAACTGAAGCCCTTTGCAGCCCCTCAACTGTGCAGACCAAACCTGCGCTGATTGTAGTACAGTCTCAAATGCTCATGGAGACAAATTAGTCTTATTTGCCTCACCAAGGTGCAAAAGAGAAGCCACCTACTTCAGGGAATGATGTCATCAGCTTAAATTAACTCTCTTTTCTTACCAAAACATCCAGAGTTTGGATTAGCAGTGGCCACTCCACAATTTTTTGTAGTTCGTTGTAGAATCCTCCCAGAAACAACCAAGCTCAAATCACCGTTGCATTGCTCTCAGTTTTGTCACTTAAACCACTGCAAAACTGTGTGAGATATGATCAGAATGGTGGTCTTTGATACTCATTTTGTGCAGTGCAAATGAATAAGTCCAGGGTAATTCCCAAAAAGTTTCACTGGGAATTTCCTACAAGCCACATCTGGTATCCCACAGACAGACACTACTTGGGATCCCAGACTTCAGGGTTCAAAATGTACAGCAAACTAGAAAGACAAGTGATCCCTATTGTCATTTCTGAGTAACTGGATCATAGTTGAAACAATTGCATGGAGAGAAAAGCTGAAATGTAGTGAGCAGAGCAGCTCGGTCCATGTTTCATTGTGTTCAGTGTAGAAAAAGCAACATGCAACTGGTGTTTCTCAAGAGAAATACTTCTAAGGTGAGTAGTGCAATTGTATATCAGCTGTGATCTTTCTGTGATCATACAGTTTGTTCCATTCTGTGAACTGTTAATGTCAAATGTGTACATTGATTGCATATCACCTTCCTTCCTTAAGAGATAAAATTTACAACACAGCTGGACCTAACCAGGGCTGGAATAGGACAATGAAGAACAAAATCATCTGTAATTGATCTTATTTCTCAACCATCCATAGCCAAAGTCCCAACAATGATTCAGAGATCCCAGGGCTGGAAGAAACCAGCATGATCATTTAAGTTGACCTGCTGCATCATTAAAGCAACAAAATCTCACTCATTATGAAGTTCACCAATACAGACCTGACTATGCTAGAGCACATCTCTTCTCAGGAGACCTCCACTCTTGACTCACTGCATCTTACAGGAACAGTCAATACCTAAATAGAAATTTACACTTAGTTATGAAAGCAACTGATAGACAGTTCTCAAAAATGCACAGCTTGGAGTCTGTATTTAGGAAAAAATCAATGAAATATATCAAATTGCCAAAGCTACTCTACAGGACATAATGATCAGGAAAACCATGGTCAGACCAGATTGCTGCCAGCACATGATTTCCTCCCCTGGTGGCTTTCTTGCTTTTTCTTTTCTGTGTGTGTCTTCAGGGATAGGTTAAGCTTCTGAGAGATGTGTTGCATGGACGAGATGCATGCACTGGCTTAGACTGCAAGATGGTACAGACCAGACCATGGTCTGTTTAGACTTGCTTTTCCCCAAGACAAGTCTTCTCTGATTAAGCTGATCTTTTATTCCAGATAGATTCACATCTTATAGAATCATAGAATCACAGAATTGTCAGGGTTGGAAGGGACCTTAAAGATCATCTGGTTCCAAACCCCCCTGCCATGGGCAGGGACACCTCCCACTAGAGCAGGTTGCTCAGAGCCCCATCCAGCCTGGTCTTAAAAACTTACAAGGATGGGGCTTCCACCACCTCTCTGGGCAACCTGTTCCAGTGTCTCACCACCCTCATGGTGAAGAAGATGCTCTTGTGACAGTGTTTTAAGTGGATACTTTTTTTCTCCTGAGCTGCAGTTCACAGATCCTAAAACTGAATCATCCAACAGATGCAGGGGAGAGCCGAAGGTAGTGATGGCATCTAGACCATGCGGCCTCCCATATTCAAAGCAGTGGCCTATAGGCTTCAATATGCAGAGAATGCCTAATTAAATCACAATGAGTGTTACTGACAGCCAAAGTGTAGCTCAGCATCACTTCATGCTATGCTGTGATGTCCGTGACTGTGAGTAGAGAAAGGTTCATGATTTCCACTGGAAGTGACTTCAGTGACGCCTTCCACTTCCTTTTTCCATCAAAACACATTTAAAGTGATAAAGCTTAGCATTCACAGGAGAGGTTTTTCCAAGCTGCCTGTGGGTATCTGTTTGTGTGTTTCCTACTAAAACAGGCCTTCAAATACAAAGACCACTTTGAAAATCCCAGTTCTTTGTAGGGATGCAGAGCAAGAAATATGAAGCCATACAAGGAATCTTTTTTATTTTTCTGGGTGGGGAGTGCAGGGATTTGATCACTTCACTCTATCTCAGTCTCAGATCCCCTATAACTGGCCTACATTTTTATGCATTAAACCATTTGATAAACTCTTGTAGCAGTAGCAAGTTCAGCCTATTCCAACTTTAGATTCTGCTACTCGTTAGAAGGCTAAAATCATTAACCATATCCTGAGCTGCATCAAGCTTGGCCAGAAGGTCAAGGAAGGTGATTCTCCTCATCTATTCAGCTCTTGTGAGACCTCATCTGGAGTACTGTGTGCAGCTCTGTAGATGCCAACATAAGACATACATGGACCTGTTGAAACAGGTCCAGAGGGGGGCCATGAAGATGGTTAGAGGGCTGGAACCCCTCTGCTGTAAGGCCAGGCTGAGAGTGTTGGAGTTGCTCAGCTTAGACAAGAGAAGCCTCTGGGAAGACTTAATTGCAGCCTTCCAGTGCTTAAACAGGGACTACAAGAAAGCTGGAGAGGGACTTTTTGCAAGGATGTGTAGTGATAGGACAGGAGGTAATGACTTTAAACTGAAAAAGGGTACATTTATATTAGATATAAGGAAGAAATTCTTCACTGTGAGGATGGTGAGGCACTGGCAGATTGCCCAGGGAAGTTGTGGATGCCCCATCCCTGAAGGTGTTCAAGGTCAGGTTGGATGGTGCTTTGAGCAGCATGCTGTGCCACCCCATGGCAGGGGGGTTTGGAACTAAATGGACTTTAAGGTCCCTTCCAACCCAAACCATCTTTATGATTCTACGAAATAAATATGAAGGCACACAACAGAGATGCTCTGACCATTCTATGCTGTTCCCTGTACATCACACATCTGTCCATGTGGTACTGCTACCAGTGCAACTTGTAGAGGGTCTGCAGGTGGCATAAGATGAGAGGGGGAGGCTATGGCATAAAAAAGTCTGAGAGACCTGAACTTGATTTTCATTTGGATCTATTGAAGCCAGAATTGTTAATCTGCACAAACCACAACCCTTGCTCTAATTGCCTCCCGCCTTAGGGGTAGGGGTGGAATGAGAAAGATGGATTACAGATTTAGAAACAGGATATCAGCTTTCTTATAGTCACCGATTTTAAAACTGGAGAGGCATTAAATATCACCTTTGACTTCCCTGGGGCCCAGAGGTTCCCATGCTTTGAGGGGAGCTTGTTACCAGCACCTAGGATGCTGTTGCATTTCCTAACATGGAAACACAGCAAATGCATTTTAGAAATAGGCATAAAATCGCAGCAGCAACTGAACAACAGCTTCTTTTGTCTCTCAACCTTCCCCCAAGTGCTTACACAATTGAAAATGAAATTGCATCTCTGGGCTGAGCTGCAGCCATGCTCCTCAGAGGCCCCTTCAATCCAATTGGCAAAGGATGGGGTCTGGCAAGGCTTAGTCAGCTCATGTTTGTGAAACGCTTTGGAAATGAAAACTTCTGTGCAGCACTGAGTCATGCAGCTGTGACTGTGGAAAAGTGAAGTCTGTAGAGCTTAGGAATACATCTGGATCCCTTGTGGAGAGCAACTGGGCTCTGTGGCTTAAGTGTAGAGTTCATATTAGCAACAACAGCTCAGGGTTGAGCACTGGGAACCTCAGCACTGTAGACTGGTCGAGGAAAAGTGAAGTCTTGGGTGTTTTTGCAGGCAGAGTAGCCTGTCAGGGACTGACAGGCATCACACTTTGGATATGTATTCTTCTCCCCAGTACAATAGCAGAAGTGTGGCTGTGCACTGTGGAAGGAAGCACTGCTGTTCTGTATTTATGTGAACCTTCCATGGAGAAGGGAATGAACCTGGTTAGCAAAGCAAGTCATCTAACCAAAGAGAAACAAGACCAAATAATGTTTCTGTGTCTAGGACAGTTCTTTTTGTTAGTCCTGGGCAGCTATATGTCCTGACTGTTGCAGTAAATGGTGCCCTTCCAACCTTCTGTGCCCATTGCTGTGTTGGTGATGACTCCCATGTGATGGGTGAACAACTGAATCAAAAGAGCCATTTTCAGACCCCGTGTCTGATGCCTCTGTTGAAGGAGTGAGGAGCCATTTCAGGATTCACAGCAACCTGGTAACTGGATGCTGTAGGTGCCTCTCTTGAATATTGCTTCCATTTCTTCTGAAGAACATGACCCACATAGGCTATAAGCCACTGGATTTGAAATTTGAATCTGCCTTTTAGAGGACCTAAAGGTCTAATTTTCTTCAATTGATGCAGTTATTCACTTATGTTTCTTTCAGTTTTTTAGGTTGGGGTCTTTTTGAGAGAAAGAAAGGTCAATTGGTGGAAAAAAGTAGGCACTTCTGTTAAAACTCTCTTGCTTTCTCTATTTTACTTTGGTATTGTGAGCAGATCCAAGTGAACCTCCATCTGCAGAATCAATTTGGGTTGTTCCTTCCTTCTGTCTGCAGGGAGAGGTCTCTGTTAGCCAAATGATTATTCTTGGAATAATAAAAACTTGCAGCTGGAACCAAGAGCCTGGCTGATGCAGACAATAAAACCATGGGAAGTCATACAGAAAGAAGAGATTGCTTTGGCTTGCCAGGATCAGAAATCTCCCTGTCTCAGTGGCTCCTTGCTTTCACCCCCCTGCAGATCAAACCCTTCAAAATAAACCCAGCTGCTGACATAGAATAAAAACAGAGATTATGGAAGGAAAACTCAACCTGAAATAGCAGTGATTCCCCTCAGCAAGAGGGGAAGGTAAGCAGCCCACAGCTTACAGCCCACATGTAACAGTTTGTGTAAGAAGGGAGGAACTGAAGAAGAAGCCAGAAAGAAACTACCACCATGTATGACTCTGCAGATATGGGGATCTCCTAAATTTTGATGTGAATAATGCAGTGAATAATTTTACAGCAGGTGCTCTCATAACAGAACTGCATAAAACCAACAAACTGGGATGTTGTCAGGATGTGTTTAAGTCTAAAATTCCCTTAAATACAGGCTTTCGTCCATTTTAGCAAATCCAATGTGCAATGTGTGCAATCACCTGATCTCTAAAACCTTTTTACTCCTAAGGGTCTCAAGGGCTTTGCAAACATTAACATGGCAAAACATGACACATCTACATGTACATAAAGTACAATAAAGAGGTTACCAGTTAAAATCTGCTAACAACTTGTGATCTCATCACATGCTGTCATCTCAGCTCCTTTCTAAATCTGAGGGTGGTGAGAGCTAATGAACCACATGGCAGAATATCTTGTTCAGCTCTGGAGCATGAGGATGAAGCCAGAAGGTGCTGGCTGGGGTTTAAGGAATGATGGGTTAACATAAGAGAATTAGGTACCTGAAGTGTCTGACTGCACTTAGGCTCTGACCTTCATAAAGAGAGCAGAGAGGGCGTCTTCTCTTCAATTTAATGATGCCAAAAGTCTCAGCATATATTCTGGTTAAAATTTTAATCTGAAAGTGTCATGAATCCTCATCATGAAAAGGTGTCCGGATCATGAGGAAAATACTGGTTTTCAGCCGCTCCTCAGCATTTTCCAGACTGATGGGGACAAGCTGTCCCTTCCCTCTTCTCACTCTACTTGGAGCCAGATGCCCTTGGAGACTGCTTGCTGGTTAAGTGTTGCGAGCCACAGGGATGCTCGCTGCCGTGCTGTGTGTCCAAGGCAGCCAGCCCGCTGCAGGGCTTGGCAGAGGAGCCAGATTCCTTGGCCTGGCCCTCAACCACAAGTTCATCTTTGCATACCAAGAGCAGTAACACTGCTCCTGGCTTTTCACAGAGACAGAGCTGCCATTAGACACCAAATCAGGAATAAAGGAGAAACAGTCACACATATTTTGTTTGCAGAACAAATGCAAACAAAGATGTTCTGCTTTTGAAATCACAAAATTCTACAGAATTCCTCACATGTCCCTTAACACTCCTTGTCCTCTTCTCTTCTTACCCCCTCCTTGGCTCATTATGTGCTGCTCCTTGTCCAAATGACCTTCCCTGATCATGACCCAGAGTAAAAAAAAACAGGAGCAAAACATATCCCCTCCAAAGCCCTATCACCCTGTAGGCAAGCCAGATGGGCACATTGGCTTTCTGGGGACATGCAGGGGTTATATACATCATTCAATCCAGACTGCTTCTGCCTTGGGTCCAAAACTACCAGTGGTGTAAAGCATCTCTTAAACCACTGTGTGCCAGAGAGGGCTAAAAGAGCTTTAGTTCTTCAATTCCCCTCCCTCTGTACTGCAACCCAGTACTGACATCATTTCCATCACTGTTCTCCTTCACTCTCTCCATCCTTTACTCCAGGTTTAGGAAGAGATGGGAAGATATGAGATGGGAAGAGCTGAAGTTCCAACAGGATGGCAGAAGAGAGGAGAGGGTGATTAGCTGGGATTTGAGAATAGCTGCTAGAAGGTCTGTCTGGCAGTTCACATCTCATGCAGCTGGTACCTAAGTGAGAAGTGGATCCAACTCTAAAACCAGGCTCCAGAGCCAAGCACCAGTCATAGACAGAGCGCGGACAGAGCTCAGGTCCCTCAGACTTGAACACCTCAGAGCATCCTCAGCTCTATTTCCAAGTTTGGTGCAGCACTTTGCACACACATATCAGGTCACATCTTCCCTCACTGATTCCTTCAAGTACTATTGCTCAGTGAGAGAAAGAAAAATAAAACAGTGTTCATCTTTCCTCCCTAGATCATATCTTGACCCCTCTCGTGCACCAGTCCTTGCTGTTTTCAGTGTTCCTAACAGTGTGTGTCTTTTACCCCAGCACCTCTATGTAAACTGATACCAATCTCAGCAAGCTGTTTCTCTTGCTTAAGGAGTGTAGTTTGCCAAACTGAAATCTGAGAAATTCAGACCAGAAAGAAATAGGAAGAGTAGTGTAAATTCCCCAGGGAACAGGATCGCAGAGAGGCATGGAAAATCATTGTAAAGAAAACACAGATTTCTCCTTTACCTCCTGTATATCATGTGTCTTGTTCTTTTCACCAGTAAATACCAACTGATGCATGATTATACAAAATGCTAAACTACAGAATTACCCCTTCCTTTTGACAAGCATGATTCCCCCAAATCCCATCTCAGGGTGCACCTTGTGCAGACCTGCCCTAAAATGCAGATGGAATTGGTCACAGACGGTAAGAAAACACTTACTCGATGTATTAGGGTAGGTATGAGCTAAGGTCCATGCTGCTCAGCTCTGCTGTTAAAGATGTTAAATCAGATGTTAAAGCCTCAAAGGAGCATGGAAAACACCTTTCACCCCACAGGGGCTCCAGCTGTTTGTATGGCTACCCTGGAGCTGAGAAGGGTGAAGCCATGTAATGGTTGGCTGACCTTATTGCTCTCTACAGCTTACTGAGGAGGGGAAGTGGAAAGGAAGGTGCTGAGCTCTTCTCCTGGGTATCCAGAGATACATACATAGGAATGGTTCAACACTGCGTCAGGGGAGGTTTAAAATGGACATTAAGAAGCATTTCTTTACTGAGAGGATGGTCAAACACTGGAAGTCTTCCTAGAAAGGTGGTTGATGCTGTAAGCCTGTCAGTATGTAAGAGGCATTTGGACAATACCCTTAATAACACGCTGTAACTTGGTCAGCCCTGAAGTGGTCAGGCAGTTGGACTAGATGATCGTTGTAGGTCCCTTCCAACTAAAATAGCCTGTTCTACTCTATCAGCATCACTCTCTGGGCAAAGAAAATGGATTCACTTTTAACACATTATTCAAGGCAAAAGGAGGCATCTCAAGAGGTAAAACTGTCCATAAGCAGCTGCAGAAAGTACCTAGAGTGATCTGAAGGAGCAGCTCTCTGCATGAAACAAGAAAAGCAAGCTGCACGCTGGTAACTGGGCTGCTTGTTCTCAGGCCCCTGGGACATAGCCCTTGCAGCTACATGAGGGAAGCATGCTCACCCTTGAATGTTTTGGATGAGAGTGAGTCCGTGTGTGAGCTCCTGTTTAGCACAAAGAGAGCCAGGGTGGTCTGCTGGGCGGGTAGGTGTCTCTTTCAACCAGTCTCTTGGCTTTAGGGATCTCCAAACCATAGCAGGCACCTCACAGAGGTGCACAGGGTGCTCTGAAGTGGTAGATGGACACTGCTCCTTCCACTGGGGTGAGAAACGTGGCTCTGAGTCAACAGAGCAAAGACACAATGCACACACTGGGGAAATATTAAACTTAGTGGTTTTGGCTTGAGCAGAGAGCATTTCTGTCATGCCAATAATCTTTCAGAGCTGACTTCAGCAGGCACCTCCTGGCCATATCTTGACAGAAACTTCAGCTCTGGGGAAAAAGCTTTCTACAGGAATGATCTGGGGCATTCAGCCTCGTCTGCAGTCAGCAGATGGGATCCTGGGTGCCTAATTCATGTCTGAGAATCCTTACACTGCCTTTTTGTGCCTTTCTGCACAAGGCAGACCTGGCTATATGGAGACTGTGCTGGATGCCCTGCAAAGCGTGTTAAAAATACCTCTTCTGCCACTGTCCTTTAATGATGTCCCTGGAAGGAGATCGTTGGCTTCTGCTTGGATCAGAGATGAGCAGAACAGGTAGAGTCCAGGCTAGGTCAGAAAACAGGGCTTTTTTTTATAAGCCTGGTGTTCTCTCTTTATTCTCACTGCTCCTTCCCGCTCTTCACAGGACAGTTCAATATTACAGCTCCTGTTAATTATTTATCACAGTCTGTATTTGCTTAGGTAGCAGTTCACATCATGAACTCCCCTAACCTGACCGATCTAGCCTTCCCGGGTTGTAAATTAGCAAGAGCTGATGCATCTCCGATGAACAGGGGCCCTGATGAACAGGCGCTTCTTACTTCCTTTCGTAAGCAGTTTCAGAATGACTTTGCAATGTTGCAAAGCAAGCGTGATCTTTGCTGCTTGTTTTTGCCTCAGTGGTGACTGGCTGAGGGCATCACCATGTCCCAGAGGAGGACATAAGGGCTAGGCTTATGTTATGGGTATCATATAAGTGAAATCAAACACAGGTTTGTAAGGCAATGATGGAAGAACAACCTCAGGCCTTTCTGGTCCTTTTTTTTTCCATGTAGGATGATGAGTTGCATGGTGAGCTGGGACACAAGAGAAAGGAGAAGCCACAGAAAGGAGGTGACTGCAGAAGACCTTTGGACCTTTCATGCAGCCCCCTGCTGGGTACCCCAGGCATGGGGATGGCAGGGACACAGGCAAGAGGGAGGCACCAGGGCTGATTAGCATGTCAGTGAGATTTGGTGTGAGTTTTGAAGGGTCTGTGAGATGAGCTTCAATTATCCCCATTCTTTGCACTGGTTATGTTCAACCTGATTCAGCTCCATGGGAGTTACATAACTCTTACTTGTTCAAACTGTTTAAAGTGGAGTAACATCACTGGTTTCAAGAGAAGCACACCAGCAGGAAGGCAACACAGACAAACTGAATGAACCTACCCCCTGAAACAGATGGGACTAAAGCACTCAAGAGGGAAACATATGCTTTACAGGAAGAAGGTCAAAAGCAGGCTACTAGCCAGGAAAGGAATTTGGAATCATGGTAAAAATATCTCTGAAACGCCTGAACAGGCCATAGTTAGGAGCAGAAGAGACAGTAAATACAAGGTTGGATTGCATTCCTAGGGCAACTTTAGTGTGCACTAAATGCTTGGTGCAAGATTCTCTAGACAGCACTGGTTAGACTCTGCTTGGAGGAGCTATTTGACATCCCAGGAATTTTGGTGTGATTACACCACAGGAGATGACAAGAGTCCTCCATCTTTTTCTGAACTTGAGGGTGGAAGATAAAGGGATGTGAGGACTGTGGGAGAGAGCATACTCTGGAGCTAGACATGGTAGCAGTCTACTGCTTCTTTAACCAGCAAACCCAGGGGTGGAGGAGATAAAACTTCTGCAAGCTAACCTGAAGGTTGTCCAAATGCAGCTCCAGTCCACAGGCTGGATAGTACCCATGTGCAAGTCTTTGGATTCTACTGCACCAAAAATTATAGCAGTGTAGTATCTCAGTCTAAGACTGCTTCCACAACTGACCCTTCTTCAAATATAGGAATGCAAAAACTTCCAAAACATGTCTGCTGAACAACTTCACTGAATTGAGCAGATGTTCTCCCTGGTTTACACCATAGCAGAATGGGGCAAGTATGGTGTCTGTCCTGGTAGAGCTGGAAGACAAGGAAGGTCCTGCAGGTGGGGAGACCCCAATGAGATAAGGAGCCAAAGCAGACTTGACAGTTGTCACTTGTGTGGCTTCAGGACGTGTGTTGGTGCTTCCAGGAAGATTTTTACTCTGTCTTCCTGGGTATGGCTCCTGCAAGGACATGGGGGAGAGTAGGATCATCTGGTGCAAGCAAGGTCCCTGCTGACCACCAAGAGGTTGGCATGTGCTGTCTCCTTGGTCTGCCTGCAAAGCCTGTCCTGTATAGCAACATAGAGAGTTTGTGTGCTGCTGCTTCCTTCACACAGTGTGACCCATCTGCTGTGCAATGCAGGCTGGGGTGGCTGAGAAGCAGGAGGAAGACCCTAGGCACAGCATGGTGCTGCATCAAGGAGAGAAGAAGATGCTTTTTGGGGCTTCATGGCCCTCCCTTTGCTCCTCTGCAGGAAAACCCCACGAGTTGCTGTGCTGCAACCTTCCGCAAGTAATTATCACTCCAGCCATATCTTCTGGGCTTCAGATACTCCACTTCCTGAGCCCATGTCAAACATGGAGGGATGAAGGCAGGGTGGTGCTAGGCTGCCTCCTGGGACGCTCAGCATCCTTTATTGTGTTAGCTCAGCCATTGCTTTTTCCACTGTGGAGGAGTTTCCCTGAAACAACAGTGGTGCTGGTGGTCATGGTGAGTAATGTTTGCCTCTGTCCTTTCCATTAAATGGTTACACCTATTTAAAGAAGAATGTAATAAATACAGGAGTTTTCCTATCAATGGAGTGGGTAAATTCACTGCTATAAAAACCTTTGAACCACACAGCAGTTTGATTAAGTGGCCCAATTTTCCGTGTAAAACACTTGGAAACATACTGCAATACCTGGCAGATAAAACCTAGGGCTGAGACTGGGCATTGCTCTGCTCCCATCCTTTCTACACCTACATACTCTCCTCTGTCCTTCATACCCTCTTACATAGCCAGTCCTTTGGGCTGGGACAACTTCTAACTGGGTTAAACTAGGGTGATGCCCCAGTAATAGAACAGCTGCTGAACAGGAGGAGTCACTGCTAAGAGTGAACTCAGACCCAGGGTTAGGTTACCCTGTGTGATAACCATACGGGCTCCCTGGGTACCCCAAAAGCATCACTCTTTGCCTCCAAGATGTTCTACTTTCACCCGTAAGTGACTTGCTTGCTCCTTTCTCCAGGCTGCCTTTGTCTTCAAGACTTCAGTTATGGTACAGGGTCATGTTTGGGATTTTCTGATGAGGTAAAGCCTTGTCACTGGGACAGGGCCCTTCTTCCATCCCCTCACTCTACTTATAGGCAAAGGAGTTACTGTGTATTGCCATAGCTGGCAAAAATACATTTTGGAGAGGGCTTTAAACCTAATGATTCAGGGTGAGAATCAATGTCAGTGATACTACTCCAGCAGGCATTGTTCCTCATGCAATGGAATTATCCCCACCCTATGAGTTACTGTAAAAAGTGGGCATGGAGATATTAAAGGCAGCCCTGCCCTGCCAGGAAATGCCTCTAATAGCATGTTCCTATGGATATTTTCATTTTGACGTAGAAAATCCATCTATTATACAATTGAAATGGGGAGAGCTGTAAGTTTTGTTTTGTTATGTAAGTTAGGGGGTGGAGAGTGCTGGTGTTGTGATGGTCGGGCAGGCTCCATAGTGCATGTGAGTATTATTTGAAGGTCTATCTCCCTTGTGTGTAACTGCTTACATCACTGTGAGGAAAAGCACTCAAAGATCCATAATGTGGATTAGCCGTCTTTCCTCCTTCTGGGAGATATTGCGGCAGTCCAGATTTTCAAGTGCTCAGCAATTAGCACTATGACCTCTTCCAAAAATCTATCCCCTTGCTCTGGGAGCTCTCCTGGCTCCAGACTCTGCAAACACTCCACATTTGTCAGTGAATAGAGGGGAAAAAAAAAAAAAAAGGCAAGAAACAGCAACTGCAGAAACACCCAAGCCCCATACAAAAAGGGGCTTTAAGGAACCTAAATAAGTTTCATCCCTTGCCCCAAAAAATGACTATTTGTGTTTTTTGCTTTTAGTTTCATTTCACAGGTGCCTCAGATGTTTTGAGGGCTCTTATAGCAGGGGGGATTGATGCATTTCTCTCTGCCCTGATGGAACAGCCTGCTCTGGTCCTGCAGTCCCTGCCCCGGCAAAACCCTTGTTGTCTCGAACTTTTCAGAGAAAGTTTCCTCCAACTGCCTGGCTGGGCATGCTGCCAGCAAAGCCAGCCCCTCTGGGCTCATCAGAAGAGACCTTGTACTACATTTTCCACTATACTTATCAAATCCTGGCTTGTATCCATCTAGTGTTTGTGCAGTAATTACCTCACTAGGCAAAACAGTTCCACTGCCTAATTGTCTTCACTCTCAGGAAATTGCTCCTAATAGCCAGCTAAATTTAATCTCCCCTTCCTTGCTCGATCCACTGCAGTAAACCTGCACAGCCCTTCTCCCTCTACTTATGATTCTATATGTGAAGCGATTATATGGCGTTATCTGCTCTTATTTCTCTAGGTCAAACATGCAAAATTACTTTCTAGGATTTGTGTGAGTCACAACCATCATCCTTAACTCATTTTCCTTGGGCTTGTTTAAACAACTTTCTGCAATCCTGCAGACCACATCCAAAACTGAAGTGTGTTTGGCTCCCAAGTGCATTGAACTCACGAATCACGCTACCACAGAACAGCTTTTCTTTAAAAAAAACAACCAGTAATGTAAAAACAAGATTTTTTTTTTAATACTTCACCTAAATCTTGAACCTCCAGAGTTTTCTTTAATTTTTTTTCAGTGGCTTTCAATGCTTGATATAGCCTTCATTTTCTGAATGGAAGGTAAATATTTGCAGATGATTAGGAAGCTGGATCTTTAAATAAAATGTCATATATTTTACCAGATAAGTTGTCACTGCTGAAACACAGCAAGCTTAAGGGCATAATAGTAGCAAAGAGTCATAATACAAACTGAAAGAGTAGTCCTTCTCCCCTTCTGGTCTCCCACCAGTTTGAATTTACAAACATTTTTCATGGGATAACTTGCCTCAAAGAGTGAGCAGATGTCAGAGACATTTCCATGAATCTTCTCCACTTTTCCCACAAGCCTTGAAAACAGCAGCAGAGAAAATCTGAAATTACTAAATACACAATTTGGGATGTAGATCATGACTCTTAGGTGTATCTTCTGGAGCTTGGTACCAGAGAGGAGCAAAGCTGAAGCAACAATGACATGAGGTTCTCCTATGGTGTGTGCTGTGTATAAATTTAAAAGGTAATTGTGTGCTAGGGGAAGTTATCTGGGACATCAGGATTAATTCATATTTGACAGCCATTGAATGAGAGAATGGTGCACGGGGCTTGCTGGAGAGCTGCCACATGAGAAAGGGAGCACCGCTACCATTCTGTAGCCCCTGAGAGAGAAGATGACCTTTCCCTGCACCTCTCTGCCACTAAGGAGGACTGCAAGAAATGCAATTGTTTTTCACGGTATCTAATAGAAACTTCCCATCAGTGAGCCCCCTCCAGCCCTTGCACCGTAATCCTTGGCCATGACCAGGTCCTAGGTACACTGTGTCCACACATGGACCACATGTTCAGGTTGCTCCTTAAGTCTGCCCTGGAGCTTTCCTTCTCTTCTCTCCTGCAACCCCACGCATCTTTAGGAAACCCATCTTGAATCACGTCTCCATCTTCTACTCAATGGAGGAGCAGCAGGGTCAGGATATGGGATCAGCCAAGCATTTCCTTGTGTTGGGACTAGCTGTGAGAGGCCAATTTCTGTTTCCTGACCATCCTGTCTGCTCCAGTGTGTCCTCCTAAATGTGTCCTTTGCCAAGGCTGCATGATGCAGAGTCCATATATCCACACATACAGAGGCAGCTCTTAAAACCTCCACGTAGATGCCTTACCTTCACTACATTGATTTTTCCACCAGATCGTTTCCAAGAGGTTTCTAATTACTATTTTCCGTCTCACAGATATATGCAACTGGCCCAGCAAAGCCTCATGGTGGGAATGAGTGGGAGGAAAAAGGGTTGTTTGAGCTCATATTACACCATCCTGGTAGAACCAGTTTCCCCAAAGAATCACATCCTGCTGGGCTTTTAACACCTCCGTGTTGGCACATCCCCATGTCTCTCATGTCTGTGCAATCTCCAAACCCTGTTGGGGAGGGGGTTTTTCTTCTCCATGAGAAAGACTGTAAATGATGGAGAGCTGGGGTCTGTCTGCGCAACTCCTCTCACTTGAGCCATTGCAAGTCACGTCTGCTTTAGCATGGCAAAGGCTTCCATGAAGGACTTAACCTTGACCCTTTTCACCAAGGACTGCTTGTAGTGTGTCTGGTGTGCGCTGATCGCCAAGCCAGGAGCTAAGGAGAGTTTGTCCCCACCTTGCTTTACAGATTGTCTTTAGGTCTCCAAGCATTTGGCTCAGGGATTTCACCTGTGTTTGTGTAGGACAAAGTACAATGGCTTCAATTTGTGCTGAGAACTCATGTCTTCCTGCAATAAAGATACTCCATATCAATAAAGGATGATAGAATCATAGAATGATAGAATCGTAGCATCATAGAATCATAGAATGTTTTGCTTGGAAGGGACTTTTAGAGGTCATCTAGTCAACTTCCCTGCAGAGAGGAAGAATCCCCTTCCTCGACCTGCTGCCCATGCTGCTCTGGATGGAGCCCAGGATGCCATTGGCTTTTGGGCCGTGAGCACATGTTGCTGGCTCATGTCCAGCTTTTCACCCCCCAGAATCCTCAAGTCCTTCTCCTCAGGGTTGCTCCCCATCCCTTCACCCTCCAGCATGTGTTGATACTGGGGGTTGCCCTGACCCATGTGCAGGACCTTGCAGAGGATCAATGCCACAAAGGGGGTGTTACAACCAACCTACATACTGAAGTGTTGTAAGACATGGTTGTAAATGAAAAGGGAAAGCACCTATGTTAGCTCCTGAAATCCACAATCAGTTTTTGGTCTTGACTGCTGATGGAGAGACCATTTGCCCTTGCAAGAGCAAACAATGCACATGTCGTATTGAAACCAGGGGAGGCAGGAAGCAGAGCCCCACGGTGTCCTTCTTGAATAAAACCATTCTTCAAAGGTGGGACTGGGCTTTAAAACACAGCCTCAGCTTGTGAAAATGACTTAGCGTGTGCTGGGATCTGCAAGGTCCCAGGGCGGAAGCCAGCTCTGATAGGATTTTTTTTGTACGGTAGGGATGTCTGGCTAGTTTTATGTATCAAAACTACTCACAAAAACACACACACACACACACACGCACGCACACACACAAATCCCCATGACTTTTCCCTAATGGGACAAAATTTAGTGATCAAAATTTTGTCCCTTTTAAAATCTCTTTGAAGTCAGAGGCTGAGGTTTTGTAGTTGTTTTTTCTAAAGCTCTCTGTAACTGCTGACATATGCTGCACATATGTTTTCAATGTGATTAGACTTCTGATCTGTTTTTTTTTCTTTTTGACTTGACAAAGTACCTACTCACCAGCCACATTTCCATGAGGAAGGGACTTCTAATAAGATTCCCAGAAAGAAATTCACTTCTGCAGACTCATTAAACAAATAATAAGCTCTGGTTTTGATTTCTTTTTCCTCCCTTTGAAATATGTGGGAATTTGCCCAAAGGAGGGAAGCTTTAGGTGGGACCATGCTTTGCTTCTCCAAATGCCCTCAGGAAAAATTACTCAAGGGTAATTACACATCTTTGCAGATACACTGGGGATACACAGATCACTTGGTCTTGTTAGGCAGCATTGAATGTGCAAGCATGCAGCTTATTAATTGTAGTGTGGAAAAAGTCTGGAAGCCCTGGTGGCAAATGAGATGTCCCTGGGTGAGATGCTGCATCTGGCAGGGGGTGGGAATGCAGCTGCATCTCCCAAAGAAGATGGATGGTCTGCTGCAGACATGAAGATCACTGCAGACAGTACAGATCTTCTCTGGGGTTTTCTTTTAAATATCACTATTAGGGTTAATGGTATGTTCAGGGTACCAACAGCAGGTTGAGAACTTCAAGTCTTGAAGACCAGCAGAGATCGGCATCAATCAATAGGCAGAGACAGAGGTCTTCCTTTCTTTTTTGTCTCTTCTGAGGATCAGAGTAAATTTTAGCCCCGTGTACATCAACAAAGCAGTTGCCATATGAGAGCCTTGTCCTGTATCCTAGATAACACATAAATCCTGATGCCTTCAGGCAAAGCAGGGGAGGTTCAGGGCTTTGCTCCACCGTATAATGCCAGAACAGCCCACCCTGAGGGCAGTTCCTGCATCACAGAGGCAGCTACTGGTTATCAAAGCATATGCTTGTGACATTTTCACCACCTCATTTTGTTTGCGCACACCTCTGATCTCCCTCTCTGACCTGTTAAATTCTTGCAGTTCTGGAATTTCTCATTCTCCTTAGAAATACCTAATAGTGCTTTGAACCCTGCTGGTCTTTCCCATGTAGTAGTTATTCTTGAGCGACTCCCATGGCAATGAATTCTCCAGGCTCATCAGACATGAGGCAAAACCAGAAGAGCTGCCGTAAAAATGTTGCCTGCCCTTTCCAATACATCCCCTATGCAGCCAAACACTCCTGAAGAAGCCCTTTTCAGGAGGCTTGTTTTATTGCATCTGCTCTATTTAAGCACCCTTTTTCTTTTTCCATCAGTGAACTTTGCATTTTCCTGCACAGATAAAGATGGTTGTGAACTTTCCTGACCCATTGCCTGTAGATTATGAAGTTCACGAGATGCAAGATTAACCTCAGGCTGTGAAGTTCCTGGGCTGAAGTCAGCTGATGAAAGCAGAATGCAAAATCACTGCTGTGCTCACTTTGCCAAGATAAAAGTTTACTATCGGTAAGTTTGTAAATGCTTGCAGAACACTTATGTAATAGAAGAATGAAGGCCATGTAATACGTGGGTAGTTGTGAGAAGAAAAAGTAGTTGCAGAAAAGTACAGAACATTTTGACTCGTTTATAAAGCTGTAAGATAAGAAAGATCTCACGTCACACCCTCAGCTGATGGGTGAACAAATTTTGATGAAGGAAATAAAGTAATGAATGAGCAAGATTTACTCTTGAGATTTCCAGTGAAAATATATCTTGCCCAATCATGCTACTTCCTGCAACATCAGCTGCTCTACCAGTCCAACAGGCATTTTTAGACTGGGATGCAAGCATGATCTCAGCCTTGCTCTCCACATACCATTTTCTGTCACTATCTCTTGGAAATAAGAACCTTTTCCATTTCATTAGCATAACCTCTACTGTAGAGTCATGAGGTGGTCTAACTGGTACAAGTCCAATTAAATGTAAGACACTTGTTCTCAGACTTGGCTGCTCTAACTTTAGCCCCAGAGAAGCTGGTGCACCCAACATCTTGCTCACTTTCTCTATTAACCACTATCAGGTGGTTAATAAGACACTGCTTCTATTGCAAACCTGTTTTGGCTCAGTTGGTCTGGTGTTTCATGTTTGCCTTCAACTCTGTTCAGACAACCTGGGTTTGCTTCCGTTAATCTTCAAACATTGCTCTTGTGACCTCAAATACCAAGATGTCAAGGGGGATTTAGAGGAAAATTCCCCAAAGTATCCTACTCTGGGTGAAAAGAGCAAAGAGGGAGTCTTTTAAACATGAATTGTGGGGCACTGGAGCTTAATGGGAGAAGGGATACATGTCCAAGCATTCACAGTTAGCATCTGGGTTCAGTGACCTGGCATGGGGCACATAGGGTCTCACAGAAGATTCCCCTGAAGAGTTTGTTTATGAAACTAATGAAATCAAAGTTCTATTTGAAGAACACTGCCCTGATCAGGGCATGACTCTTGGTGACACCTAAGCATATCTTGCCTTGGTGACATCTGAACACAGTAAATGTCATTTCATGTTAGTCTGAGCAACATCTCCCTCCTTACCAGGGTAAAGGTAGAGAAGCAGGGTTTGTTTGATAATAAAAGGAGCTATCTCCAAACTAAAAGTAAGTTAGTTTTATCAGCTGATTAGCATGTACAGCAGCTGGTTTACTTTGCTGAGAAGCACCCATTACTTTCTACTGATTACAAGATAATAAATTGCCAGGCCAATAACACATGTCTGAGTATCGAACAATCATATTGCAAAGGTTGAGGTGACAACATAGCAGCTGAAAATACAGCATTTGGCTCAAGGCTGCAGAGCTCCAAATGGTCTGAGCATATTGGGTATTTTCTGCCAGACAGCTCTGATGATAAAGTGGTGGGACAAGGACTTAGTCCTTTGCAAAGTTCACTCTTGGAAGTTCTGTTTGTTTAACCATCAACTGCTGTGTCAGGAGAGTTCACCAAAAGTGTATCACCGGAGTTCAAACTGTGTTCGTCTCCTTTGGAAAGCAAAGGGAAAATTCAGACCATGCTTCAATATAAAGACAAATAGTACATTTGCAATTTGTGATGCCAATACACTGAGAGCTCATTAACCACCACCAATGAACTTGTGAACCTACAGAACTGACTACAGAGTGTCTTTTGGTGTAAAATGCTTCTGTTTCTTGTAGGAAAATGAAGCACATAGTTTTGCAAAATAATGTCATCCTGTTTTGAAGATCCTTAAGCCAAGCTGCAACTAAAGTGACCTAGATAAATCATGAGAGTATATCCACACAATCCCTCATACTGCAGGAGTCCACATCTAAAGACTCAGCAGTGTCAGGAATACAAAAGAGATTTACCTTCAGGTCTGTACAATGCAGATGGGCAGTATGGAACCCAGACTCCCTTCAAGACCATGAAGAACTGTCATCTCATGCTCTTTCTGAAACCAGAAGCAGCAATCATCACCTGCACAGGCTTGTGGTCTCACCATATAGGGCTGACATTGGGAGACAACAATCCCCCTTCCTTCCTGATGTCCTTGGGACATGCCTAGCTCCCACTGTCTGTGTGAAGGGGAGAAATTCAGCTTGAGGGTCTCACCTGTCATAGGATCATAGGATAATTTGGACTGGAAGGGACCACAGAATGTACCAGTCCAACCTGCTGCTCCAAGCAGGGATGGATACAAGCCTGTGGATATACCCTGTAGATACTTTGAAGTATTCACAGAATTACAGAATCATAGAATGTTTTGGATAGGAAGGGACCTTAAAGATAATCTGCTTCCAACCACCCTGCCATGGGCAGGGTCACCTCCCACTAGACCAGGTTGTTCAAAGCACCATCCAACCTGGCCTAAAACATTTCCAGGGATGAGGCATCCACAGCTTCACTGGGCAATCTATTCCAGTGTTTCATGACCCTCACAGCAAAGAACTTCTTCCTTATATCCATGGCCAGCACTAGCTTCACCCCAGTTGGCAAACTGTTTTGAAGCACCTCTGGCTGTCAAGAATAGTCACTTTACAAAATGTGTGCCCTGAATACAGCCCAGAGGCATTCATGCCTTCATGTCTTAAATCTTAGCAGCTTCCAGTTAGGGATCCTACCCTCCCTTTATGGTCAGTGGGAATCAGAGTCATAGAATCATTTTGCTTAGAAAAGACCTTTAAGGTCATTGAGTCCCACCACTAAACCGTGTCCCTCAGGAACACATCTACACAGCTTTCCAATCCCTCCAGGAATGAGGACTTCACTACTGCCCTGGGTAGCCTGGGACAGGCCTTGACAACCAATTTTGGGAAGCAGATTTTCCTAATGTCTCATCTAAACCTCCCCTGGCACAACTTGAGGACATTTCCTCTTGCCCTATCACTTGTTCCTTGGGATACGATATGGACCCCCACCTCACTACAGCCTCCTTTCAGAGAGTTGTCAAGAGAGACAAGGTCTCCCCTGAGCCTCCTTTTCTCCAAGCTGAATAACCCCAGGTCCCTCAGCTGCTCCTCTCAAGCCTTGTTCCCTAGACCCTTCCCCAGCTTCATTGCCCTCCTCTGGACATGCCCCAGCCCCTCAATGTCCTTCTTGGAGTGAGAGGCCGAAAACTGAATCCAGTATTTGAGGTGTAGCCTCACCAGTGCTGAGTACGGGGGACAATCACTTCCCTAGTTCTGCTGGCCATGTTATTTCTGAATGTTCCCAAGGGCAAAACTTCACATTCCCTTTACTTAAGCATGGTCATACAGATAGCAGCCTGCCCATGGTAACGTGAAATGAGGAGATCCCAATCTGATTTATTACCTGGGATCTGCTTGTTAAAGACACGCAATTTCCAGAAATCACTGAAAGCAAAGAGTAGCTTCCATAGGCAATCAGGGGGAAAAAACATTATTTTCCCAGCCCATTCAACATCTCCCTTAAAATTTGTTCACAGTGCCTTTTAGCCGGGCAGAGAAGGTTACAGTGGATACCTTACTTCAGCCCTGCCAGATAATTATATACTTCAAATGCAGCTAACACCATGGTCTAACATCGCTTTAATGAAATTTTCCCAGTGGGGACTTGGAGAGGGAAAAAAAAAAGATATAAAAAGGGACAGATACACACTATCTGTCCCGACGAAGTTGTTAATTTTACACTGATGACAGCAAAGCCCTGAGGTGTCAGAGTGCTCTTTGCTGACTGTCAACAGAGACTTTATTCATGGCGTTAAAATTGTGGCCTTCTTGTAGAGTTCAAGGTCCCTTGGTCTTCCAATGTAGAAATGCCCTTGAGGGAAGCGTTTGCTTTCCCGTGCTTTTGGCAGGTCAGGGGCTGGGGCCTCGAAAATTGCCGAGACGCACGTCATCGAACCCAGTGATGTCAAAGGATTCATTGTATGAGGAAGCTCTGGTTAGAGGACGATTTGTAAAATCAAGCCCTAACTGACTGTGAATTATGCTGGTCCAGGGTAGCCACATCACTAGGATGTGAAAGAGCCACTTGTTGCAAATAGAGTGGGAAGAATGTGGATCTGTATTAGATTTTAACCCTGACAGCTGCTGGGCATGGTCAGATGAAATTTATATTAAAGCATCCAGAACCTGACCTTCCCTTTTCTCTCAAAAAAACCCAAAAACCAAACCCAACCTGCATCCCATGCAGGAGCTGAAGAAGCTGACTGGGATGCTCCCTTTCTTCTCAAAACAATCTTCATTCATCACCACATAGATTCATCCCCATCCTCTGCCAGTTCCTGTCCTTCAGGTGAGCAAGATAAGACACTTCCCATGATCTTTAAGGTGAAACACCAGAGAGATGACAGGAAAAGAGATCCTGTTTCCCTACCTGTTCATCTCAGAGGAATTCAATTGATGATGATATATCCTTCACTCAGTTCTGATCTGAGCCAAGTGAATTGTAATTGGCCTAAGAAGATTTTCAGAGGAAATATCAACTTTTAATTTCCAAAAGAAAAAGTTTGTATGTTCCAACAGCTAATCAGTTCTCTGTTATTTCTGTCCCTACCTTCAGGTCAGTGCACCTTTTCCTATTAGATCATCATACCTCTCTTGTGCAATCAAATGTCTTTCTCAAATACCATTTCTGAGGATACATTCTTAAGAAAAAAAGTATCCAAGAGCATATGGAGATGCTGAATGGGCAATATAACACCTTTGACTCCTTAACTTCACAGCTGTCTACTCACTGAGGTTGACCAGAGTGGATTTCAACTTCAGTCTCACACCTTTGGTTTCCCAGCAAAATGCCATTGCTGTTCCAGCATCAGTCTCCAAGGGGCCTTCCCTAAATGCTATACCTCTGTTCAAATCATTAGCTGGAAACTTGGCCTCAAGCCTACAAACGTGTGACCTTTCCTGTCATTGATTGCTAGCCTCTGTGCAAGTGATTTAATAATCCTCTACTAAAAACACGGAAAGAAGAATGTGACTGTGAGAACACTGTGGGAATGGTGGGAGCTCAGGAAGTACAGAGAGGGAAGCGCAGAGAGGAGCCTGCACTCATGGGGAAAACTGAGCACAACAAAACATGGCCTTGCTCCACAGAGGTGTTACAAATGTATGAGTAAACCTTCTTTTTTATGCTAAAAACCCTCCCCATTTTATCAGTGTTCAGTAAAACAAATCCTCTTCTTTAGAAACAGGGATCTTACAAATGCACAGCCTCTTCATGCCTTGAAATAGAGAGCTCCTTTGACGTATGCCTGCTGGCAGTGAGCTCTTTCATTCCATACGAATGACTCTTATTTCCCTTCCTTTTCCTCAGCCTCAGTTGTACTGTCACATCACGCACAATATTTAACCCAACTGACCTCCTTTTGATACATATATTTCCCCATATTTAGAAAACATTTCCCATTTGTTCTGAGAGGCCAGAGTGCCTTGACTTGGATTGCTTTTATATCCAGCCTGGGGAAGGGGAAACAGGGGGTGCAGGGAAGTGCTCCTCCGGATCAGCAATGTTGGCACAACCGTCCCTGCATGGCATATGGTAAAACAGTACAGTCAGGGAAATGTTGGTCTGATTCAGTCTAAATGGCTGTGGGATGGGAAAAGCCCCAATTTCCTTGGCTCAGCATAATCTTCTGAGCCAGTGCCCTGGGTGATTACTATTGCAATATCCTTCCAGATCAAGCCCAGATATCAACAGGAGCCCATCTTCCTGTTTACCATGTGGTTAGGCAAGGCCAGTGAGCAATATGCAAGTATCCAAGGCATTTCAAAGCATTTAAGGAATTTAATGAATTCCAACTGCACTAGTCAAAGGCTTCCTTGCCTGTGATACAGTGTAGTTGTCCAAGGACACCACTACAGGAACATAAATCATCTTAGGAGTCTGACATCTCCAGGCTCCATTACTGATTTCTTGTGTCATAGAATCATAGAAGCATTTTGTTTGGAAGAGACCTTTAAGATCATCAAGTCCAACTGTTAACCCAACACTGCCAGGTCAGCACTAAACCATGTCCCTCAGCACCACATCTACAAGTCTTTTAAATCCCTCCAAGGATGGTGAATCCCCCATATCCCTAAGAAGCCTATTTCAGGGCTTGACAACCCTTTCACTGAAGATAAATTTCCTAATATCCAACCTAAACATCCCCTGTTCAAGGTGAGGCCTCACCAGTGTCAAGTACAGGGGAAAGATCCATTCCCTAGTCCTGCTGGCCATACTCTTTCTAATGCAAACCAGGATGCTGTTGGTCTTCTTGTCCACCTGGGCACACACTGGCTCATAGTCAGACAGCCGTTGACCAACGTTTCCAGGTCTTTTTCTGCTGGGCACTTTCTAGACACTCTGCCCCAACCTGGAGCATTGCAGGGGGTTGTTGTGACCCAAAGGCAGGACCCAGCACTTGGCCTTGTTGAACCTCAACCCACTGGCCTCAGCCCATCAATCCAGCCTGGCCATACACCTCTGTAGAGTCTCCTGACCCTCAGGCAGATCAACATTCCCATCTCACTTGGTGTCATTCTGAACAAGCCACATACCAGCTACTTCTCTTGCCTCAGACTTCTCCAGCTGAAAAGAGGGGTTCACTCATGTGTTCATCTTCAGTTATAATCAAGAAAAATCATGACTGGGAAATCTTGATTTTTAAGACCATGAAATTGAAGGTATGCTCCATCCAACAGTCTTGGTCCATTTGGAAGATAGGGTTTGTTTTGTTTTATTTAGTCTGCAATTTTTGTTCACTATGTTCACATTTCTGATCATCAGGAAGCTCAATAACATAATGAAATTCAATAAGGACAAGTGTAGAGTCCTGCATCTGGAGAGGAATAACACCAGGCACCAGTACAGGTTATGGGTCATCTTGCTGGAAAGCAGCACCATGGAGAAAGACCTCGTAGTCTTTCCTTGGAGGTAGTAAGTTATCCATGGGACAGCAATGTGCCCTTGTAGCCAGGAAGGCCAAAGGCATCCTGGGTTGCATTAAGAAAACTGTGTCCAGCAGGTGTAGGGAGGTTCTCCTCCCCCTTTATTCTCCCCTAGTGAGACCACACCTGTAATACTGTATCCAATGTTGGGCTCCTCAATTTAAGAGAGACAAGGATCTACTGGAGAGAGTCCAGTGGAGAGTTATGAGGATGATTAAGGGACTTGAGCATCTCCCCTATGAAGAGAGACTGAGACAATTGGGGCTGTTCAGTCTTGAGAGGGGATCTTGTTAATGTCTATAATTATCTGAGGGGTGGGTGTCAAATGAAAAGAGCCAATCTCTTTTCTGTAGTGCCCAGTAAAAGAACAAGGAACAATGGGTATAAACTTGAGCATAGAAGGTTGCACCTCAATATGAGGAGAAACTTCTTTACTATGAGGGTGACAAAGCCCTAGAACAGGCTGCCCAAAGAGGCTGTGGAGTCTTCTTCTCTGAAGATTTTCAAAACCCTCCTGGATGTGTTCCCATGTGGCTGCCATGGGTGATCCTGGTCTGTCAGGGGGGGTTGCACCTGATGATCTCTAAAGGTCCCTTCCAACCCCTAACATTCTTTGATTCTATGATATGATTCTATGATTTCAGTGCCTATCCTGTCTTCTTCAGTGTGGATGTGCAAGCATAAGAAATGTGTCAACCAGCATCATACCAACATGTACACTTCCCTGCTTTAATATTCTGCGCATGTGAAGGAGAACAATACAGGGTCTATTCCAACAAAGGCGACACAGTGCTCCTGTGTCCTTTCTGCCTAGAGGCTGGTGTGCCCCCCTAGCTGCAATTTATATTAGGGGGAAGCTTTACTCCCTTGGACGGCTCCCATTTGACCCGCTCCCTTCCATTTTCCTGGTGATCCCCAACCATTCATCTGCCATCAACACTTCCCACATCTCCCACCATTTTCCCTGCTTCTCTTCTTCTTCCAGTAAACCCAATGCTTTTCTCCTCTGGTCTCTACTCAAAGACAATAACGTTTCCCCCTTTCCAACACTGATATTCCTCCTCCCAGTTGCTGTCCCTGCTTGCTACATCTTTTAGCATTCACAGTTGGAAGAGGAGATGAGGATTAATTTCCCCTTCCCTGTGAACATTCCCTTTCCTGCATTTTTTTGTTTTAAATCAATGAGGCCAGAGAGGCTCTGTGGTTATTCTATCTTGGATCTATCCGTCAGTTTCACTGGGGCAATTCCGTAGCTCTAAATTGCCCATGAGATTTTTCATCTGGGAAAGAAGTGGAAAGATCTGTGGCACACAGATATAGGTCATTAGCAAGTTTGCCAACAAATAGGAGCAATTACTGGTCTGGAAATCACTTTTCCACCAGCTAGAACATCAACCTGGGCTTTGCAGGGGCGTCTGTGAGAAGCTGAAGAGCTGTTGTGTTTAGACCTTTTTGGTCAAACACAGAGCAGGAAGAAATTGGTCTGAAGTTTGCGCAAGTGAGCAATTTCTCCTTTTCTTATTTTATACCATAAGGAAAGCTTTGTCTTGTATATGAGAAGGAGAGGAGAGAAAGAGGGTAGATTGCACCTGTGAAATTACACTATTTGAGTGGATGAAGCTTCGTTCCAATGGCAACACCTTTTGTTTAGTCTTTTTTCTTTGTCTTCTTTTTGTTTGGCTGATAGTAAATCTTTTAACCTAATAATAGCCATTGATATTGTCATCATAGGAGAAGGATATCCTCGAACAGCGAGTCATCCCTTGAGGTGATCCTTTGAGATCCCCACCAACATGTCCTAGGAAATCCTTACCTGATATGAATTGTGTTGAGCTTCAGGCATTTGGCAAATGTTTTCTTGTGGAAAGGGCATAATTTGGTTGACTCCAGACCTCTTAACAGATAGGACAAGAGTACAATCAAATCAGATGTGACCTCTAGAGCACAAGGTACCGCATTCAGCCCAGCAACCATCAGGTAGCTTGAGGGACATCACATGTGGCTGGAGAGTAATCATCCAAGTGACAGCAGGTCTGAGACTGTCCTCAATTTTTTTTGGCTTTGACTCCAAAGTGACCGAAAGCCTGGTTGAATGCCTTGAGTTGTAGATTTGAGTGTGACCCATTAGCCTTCAGCACCATGGTCTGAGTCCATCAGCAGCTCATGCAATGCTGACCATTTTTTTTGCATAAACACACACAAATCAATCAACAGGAAGGTAATTTACTGCTTGTTCTGAGTCCCACCATGTTGATTGATCCAAATCCCCAAAGTCACAGGTTTTATCCTGAAAATCATATTGCACGGGAATTCAGACCTGCACTCTGGGATACATCTCAGACCTTATGAGAACACACAAATATGAAAGCAAATATAACTGACCTCTAATAGCTTTCAGGTTGAGTTCCTCCTAGGATGTCTTATGGGATTTATGCCTTTCAAAGAAGAGGGGAAAGGAGCTGTTGTGGTTTGCTCCCACACTGAATACCCAACACTTCCAGCACACTGCACCACTCTGTGTCCTTGCTGCAACCAAGTCACTCTGAAGGTTGCTTTGCTGCTCCTGGGTGCATTTCTGTGGCTCCTGTGCTCCCCACTAGGGGTGAACCAGTTTCTCAGTGAAAAATTCAACTCGTTGCATGAACTTGAAATAAACAGCTCCCTGTTCTGGGAAAGTCATCAGTTTGTACTGACAGTGGAAACATTCCATTGCAAATAGGCTCTCAGAGAAAGTGGAGCATTTGATGAGTTCCTTTTTTATTCCTTTCTCTCTTATTAAATTAGGGTTGTGAGCTGGCACTTAATTCCTGCTGTGAAAAAATAACACACCAGAAAGAAGTACTTGAACTCAGCTAAGAGCTGCAGTCACTGCTTGTGACCACGTGCAGGAATATGTATGTCAGGCCTCTTAATAAACTCTAGGATCAAATAAAAATAATAATCATAATAAAAAAATAATAAAATGTAATGTTTTTGAAAAGCATTGTATTTGCAGGGTCAGGTTGTGTCTCCAGTAAAGAGGAAAGGAGGAAAGGTATCATGGATTAATATAGAGAAAAAAGTTGTGTACTGGGAAAAAATGGCATCCCAAGCTTCTGCCACAGAAGGAGACAGTTCTCATCAAGTCACCAATCTGTTGTGCTGCTTTTTCTCATCACAAAGGGTTTCCTGGTGAGGTGTCTTCTTGTGAAGACTTTCTCCTCATAGTTAAGAGGTTTTGGCTGTGACCTCCCCACAGATCATGAAAAAGTGGACCTGTAGAGGGGCTGAGGACACCCTAGTCCACAGGTAAGCCCCCTATACTGATTTTCTTGGATGAACTGTGTCTCCAAATGAACTTGTCATGGAACCAAAACTGGCTTCAGCAGCCCTAACTCAGACCCTGGTTACTATTCCCTTCCATGGGCTGCAACTCTCCCTCCTACAGGTTTAAATAATCCTCTTTTTTGTTTTATTTCAAGGTTATTTTTAACTTGCAGGAATTCACAGGTTTAGCATAGAGCCCTGAGTCTGATGAATGGGAATGACTCAAAGTGGTAGCACGTAGCCAGCTGGTAAAAGTACATTAGGATGGGCAAGAGTTGGAGAGAGAATAGTTACATCTGCTTTGCCAACCAAAATAAGGCTAGTGTTTCATCACCAGCGGAGGGAATATGGTTGCTGCTGAAAGAAGTCTTTCTCCCCTCTGGAAAAGACTGGTGAGGAGCAAGGGAGATGAGGAATATGGGAAAAGGAAAGGAAGCAACCCCTTTTCAACAGTAATAAATAGGAGTGTTGGCTTACTCAATGCGGTGAACCATAGCCCAAAGGTCTTTGCAAAGCTGGCTTTGGGAGTAGATGAAGTCCTGATTAGTCGTGTCCAGTGGTAACACTCTCAAGCACTATGCAGCCTGAAACACTGCCCCAAAGGTGGCTTTATCTACTTCATATTCCCCCCATACCATCAGGCTGACGACCAAAGGGAGCCATAAGAGCCTGTGATGGGAGATTCCCTTGATTTTGTTAGAGATGCCTCATTTATCTCCTTCAGTTTTTTAATTTTACGCTTCTCTTGCTGATATTCAGAGATCCAGAATGAAGGTGTCTTTGACATTTTGTACGCATTTACTTAAATTCACTTTTCCCATTTCATTTGATTAATTCTGTTTGTGTTTGTTTTATTCAGTTGTTGATGGAGTGTAGGATCATGCATGTCTGAAAGACTCTGTAATTGCATTGCCTGTCTTCTGATAGTACAATTAATCAGGTATATTAATCATCACTTCTTTCCAATTATTGCCTCCCATGTAACTCTATAGCCCTGAAAATTCAACCATAGATCTAAATATTCACAGACTTATTCCTGCTAATAACAGTTACAGATATGGTGACTTCTTCCATAACCTCTGGGCAAGGAGTGGCCTTTTGTGATGAGTTATTTATGCTAGTTTCATTTGGTTTGAAGACCTTGGTCACTTACAGGGTTTAATTGATGGAAGTTATTTCCCTGAAGTTTTAAGTCTTATATTTGATTTATCTCCTGAGAATAACAATGTTTGTAGGTGCTCTGGATGGACAGTGGTTTGTGATATTCCTGTTATTGCTTTACTTCCTAGCAGTCTACAAAAAAGCTGTTAAAAGTCTTTAAGTTACTTATTAAGAAGAGTCTTGAGTAATATATGGCTTGACTAATGTATGACCTACATGGATGGCAGTGCATAGGTGGATTATAAACCTGTCAAAAGGCACTTTGGCTTTTAGTTATGTTCTTTGGCAGGAAATAAATGCCATTCCTCTATGAACTCTATTATCTTAAGCATGCTTATGTGTCATCTGAATGGAATTGTTAAGATTTATTGACCAGAATTTGGCCATTGTGATACCTGAAGGAGTGTCCTGCTGTGCATCTGTGTTAGGTGGGAGAAGGGGTTCCTGAGATGGGCAACGTCTTTGGAGTAAGGAAATCACTCAGAATTCAGTACTGTGAAGCTGAAGTTTTGCCAAATATTGTTTAGTGTGAGAGATTTTGGTGTCTTTGACACCTTGAGGTCTTCCACAGTAGCATGTGAGATCATAACACTGCTACAATAGACCCAGAGTCCACCCTTGCTATGGTACTGGGTTGTTTACAGTCCTGAAATATATAGCTGGGGACCACCTGTGTGAGCCTTTGTGAGAAAGCAATGTTTTGTTACTGACTTGAGTGTTATGAGGTCAGGACAGGACTTACTGGATGATGGATTTGACTGCTGAAGGACCATGGTATGTTTTCATAAGCAGTTGGTTTGTAACAGAAGAATTTTCAACCCAGGTAATTTCCAAAGCACTTAACAACTGATTCCTGGTAGATGCAAGTGGAAATGATTGCAAATAGCCCATTGCACTAATTATGCAAATGATTGTAGTTACACTGATAGGAACTCAAGCAGACTACTCAGTCTGGATACACACAGCTGTAACTAGAAAGTGAAACCTAGTCCATTACCTTTCTTGGTTCAGGACTTTTACAGACCTGCAGTAATCCATGGCTGATCACGGATCATGTAGTAAAAGCCTGCCCTCAAGGGCAGAAAATTGACTTGAAGCTTTCACAGAGGTGCATAGACATGGAAAAACCTATATTACAGCTGTCACTGGGGTACAGAAGCTTTTTCCCTTCCTTGCTATCCATTTTATTACCAACAGTTCTCATTTTCCTAATTTAATTAGCTAGTGAAAGACCATTTACATTCATTAAATAAATCAGCATTCTGGTTCATTGTGAAGGTAATGATCCAGTCTCTAATTCACACAGTTATAAGGAACTTGATAAACAAAAGTAACTGCTGCCAGCAAGAGCTTGCCCTGGTGAAACCTGGCTTTGCCAGCTCCATCCACTCAATGCTGGCTGCGTGAAGAACCCAGTGCTCCCTGGGTTGTCATTTTCATACCTGGATGCTTTAGGGTTCAATGGAAGATGTGTGTGGTCCTCATTTTCTCCATCTTCCTAGGGCACGGTGAGTCCTTGCTCTGTGTAGAAGATGCCTACTTATCAACAGAGGGTAGGTGTTGTACAGGGAGCTACCTGGAAAAGTTTACTCTTTAGGTCAAAATTAGTTATTTGTTTTTTGCAGTTTTGGAGGCTGTTGGTTTGGTCTTGCATACTGTGTAGGTGGGAGATCACAGACAGTTTCCAGGAACTGAGAAATATTCTATCATGGTTTAACCCCATTTGGCAATTAAGCCCCAGGCAGCCACTCACTCCCTACCCCCAGGTGGGATGGGGAAGAGAATTGGAAGAGTAAAAGTGAGAAAACTTGTGGGTTGAGATACAGACAGTTTAATAAGTAAAGCAAAAGCCATGCACACAAGCAAAGCAAAGCAAGGAACTCATTCACCACTTCCCATAGGCAGGCAGGTGTTCAGCTATCACCTGGAAAGCTGAGCTCCATCACGTTTAATGGTGACGCGGGAAGACAAACACCATCACTCTGAACAACACGACCCCCCCTTCCTTTCTCTTCCATGAGCTTTATATGCTAAGCATGATGTCATATGGTATGGAATATCCCTTGGGTCAATTGGGGTCAGTTGTCCCAGCTGTGTGCCCTCCCAGCTTCTTTAGAGAGAGTGTGACCAACTATAGTAAAGGCTCAATGTTATAGTCCTGGATCTTAACTCAGTTCCACCCCTCTCTGAAGGCTGAAGCAGTTTATATCAGTTGGGAAAAGGTCCTAGCTCACATACATCAGCTAGAAATCCATGATAGGTAGGATATACTTGGGTCCTGTTGGTTAGATTGTTTCAAAAGTGTTTGACATAAGCTCATCAGAAGAAGACAGGCAGCCAGACAGCACCTCTAGCCTACTCACTATTGGGGTGACATGAGGAGCAGAAAAGGCCTTGACTCTGTGTAAGTGCTGCTCAGCAATAATGAAAACATCCATGAGTTATCAACGCTGTTTCCAGCACAAATCCAAAACATCCCAACACAAGCTACTGTGAAGGAAATTAACTTTATTCCATACAAAATCAGCACAATTCAGAATCAGCCATAGAAGTGTCTGAAATGAATAGGAAGAGGACAACTAAATAACTTTGTGGTGTAGGATCCAGGGTGGAGGTCCAGGGGTGAGAAAAAATGTGCAGCTGCCCCTGCTGCATGGCATAGAGCATGCGATGGGCTTTGGCTCGTCATGAAGAAGTAGGGTGAAGGGGCCATGATCCCAGTGTTGAACTTGCATGGGACTCTCTTAAGGAGATGAGTCTCATTTTCTCATCACCATGGTAATGCAAGTGGTTCCTCTTGAGAAACTATGAGGATCTGACTAGACTCTCATCTCTTTCACAGCAGTAATGTTGGTGTCACTGGAGTCACTCTAAGTTCAGACCAGGATAATCCAAGCTAATAGAGGATTCTGCTTCCATCCCCTTAAGGATGGGAGAGATATATGAGCCTCAATGAATCACTTCCTGCTCAATTTTTTTTTCAGACACCAGAGAGTTCCCTTTGAAGTCTGAAATCCCAGCTTTATCCATCTGAGATTAACTCCCCCTGGGAGTGCCAACATGTCAGGATGGAATTTGACTTTTCTCTCACTCCTGGGATGTTCTGATGACAGCTCTGTAGATCTTGACTGCATTCACCCCTGCAGCCCTATTATCCATTTCTTTACATTTTAGTGAGGGAAGGTATCAACCACTTTGCAGACCAGTCCAGGGCTTCCAAACTCAGAAGCATTTCTTAACAGCTTCTCTTGATGAACTTGTGTCAAACACTTTTGAGACAATCTAACCAACAGGACCCAAGTATATCCTACCTATCATGGATTTCTGGCTGATGTATGTGAGCTAGGACCCTTTCCCAACTGATATAAACTGCTTCAGCCTTCAGAGAGGGGTGGAACTGAGATAAGATCCAGGACTATAACATTGAGCCTTTACTATAGTTTCATCACACTCTCTCTAAAGGCAAATAATTCCTTAATGGATTCCAAATGATGAACTACAGGACAGAAAGTGCATAAAAACAAAAGTTTAACTGCAGCATTGTCCCAAAACATGAAAACCTATTATCTTTTTCATATTTCTCACCCAATAACCCTGCTTTTTTTTGAAAGTATTTCCTTTTTTGAACCTTCATTAAAAACAAAGTCCATCTGCATTTCTGCACAGAATGTTTGGAAAGGAGAATTAGAATGAAAGGTGATGCAGTAACATTCTAAGCAATCACAGGAAACAAAGATCTATGGAAGTGTACAATATTGGAATAGAAAATACCTTTCTTTCTGGAAGCCACTAGTCCAAGTGTCCAAGGCTGATTTTATCACGGGTGGAAGGAGAAAGGCCCTTGTGCAGATCAAGTTGAACTATCCCAATATATGTGTTCCAAATGGATTGGCTGAATTACCCTCTGGAAATCTCTTTCCTTTGCCTATAGAGAGAATACTCAGACTAAATGCTGATCTTATTTAAGCATGTAGACTTAGGTTATATGAATCAAACCCTGGCATCTACTCAAATAACCAACAGAGATTGCAGAAAACAAGGAGAAATCTCCAGGTTCATTAGCCAAGCAACCGAATCATATAATGGTTTGGATTGAAGGGACCTTTCAAGGTCATCTAGTCCAACTTCCCTGTAGTGAGCAGGGACAGCTTCAAATAGATCAGGTTGCTCACAGATCCATACAACCTGACCTGGAATGTTTACAGGGATGGGGCATTGACCACCTCTCTGGGCAACCTGGGCCTGTGTTCCACCATCCTCAGTGTAAAAAATTTCTTTCTTCTATCTAGTCTGAATCTCCCTTTTTAAGTTAAAATCATCAGCCCTTTTCCTGTCACTATAGGCCCTGCTAAAAAGGCTCTCCCCATCTTTCTTATAGGACCCCACTTAGTACTAAAAGGCCTCAATGTCTTCCCAAAGCCTTCTCTCCTTCAGGCTGAACAACCCCAGCTCTCTCAGCCTGGCCTCCCAGCAGAGGGGTTCCAGCCCTCCCAGCATTGCTGTGGCCTCCTCTGGCCCCGCTCCAACAGGTCCCTGTCTCTCCTGTGCTGAGGACTCCAGAGCTGGACCCAGCACTGCAGGAGGGTCTCCCCAGAGCAGAGCAGAGGGGCAGAATCCCCTCCCTGACCTGCTGCCCACGCTGCTCTGGATGCAGCCCAGGATGCCATTGGCTTCTAGGCTGCGAGCGCACATTGCCAGCTTATGTCCAGCTTCTCTTCCACCAGTACCCCCAAGTCTTTCTTTGCAGCGCTGCTCTCAATCCCATCTTCCCCCAGCTTGTATTGATACTGGGCATTGCTCCAACCCATATTCAGGACCTTGCACTTGGCCTTGTTGGACCTCATGAGTTTGACACAGGCAATGTACGAACTTCTGAGTCCTGCAGGTACAGAAAGACAAAATGTTCCCTGGGAACCTTCCTGCTGTCCAGTTCAGTTTGTATGCTTAGGTTACAAGCACAGTCACCTAAGGTACAGCCAGTGGAGATAAAAAGAGAGACCTCTTCAGAGGGCAATTCAAAAGAAGAACATGAGTTGGCTTGACAATAAGTGTACAGAATAAGGCTGTCATGATAGGCACTAATATTAGCTTGTAAAGATCATAGCAGTGCCTTCCTTCATGTCCGCCCACCACCATGAATGTCAGGGCTGCTGCTGTAACCAAACAGGAATATTGAACAGGCAGCAGTATCTGCTGAGAAAAGGTGCATGCCCTTTCAGTAATAAAGTCTAGCATTAATACTATACTGATAATACTATTCTGTATAATACTATAATACTATTCTTTAGCTTTGGCTTCAAAATCAGTTTGGGTTGAAAACAGAAGGCAAAGGAAAATTATCGTACCAAAACAGACTAAAGCCAGTGAAGGAATTTCTGAGTTACAAGATGTTAAAACATGAACCCTGGAATGAAGTTTGGTATGTTTTCACCCAGTATTCCTTTGTTTTCTCTCCCCATGATACTGCATCACAGTGAAGCATAGTCCTTGGGATTAAATAAGAACAATGTGTTTCTTTTTCTAAGGTGATAGGGAAAGACATTAGGTTATTCTTACTTGGATAAATGCTTGTGTTCTGTGAAGGACCTCCCAGTAAGTGTTGGATACTGCTGTTGCTTAGCATGATGAACTGGACTTGGAAGAAAAATGGTTTGGGTTTGAAATAAGGATGGTGTTGCAGCTGAAGCAAAGTCTCAGAAACAAGTTACAGCTGTTGATAAAGTGTAGTAAAGGCTGGAGGAGGTTTCTCTCCTCCTAAAACAGTCTCAAAACCTGTGCTGCCATCCTTAGCTGTGCCTAAATGCACAAGATAGCTTGGAGCTCCCACTGGACAACCAGCATGTCTGGGTGGCCCCATAGTAAAGTGGAAGGGCATTATATATTTTCCCTTCCTCTGTATTCATGTGTCCTAATTAGGGAGGTTTTAACTGCAGAACACACTCTCATGGTAGGACTATAAGAAAGCACAGAAGCAGTTCCTCCAACAGGTGCACAGCAGTTTCTTCCTTGCCCTGCTAACCTTCCCTCCCCTTTGAGGGAAAATGGGGTCCTTTGCAACTTCAGGGCTTAAGCTTGAAGTAAAGGACTAACCCCCTCCCCATTTCATTACTGGAGTCAGCAATAGGACTTTAGGGACTTCCTAAAACTTGACTGTAAATTCTGCATCACATGGCAGACTTTGGGACAGTCAGCCACCCCCAGATCACGCTCAACAGGCAGATGTAACACAAGTGCTGCACACCCACCTCACTCAGCTCTTTTCAGATCCAGTCCTGCACAAAACATGTTCGCGTGCATTCAGCCCCAATCCTTGTTTCCAAAGTTAATTAACTTTCTCCCCTTAAAGAGAATTCCTGCACTGTTGACATTCATCATCCATGCGTCAATCTTGCCGTGCGAAGATATATTGCGCTGTGTACTCCGTGCAGAGCCGGGAGTGTCCCAGTGGCGTTTTCTGAAAGTCATTTTGAGTAATCATCCCTGGAGGGTCCCTTATACACATTCAGCTCCACATCAAGCAGCATCACCTTCGCCTCATTAGCATTCTGCAAAGCTGCTCTCCCTTCCCCCTCCAGCCCTTTCTGCTCTTCACTAGAAGACAGAAAGTCCTTCCTCTCTTAAGATAGTTCCACCACCGCCTTGTTCATCTTAGCACCTAAATGAGAACTGCCCATGTGCTTGCTCTGCACCATTATTTTTCATTTTGTCCCATCCCCTGCTCCTTTGATGCCCTTCACAGGAGCTCATGGTAGCAGCATGAGAGCCTTCTCTCTTTTAGCACCTATCCTCCGTCTGTCTCCACTTTACTGAATTGTTTTAATAGACAAAACTATTTCTACACTGGCTTTAGGAGCTTGGAAACATTTCCAGAGGCCTCACGGTGCTCACTCTATTCCTCTTTCAAAACTGAAATATTGCAAAATTTTCCTTATATCTAGGGTTTGGAAGTGCACAGATGTGGTGTAAAGGTGCACAGATGTCAAGCTAAGTCATAGAATCATAGAATCATTTAGGTTGGAAAAGACTTTAAAGATCATTGAGTCCAACCGTTAACCCAGCACTGACAAGTCCACCACTAAACCACATCCTTCAGTACCACATCTACACAGCTTTCCAATCCCTCCAGGAATGGGGACTCTACCACTTCCCTGGACAGACTGGGACAGGACTTTTCGTCCCTTTAGGGGAAGAAATTATTCCTCATGTCCAACCAAAACCTCCCCTGGCACAACTTGAGGCCATTTACGTTGCTTGTTCCTTGCAAGAAGAGATTGAACCCCACCTCGCTCCAACTTTCTTTCAAGGAATTGTCAAGAGAGAGAAGGTCTCCCCTCAGCCTCTTTTTCTCCAGGCTGAACAACCCCAGGTGCCTCAGCTGCTCCTTATAAGAGTTTTTTCCTAGACCCTTCCCCAGCTTTATTGCCCTTCTCTGGAAACATTCCAGCCCCTCAATGTCTTTCTTGGTGTGAAGGGCCCAAAACTGAACACAGTATTTGAGATACAGCCTCACTAGTGCTGAGTACAGGTGGACAATCCCTTCCCTAGTCCTGCTGGCCACACTAGCTGATACAAGCCAATCTTTACAAACTTTCTTCTTGTGTAGATGTCAGAGCACTCTGGTCCTCCCTCCTCTCCTGCTGGGTCCCTAGGGTGGGGAAGGGCTCTACATCAATACTGCTGATGCTACAGGGATGGCTGCATGCTAGGGAGGATGCAGGACCTGTGATTTACCATCTTTTTCTCATAGAATAGCTGCTTGAAAAGCCACTAATTGAGTGTTTAGCTTCAAGGTATGTTGTCTTTGATGGCTTTTCTGCTCTCCCTTCCTCTGCTGACTCTCATTCCTGCTGTCAGGCTGCTGCATGCCATCCCTTCTTCCCTGCCAGCACAGCTGCTCTGCTAAGAGTTGGGTTGGGGAACTGATCCAGCTTAAAAACCACATAGCCAAAACAGGGGTTTTTTTTGGGTAATTGGTTGCTTCCTTGATTCTTTTTGTCCTACCTTACTCAGCCACAGCTTTGTGGCACTACACAGTGATATGGCAGGAACAAACACTTGGGAGGGAGTAAAGATCAAGGACTGGGAGGCGATTGTTTAAGCTGACATTGCTGCAAAAGAAAATATATTAAGAAACCACAGCCTGAGGTGAAAGGCCTCTAGGTGAAATAACAGAAAAAGTGTCATGTTCCTTTAAATTCCCCAAAGAATTTGACTTGATGGATAGAGACCCTTTCTGCAAGAAAAAAACAAAACAAACCAACGAAAAAACCAAACAGCCCTTCATAAATCAGGAAATGCTTATCATCTTCTTCATCCTCTGGTCCTTTTTGTGCCTCTTCCTTTCAAAGTTAGAGTCAGAAGACATACGGAGATGTAGAATACTGCAAGTGCTCTGGAGCTCAATTTTGGTTGCAAATATTTTAGATCTGCATGGATTTGTGGAGACATGGTAATCTGCCTGGTGGAAGGAAAGCCTGGAAACATTCTTAATTTCTTAATTCTTTAATGGTTGGAATCTATGATCTCAAAGGTATTTTCCAACCTAGATGGTTCTATGATTGCATGATTCTTCTGCCATTAAAAGCTCCTTGAATTCATGAGGCATGTGTGTTGGGATCTCAGACACACTTGACCCTTTCTGCAGGTATTTAAAAGACATGTAGACATGGTGCTTAGAGACATGGTTTAGTGGTGAACTTGGTAGTGTTATGTTAGTGGTTGAACTTGATTATCTTAAGTGTCTTTTCCAATGATTTTATGATTCTGTAATTTCGTAGTTAGTGAGTAGAAATAGGTGCCTCCAGAAACTGATTTGGCCTTGATAAGGTCCAAATCACCTTTCAGGAGTGTCTCTGAATTGCCCCATGACATTGAGCAATTCAGTTTCCCAGATTGTCACTTTGATCTGGTGTTGAATGTTGGGGTAGAATCTCCAGACCCAATGGTGCTATCTTTTTGGAGGCCAGGGCAGAGAAAGTGTGATTTCAGGTGATGACAAACAGCTTACTAAGGACTATATGGCTGTCACTTCTTTTTCACCTTCTTTCTTCATCTCCTGCATCTGATTTCTCTCTACTCCCTTGCACTCCCCCTGATCTCCAGCTCCTGTCTCCTGTTGTGTACTGAAATAGGAAGGTCCTGGACATACTGGACCACCCAGTTGAAGTGGCTACAGTGCTACTGGTGTCTGAGACAGGTAGCCTCATGCAAGTTCTAGTGACAACCATAGCTGCACCTTAAGACCATAGTACAAACCTTTTGCCCTCTGGAAGGAGCTGAGCTTTCAAATGCTTGATGCGAAACAGCAACTAAGGGATATGAATATTAGTCACCACAATCTGGAAATGGAAAATCTGTCCAAGTGTAGCACAAAGAAAGTAGCTGAGTGTTAAAAGTGTATCCTTCCTCAATGTAAAAAGAAGGATCAACATGATAGGGATATGTCCAAGCAATCAAGGTGGCAAGGCTCCTGTTGCCTTGAAGGTGTGAGCCATGGTGTGCCTATGAGCATGGTGGTAGAATGAGGAACTGCTAAAAGGCCAAACCCTTTCCGTCCCTGCTCACTAGTACGGTACTGCAGTAACACAAATATGGCAAGCAAACGTCTCTCATTTTGCCTTCTGGTTTCAGGGCAGGCTTAATCCAGCATCAATCTAATTGTGTTGCCCTGTGGTTTACTGAACCAGTCTGATCCTGTTCCCTGTGGTTAATACTAGCTGCTAAGGCTTTTTGCCTTTAATTCTTCTCTTGACATCTCTTTTTGTCCTAGCTTAGGCTCAAGAGCTTAGCTTCTGAAACATGCAACTTGAATATCTTTAAGCACCTAAGACCTGAAAAAGTAATTAAATACACTAGTCCTAATGCACCTCTTTGGTCTTCTCAATACCTTTTAGGGCATAAGCAGGCTTTCTAGTCTGGATTTCTGTGGTATCTTACCTGTAGATGTCTTAGTTCATGGCTGGGATTCCTATGTATTGCTAAAGAGATCCACAGCTTGCCCCTCTGCTCTCTTTACCTGTCTTTAACCAGCACAGTTCAGCTGCAGACCCTTCACAGAGTGAGCAAGAGCTCACTCAAAACCTCACTAACTTGGGTAAACCAAGGTATGGTCCCACAGCAGCAGATTGCCTTGGGAAACTTTCTTTAAGCACAGCCAAATTTGTACCACTGCTCTGCTGGAGACCTTGAAAATCCTTCACCTTTAGATTTCCCCACCACAAGATTAAGGGTAGCAGATCCAGAGAGGTAGTATTGATGCATGGCATCTCCAAGGGTGGACCAGGAAGTCAGAATGGTACCAGAACTTTTCTCTGTGGTACCTTCTGAGCATCTGCTGCACCAAGCACAAAACCCTCTCTGTGGTACAGACTGTGGGGGCTGGGAGCTTCCTTCCCCCTCTTTCCCAAGCCCTTCCACTTAATTTGTGTCATTTTCTTCAGATGCAGCTCTAAAGAATTAAAATGTCAGCCAGGCACAATTGCCTACATTGAGATGAAAAGCTGCTGGAGGAAACAATGCTAACAAGCATGGCAAAGAGAAAAAGGGAAAGCCTGGTGCTGTTTAGCTGGTAATAATTAGCCCCAGAAATGGAAAAGTGAAAGATCCAGTGTGGCTCCTGTTCAGTTAAGGGGAGGTCCAGTTAGGACCAGGTTGATGATGGCTGCTTAATTGCTTCTAGTCCATTACTGTATGGAGTCTGGTCTCCAGAATGTGCTTGTCATGCAAATTCACGTGGCAAACTGGTTGCAGACAGCAAGGACAGGCAGAGATGCTCCCAAGTCTTGGCTGTTGTGGGAGGTGCTTGCATAGGGTTATTAGGTAACTGGTGGTTGTGGAAGTGCACAGTTTGGGAGATCCTTTGGATATTCATCTGTTATCCAAAACAGAGTGATAGAAGGAGAGGTTTTCAATTGTTTAAGCCAATTACTATACGAAGCCAGGACTCATCCTGCCATAGCTAAAGGCACTACAGGTAAAGAATAATAGATTTAAGGAAATCACGGAGGATCCACATCCTTTACTAAGAGAAGAGATCAGATGTGGAACTTTTGAGTCAGGAACATGAAACAGTCCTGCCCTGAAGACTCTGTATTTTTGCCGACTGTTTAGCTTTGGGAAAACACAAAAAATGGGATTAGAAAGGTCCTGCAGGGTTGTAAATCCTCCTGTTTCTGTGTCCTTGGCCAGAGTTTCTTATGAGAACTGTGTTCCTACAAGCAATGTGGAGGATACTCTGGGTCCACCAGCCCCTTTTCCTTCCTTCTCCTCTTTCCAAATCTTCCCTCTTTTTCTAGACAATGTGAGGACAATGAAGACAGCCTCATACCCATTGTGCATCCAGCCTCAGTTTGTACCAGGAACTGTAGCCAACTGTACTCTTCCTTTTCTTCACATCTTCCCAGTGCAGTTTCAGCACAGCACATGCTTTATAAAGCAACCTCCTGAGATGCCTGGGGTCAGGGCTTCTTCCATGATATGCGAGTGGCTTCATTTATACTGGGGTTGCATTGGGTAACATGGGAATAGAGAGTACTGGGAAGGCAGTGACATCCAAATCACACTGGAAGTACTTGCAAACTTAGGACTGTATGTCTCTGGTCTTCTCAACTCTTAAAATCTGTGACGATTTCATGGGTTGTTCCAGATCTTTCTTGTTTATGTGCCCTGCGATAAGTCAGCGTTTGCCTCTGTCACTGCGGTGTGATGCTGGTGACTCAGTTTGCATCCACCATCAGGTCAAATGTTTGATGTGCCTGGGAAATCCTCAAGCTAAAACAATTGGCCTAATAAAAGGTATGTCTCCTCCCTACAAATCTTTCTTATGCCCAGACTTGAAGTCTTCAGTCACTATTTATCCCACATCTACTCTGCATACACAGATTATTGCTTTTAGAAGAAGCAAGATGGGAACTGGCGTGGGACATGTTGAACAACAGATAATGGGGATGACAGGAGACCCTGGAAATTGTTTTTAAGGTGGAATTGATGTCAGAGAAAGGAAAACAGCTTAAAGGAACACACAGACTAGTTGTATCTGTTTGAAATCAAGGGGTCTTAAGAATATCTTAAATGTTTTCCTGGCCTGACACCCAGGAGTTGTTCCATAACAGAAGCCAAGGCAGAGCAGTGAAAGACCTTTGCTAGCCAAAGGAATTTGGCTGCACTGGGTGCATTGTGAAATCTGAAGTGTACTTTTTTCTTTAAATAAAAATCCTTCCCCCAACATGGCAGACTGAGTTCATACTGAAGTACCAACATATTGATGACTTTCATTGCTTTTTGAGGCAGGGGCTGCCCTTCTAGCTCTTCTCTAGCTCAGTAGCTGTGTTAAGTGTCACAACTTTTTCACAGTAGTGCTATCACTAGAATGAAGCAAGGTCCAGCACTTCTGACATCTGCTTGTATGTGTCCCACCTTTCAACACAAGCAGCCAACACACTTCCCAGTTTGGTGGGACAGAGAGCAGTGATCTGTCTTGATGTGTGTTTTCAAGGGAGAGGCAAGGGAAGAGAGTGGGTACTTAGACAAAGCCAATTCTTACAGTCCAATGGTCCAGTCAGACCATTGTTCCAGTTAATCCCATCTTCTCAGATAGCAACTGCTCATTGGGAAGATGAGACTCTTCCCAGGATGCAGCCGGTGAGCTGTGCAGTACCCTCAACTGTGTGAAAAATGGCTTTCTCACCCTCCCATGTAAACTTTTTATGCTCTCTGAAGCATAACATTAGATTACCTGAATAATATTGTCTTCCTGCTTCTTTTGGTTAAACCCGTTCTTTGAGCTGAGATTTCTCCAGCAAGGCATTGAAGTGAAAATCACTCCTTGGTGTGGGCCTCAACTGGCCCGTGTTGTAATGACTTTCACAATAATCACCCTCTCCCCTTATCCTGTTTTGTCTCTTCCTTCAGAGCTAAGGGGTAAAAATGACAGCATATGGTCATGACCTGTTTTACAAGTGCAAGGCATGGTCCCAAAGAGAACATTTCTCCCGTGTGTGGCATCAAGATGACTTGCACAGGTTTAGGGTTTGTTTGAAATAGGAAAGAGCCATGTAAGAGGTCTCACATGTAAGAGATCTCACATGTAAGAGATTACGAAGGCTGGTGTCTGCCACGCTGTCCTAGTTTGAATGGCACTGCAGTTTGGACACACACAGGACTGCTTTTCTGTCTGCCTTGGATACAGGTAGCACGTCTACTACAGCAAACTGGAGGTCTCCTGGGCTTTCCTTCTCTAAAGGGAGGGGTTGGAGCCCACAGTGAACTACAGGATGCTGTAGCTCTCAAAATATGAGTGATTAAAGACAACAATAGCTTCCTGACCTGTGCTGCAGTTAGGAAAAGGACATGTGTTGCTGCAGTGACACTGCTTTTACTGGTGAAGCATCTGGATAACCTCTGTATCAGTCCTGGAACCCTATTTGAAGAAGTTGGGCTTGCCAATGGCTAAGCCACCATCTGAGCTTGAATACCAGCTTCAGAGGTTCAGTGGTGCCATTGCAATTGGCTTTATAAAAAACATCTCTTTGTTCCAGATGTGACAAACTATGCTGGAGAAATTTGGACAACAAACAGATTTTAGGTGGTTGATTTCTAGTCTGTTTGACATTTGTATCTTAGAAAAACTCACTCCCTCAGTCCTTTCTCTAAGGGTAAATGTTCTACTCTCAGAGGTGAGTGTTCAGTTCACTCAACGGTAGCTGTGCCCTGCTGATCTTACAGGAGACAGGACAACCTGCTAAGTGTATTGACACCTCTTAATGCAGGTTTTATCATGATTTCAGGCACTGTTTAATACAGTTTGTGATGTGGTCCAGGGGTCTGCCCCAGGGCTGTTACCACATCCAAGTAGCTTCAAAGAAGGGCTTCCAAACACAACTGATAATATTCCAAGCCCATCACAAGAAACAGGGTCAACATCTATGTCTGGTTTTGCCTCTCCAAAAGACCATGACGTAGCATCCTCTTGGAGCTCAACGTCCTAGGATGCTGGGAAGAGGCCGCTGGTTCTGGATCGTGCCTTGGGGCTGTAGTTGTGCTCCTTCAGAGGACTGCTTCCCCCTCTTTTAGGTGCTGCTGTCTGCTTCCAGCCTTCATGAATCCCTGCACAGACCCTGGGAGGAGGAATTACCCCTCCTTTGACACAGCTCTTCATCCCAGACTCCCATCAGGAGCCCAGGCGAGAAGAGTTTTGCCATCAAGGTGGTCTTTTTCCCTGGCTCTGCCAAATTGCCCCAGGGTGCCTCATTAAGCCGGCTTCTCCCTCACTTCGATGGAGCTCGTTTCTTTTTTAATGCACGGGCTGACAGGCCTGGAAATATCAAACTCGGCAGCTTCACGCCCTGTGCAGATCTGAAGCACCGCGCTTCGGAGATAATTAGCTGGATTTCAAATCTGAAGGGCAACTGGCTGCCTTCTCTGACAGCCCTGTTCCATCAAGACCTCCCAGGAAGATTGTTTTAAAGTTTTTTCCCTTCCCAGGCTTGAAATGTGTTCTCAGGACATGTCTCTTTTCTAAGGGATAGGGGAGGGAAGCAGGCATTAATTTTTTTTTTTCTTTCCTTTGTCTCATCCAATACACTTCATACTTTCTTTTAGGCAAGTAAAGATCACTTCACACCTATCAACCACCTCTGTTTCAAGAAGCACTGGGGAGAGACATGCTTGCTTTCACCACCACCTCCTATTCTACAAAAATCAGCAGCAGCAGAAGAGCTGCCTTGGAAGAAAGATGTGATTTTTTTTGTGTGTATTATGAGACAATTCTCCTTTACCTGCTGCTCTGCTTCTGGAAGGCCACCAAGGTGCTCAGTCACTTGCAGAACTGTAGGTTTTAGGGCTGGAAGAGTTGATGCTGAGTATTCAACTGTATTTTCTGAATTATATCTGATATTCCCCGTCTCCAGCCTTAAACTTCCACTGCAGCCAGGGCATGGATGAAATCAAGAGATGCATTCACAGCTTTTGTCTCCTTATACGTTGGCCAACATGAGAACAGTGGTGATTTTGTTCTACTCAGCTTTAAACAGTTGAAAAAGACCTATGTTTTAATGGTTCTTAATGCTTTTTGCAGACCAATCATTTACTGAGGGAGCGTCTCTGCCTCTCCATAACCTGCTCTGATATGCTACAGAATTCCCATAAAAAATTCTTGTGTGAATTGAAGCCCACATGGAGCTCTTATTACCACCCCAACCCATTCAACCACTCTTCTGCCTTCATCTCTGGACTTTTAATCACCTCTGTGGTGGATGCTGGGTTCCTACACAATATGTTGCTATGGGCAATTGGCAGTCTCAGGAGCTGCTACAATAAATTCCTACCTGAATCCTCTGGCACCAATTCAGCCAGGCACTTTCTTTTTTATTTTCCCCCTCCACACCCCCAATTAAAAGTAATATATCATTAAATTGCCTTTATATTTGTTTTAGTGGGCATGTCAAATGCTTTCACAATACCACCTCTTACAAAACCTGAGACAAAGAGTCCCACATGGACTGGCTGCCCTTCATCACTTCACTACAAAGTCCCTCATTGTACATCAAGCCTTAATAAAGGAAACCTAATGAGACACCGGAGGGGCCCCCAGCAACACAGGATCTGAGACTTGAGGAGAGGGAAGTGTGTGTGTGGGATGTTGCAAACCTCCACAGCATTAGGTAGCAGGAGTTATTTAACTAAGTGGAGTTGGTATGCTCCAGGAAAGGCTACCTGAACTATTTCAGAAGGATTTCTGATGCCACATCATGCTGGAGGCCTGGATTTCCCATGTGACATCATGCTGGAGGCCTGGATTACCAATGCTGGAGGCCTGATGTCTTTATTTTGGTGTAGTGACACATTTCTCCATTGTGTGTCTGCAGATTAGGGGGTGGAGCTCTACAGGACCTGTGGGAGTCCCTTGCAGTCCACCAGTGGAAGAGGGGAGGATGATTCATTCCCCATTTGACTGAAAGGAAAACAGATCGTGAAGGATGAAAGGATACCAGGAAGAAAACTTCTGCCTTGCTTTGCTGAATTAGACCTTAATTAGTGACTCTGGGCAAAGTCCCTTTGCCCATACTGACTTCTCTGGACACAATAAGGACCGGATCAGAGGAAGGGCTGGGGCAGTACAGATGGACCATGCCCCTAATATTTCATTATCGGGTGTCATGCTTTAGGGTCAGGGAGGCCACTTAGACCTATAACAAATGCTCTCTGTTAATCCCCCTCCCTTCCCAAAGGGGAAGAGAAAGGGAATAGGAGAAAGAAACATAGTGATTATAAAAGGAAAATAGAACAGCTTTAATGAACATTAAAATAATAATAATGGAATATATACAAATATATACAAAACCAGTATCAAACCCAACCCCCCTGATGGTAATTCCATCACTGTCACCACTGATGCTGTGGAGCAGGCACTGGGAGAGTCCCAGGCTGGGCCCCACAGCAGACAGAAGCTGTGTTCAGGAGCCAGATTCTGGTACTGGATTCAGGAACAGGCTGATTGGGACTGATGGCAGAAAGGACAGAGTCTTGCTTGGATCCTCCAAGGAAGGAACTGAAAGAGGACCCAAGCCAAGCCAAGCAAAGCTGGCAAAATGGTCCAAGAGGGGAGAAGAGCCACAGAGCCTTCAGATCCCTCAGCCTTATACCAAATATGACATATATGGGATGGAATACCTCGTTGGCCAGTTTAGGGTCACCTGTCCTGTCCACTCCTCCCTGCAGGAGCAGCCGTTCACTTTTCTTTACCTACCAATGTGGTACACAAGATCCAGCAGTGGCCTTGGGCTGCACACTAATCCTTGGTGCTAACTCTAAACATGGGGGGTTGTCACTGCTGGACGCAGACACTGCCTGTGAGAACAGGCTGCTAACTTCATACAGTGCAGTTGGTTAGAAGAACTGAGCTGAAAAGTAAAATCACTAAACAGAATTAGTTCTGTTCTCACTCAAACCAGGACATCAAGCACATCACTGTATGTGGGGCTTTTGAGTTAGGGCTACCCAAAAGGTACCACCAAATCATGGTAAAGCAGCTTTTCCCTGCCTGTCTCCAGACAGCATGTGATAGGCATCAATAATCTGGTGATGAGGAGGGTGGATCCATGGTGACCTCAGAATTTCAATCTTTGTTGAGATGATAGGCTGAGGTCTGCTTTCTGCTAATAAAGATCCATATCTAGAACATGGTCAGCTGAGGATGTGACTCAGAAGGCAGCCCATGAATCACCCTCACACCTCTTCAGGGCACCAAACCCTGCTTTTGAGCTACAAACCCCATCAGATTAATGAGTGAGACATTGCTGCCCCACCGTCATGTTGTGTCTGAAAGCAAATGGTAGGCAGGAAAGGCCTCACATTCACTGGTCCTGGTCCTGAGCAAATAATCTCTGAGGAGCCAGGAGGGTCTACTGTAAGATCAGCAGGTATGGGTTCAAAGCCTCATCTTTGGATTTGCAGTGAAATCTCTCTCTGTGGAACACTTTGGTGTTGCAGGAAATTTGGGGTGATCCGTGGAAATTGCTGAGAGTGAATCATGGTGCCAATGGCTATGGAAAGCTCATGTGCATTAGCCTGGCTTGTCTGATTGACCCTCTATATCCTGGATGAATTTAAACTCTTCTTTTTCAATCAAACACTCCTCTCAGGTCCTGTTTTGCAAATGTCTAACGCGGTCAGTCCAGCCTTTGCTAGGGGCACTTTGCGTTTTGCAAGGACTGTAGTACGGGTTGCCTAATGCCACCCACGTTATCTGTGGTTACATTGGTCACTGCAGGCTCCAATGTGCTCACTATAGTAGCAGGACTCAGGTGGCAAAGCTTCCTTAGCAAAGGGTCAATAAGAGTAATACAATTCCCTTGGGCACTAGGATGCAGTATATTGCAGTCATTGTATGTGGTGAAACCTATATATTATATAATGAAAATGATCCCTTTGTCTTGCAGGTACTGACCGCAGAGGCTTTAATCATCCCATTTATACTGTCCAGAGTAAAGGATGGTCCTACATTGTGCAATATGATTATTCATGATCCTTATTTCATCTCCAAGCTGAGCACATGGCAGTGTCCATCCTGGAAAGGAGGTGATGTAAGTAGTTTGCCCCATGTGCTTATTTCTAGGAAGCAATGATTAAAACCCGTACATTCCTTTATCATAAGTGAAGGAAACCTCTAGTCCCACTAAGTGTTAGATGTGTGAGGAACAGGGAATTTCTGATGGGACTGACTGGACTTGCCTTCACCTGCTTTGCATTGCCAGTGTAACAGGAACAAGCTGTTTGCACCCTCAGGCACATACTTGCCCTTCTGCACTGGAGAACCAGGTTTCTGCCCATGGAGGGGAACTAATGTGCAGCTAGACAGGCACATGTCTGCTCTCATGGACCTTATGTGGAAAAGATACTGAACCCTAGTGTCCTCCCCTGGCTGCTAGTAGACAAGAATTTCCTACATCACCCTTAAAAGCTATTCCCGTAGGGAAGCTGGGCCAAGGAGTGGTTTGCTGTATAAAGTTACGCAGCATGATGCTATCCATTTCTCTGCCAGAAGGCAAGAATTTCAAGACTTCTTGCACCATCCCTGCTTTATGAATTGCCAGAGGACTGCATTTTCTTAGCTATCATCTAAAAAATATGTACTTGCCCCACCCTAGCAGGGAGACTTGCATTATTTGACTGGAAGGTGAAGTTCCTGGCTCTGCACCAAGTCCGGAGGAATCAGATTGTTGAATCAGCCCTGCAGGGATGCAGACAAACCAAGCCAAGCAGCTACTCCCTCAGAGTTCATGGATATTGTTCCAGTCCAAGTCCCACTTCTATCAATGGTCAAAAGACTGGTTGTGTCGAGAAAGATGCGTCAGCTGATGCTCAGTGTATTTGCTGCATGGGGAGCTAAATACATCATCATGTTAGACAGCATTGCATGTAATATTTACTTTGAGACCAGCCAGCATCATGTTTTGTCCAGAAAAATTGGATACTCCATTCTTCAGCATGCAGAGCTGCAGATGTTTTTAACAGCTGCAACATTTTGCAGCTTTTAAAGCCAGCATCCATCCTTTAATTCAGCTTCTGTGTCACTCAATGGCCTGGTTAGCAAAGCTAACAGAAGGGATGAATTGTCTTTTTGTTTCAAATGTATTTTCAGTGGCTGACCAAGATGCTGGAAGATGCTCACAGGGGGAAGCAGGCAAGTCCTGCAACTCAGAGGCAGAGTCTGTCAGAAAAGTAGTTTTGCTTTCAAGGAACAATTGGCCCTTGTTCTCTCTTGTCCCTGTTTTAAAGTTGCAGAAACTGACTGATTGAGAAGAGACTTAGACCTGATCTGTTTAACAAGCTCTGTTTTAATTCAAGAGTAAAGGTACGATCAGATCTCTTATAAATAGATCGCTTCTTGCTGGCAGAGGAGGTTTCTCTAGAGGATGTCTTGGTTAAGGGTAATCTGGCAGTTAGAGACAAGTGAAAGCTGTCGGAGGACTGGATATTCCTCACCCAAACAGTAAAGCACCAGAAGCATTAAAATTCACCATAGGTACTGGAAAATAGCAGGTAAGTTCTGTGCTCTTTCATACCCCATTCACTGCCCATTGCATCCAGCCAGACATCATGCTGTCCAGAGTTTTCTGTCTGAGTCCATTCCAGGTGCACTGAAAAAACAGGGTTGTTCTTCACTTAAGTGATGCTCATGATCTGCCTGGGCAGAAATTTGGAACAACTTTGTAACCCAGCTACTAAAAGCAAGACAAAACACAGCACCAAATAATTCAGGTGTTGTATCTTGAGGGTCTTAGACTAACACCAAGGACCTAGGACCTCTGTGAAGAGAGGCCAGACCCTGCCTCAGGGCGTTCAGTTACTGGCAGTCTGGACTTGAAAGACTGGAGACCACAGTCCATCACTTGCTTTTATTTGAAAACTAGGATCTGAAGTCATGACTATTTAAAGATCACATCTATTTAAAATACACACATACAAAAGGGAGATGGAAATAGCAGGGGCTGTGAGGATTGGGTCTGAGCTTGAATTCTTTCTTGTCTGAACACATGGCAACTTGGATGCTTTCCACGGATGTCTCACAGCCGCCACTGTTCCTGGACTGCCAGAGAGAAAGCAACACCCCCCACACAGAGTGACAGCCTCTGCCATTACAGCCTGGCCCATTGATTTACTTGCAGGTCATTATCACACTATTTATAACTGGCACCTCTTTCTAATCCTACAGACCTACTCACACATGAGAAGCATCACCACATCCAGAGTCCCTGGTCAGCCAAGAATGTTTGAAGTGTAACATCTGTGAGGACAAAAGAAGAGAAAGCCTGATGCAAAAGAGAGATGGAGAGGGCAGGCAGGGCACAAGGTATCTCAGGACCATCACTGACCTACCAGAGTGTATCTCCATCTATCTGATTCCTGCCTTATGGGATTTATAATCTGACCATAGTGACGGGAGAGAAACCAATGCCAGGATAACCCCTAGGGTATTCTCTTTTTTTTTTTTGATACTCTTCTTTTTGTCTCCTGCCGCCTTATTTCAGGATAAGTTTCTTCTCTTTAAAATTCTGCAGATTCTGGAGATATGGGTTGTGGTGGCTCCATGGGAGGAACCTCCCTTGGCCACAGGTGTAGAAAACAGAGTCACCTTCTCATTCCAGGTACATCTAGTCTTTCCACAAGCTCTTGGGCTACCCAGTGGGACTTGCTGTCCCAAGCACGATGCCTGCCTTCCAGCCGTAGCAGCTGCAACCAACAGGCTCTGCACCGAGTGCAGACCTGGCCATCGGCATCTGGCATTCCATGAAAACACTGGCTGCTGTCTGAATTTCTCCCCGCCTGTTATAGCACAGTAGCTGTGAAATGCATTACCCACAGGAGTCTATAATTAGGGTCCGGCACTGCCTTCTGAAGGCATCTGAGCCAAAAAGGCCAGTGAAAATCGAACAGGCTCGTTTGAGTCAGTAAATAAACGCGTCACGCTCTGTAGAGCTGTGCAATTCAGTTTTACTGATTTAGCCTCATCCTCATTGTGGAAACCAACGGAACGAACTGTGGATCCAAAGGGATCATAGCTGAGCTCTTGTTTCCAGCAAGACATTCCCATATAGCCAGGAGACTTTATGTCCTGGAGTTGTGTAGGAACCTAAATGACAGAAATAGGTGTTTATTGCAATGTTTTGGGATGATTATTTGTGCCTTCCTGCCTGCCGTGGAAAATTAATTTGCATCTTGACTAACACCAGCTGTTTGCTACTGTTGATGAGCTTCAGTCATCTGTACGTTCTGTCAACATCACGTTTTATATATAGCACATTTTCCAGCATGAGCCAGAACCAGGAGCCTTTCCAGCCACCACAACATCAGAAAATCTATAGAAAGAGAGAACACCAAAAAACCTAAATAAATTCACAAAAAACCTAAATAAATTCACAGCTTCCCTGTGTAAAACCTACTTAAAATTTTGTCTTCAGAGAGCCCTGTGCAGTTTCTGGGAAACCAGCCTGAGTTTATTGAAGGAATTGTTGTGTCCCCAATGTTGGAATGTCTCTCTTTATGTCTTCTGAGATTGCCTCAGCCCCTAGTTTTGCAAGAACCTCTGCATGTGCTTGAAGCACACAAGCAGCCCCAACAGAAGTTCTTTGTTGGGCTAAGAGAAGAGACAGGCAACAGTGCAAAAGGTATTTGAAAGTTGGTTGCCTTTTTTTGATGGGGGTTTGTACATTTTTAGGAGGCTAGGAGGAGCAGAAGAGGGTGAACATGCATTTAGAATGAACAGTGTGGAAAAAGAGGCAGGAAAGCACCAGCACAGAAAAGAGATGGTTAAAATGAGCTCTCACCAAGATCACAGAGCGAAAACCAGCAGGAGCCAAACCAGAGATTTTATCTTCGTATTCCCTGCCCAGTTCATCTATATGCTCTTTCCTCCTTCTCTACTGTCATTTTCCATTTATTGCTGCAGTTTTAAAGAAGCAAAGAATAAAGGTGTGCTTTGGGTTTTTTATTATTTTATTTTGCAGATAGGCTGTGTTAACTTCATACTTGCGGAGAGTTGCCATTTGTGGCTCTGCTATTTCCAGAGATAGTATATGCATCATTCCTGGGGATACATGCAAACTGACATTTTCTGTTAGACCAAAATATAATTAGATTTGCACACACTGAGCACAAGGTTATCAACCACAAAACCAAAAAGACATCGCATGAACAGGGAAGAACATCTGGGAGACAGACCAATACATCTAGGGACCAGCAGATAGAAAACCTAAATAATAGATGGGCTAACATGATGCTACCAGTGCCAGTGTCCTTTCTGATTAAATCCACTTCATCAAACATCATCAAGGACAAAATGTCTCCTTTGCCCATAGTTGGATGCAAGATGAGCAAAAAAATTTATATGACTGCTATCAAATTGCTGAGTTACTCTAAGTCATCTGCATTTTGCAACAACTGGCCACAAAGCACCCCTGTAGTCTGTGCATCAAATTGGTTTGCAAGCACTCCAGTTTTAGGGGTGTTAATTTGTTAGATATTGCCTCAAACTGGAAAATGTGCAGGCAAGCTCTTCTTTCCAGTCTGCTGTGCTGCCTGTCAGTGCACTGAGGACATGCGGAATGCTTAGGGTCCCCTGCTGGTGGGCATCCTTGAAGCCATGTTTACATTTTCATGTTTAGTGTTTGTACAGACGCTAAATTTGGTCTCCCTGAAAGTCTCAGGCTGACTGCTGAAAAAAAACCAACATGGAATTGCTCAGTGGGTCTGTGACCATTGGTATAGCACCCGCTACATGGTCCCAGCCTCAGGCTGGGTCAAGCTTGGTTTAGGGGAAAGCAGCTCATGGATGCACCTGTCAGGATAAACCACAAGGGAAACAAAACCCCAAACTGGTTCAGATTACAGGAAGAGAAAGTGAGTTATAAAAATCCATCAGCAACTGACCGAGGACTTTACTGGCACTTTTTAACTTTCCTGGGGAGCCAAAGAGAGGGATGTCCCTACGTGCAACCTGATGACTGACAGAGACTATGTCCATGATCAGCACATCTTGGACAAGATGAAATGGCAGGTAAATTGGAAGTATTAGGTAAGACAATAATTCAATTTCTCTCATTGGTTCAGCTAATGGCTTTCATTTAGAGGGTTCATGCAAGATCGTTAGTCTCCATTAAGCTGCCACAGGTAGACACAGACAGATGGTAAACCAGTTTCCTCAAAGCACTCAACTAAAACTGTCTACCTGGAGAAAAATTACTGAGCCTGGCTGTCAGAGGAACCTGTCAGGACATGGGTGAGAGTCCAGGAAAGGCCCAGAAGCTGACTTCAGGAATCTCTGATCCTGGTGAGCCTGCAGGAGGTCTGTGGGGTGCACAGGCTGAAGATGACTGCTCAGGAGCAGACAGTGCTGCAATATAAAGGTAGACAGAAATTCAACCCAGAAGCTCTGCTCTTCCACTGCAGAGAGCTGTGAACCTGAAAATCCTCTGATGCTGAGTGTGTGTGGCTGTAGGGAGAAAGAAAGCACTCTCTCTCTGCGGGTCAATACCACCTGCCCTCCCTCCTGTGCCACAGAATATAGTCAAGAGTCTTTTAATCCAGGATGTTCTTCTGGTCCCTCTTGTGGGTGTTTAGATAACCTCAGAAAATTAGAGGCTCTACTGATCAGAGTCCCTGACACGTCTCAAAGCAATGATGTCTCAGTGGAACGGGCAAGAAATCTGTGTTAAAAAGATGAAATCCATACTTTCTTTCTACTACATGGTGAGTTTGAAGAAACCACACCTGCTTTGCATGAAGGATAGGTGAAGAAGTAGAGCTCACCTCTGCTCCTCTGCTCTGACATGTTGGAGATGGCCTGGGGCTAGTTACACTATGAGTCAGCCTGATACAGAAAAAGGGTCACAGCTTCAACTTCCATGCCTTGTCCCTTGGCTTGCCTCCTGCAATTCCCCTGCCATAGCCCAGGGCTGGTACAGGCAGTGTGGCAGAGGACTGAGGCTCCTCACATAATCATTTTCCAGAAAGGATCTCTTAGGAGTTTACTTGGGAGAAAAGTTTTATCTAAGCTTTTGAAAACTGTCAAAAAAGGAAATTTAAAGAAGCTGATGTCATATTCTCACCATCACATTCAACAAGACTTCTTGGGTGGAATGTTGCTTCCTCCTTCATTTTCTCTGAGTTGTTTTACCCTGTTCTACTTAGATGGTAAAATTGCACCAAGCACTTTTTAACAACCCCTCCTTTTCCAGCGTGTGATCATGTCTCCTAGGTGGGACTTGTCATTGCTGAGTCATCCTGGACCAGGAAAATACCAAAGAGCTCCAGAAGGCCTCGTGAGGGTGTGTTGTTGGGGTTATATCAACACAGTAAATAATCATAGAATGGCTTAGGCTGGAAGGGACCTTAGAGATCATCTAATCCAACCTCCCTGCCATGGTCAGGGATGCCTCTCAACTAGACTAGGTTACTTAAAGCCTCATCCAACCTGGCCTTGAACACCTCCAGGGAGATGGCATCCACAACCCCTCTGGGAAATCTATTCCATAGTCTCACCACCCTCCTACTGAAGAACTTTTTCCTAAAATCCACTTTAAACCTGTTTTCCCTCAGTTTAAAACCATTTCCCCTTGTCCTATTGATGGACACTCTTGTGGACAGTCCCTCTCCAGCCTTCCTGTAGTCTCCTTTCGGGTATTGGAAGGCAGTTATAAGGTTCCCCCCAGAGTCTTCTCTTCTCCAGGCTGAACAATCCCAGCTCCCTCAGCCTGTCTGCATAGCAGAGGTGCTCTAGCACCTGGATCATCTTTGTGGCCCTCCTCTGGACTTGTTCCAACAGATCTATGTCCCCCTTTATGGTGGGGACACCAGAACTGGACGTAGTATTTGAGGTGGAGTCTCACAAGGGCAAAGGGAGAGAATCACCTCTCTTGATCTGCTGGCCACACTCCTCTTGATCCACCCTAGGATACGGTTGGTATTCTGAGCCACATGAGCATACTGCTGGCTTATGTTGAGCTTCTCATCAATCAACACCCCCAAGTCCTTCTCTTCAGGGCTACTCTCAACCCACCCTGTACCCAGCCTGTAATTGTGCCTGGAATTGGCCCAGCACAGATGTGGGACCTTTCACTTGGACTTGTTGAACCTCATGCAGTTTGCAGTGGACCATTTCTGAAGTCTGTCAAGGTCCCTCTGTATGGTATCCCTTCCCTTAAGTGAGTCCACCACACCACACAACTTGGTGTCATCGGCAAATTTGCTGAGGGTGCACTTGATAGCATTGTCCATGTCATTGACAAAGAAGTTGAACAGCGCTGGACCCAGAACAGATCCCTGAGGAACTCCACTTGTCAGTGTTTTCCACCTGGACATCAAACCATTGATCACAACTTTTTTAGTGTGACCTTCTAGCCAGTTCCTTATCCACCGGGTGGTCCATCCATCAAGTCCATATCTCTTCATCTTAGAGATAAGGATGTCATGGGGGAGTGTCAAATGCTTTGCCCAAGTCCAGGTAGATTACGTCAGTTGCTCTTCCCATATCAACCAGAGTTGTAACTCTGTAGTATAAGGCCACCAAATTAGTCAGGCACAATTTGCCCTTAGTGAAGTCATGTTGGCTGTCACTGTTCACCTCATTATTTTTCATATGCCTTAGTACAGATATCAGGAGGATCTGCTCCATGATTTTACCTGGCACAGAAGTGAGGATGACTGCTCTGTAGTTCCCTAGGTTTTCTTTGCTTCCCTTTTTAAAAATGGGGGTTATATTTCCCCTTTTCCAATCTGTGGGAACTTTGCCAGACTGCTGTGACTTTTCAAATATGATGGCTAGTGGCCTAGCAACTTCAGCCACCACTTCCTTCAGGACCTGTGGATGTATCTCATCAAGTCCCATAGACTTGTGCACCTTCAGGTTCTCTAGATGTTCCCAGACCTGATCTGCTCCAACCCTGGGTGGTTCTTCACTCTCCAAAACTCAGCCAATGCACTCTGTACTTGGGTGGTGTGGCTCAAGTGGATACAAGTGAAGACTGAAGTAAAAAAGTCGTTGAGTATTTCAGCCTTCTCCATATCCTTGGTAACCAGGTCACCTGCATTCCTCCAGAGAGGCTCTACATTCTCTCTCGGTTTTCTTTTTTCTCTGACATACCTGTAGAATCCTTTTCTGTTATTTTTAATGTCCCTGGCCAGGTTTGACTCCATCAGGACTTTAGCTTTTCTAACCTGGTTTCTTGTTTCATGAACAATCTCCTTGTAGTCAGCCCAGGTTACCTGTCCTTGCTTCCACCCTTTGTGGATTCCCCTTTTGTGTTTGATTTTGGCCAGGAGTTCCTTGTTCATCCATGCCTCCTGGCATCTTTGCCTGATTTCTTCTTTTTAGAGATGCAGTGCCTTTGAGCTTGGAGGTGATCCTTGAAAGTCAACCAGCTTTCCTGGGCTCCAAATCCCTCCAGGGTTTTGCCCCATGGTACACCACCAAGGATGTTCCCGAAGAGGCCAAAGTTGGCTGTTCTGAAGTCGAGGGTTTCAAGCTTGCTGAGCACCCCCTTTGCTGCCCTTTGGATCTTAAACTCCACTGTCTCATGGTCACTGCAGCCAAGGCTGCCCATGAGCTTAACATTGCCCACCATCCAATAGTGGATGTCTTGTGTGGGCAGGCAAAGACAGGGTTAGAGATAGGCCAGGCTTAATGAAGCAGGATTCAAGCTGGAACTGCACATGCAAGCACTACAATAGTCCACTTCAGATGTCTTGCCTTTGTAGGCCTACAGCTGCTTGGAGCAGCTGTAGGGCTACAAGAAAGCATGCTCCCTATGGAGATCCTTCTGCCATGTGAGCTCCATTTCTTTCCTCTGTGACTTGATACATGGACTAAGGAGAGCAACAATGTGATACTCTTTCTTGAGAGATGCAATAGGAACATCCACCTTTGGAGGTGCACAGACACTCTTTAAATGGCTCATTGAGAGCAAAACTCATCACCATCCTTAAAGACTGGAATTAGTCTCTATGTCATGTACTGGGACCAGCAGACAAGGAATTACTCCTGCATCAGATGTAGGTATCAAATTTCTCTATAAACGTTAAAACAAAGTCTCAAAGAGTGTTACATTACAGGAGTGATAAGCTATCTGCTTATTACCGAGGGAGCTCCAGGCTAATATCCTCTTTCCCTGTAGTATGTAATACTATATATAGTGTATATCTATAGTATAGTAATAATACATTCAGCTTTAGGGACCCCAACATAAGAAGTACATGAACCTGTTAAATTAAGTCCAGAAGAGGGCCATGAAGATTATCAGAGAGCTTGAAACCCTCTGCTGTGAGGACAGGCTGAGAGAGTTGGGGTTGTTCACCCTGGAGAAGACTCCAGGAGACCTCCCCGTGACCATTCAGTACTTAAAGGGGCCTGTCAGAAAGATGGGGAGGGACTTTTTTTTTCAAGGGCTCATAGAGATAGGATGAGAGGTAATGGCTTTAAATTGAAAGAGGGTAGATTCAAATGAGATGTAAGGAAGAAGTTCCTCACTGTGAGGCTGATGAGACACTGGCAGATTGCCTAGAGAGGCTGTGGATGCTCCATCCCTGGAGGTGTTCAAGGCCAGGTTGGACAGGGGTTTGAGCAACCTGGTCTAGTGGAATGTGTCCCTGGCCATGTCAGGAGGGTTGGAACTAGATGATCTTTAAGGTCCTGTCCAATCTAAAATGTTCTATGATTCACCTTTTGCTTATTGCCCAATGCCTAAGCTGTCAATTCTCTGCTTTGTACCATGTTTCTCTCAGGATGGCAGGGCTTTGTTACAACTACCACAACAACGACAATGAGTAATGAGTAAAAGGTCCTCCACACACCTCCAACTCCAGCTTTGTCTCCTCTGTAATGCCTTAAACATAAAAAAAAAAAAGTAAAAGGGAAGGAAAAAAAAAGGAAATATGTCTGCAAACTGATGAATTTTGCCAAAGTGAGTAAAGTTTTCCCAGTGGAGACAAGACCTCACAGTATTTTTCTATGTCTTTCCCTCACCCATACTCATTACAGTGATGGCTCACTCTGAGCACTGGGTTTACCAAAGCCTGCCTTCCTATAAGCCCGTGTCTTCTGGTTGATTGTCTGATGTCTTGTAAGGGTTGATGTTTTAGTATAGACTTTCCCTCTGGACAACCAGTAGAGATTTTCTCCATAAACTATGAGTAGAAAATCTTTAGCTATAGCATACCTCCAAGGTGTCTATCTTCCTGTCAAAAGTGATCGAAATTGGACAGCATGCTCAAAAATACCTGAGAAAAAAAGAAGGCACACAGGTTAGTCAGGCAAAGACACTTACAGGGAGGTAATCGCAAAGGTGGCAAGATTGCGTAGCACTCATTTCCCTAGGAAACTAGGGCAAACAACATTTTCATTGCTTTTGATTATGTCCTGCTGTGCATTGCCATCTTCATTCTGCAAACATCAAAAAAGCCACTGCTGTAGTAACCACATATAATATCTGATGCTGAACAGGAGGAGATGAAATCCCCAGTAACAGGGGACCTATTTCTATCTAAACTTCCCAGGCAATAACACTAGAAAATCGTTCTATAAAGTGTATACAATAATGAGAAGCTGAGAAACATTTTCCAGAAATTCACTTCCAATCCCCTCTAACAATTGCCATCACATCTTGAAATTTTGTTCTCATTTCAGTGCAAAAGAAAATAAGTGTTAATGAAGGTCTTTATTGTGACCTGAGTGACTGAAGATGTTTGCACTGAGACCATTACCTGTATAGGTGGAGCAAGAGGATCATGACTTAAAAAAAATAAGAAAAGGCAGATGTTGTAATCAGCAGACAGTGACACTTCATAGCATTGTCCCTAGATAGCCCCACATCAGTTCGAGAAATTACTATGCAGTCTGGAGGTCACAACATGCTGAGCAGTGTCATAGAGGGCAACTGCTAAAAGGGATGTCAAGATAGCAGAAATGACGTGATGCAGAGTGTCCTTCCTTGGAAAGAAGGTGTGTTACAGAGGGATATATTTTGGTCCTGTTACATTCACAAACATTCCTGCTATGAACTATTTAGTTCCTCAGGTACTTCTACATCTTCCTCTGTTGTATTATCTTAGACCTTGCCTCTACCAGCAGTGAAGGGATGGGTGTCACACCCTTTAGATGTCATGGTGGGTTGAAATAGGAAAATCTGATGTTGTGTGCTTGTATTTGTTAGTAGACTTGTTGAGAGAGGTATTCAAGTCTTCTTCTCCTGTTCCCAAATTCATTCCCCTTACATTTGTTAGTTGCAGCTGGACTCATAATTTCTGATCTGACTCAGACTTCTCCTTAGCCCAGGAGAGGCTCAATGAAATGTCAGAGAGTCAGTCGTGTCCTTAGATGAAAGATGATCCACCTAGGCATAAGGTTTCCATCAGATACCTTGGAAGACATGGTTGTGCAACAGCAAACACATCTGTGCAAGCCCCAGAACTGGAATGGTGAGAAAGATTGCAGCAGCAGCAGCATGAACCATGACTGCTTGTAGGATCCACAGGGTTGTGTGCCTGCAGGTGGGGATGAACAGCTCACAGGGTGGCTGGGTGCAAATACAAACACGCGCTGTTTCTGGATCCAGTCTGCACTAATCTGGGCTGGGCATGAATTTACCAGCTCAAGTCTTTGATAATTTGAGAGGTCTCTCTGGACTGTCATGTAAACATGGTCTAATAGACAGAGGATTAAACACAAGGGTTAATACCCCTTCTCTCATCTGTTGGCATTAATGGTGGCAAATAGAGATATCCCTGATAGTCATATAAAAATCATATTCTCTTGAAGACTATTCATTTCCTGCCTCCTGAAAAACAGCCTCCTCCCTTAGTACTAAACTACAAAAGTCTTCTCCCTTTGGAAACCCATGTCAAAGAGGCTATTTGAGGACAGAGGCTCTTGGCTCTGTCATTTCTGAAAAGTCAAAAGAGGCCATGTTACTCCCAGAGGAAGCTGAGGAGCTTCCAGGCAACAGGTTATATGGGTTATGCTAGTCACATTGCTGGAAGAGTTTGTCTGATCCACTGTGTCTTCAGTGCAATTCAAATGTCCTGGTGGCTGAGGCAGCATCCTTAGGTGAGGTGGATGAGAGACTGAATGTCCAGCCCACCTCAAAATCAGGATTCTTGGTCAGCCTCTAAAATGTTAAGGCATTATTTAACCTCAAGAAAGCTGCAGAGTTGCTTGGACTGGTTTTGATTTGACCAACTTTGAGGTTTGCATATTCAGGTACTTGGTCAGTGCTCTCATAAGAACATATGTGAAGATCCTTCCTCCCTTAGGTAAGGCACGAGTAGCTGAGATGAGAGTGCCTGAAATAGCCACCATACTTGTTGATACACTGAGAACTAAACATCATGTCTTCAGGGAACATGTAGGATCTGTCATGCAGCAAGACAGTCATTGCAGAATCAGTGAGCTAGGGCTGAAGGAGATACTCTTCAGTTAGAAGTGGGTTGGGACAAGTAACAGGCATCCATCCTGTACCAAAAAAACCCAACCTGTTTGAGACAGCAGCAAAAACTTGAAGCAATTGAAGCAACTCCTAACAGTTGTAATTCTAGTCTAGAAGCATGATGAAGTTGTGCCTTGGTTGACTGTCTATTGTTGCACGTTAATTATTTGAGGGCAGCAGTGAGGAAGATGTCAATAGCCACCTTAGTGCTGTGGGTGCTGTGTGCTACAGGAAACATCATGCACTAATCATACCAGCCTGGGGAGAAGGCCCAGAATGCTCTGAATACGTTGTAGCCATTTTGCTGCAGAGAACATAATTTGTTTCCTGGCTTTCCTGCTGTAAACATATGGCTATCAGTAATAATAATCACAGATTACATCAGGTTTTAATTGAACATGAGACACCATGGTGGGGAAAATAGAGGATGAATATGTTGGCAGACAATCTAAAAAGACAAAAGTGAGGATTATGTGGGTTCATCTGGGGATGTGATGGTCTCAAAGAGTGAACCAGAACCTAGTTTGACTAGTCATCTGACAGTCACACCAGGATGTCACTTTTGTTTGCAGATGAAGCCAAGCCTTCTCATTATTTCCTTCCTACCATGTCAGTGCTACTCGTTTTTAAGTATGAACTGCATTGTGCAGTTCGACTCATAAAGGAATCCAACAATTAACAAAATCATTGTTATATCTGTTAACCACAGATTCATCCTTCCAGGTCTTGGAAATTCCACACCAGGGTCATATCTTCCAATATTATTTAATTTTGGCAGAATTTTCAGACATAACTGCCATGATACAGGATGACACATAATGTCTGGAATGACAGCACTTAGGACATTGTATTTGTCAATCGGAAGTAAAACATGTTTCATTTCTTAATATTACAGTAGTGATTTGGAAAAATATCTGTGAATTAGAGAAACTTGAAAACTTGGAATAAAATGTAAGATTTTTTGTTTTTCTGGGTCAAATGGTGTCCTGTTGTGTTTGATGTGTCAGGTTAAGAACCTGTAGCAAAAGACATAATGGACAAAGATGAAGCGAACCTTTCCTAACAGACTTTCTCAGCTTTTAGTAGCAAGTTATTTAGAGATCTCCTGAGCTAGAGCTTGAATATGGGCTACACTTTCTGTGCAGCTACAATACACACATATTTTTTAGGTGTCACCCAGATGTAAATTTCCATGCATCAAGTGGAAAAGAAACATGCCGTTCCTGCTGGTCTTAAACCTGACAGCTTCTTCAGAAGTTTCTTCATCACCAGACAGTGAATAATCCTCCCTTTCTTTGCACTGCTCATGATTGTACAGATCATGATCTAAAAATCAGCCCAGGCAGGTAAATTCACCTGCAGATTACCTAACTGGGATTTTGGTAACTCTCTTTCCTCCAAATGATTGTTGTTATTTACATTTTGATTTTGGTTTAAAATTGGCTTCATCCAACTTGGCAAAAGCTTCTACTGTGCTTTGTTTGCAAGGAAATACTTGGGTCAGACATAGAAACCAGAGGCTGCTGTTATTATTATTTAGTAAATAGCCCAAACCTTTGCTCTCCATCCAAGCATCCCTCAGACTTTGAAGATCTTGGAAATCTAATCCCACACTGAAGCTTTGCAAACATTCCCTCTCTTTATAATGGGCCAAGCCACAAAGCTAAATCAAATCATGCCAAACCTTCTCTTTGCTCAATACTTGTAAGCTCCAGTTGCTGCGGTGTGTTTCCATCTCTGTTATAGTTACTGCTGTTATGCTGAACCTCCTTCTCCCTGTATACATAGGAAAACACATCAGACAGAAAGTGATGAGGTTTTCTAATGTTGTCAATAGTGTTATTGCAGAACTGTATCCATTAAGTACCTTGAGGCTTTTTAGAAGCATCTGGGAAATTATCCATCAGGGATGCAGACAAAGACCTTTGAGATTTCACCTTTTTGCTCTCAGTCAAGTCTCTTTTAATTTTCTTTTGGCTTAACAGATCCAAAACATCTCTGTTTCATCTCTAGTAAACATACCCCATTTACATTCAAAAGTTTGCTTGCTAGATTGATGATTTTTGTTTTGTTTTATTTTTTTCCTCTAGAATTGCACAATAAAAATTTAATGATCCTCTGCATATATTAGAGATATATATGGAGAGCTACACTGCTTAAAAGTTAAGCATAAGTGTTTTCTTCATAACAAATTGCTGCAGAGGTTTGCACTGTCCGTAAAACAATGCTCAGCATGAGGCCACTATATCCAGGAGCAGGCACTTATCCTTTACTGGTTAGAGATGTGACCCACTTTAATCAACATTAAATGGAAATCCCACCACTGATACAGCCAAGGTGGTGAATTAAAAAACATAATGCGTGCCTGGTTCCTACATATGTATGTGTCCTTGATTCTTTATGCCCTCTTGCTATACGACTTTCTAGCTCTTGTGGCTTTGGGGATTTTCTACTAAAGGTTTTGAGTTCTCTATAGGCTTCTAGGAAGCTGTAACATCCTCTTTGTTGCTTTCTGTGAATTTCTCTGGATTATCTGGCTTCATCTATTCTGCTAAGGAATATTCTTTATCTCTGGGACCAAACAATCCTGCTCAGACTCTGTCCATATAGGTTGCTTCTCTCACCCCAGAACTGAGTGGTCTCCTCCATACTGGCTAGTGGGAATAGCCTTTCATCTCTGCATTCCTCCAGACTTCTGGAGTATTGCTTCAGCTGTTCACTGACATCACCAACTCACATTAACACTGAACTGTGATGAATAACTGGAGAACTGTGCTAGAGATCATTCCCTGTCATTGATTATTCTGCTGGGATAGATCTAGACCACACCTGCTGTAGCTGTATGAGATGTATAAACTAAGGATGATATCTAGGAGTCCTTCCAGTCAAATGTTCCTTTGATTTTACCTAGAGAAATTTAGATATCAATGCACAGCTGAGGCTTAAAGGGACAGTACCAGATTTTTATATCCATTACTTTAGAGCAAATATGGAAAAACTGCCCTGACCAGATAGATGAGGGCATGGTTCACCACCAGAGGAGATCAGTTAACTAAGGCTGAAGTAGTGGCTTAGTGCTCTGCAACTGAATTCAGAGCTGGCATTTTCCCCCTGTGGGGGTGGAGCTGACCACAAACATGGATCTGGGTTGTCCTCATCAGCAGGTGGTACTAGTTTGGGTAGGTGAATGCTGGCATGGACCTTGCTATTCAGGACAGCTGTTCTTGGCATCGCTCCCTACCTCCACAGCAGCTTTGGCGCTCCATCTACCTTGAGGACAGCACCTTACCTGTAATACTGCAACCCTACAGGGGTGACTTGAAGCAATTCAATGTCACTGAGGAGCTTCATTTTCCAAAAGACCTTGCCAAAAGATGAGACTTCTTGGAAGAGAGATCCTCAGCAGATTATCAGTTACCTTTCTGCACCCAAAGCATCACACTGTGGCATTGGTTCAGGATAATTCAGAATGATAAGTAGATTTAAGTCATCAAGACCAACTATTGAAGTCAGCTTGTCAAATAGCATCTGTAGGTTATCTATGGCAACAGCCTGTCAAGGGAAACAAGACAGCAGTGCCAGGACAACCACCTCTCCCTCTTTTCCAGATCCATTCCTGCCTTCTTCTCATAGTTCCAACATACAGTTTGCCAAGTTCTATCTCTTAATCAAACTTCAATTTTGCTGGGAAGCTTGAGCCACAATCTGTCTGATGCCTCCCAAAAGACTCAAAGACCTCAGCTTGACGTGTTTGACTTCATGCATCACACTTGTGTAGCGCAGAAATCTCAGACGACATTGCTGAGGTCCAGGCTGTGCAGTTTGTGAAGATGCTGAGCTTTGTTCATTGCACAGCCAGTTCTCTCCTCTGAACTAAACCAGCAGGGGTGTTCACTAAGCTAAGTGAGTTTAAATACACAGCTTTTTGACTCTGTGATGATGCAACCCAAAATCTGACTAGTAATAAACTTTATCCTTCTTCATTACTACTCCTCATCTTTGCTTAGTCACTGCTTGGTATCAGGGGTTCATCTCCCTGGAACAACGTGTATTTTGCTATGGAACAAAGCATCCTTGTGAAGACATGGATGCTGTGAACAGAGATGCCCACCCAGCTGGAGGGTTCAACTCCGGGGGTGAGGGCCGGGCAAGTTCTGTGCAGAACAGATGCTTTAATACGATCCCTTCTCCTACTGCAGAAGTTAACTTGATGCAAAACATGACCCTTCCTGTATTTCTTGCTGGGAGCTCCTTTAACATCACCACAGATGTGCTGATCCCTACTCAAGGGAATTATTTGCTTTTCCTCTATTTGTCTGTTTTTCTGCCAGACAATGAAATAATAGGGGTTAGTACTCCTATCCTTGACTGGATGTTTATAACAAGCCAGTTCCAGCTAAACAAACTCTGGAGCAGAAGCGTGTATTTTACAAGACCTCAGAAATAAAGAATGCTGATAAAGATACATAAAACCCTTGTGGGAGACCATGCCCTGTGGCCAGGGAGTGGTGGCTACATTTTGCACTCTCTTCCTGAATGAAGTCACTGGTGGGAACATCAGTGAATAAAGACCTACGTGTAAGCAGTGAGCAGGAGACACAAATGCATTTCCATTATCATTTCAACTCGACACCAGCCACCCATAATTCAATGGCTCCTGTTGCCATAGCAATGGAGTGCCTCACCATTTTCATGTATTTTTCTCTGCAACACCTCTGTGAGTTTAGGAGGTATTGTCCACATGTTACAGATGGGGAAACAAGGCATGGCAGGAGGTGTTTTAGTCCCTCTCTTCTAGAACCTAACTGAAGTGGTGAGTTTATCTTGACAACCCAGCTAACAGCAAGGAGGGAGCCAGACACCAGCCCCCCAACCCTGACATGTCCCAGTGTACCCCTGCTTGGGAGAAATTGTAGATATATGGTATTTTACCAGTTAAAGAAACTCTGAGTACAGTTCTGAGGCAGAACAAAGCTTGGCCAGAGGTTGCTAGGAGGTATCTGGAATATTTCAAAGTTTAGTAATGATCCAAAGCAATCCCCCTTATCACATCCCTGATTGCTCAGATACAGTGGTACCCACATGCTTCTGTATACTTGGACCTGGAGGCACCACCTCAGGGGAATTAACTTGTGGTGACATCCCCCCTGTTAGCTCCCATCCACTCAAATTGGGGTGTGGTGGGAGCTTCCTATTAAACCCCCTCTTTCTGGGGATCTATTCCTTCTTAGCCCTTTGCTGTAGAGAAGCAACTGAACATTGATTAACATGAACACACAGGGCCCTCAGCTTTGAAAAGACTAGATAATCATAGAATTATAGAATCATTTATGTTGAAAAATACCTTTAAGATCATTGAATCCAACTGTTAACCCAGCACTGCCAAGTCCCACTAATCCATGTCCCTCAGCACCACATCTACACATCTTTTGAATCCCTCCAGGAATGGGGACTCCACCACTTCCCTGAGCATCCTGTTCCAGTGTTTGATAACCCTTTAAAGGAAGAATATTTTCCTAATATCCAACCTAAACCTCCCCTGGTACAACTTGAGGCCATTATACAGGCAGATAGTATAGAAATATGAACTTAATAATGTACTGTACTGACAGGAAATTAATCTAATTCCCTCAGTGTCCAACCACATGACATCTGAAACTCAGCAATTAGCATTTTCTCCCCCCTCTTGGTTTTTTTTTCCTACAGTTTTTTGGTAAAAGATGAAGATGATCTGGTCTCCCCGAAACATAGCCAGGCTTCTCACAGATGTAATTTGCAGAAAGAACCCCTTATTTATACCCCTGGTTCTGGGTATTTAGTATTTATGTTGGGATATGAGGACTGTGACTGGTCACTCTCTGTGGCAGGATGGCAGGCTAAGCATCCCAGTGCATGGGGACCCACAGGATTTGCCACATTCCATGTGGTTGCAGCACAGGGAGGACCATCCAAAGCTAAGCCATCTCTTGATGCTTGTCCACAGAGTTTTACCATGCTTCTCCCAGGTGGTTTTCCTTTCTCAGCAATTTCTCTCCCATCCCCTGCTCTCTTGTCACTGCTGTGTTGCTGATGCTTGTAGGACAGAGCATTGGTAGCAGGCAACCCTCAGTTGGGCAGATCACTGCTCCCTGCCCCTAGGTCCTTCCTTTCCTACCTACCAGGACCAGTGATGAGATAAAATGCCTATTCTCTCCCTCCTCTCATCACTAATGAAGAGTGACAAGCCCATAGCTCTTCTCCACAGTCTGCTCAGGCATTTTCTGGGGATGCTAATTACAGCACTAACGATGTGGATGTCTATCCACTGGCAGCTGGATGGAGACCACCTCTCTGCTCCATAGAGGCTGTCATCTGCTGGTCCGGTTAAATTCTCACTGAACTGAGGTGCCACTTGACCATCAGTTTGCAGGCACACAAGGGCACTTTCAGGCACCCAAGAAATTTGATCGTCTTAGCCATTGGCCTGGATCTTGCCTCTTAACACTCTGGAAGAGGAGAAGAAGCACATCTGCGTTCAGATCAGCCACCTATACAGGGACACCTTGTACAGTTTGAGATACTCTGGAGTATCTGAGACATCTGCATGGTGTTGATGACAGGTATGACACAGCCTATGGGAGACCCCTTCCTTTTTTGAAGTCAATAAGAGACCAGGTAGGACACCTTGGAGACCTCAGAGGGCATTAGGGAACTAGGTAGGGCTGATCTGTGTAACCAGACTGGGGTATTTAGTGGAACAGGAGATGGTCTAGGGTATTTCATCTCTAGTAGAACATGCAGCTCCTACCTGAGATATATCTGACACCACACTGATATATTAGACCCAGAGGACATCATATATATTTTACTATATACCTGGGGGTACAGCTGAATGGAGCTATTCAGCTGCTCCACTGTTTTAGGGGGAGCTGAATTAGTTTCCAGACTCCCTGGTGGCTCAAATAACACTAACTGCCATGGAAGACCAAGTACCCTGTGAACATGGAAACATGTCCTAGCATCAGCTGGAGAGCTCAAACCCACACTAGTATTGCTTTAGGGGATGTGTCTGACACCAGGCACAGCTGGGAGAGGATTTCTTAGAGATGAAGGGCTGTGCTGGGAGGAAAGAAAGATTCAAAGGGTGTCAGGAGAGGAGGGACAAACTCAACATCCAAGGAATTTCTGGAGGACCTAGATTCTCAACCAATGTCTATTGCTCTTCATCCAAGACACCCTCTCTGGATTCCCCACTGCTAGGGTGCTGGGCCACTCAAGTCTCCCAGTTTTAAAGCAGGGTCTTCACTTTTCCAGCTGCAATGTCTTGGTCCCACTGCTCTGGAGAGGACAGTCTTCCTTCCCCTCCCCCAGTACAGCAGGATGGTGGATCAACCACAGGCTTCCATCCAACACAGAGCAATGTGCGAGAGACACAGCACACCAAGCAGGCAACACCATCCTTCTCCCGGCCACCGGGTCTGAGCATCACTTTAATCATGGCTGAGGGCATTACCGTTCCCTGGAGGAATGAGCTGGGTGTTTTTCAGGCATCACGCTTCATTAAGTGTTTTTATAGCATTACTTTGCAGCTGCAGGGTGTGGTAAGTGAGGGGCCGCAGCTCTGACTTGCTCATTAGCACAAGGGCTCCTTATGCACATGGCTCAACGAGACCCAGCGATCATCTGAGCAGGAAAAAGAAAAACATAAAATCAGGAGTGGTTATAAGTCTGGCTTTTGGGGAGTTCTCTGAACTGTCCATCATCCTCAGACATTCACCATGAGGGAAACTTAATTAAAATGAGACGTTGAAAGAGGCTCACCACACTTCCCTCCAAAGCAGCTCACTGCTTAATTGGAGAAATGAACTCTTGCTCATTGGCTTAGTGGAACAACCGAGGCTCTTTAGGACAGGAGGCCCTCAAATATGAAAGAAAGGCTAAGGGCAGTGAAATATCCTTTACCAGCACTGATTTCAAATTCCTCGAAGGATGAAAATCATGCTGGTGACTGTTTAGTCCAGATGATGAATTGTTAAATCTCCCAGTAAAATGAGTGTCTGGGAGAATAGAACCCCCCTCCGTTGTCATGCTGTTCCGTCTTGCTTGCAAGTGCTTGTGTCCTGAAGAAATCTCTTTCCTGGGAAAAAGAAAACACCCTTTCACAGACCAGATGCTGATGTGTCGTGTCTGATTCCCAGGGAGATGACTTTGGTGGGATTTGGAAGTGAGTGAGGGATTAGAAGGCAGCCCAAGTACTAAGCTACCCCAGATGAGTTGCTTTCCAGCATAACCAGTTGGAAAAGTGTGTAGTCCACCAGAGAGGGAGCGCTCTCTCCTGGGCTACGTGGGGCAGGATCTGAGAATGTGACAGCTATGTCAGCTCAGAGGTGACTAATAAAGAAAATAAAGACTGTGGAAGAAAGACATGACATAAGCCAGCACATAAGTAAAGTGCAACCAGATGTCAGGTTGTTTTGATCTTCTCCTTGAAGAACCAAGGAAGAGGGAAGGAAAAAAAGCCCTTCAGAGTCGCTTTTGGAACCCACTGTGCTGCTTGAGGCCAGGTTAGTTGAAAGAAGAAAAGGAAAGTCTAACATGTCGCATGTCCCTGACTGGGGGCTGTGAACTGCAGAGACATGTAGGACAGTTTGTTGCAAGGCACACACATGCTGAGTTTGTTCTAACTTCCCCCATGCTGGGGCTCTGGCAAAGCAGGTGGCACCTGGGGATAACATCAGGACCTGGAAATTTCAGGTGGGTGATCTTCTGCTCATGATGGTAAGAAGATGGTGAACACAAGGAGGAAGAAATACAGATGCTGGATGGGAAGAAGAGTGTATTAAATGGTACATGATGGTTTGCTTAAGGCTTATTCCTGTCTACCCATCTCAGTTGTATCTCATGGCACAGGAGCTTTCAGAAATTACAATAACCACCAGAAAACCCCATAAAGACAGACGGAGATTTTTCCAGCTCAGCCTCAACACGTGGAGCTAAGATGATGTGCAGAATGTTGATTCTTACTGTTAAGCATATCCTTGCATACTTTGCTGTATTGAGGTTCCTCCTGGCCCAAAAGAACTCTGACTTGGCCTTTCCACTCTAAGGATAATGCTTAGACGTTGGGGTATGACCAGCACCAGAGTTTGTTACTGCTGTGGATGAGCATCTTCACTCCATCAGTTGAACACCTGACAGCATATTTTCACTACTCCTTGAGATCCTCCCTGCCAGTCAGTCACATATGAAATCTTTAGGCAGATCCTCACATAAACAGTCTAGTGCTCAGGAAAAAGAACATAAATTCCTCAACATGTGGTAAAACGTGGCTTGCACACTTATCTACAGTCTTAGGGAAGAAGCAGAAGTGACAGCTTTTCGCTGAATCTTCTGCATTATCTACTTGGTATTTCAGTCACAGTGATGCTGATCCAGATGCAGGCTTGGAAGACTTCTGTGGTCTTTAAAGCACAGGAAAAGGTAATTCAGTGTCTTATTGTATAAGAGTACATGGTCTGCTTTAGAGACAGCTGCAGGAGGGTAAATGATAGAAGAAAGGAGGCAATAACTATTTCAGAGTGAGGCCAACAGTGCTTGTAGGAAAAGGTAAGCTGCCCTCCCCATTGCCGTGGCCCTACTAAATCCACCTGAGATGGAGAAGTCCTAGAACCTGGGGAAGTGGTTTCTCAGCAGACGTCTCTGTTTTGCCTGTCTTTGAATACTGCAAGCCTCAGAGAGACACTCTGGCATCTATTCAAATGATCAAATGAGATCCATTCAAGTGGTCAAATGAGAAATGGCCTGGCCAGGATTGGAGCCTGGGCTCAGATCACAAGATCACGGAATGGGAGGAGTTTGAAGGGACCTCTGGAGAGCATCTTGTCCAACCCACCTTGCTACAGCAGAGTCACCCAGAGTAGGCTTCCCAGGAACTTGTCCAGGTGGGTTTGGAATCTCTCCAGAGAAGAAAACTCCACAACCTCTCTGGGAAGCCTGGTCCAGGCTCTGGCACCCTCACAGGAAAAAAAGTTTTTCTTTATGTTCTGGTGGAATGTTCTGTGTTCCAGTTTGTGCCCACTGCCCCTTGTCCTGTCACTGGGCACCACTGACAAGAGTCTGGCCCCATCCTCTTGACTCCTGCTATTTATAAGCATGGAGAAGATCCCCTCTCAGTCTTCTCTTCTCCAGATCAGATGTGGGACTTCTTGGTCTCCAATGGTGAGCAAAGGCCAATGAAGCTGCAATCATGGAAAGTCAATACCAGCCCATCAGAGCCAAGGAAAGTTTAGGAAGGGACTTTCCTGACCCACCTCTGATAATCTTACCAAAATTCTCTCTCTATATCCATGCAGACACTCATGAAACCTGGCTTGGCCATAGGCAAGCCAGGTGGTTCCTAGGACAACAGATTCACTGCTTCCCCAGATCTGAATGCTCTTGCCTTTTTCTCTCACAGCTTTGAGTGTCCAAGATTTCCATTCTGGCTTGAAATCTCTCAGCAATGACTACCTGTGCCTCATGTCTGCTACCCATCCACAGCAGCGCTGGAGGTAACAAAACAACACACAGTCAGCCTGAGAGGCTTATCATTATCAGCTTAGGAGATGTAGGTCTTCAGGGAATTTTAATCAGCAGAGACACTTTCACACTCAAAGAGACAAAGATAATATCCATTCCTTTAAATGGCAACAGAAGAGCTGAGCTTTAGCTCTTGGGACTCTTCCTCTGTTCGTCCTGGCTGAAATAAATTGTTTCGTGAACGGCAGCAATGCCGTGCTGATCCCCAACTGCTAATTCTCCAGTTCTTCAGCCTCAGATGTACTTTGAAAGTTTAATTTCTCTAATGGATTTCCTCTTCCATGAGGAACACGTTGTTTGTTTCTCTCACTGTTTTGGAAGGGACCCTTCATTGTGGTTACCCTGAAAAGCTGTACCAGAATGCAGCAGGCTGCTGCTATTGAGAAACGCCTGGCTGTCTTCTGGGTCAGTGCTTATTTTTGCTAGTAGTTCTCATCTGTTTTTTCTCCCCCTCTTTCTGAGGACATGCCACACTTGTCCTGCTGTAGTGTACCACGCTGTGCAGCAACAGATAATGGGGATTTAGGAAGGTGTTAGCTGGGATGTGCATGTTTCAGATGAAAGGATTAATATCTGGGGGCTTTTCTGGGACTCCTGCAGACTCCGTGTTTGAAATACATCAATGTTTACACTGGGATTTATCCTTCTGTCAATGATTTCATTAATTTATAGTTCCTTTAAGAAAAAATCACATGACTGGCATGAAGATAGATAAAAGCAAATGATTATTTTATTTTTCCTTCACTTCTGTGGTTAGGTGAATTGCAGATATTGCTGGTTATCTGATGTCTGTGTGGCAGTTAGGACTGATTGCTTCTATGCCCCCAGGAGGCAAAGAAAAAGAGACTCTGGGGGAGTTCTGCACTGTTATATCTGGCCTTAGCTTTCATGAAGAGTTAAAGCATGTGTTTAGCAGATGTGTCACTCTAGATGGGTTAACAGAGTCTGAGCAGCCCTACAAAATAACCATCTGCAACAGCCTGTGTGGTTGGAATTGCCCTGGAAATAGTCATCTCAAGGGTTGTCTTTATGAATGACAATTAAAGGGCACTAAAAAGTAAGTGTGCTTTGAAACCGGGTATATTGACCCTCATTAAGTTTTGTGAAGGCTCTGGAGAGGATGTGAAATCAAAATATTTCCTTCAGAAAGGGTCCTCAGAAAGGCTTTAAATACAGTTTTAAAAAACATCAATAGAAATTCCTACAGATTACATTTTCTGCCAGTCTGAAATAGGGACAGTTAATTCCAATTAAATTAAATAAATTCCCATAAATAAATTAAAGCAGGCACTTGCCCGACGCTGTGGGCACAGAGGGAAGGCTCAGTCAGATCATGGGCTCTCCATGGGAGAGGGCTTTTCAAGGAGTCAGCAGAGCCAAACTGCAGCCAGGTAGTGACTCTCCTGACATGCTGCAATGCAAAGCAGCTGCCAGACACTGCCGGAGAATATATATATAACTGAATATATATATATAATTTGTTACTGAAGAAGGGAGATGAATCCATCAGGTTGCTGGAGGCTGCTGCCTGTTAAGACCTTCCACCCACACAGGAAAGTTCATACCTAACGCATGCTCCATATTAATTAATTAAATATGTAATTTATTTATTTCCTGTAACTCCCTATTATGAATTAAGTGGTGTTAGACAATGAGGATATAAGAAATCATTGCATATGCTGCTAATAAATTAATAAATTGTGTCGCAACAGTAGAGCTCTTATCACAGACTCACAGAATGGTAGGTGTTGGAAGGGACCTCTGGATATCACCTAGTTCAGCACCCCTGCCAAAGCAGGTTCACCTAAAGCAGGTTGCTCAGAATGGTGTCCAGGTGGGTTTTGAAAGTCTCCAGAGAAGGAGTCTCCACAGCCTCTCTGGGCAGCCTGTTCCAGGGCTCTGGCACCCTCACAGTAAAGAAGTTTTTCCTCATGTTGAGGTGGAACTTCCTGTGTTTCAGTTTATGCCTATCACTGGGCACTACTGAAAAGAGTCTGGCCCCATCCTCTTGACACCTACCCTTCAGATATTTATAAGCATTGAGAAAATTCCCTCTCAGCCTTCTCTTCTCCAGGATAAACAGCCCCAGGTGTTTCAGCCTTTCTCAGTCAAAAAGATGCTCCAGTCTCTTAATCACCCTCAAAGTCCTCTGTTGGATTCCTTCCAGTATTTCCCTGTCTCTCTTTTACTGGGAATCCCAGAACTGTATTCAGAAAGAAGCTGGGTGTTGGGGAGCCCAGAGGTTGTCATACACACTGTGGACATGCAACTCAGAGCCTGATTTCTGGGTGATTTCTTTCTTTTCTTCTGTCTGATCTTCGGTGTAACATCTGGCTGGTCATACAGAGACCTTATCTTAAAAATGCTGACTTAATTCCTACATGGTGGAAGTCCACAGTTATAGCAGCATTCACATACCCCTCAGACCTTGTTTCATCCTGCAATAAAAATAACATAAAACTCTAAGTCTAGTACACACATTTCCTGTGCAGCCTAGGACAGATAGCTGACCATCCTAAGTCCTCATTTTCTAAACATTTAAATTATGATAATGATGCTGTTCTACCACCACATATTGTTTGGGTAGCTGGTAACAGGAGACAAAGGCACATATTGTTATAGGTAAAGTAAGAGCTGGAGGAAGATACAACACCAGTACTGTATGGCCTGTGCTGTAGTTCAGTATCCAAGTTAAAGGCTCTCCAGCAAAAGTTTGAAAGATCAGATGTTTAGATAAGGTTGTAAAACTGTCTATTTTCTTCAAGCTGCCAAAGATGCCAGAGGCTAGAAGAGACCTACTGGGACAGAAGATGTTCTGGGATTGTTTACTCTGTGTGGTATGTAAAACCTTGGTGTAAAGGAAATGCAGCTCACTGACTTGTTCAAGCTTTTAGGGATAAATGCCATTTATCAGATCTGGCAGGATCTGCTGAGTGCTCCAGTGAGGTTATGTGGTTGCGGGAAAGTTTGCAACATAGCATAGGGTAAGTCATCATGCAAAACGTCAGCCAGTTTGAGCCCATTGACGCATTTGGAAGTCTTGTTACCATGCACCATGAGTAGTGTTGGCCAAAACCCATCATTCTTTGTCTGCCAGAATATTTATCATGATTTTTTTTTTTTTGTTTGTTTTTTTGGCCGCACTGCAATGAAGCGATTTGTTTTTTAAATATCTAAGGAACTGCAAGCTTCCTGAACTCCGCAAGCACTGTGTGGGTTTGCTGTTCCCCTTAGGTTTTCTGTTAAGGCCATCAATGAAATCGACATTGTCATGGAGCTGCTGAGGCTGGTTCCAGCTTCTCCTTGAGGGCCAGTCTTGAAAAGCATATATCAAACACTCATTCTATTTCAGCTTCCCTGCCCGTGAGACAGACCTGCTTGATATCTTTATTCCCAGATAAGACATCTGGCAATTTCTAAGGTCTCCAGACATAGATCCAGGCATTTCTGAAGTTTTGTTGAACCTGACATATTTCAAGAAAAATATTTTAGACACATTGAGCATGTGGGTTTGGTTTTTTTTTTTCTGCTAACACCACAAGACACTCCACCTTCTCCAGTGCCTGGCTTTAACTTGCTTAGTAAAAGCTCAGGCTTGCTAAGCCTCATGTAAGGAAAATGATGAACAGTAGCCACTTCTTAGCTTGAATCATAGCTGGATCCTAAAAGGTTTGGAAATGTCCCCTGGAAGAGGAACGTGTATCTATGTATTGCCATATAATGAATTTCTGGAGATGAGGCTGTCAAATGAAACACTCAGGTTCTGATGCCTAAATAAATATGTGTATAAATACCTCATCCGGTGTTATAAGACTGTTTCCTGACAGCTCTAATATTGGCTATTATAACTACCTGCAACGTCATATATTCCACTAATGTCAGTGCCAGAGATTTCAAATCTCACAGGCTAGAAAATCAACTTCCAATAAAATCAAATAAATCAAGCCATTTAGGGAAAGAAGTGGGATCACTTGAACTTGACTCTGCAAGACTCTTCAAGGCTGACATAGAGCTGCTCTAATGCAAACCAGATAATCTGCAGAAAATGGAATTCCACATGCTGGACCGCAACTTGAAAACAAGATTATATGGCACATCAGGACACTCCCTTTGCCCAAAAAACAGCACCACCAAAACCATGGGACTTCAGGCTCTTCCTGTGCTGCATGGCCAAGAAATTGATGTCAGACTGGATTGACATCAAGTATGCTCAAAGTCATGGAAAGGGCAAAACAGAAAAAACTTGTAAAGAATTAAAGGATGAAGGTTAACTAGTGCCAGGCAGTGAGGCTGGAGCAATAATAAATCTTGTCAGTCTGACTTCACATAATTTTTGCGATCAAGTCACAAGTCTGATGTGTAAAGTCAAGCAGTGGCGTTGTCTTCTTAAACACCTACAGGTTGTCATGCTACTGAAAGGTGATACTGAGGGAGAAAACTAGTGCTACATAGTTGGTGTGTCCATGTCATAATGAAACATAAAATGATTAATTGATACTTTGAAATAAAATAGATGTGCATGCCTCCTTTGGTAGTGTTTTCCAGTGGAGCCTCTGTGATGTCATTTTTTTCCCAGTGCCTTTCAACAGCTGCATCACATTATCTGTAAGAAACAGAAAAATCATTATTCATAAAACTTGCAGATTGGTCTGGGTCTCTTATTAAGTGGGCATATTTGAAAAGTATCCACTAAACTAAAACCAGACAGGTTTCTGTACATTTAGGAACAAAGAATTCATACCACACATCCAAGGCAGAGGTTTGCAGTAAGGAAAGCAGACACAGGCTTGAAAACAGTAATGCTGCCACTGCATTCATCTGTAGAACTAAAGTGGAGAAAAAACCAAATAGGTGATAAAAGATGCCATCACTTCTATATTCAACATTAAGAAGTGAGGGTCAGTAATGGACATTGTTTTTAATTTAGCAAAGAGAAGGAAAGTTAAAAATGAATGTCAAAAGAGCAATGCAAGGATGAAATAATGAGAGCATGTTTTATGGCAAAAAGTCTTAAGGAGCTGTTTACTTATTTTGCTCAGTAGATGACTCGGATGTGAGCTAATTATGGTGTGCAGATGTCTACAGGGAGGTGATATTTATTGTGCTTCCTGGGTTTTTGTTTCTCAGGCAAAGGCAGAGTGAAAGACAGTTGCAGGAAGCTGAAGCCAGACACACTAGACATTAAGTGGGTATTTTTAATGTTGAGGGTAATTAACAGATGGAATAATAAATGTGGGAACCTGGTAGATCCTCCAAGGCTGGAGCTTTTAATTAAGGCTCAGAGGATGTGAAGAAAGGCGAGCGTTGCCATGCTGCTCTTCCTCAATTTTCTCTATAATCAGTGGAGATATGAGACTTTTCTGCAGGGAGAGTCAGAACAGCAGCCAAGCCTTTTCCCTGTCTCTCTCTGCTGGCTGCAGAGGGTTTCCATAAAAATCAGCTTTATTCAGCAGTACCCTCTGGTATAACTCATTACAAATCACATTTTTATTTCTAGGACACTTGAAGAGCTCAGAGAAGCACCAGCTCTTGGAAGGTTGTTTGGCCAGGCTGATGTGGGAGGTCAGACCAAGTGATTAGAGCACCCTCTTCTGCTCTAAAAATTTAAAGCAAAGCGATAACAGTTGCGGCTCAACCTTCCCTTTGGGCTATGTTATGGCTGTATGAATGCACATATCTCTCACTCCAGCAGGTATGGAAGAGGAATCGATCTGATGGTGTGAAAATAACACAGCATTATAAAGACATCTGCTCTCTGTGATGTGATTGTTGTCATAATGGTGAGCTTAAGATGTGAGGAAAAACCCAAGATTTGGAGGCATGTGATGGGTCTTAATTCCAGCTGGATGAATTACCTTAATAACACCCTTTTTTTTGTTTTGTTTTGTTTTGTTTTGGGTTTTTTTATTTGTTTTGTGTTGTGGGTTTTTGGTTTTGTGTTGGGTGGGTTTTTTTTTTTTTGGGGGGGGTGTGGTTTTCTTAACTCAGCTGATAATTTTTTTCCCTGATAGCTTATTCATCTTTTTATTATTACCTGGTCTAGTTAAAGATGTATCTACTCACTACGGGGGGTTTTCAACTAGATAGCCTTTAAAAGTTCCTTCCAACTCAAAGCATTCTATGATTCACCTTGTTTATTAGTGAGACAAATCATGCAGTACCAAGACCTGAGCTTGTTTTGCAAAGGTAGGAGTATTATCCCAAATCCTGGATACCCTAAGCATAGAACAGATGTGGCTGAGCAGTTTAGGATAACCAGCTTTTCACTTGATTGCAGGAAGATCTTTTCTTTCACTGGCAAACAAGAAGCGGAATAAAAGGGAGAAAGTGATAGTTTTCAACCCACTTTACTGTGGAACAATATGAATTGTTAAGGGTCAGAATAATTAAACTAATAGACCTCCAAGTTGATTATTTAAAAATCTTTCATTGTTGGGTACTTGGCCCACATTTTTTTTTCAACACAGGAGAATTTCATGCTATAAACATCCCCTAGGACTGAGTTTTGTTCCTACTCCAGTATACCTTGAGACCCTGAGTGGAACTAAACTGCAGCACCATTGTTGAAATGAAATAGAAGTGAGCATATGATATATGGATAGAAATAAATGTATAATTGTATATGAATAAATCAAACTTTTAGGTTCTGTTAAAAAAAAAAAAAAAAAAAAAAAGTCTCCTACCTGCAAAAACTTTACTTAATTACATACTTTGATTAAAACTTAGTGTCAAAACCTAGTACTAGTAGCATACAAAGCTGTGTTCTGAATTTCAGCTTGGTGTTAATGTGTCTTTTAGATACTTTCCAAAGGTGAAGCTTTTTTGTATTTCCTGATAACTATCTTGAGCTGTACCAGTCTTCAGTGAAACACGTGTCTAGGACCATTTCCAGATCTGGGCTGTACAAGGAAATGAATGAATGAGATGAAATTAATGAAATGAAGGTAGAGAGCTGCTCTCCCTACTGCATCAGATAGACTTTGTGGCTTCCCTCAATCATTACTCGTAAAGTACTGCCTCTGAACACACACCACTGAGATATGTATAATTTATATGATGTATTTGAAGTTAATACTGCTAAAAGGTTGAATAGCAAATGGTTGTCTCTAGACCACAAGCACCGGTCCTGTGACCTCAGCTAAATTATTGCAAGCAGCTTCCTAGCTAGGACAGGTGTAGAGACATTCAAGGTATTTCCAGGATGACAGTTTTATGGCCAGATCCACTGGGAAAGGAAGGTGAGGGTTATTGGAGGGCTCAGCTGTAAGGAGGTATCTAGAGGACCCAGGGAAATAAGTGTAAAGAGCTCCATGTGTTTCATGATGGGTACAAGGAAGAAACAGGGAGAAGGGGAATGTTGCACATCAGCTGGATGGTAAAACACAAAATCAATTCATCTGCTTACCCCAAACTACAATAACTCTTATCTCTGCTGCTTACAGGACAGAAGAGGAGCTATCCCTGCTGCAATGCAGAGAGACTTAAGGAGCTGTTCTGCTGGGGCAGATCCCAGGAGCTCAATCCCACTAATCCAAGGGCAGTGCTTTAAGATGCCATCCCTATAATTACTAAGTTTATTATGAGCACATCTCTGTGCTGAGGCAGTTCAGAGTGAGGCAGTGTTGGAGCTCTGCAAGACCTTCATTGCTCTTGGAACTAAGGGCTTGGGAGGATGTACCCCAAGCTGTGAAAACCTGGAGAAGTAAGATGGTCCTCATGAAAAGGGACACAGGAAGTTTTTGACATGGCATGGGGGTCCTAGAGCACCCATCCAGGTGGAGTGGCCCATACAAGCCAGAAGTTGAAGGGGAAGCTAATCATGCATCACCTCTCCTTGAGGTGGGATCCACATCTGAGGATAGCCACTGCCACCAGTGAGAAGCTGCTCCACTGGTGGGTGGCTCCTTCTGGAGGTGTCTCTCCATCAGGCTAGAGGACCTGCGTGTGCATTTACAGTACATGCTGCATTGCGGTGCTCTGCATGGTGGCTGAGGATCCAGGATAAAAATACTTCTCCAGTAAGGAACAGGTAAGCTGGTTCAAGGGGCCTGCTATTTTTAAAGCACAAACCTGCCTGGATCAGCAAATTATTGTAAGCCACGGGGTGACACTGCAGATGGTGGGGAGACTGTTGTGGGTTTGCAATTTCTGTGCTTGAATGTGAAGGGTGAGATTGTTATTCCCAAAAACTCTATGACTCCCAGTCTTTAACCAAGAATATTTTAAGCCAAGAGTGAACACAAAGCTTTTGCCATGACATTTATTTAACAGTTCTTTATCTAAATTCAAATCATAATCCTCCTTTTCCCTTATTTTGTGATTACCTGTTTATTCACCTTTCATTTTGATATGTTTTAGAGACTCTGCTGTGAGTTGTCCTTGAAAATCCTTTTCAGAAAGCATTATAATCATATGCACATACATATGTATCTCTACATATATATATATATGGATTTAAGTATGTGTGTGCATATTTATATTTGAGAAGGTGTTAATTCATATTAAAAATTCACTGAGGATTTTGGATTGCCAAAACTTACTGGCTCAGTGCATTTCACCTATTTATTTTCTTATATGCATGTTTGTCTGTGTAATTTGGTAACTGGGAACCAAAACCATAGTGTATGCATAAGTTATTTTTACTGCTGCAAACAAAATGGACTCAGTCTTCACTGCTTGGTTTTTTAATGTATTGCAAAGTATTTAAAAAAAAAATTTATAAGTGTGCACTTAAGAGCTATGGTACATTTAACTGATGCTGGTTGGATGCTTCTCCACATGGTGCAATGGCTTGTGTCGTGCATGCCCACGTGTCTGTTGAAGGGTTTTGGTGCCTCATAGACTTACAGTTTGAGAACCGTTGTGTAATTTAGTCTGGCTCAGCTTTATCTTCGTGCACTGAACAAATACATATATAGGAAAGAAAATGTAATCTCTCTTTCTTCCAGCAACTGGTAACGCGCTGCCTGGCTTCCTGAAGAACTCAGTGCAGATATGGCCACCTGTAAAACAATGTCATTTCTCCTACTGTGTCCTCACAGCTTGTTCTGGGTGCTCTCAAGGCACATTAGATCGCATCAGTTCAACACTGGAAATTCATTCAAGACATTTTTCCAGGCTCTCTGGTGGCTGCTTTTGGGAATAATCCTACTTTGCTCTCCAGCATGTTGTTCTGTTTTTAAAATCGGGCTGCTTGGACCCTGGAACTGTGACCCCTTCTTTTCCAAAGCCTTTCCCCATGTGGCTGCCAGGTTAGCAGTGGGACGGATAAGCAAAGACCCTTCACTAGATCTTGGCCACAGGCTGGATTATGTGGTCCTGCAGGAAGAATGTGAGACGTCAACAGCTCTGGTTAGATTCACTGACTTCGGAAAGCTTGCTTCAGCTTTCATAGGCCCTTTGAACCCTGGCTTCTGTGAGGTGGCTACACTTTTAGGGGAAAACTGGAACAAAGCTATCTTCTCATGGATGTGCATAAATTATAAACTGGATTCCACCATCCACTACCCTACATTTGCAAGGACCTTGCCCTCTCCAGTAAGAGTTTTGTTTACAGTGATGAAATATTTTAAATGGGCTCATGTTGGCATCATTGCTTCCAGTGAAGATATTTGGACGGACACAGCTGGCAAGTTAGCGAGTGCACTCAGGAACCAGGGGCTTCCTGTAGGCATAGTTACATCCATTCATAAAGGAGAAAAAGGCATTGAAGACACCTGGAATGAGATTAAAGAAGTTGATGGCATCAGAAGTGAGTGCTTTGGGTCTCATTTTGTTTGTTTGTTTGTTTGGTCAGGGTTTTATATTTTCTCCAGAGTAGGACTGCATTGCTATTCAATAGGCATAGATTAGAGAATGAAATTATTAAGTCATTTAAGTCAAGAAGAATTTTATCTTTGGCCCTAATGGAGACAGGGATTCATGTAAAAGAATGCTGGGCATTTTGTGTGTGATAGAGATAGGGCACCATCACTTGCCTGAAAAAACAATATTTAGTAGACAGGTGTCTGTGCTTAACCTGTGAGTCAAGTGTAAAGAGGAGTTTGTAAGAAGGTTTTATATTTATGGTGTTTTGGATAATGGATTATCAAAAATCTCACATTTTGACGCTGTGTCCTTGTTACCTGTGTTCAGGGAAGGTATATGAAGTGAAATCCAATGTTATACACCACATTCTAAGAGAGCGGAAGGGCCCTTGTTAATGTATAACATGGAGTAAAGAATGTTTTTTTTTATCTTGAGAAAATGTGGGAAATAAGTCACGTTTTTAGTTCAGAGTCTTGTTACAACGTCTGCGATGGAGCTCTGATCCTGGATGTACACCTCCGCGGTCAGCACTGTGAATCCAGATGAAGACATATGTATTTTAACCAAGACTTTGACTTTTATGTCAAAGACCAAAAAGGGTAGCAAGGTGCTATCTAACTTGCAGTTTTTTCAGTGTCTGAGACCAAATACACCTTGGCTGGGTTCATCTTATGACCCTCACAGCTCTCCATGTGCATGAGAGATGATGGGCTCCTTCCAATGGAGACAACCAGCCCCTCTTCAGACATGATTCATCTAACCAGCTTAAGTTCTCTGACACAATATGGGATGAATCACTGCCTAGAAGTACCTTTCCTGTAATTCAGCAACCTGAAAATGCTGTCATTCGCTTCAGCTTCTACTTTGCCAAGGATAATTTTTCCTCCTGAGGAGAAACCACAGCTACTCCAGAGTTCTTGCTCCCTCCTGGTTTAGTAGTAGGCAGGTCTCCTTTGCCACTTTCCTTCCTATCATTCCCTTGCTTTGCTCCTCTCATTGACTGAGTTTTGAAATTCTGTCTTTGATGAAAAAAGCAGGAGTGCTTTCTTTCATGAAGGGCCAGTGAGCACCATAGAAGGCCTGTTAAACAGATACACCTGTATTTCAGATCTCCCCACCAGACATGGGGACATCAGTCCCATGACATTTTGCTGGCAAAGACACAGACTCTGGGACAGCTAGGAATGGACCAGATGTTCAAACACAACACAGTGCCCAACCTAAGATCTGTATATGTCATGACAGGGTGAAAGGGTGGAGTTTGGGCACTGCTAATGACTGTGTGGTGTCAGCTCAGGGCACACAGCAAAGGGAAAGCTCATGTCTCTCAGTCAATGACAATGATGGTGACTACCCATCATGTTAGCCTGCGCCTCACTTTTGGCAATATTTCTCTTCACTCCTCCCTCCATATGGCTCCAGGAATGGGTAATGCTCACAGACTCCTTTGCTAGATGTTGCAGACCTCCAGAGGCTGAACAAAATTGGTGGAGCTCCCAACTGCCTCAAGCACCTAACATTGGTGAGAGACCTGCTACAGCAGTTCAGACAGCTCTTTTACTGGAGGAGAGGGAGCTCTTTGGTATTGAAAATCCCAGATATATTAACAACACTGTCTGTGGTCCTTTTGTTTCAGTTATAGTCCTGTGCATGCATTCTGTGCTCATTGGAGGGGAGGAACAGGCCAACTTACTCACAAAAGCTCTGGAAATGGGACTAGCAGATGGAAGATACATCTTTGTTCCATACGACACTTTACTGTACAGTCTTCCTTACCAAAACAACTCGTTCAACATCTTTGATAATAGCAGCAAGCTCCAGGAAGCATATGATGCTGTGCTGACTATCACACTGGAGTCTGGAGAAAGGACTTTCTATGATGCTTTCAGGGAAGCTAAAGAAAGTGGTGAAATAATCAGAGATTTGGAAGCCACTCAGGTAAATATTCTTTCTCGGGCTTTTCTGAGACCTGGCAAGAGGAGACATGGGACAAGCAATAGTTATAAAGAAAGTACAGGGAGGTACAACCCAGACTGAATGCTTTTATTTTGAGAAAAATATGGTGAAAGCAAGATGTCATCTTCATTCCCTTGGAAATAATATTTCTCTTGGATGTCTAGCAATCTCAGTTGGTTCAACTGTAGGAGACCATGCTGGAAATTCAAGAGAAAGGGGTTGTCTCTGAGTCACTCCGATCTGGTTTGCTAGGTACTAACTGCAGTAGGCCCAAGCTGAAGAGGCATCTCAGATGAATAAAGTGCATGGAGTTTGTAAGGCACCAAAATAAGATGTCCACATGCCTGACAGTTTGGAGGAATGAGACAGAGAAATTAAATACTGGGTGCTTCTAGAGGGAAATGTTTAGGAACATTGCTTCCTCATTCTTCTTAGCACTATAGTCAAAGTTATTCTTTATCAGCACAATTATTTAAATGTCACCAGTAGGCTATAAAAAAGTCAGTTGCTACTTCGTAGACATTACAAGAAGAACTGGGGAATCTGTCATACTGGTGAAGAGATGCAGGATGCAGCTGAGCTAATCTTCAAATCTCACTGTGATCTTTCAAAAAATTACAAGCAATTTTAAGGCATGATTTATCATATCTGCATGGATGTTTACTTTAGGAGGAGATGAATCATGCCTTGAAATCATTCATTTCTTTCCCTTCACTATCATGAGAGCCCAGGGTAACTATAGTGAGTTTAGGCTTCTTCATTGCAGGTGTCTACATCTGATCAATGAAATCCCCCACAGATGTCACATTCCATGGCTCCCAAAAGCACTCCTCATTTTATCATGAGTGTATGGCTATAATCTCTCTTCACCTATCAACTACGAATGACTGTGTGATTGCAAAAGCCACCATCTGAGTTTTTAGGGGAGTAGAAAATTATAGGTTCTTAAATCATCTGGCACAGAAGGGAGCAATGAAAGGAAAAAAGGCTCTGGTACCCCAGAAAACAAGTTTGCTATGGCTCTTCTTTGTGATTTTTAAAATTATCTTGGAATAAAGAAAATTCTGACAGAGAGGGACAGTCCTTTTGGCATGATACTTTTTTGTACCTGGGCAGGGAGGAGAACTTCTGTCTTTGATCTACCATTTGTGGAAGCTGTTTCAGAAGGTTGTTTGTTGTTTTGAGGCAGGTTGTGATATAGTGCCAGCTGAACATCAAGCTCAGATTCTTGTCTCTTCTCATGATAAAACAATTTTACATGGTTTAAAAATATTTTGAAACTGCACTTTGGGAAGCAACCATAAGAAAAGACAGATATTATAAATCACAGATACATTGAATACATCATGAGCTACCTTCAACCTCAGATTCTTCAAACCCATTCCTCTGTGAATTCTAATGCTCAGATGTCTCAGTTCTTGAGTTTTACTACTTAACCAGTAGGACTTCTTTTGACACACATCTCAAACCAAAGTTTGGAGGCAGTGTATCCTGACCTCAATTTCTCTTGTATTTTTAGGTATCTCCACTTTTTGGAACAATCTACGATGCTATTTACTTCATGGCAATGGCTATAGACAGTGCTCGGAGGAAAGGAGTCAGAATCTCAGGAGCCAACATAGCTGAGCACACAAAAAATTTCAGTTTCCCTGGATTTAGTCAGTGGGTAGAGACAGACAACTGTGGGAAGGGGATGAGCAACTATGTGATACTGGACACAGATGGTCGTGGGAATCAGCTCTTCCCAACCCACTTGTTCAATATGTCTTCAGACTCTGTGGAGTCCCTAGATCGGGCCATCCACTTTCCAAGTGGAGCTCCACCCAAGCCAGACTCCAGCTGTTGGTTTGATACAGATGTTCTCTGCACTGGAGGTAAGAAAGTAAAAAACAGGGTCAAATGGCATTGGATCCATGCTTCTTATTTATTTCAGCTTTTCTTCTACTCCAGGGGACAGCACCCCAAAGAGAAAACCCTAAACTCAAGAAATTCATATGAATATGACCAGTCATCATGGTGTTTGTAATAGGAGTCCTCTACAGAGATCCCACTATTGATCCACAAGACTCTCTTACTGCTTATTGGGTCAATAAGGTTATTGCCACTGTTTTGTGCTGGAAAGAGTTTTCCAGGTCTGTCAACATCTGCCTATTTTTGTAGCAATCAATATATACCAGAGGCTTCAGCCAGCACTATGTCCCTGTCCTTCTAAGGGACAGAGCACTAAGAGGATTTGCACTGAAGACAGCCTAAGAGAGCTGCTCAAGAGCAGATGATTTCACCATCTCTCCTGGTTAACCCCATCTTCTTTACCTAGTTAGCTATGCAGCTTTAAGGATCATCAGAGCTCACTTCATCATCATCATCAAGAAAAGATCATAATCATTACTCAAAATAATCTGAGTTACTGTAGACCACAGAGGTGTTAATTAGGAGCAGAGATACCTGTGCCATTCCTGGGTTTGCAAGACTGGGCACTGTTTTTAATTATTATTTTTAATTTGAGGCATCTGTGATGCAGTTTTGAAGTCTACAGGGAAACCAGAATCTCAGGGTAGGATACTTAGCCTCCACTTGACATATTTACTTACAATACTAAGCATTTACTCCTACTGCTCCAGGATATGACTTAAACAGACAAAATTAACTACAGCTACAGAATATTTCATTCAGCAACTGAGAAAAAACATTCCCTTTGGCTCAGCCATATCTAGTTTAAATGAGTATCACTCCATGGAAATTGAAGATATATTGATCTTAAAGCAGCTGGCAAGCTATAGAAGAGACAAATATAATGCTACCATATATCTAATTTTGCACTGCTACTAGGAATGGCGTAGCAATTTAGCAGCCCATTGCAATCTATGGAAAAATCCCACTGATTTTTACAGAGATTGGATCACACCTTTACAAAAGCGTAAAGCTCTAGGCTTTTGTCAGTCATGCGGTAATTTATTATTATTACTAATATTTCAGAGACTGAATTATATGACTAAAATGAAATCCAGCCTCAGTCTAGCTTTTGTGTGGAGTTAGGGTTGGGGCAGGATGGGGGTGTTGGCTGTGAAGCTGTCAGGCTGCTGTGGTTCCTGACCCCAAGTCTGCCAGGAGCGTGGGCTGAGCTCCCAGTACACACACCCTGCACCAGCTGCAGAAGCAGCCCATCACTGTCAGAGTAACACACACAGGAGAGCAACATTTTCACAAGCACCACCACCCACAACCAGCATTGCTAAGATATGGACAACACAAATGGCCTGATCCTTTTCTTATGCACCACTTAATCAGGCTCTGAGCATGCTACCAGATCTCACAGCCCCAGCTCACAACCCCTGTACACATACAAATCTATCCTCTGATAGATGGTCCAAACCTGTAATTCCCCTATACCCAGCTCTCAACCCCTTTGATCTCTGCAGGAGCTAGTCTCCAGATTTGAAGTCTCTTGTGGGTTGAAGTCACCAGGTCTTCTCATCTTACCTGTTGGTTAGGTTGATGAGAAGTCTGCAAATGTCACATGCAGGCAGCGAACACACTCACCTAGCAAAAAAAGATTAGGAATAGGGGTTAAGAAGAAGGTAGGACATATTGTGATGATTAAGTACAGGGTTTGGCTGGAAAAATGCATAACATGCTTATGTGTGACCAGCATCCCCATCCTCTCCAGTATCCCATACTTGAGCATCCTCAACCCACCCTCACCTCCCCCTTTCCCCATTTTTGTCCCTTCTTCTATACATCCTGCAAGAAATTTCACATACTCCCACAGTCCCTTTAAAGCATCCCCTAATGAGACTAGCACAAGCCTACAAGTCCCCTTAAGTATGCTGTAAATTTGCTGTTTCCCATGAGTCCATGATAAACTTGCTTTCACTTCTGATTAGCTATAAAGTTCTGGTTGAGTGTCCTCAAGGCTTTCTATGGTCCCTGCAATGGCCCATCCATCAATGACATGAGCTCTCTGGTCTTTGGTATTTGGTATCTCCTGTTCCTTAGGGTTTGTTTATCTGCATGTTTATTTTTTACTTCTCTTGTCCTTTTACTGTCTCTCATTCACTCCAGTGAATGCTGTGCTCTGACCAGCTCTCACTCTCAGATCATCAGATGCTACTTTAGTGAATTAAATTGGATGGACTTTGGATGTTTTCTAGCTGTAGAAGAGTCCTCATGTTATGATGTGTAACTGTGCCCCTACTTCAGGAAAGGACATGATCAGGGAGAAATCTTTTTCTATCCCTTCATTTTCTGCACTACCTTTCAAGTGCCTTGGAGTCCTTTAAAGTATGGCCAAACACTTGTGGGTTATAATATGCAATGGTAATAAGAAAAAGACTTTTTCTCAGGCACATCCTCAGGGATTTGTTCAGACAGCAGAGTCTCTAGAGGCTGAGGAAGCTTAGGAGACAGCACCAGCAAAAAACCTCTGATTGAATACAGAAAAGAACATTAACAAACTTCAGCTATTCATAACACATTGTGGTAACATTCTAACATTCTCAAAATGCTAGAAGGTCATGCAGGGATGTGAGATGAAACTTTCGTACCCCTACCCTTCATCACTTGTTTGTACAGGAGGCATTAACTCCCTTGTCCACCAAGGAAACCAAGCCATGCCACTGTGACTGAGCTATTCAAAGCTCCTTCTCTCTTTAATAAGTTTCCTAGCTGGTGACCACAGCCCCAGAGCACTAGGTGCCCTGTAAGTCTGCCTCTAAGCTGATTCATTCCCTCCTTTTCCATGGATTTAGCATTGTGTATGATCTTTATGGGATGTATTCTGCCTTCTCATACCACACCAGTCCTTCTGGCAGAGGGCATATCTTGACAGCTCCCTTGCCTCTTATGGATGTACATTGGGTTGCTCTCACCTGCTTTTATGGCAAGAGCAACATTCTGACTTTGTCCATGCATGAAAAACAAACCATGTCCTCCAGGCTAGCGTGGTGTGGTCTTTCTCATTCCTGTATTCAAGGTGAGCACTTCCTAGGGAAAGCTGTCTCAGCCTCCATTGCAGTTTGGTAAAGTGAAATCTTGGTCTACAGTTACACTGCCTGTGAAATGTGAAGCGTCCATTCCACTGTGACCAGTTTTCCTCTCAGATGGAGGTGTGCAAGGCTAGTTCCAGGCTGAAGCATGAAAGCAGAGTGACTTCTTATATAGAGTCATAGTATCATAGAATCACAGAATGATTTGGATTGCCAAGAATCTTCAAAGATCAAGTCCAAACCCCCTGCCATGGACAGGGACACCTCTCACTAGAATCATAGAATAGTTTGGATTAGAAAGGACCTTTCAATGTCATCTAGTCCAACCTCCCTATCTAGTTCAACCCCTCAATAGACCAGGTTGCTCAAAGCCCTATCCAACCTGACCTTGACCACTTCAGAGACGGGGCATCTACAAATTCTCTGGGCAACCTGTTCCAGTATGTGTGTGAGGACAATCAGGGACTGGGTCCCTGGACTGAAGCAGAAACTAAGTCCAAGCTTGGCAGGAATATTTCAGCTAAAATTTTCTGTCTTTTCCTGAAAGGGACACCAAATTTCAAAAACGCCTGAAGTTTTCACTGGGAAGTTCTAGGTTTCAGTGCTTACAAAAAGGACTGTGATGTAGGTGCAAGAGTGACACAGAGTTATGAACCTTTCAACAACCCAAATTTCTCCATGCTCATTTGTGTTTAAGGATCTCTGAATACAGACAGAATAAAATAGAGGAAAAAAAAAAAAAAAAACCAGACCAAAAACCAGAAGACAGAACTGTAAACAGTTCCCACTAGAATTTAGCTCATCCACTCAAATTGGCTTTCCTTAGTAAAGACACTCATGAGGAAAGTATCTGTCTCCAATACTTTCTGTCAATGGCCCCACTGAGGAAAACATCAAATGCCTCTTTCTCCTCTCTGGCCTTTTCAGCGTTAGAACTCTAGCAGAGAATGAAAAATCCCAGACGGGCTTGTGAGTCACACTGGCTGTCAGTTTGGTACCACATGATCAAGATTTTTCAGCATTGCAGTTCCTGGAGAGAAGAGGGTCAAATGTTCAAAAGTTATGAACTTTGCAGAAGCTACTTCAAAAACTTAATATTTCCCTGTGATTCCAGTCTTTATTTACTTGAAAAAAACCATATTTTTCCACTGATCCAGGGCTTTAGGTCTGGTATAGAAAAAAAGTGCATGAAAATAACTAATTAGGCTTGTTACAGTCTCATGTAAATAAAGTCAGTAAGTATTTGTGTATTCAGAAATTAACATTTCATAAGAATTGTCCTCTAGCATCCCCCTGCCTGAATATTTGACTTTGTAGTCTAATGGCCTAATACCATTATTTTTAATATTATTGCCTAAATCAAAGGCATTTTCTAATTCACTGGTTCTTCTCCCCTCTTTCACAGGGATTGAGCCTACATTCGTGATTTTGGGAGTAATCCTGATATTTGCTCTGGTGCTTTGTGCTGTGAGCCTGGCTTCTGTCATCAGGTGAGAATTGCAGCAAGTGTTCAGATTTGGTGCCACTTTTAGTTTCTGTGAGAGAATTGCACATTAACCAGAAGTTTGGAGAATGTGAACAGAATGGGCTGGAGCACCTCCCTTATGAGGCCAGGCTGAGAGAGATGGGCTTCTTCAACCTGGAGAAGAGATGGCTCTGGGAAGACCTTATTGTGGCCTTCCAATACTTTAAGGGTGCCTACAGGAAGGCTGGGAAACAACACAGGGAGTGCAGGGATAGAATGAGGAGTTAACAATTTTAAACTGAAAGAGTGTAGATTTAGATTGGATATAAGGAAGAAATTCTTCACTATGAGGGTGGTGAGACTCTGGCACAGGTTGCTGTGGGTGCCCCATCCCTGGAAATTGTTAAAGGTCAGGTTGGATGGGGTTTTGAGCAACCTGGTCTAGAGGTACATGCCCCTGCCCATGGCAGGGCACTGAAACTAGATGGCCTTTAAGGTCCCTTGCAATTCAAACTGTTCTATGATTCTGTAATTCCATGAACACATAGCAGGTTTGACTGTGGTCTTTGCTCTCCAGCTACATATCTCTTCACTTTATTATGTGATAGTGGAGTAAACACTGTAGATATTGTCTCTGCAGTCTCAGGAGGAGCCATTTTACCCTTAATCCAGTCCAGGTTTGGAAGAACATTGCAGTCTATTCCTGGAAGAACTAGCTGGATGATGGCTCTAAAGCATTAGGAAGGTGACTATCACTTTGGAAATGCAAAGTGTGCCGTACAAGCCAATGACAAGAATCTATCTGCTTTAAGAACATCATGGTGGAGGCTGAGAGGACTGCCATGTTAAATGTCTTCTTTCTTATTTAGTATCATTCTTTCCTGAATTTCTGTTAAAAATATAATTGTGTTTCCTATAAAGCACCTAGTCTAACCCTCTTTACTTTCTCCATGTACTGGAGAGAAAGAGAGAGAGAATATCTCTGGAGAGGGTTCAGAGCAATTAATTAGGATAACTCTTTATTAGCAAGCTGATTCATTTCCTGTTTTGAACTGGAGTCCAGCTCCCTGGTCTTTCACATCACATATATATTAGTCTGGACATGGGATCTTTGGAGCAAATGAAGTAGTCTTCTGGGGAAGCTACAGTTTCCAACAGCTGCATAGGTCACACTTGTGTTCCCAACTCTATATCCAAGGTGGACATGAGGCAGCATGGACTGTGTGGTCCAGGAGCTATAGGTTGCTTTTTGGCAAGGACACTATGGCCCTAACTTAAGGTAACCTGCTCCTACCTGGCCCTTGGAGTAACCTGACTCTCATTATTGATGTCTACATGGGGTATAACTGAAATTAGAGTGAAATTTGACAGAAATTAGAAGGTATATTCACTCAGCAGCAATGAGTTCAGCAGAGCAGGGTTCCTGGATTGTCCCATCCAGCTCTGCCTCTCAAATTATCCCAAAATATGTTTTCCCTCTGCTCCTGAATCATCCCTCCAGATGATACAAGGCCACCCAGCAAGCAAAACCCCAAACAGTTCCCTTGCTTATAACACACAGCTGCTTCAGATACCTTGCAGGCACTGAGGAGGTTGCCTCCATCCACCTGCACTTTAAAACCCTTGGCCATCAGCCTCTACAATTACATAAATAAAAGACAATCTTTCTGCCTATTTTACTTGTTAGCAGTTCCACAAGTACCAGACTGTGCTTGGGAAGTCTCAGTCATGAGTAAAGATGTATGTCCATCTGCAAGGGAAAAGAAACAAAAACAAAAAAAAAGTCTAGCATGACTCAGACAATGATTTATGTTAGGAAAGAACATGTCTGGAACTAAATTTAAACCACAGTATGGTCTGAGTTCAAACATGGAGCTCTGGTCTTGGATCTGCCAGGGATCTGCTCCACGAGCTTAATTATGAATCACTCCACTCTCTGCTTTGCTTTCAGCAGAGGGGTGCTTATCTCCATGCTTGGGGGAGAGCATATGGTTGACTGGACAAGGTAGGGAGTACATAAGTGATGAGTTTTTTCACGAAACTGAGTTGGGGGAATTGAGACAAAGCAGTTAGAGAAAAATTATTAAAAAGTCATCCCAGGTGATGCCTGTGGCCATATGGCCAAGGCTCCCTCTGAACTCCTAAAATGCCTGGAGTGGTATATGCAGTGGAAAATGTGGTGATCTATGGATATTTTGGGAAGTGGATTCCTTCTACAATACAGTTAGCAAAAGGCATCCTATTGTCCACATCATCAGGAAAAGTCTTAAGTGTGTGCAGATCAGACATCTTCTGTAGGGTAGACAAAGTTCCTTAAACAAAGAGAAAATGACATTGAGAGCAATGAGGGAGCTTCCTCTTCCCTGCTTGAAGAGATTTTGACTAATAGATATAATCTGCCTTGTGCTCTGTATTAGATATTGATGTCCATCGAAATTGTGAGTTGAAAGCGATGGGGTGCAACTTGTGGTTCTTCCTCAAATCCCTAAAACATTTGTGTGGAGGGTGTGTCAGATGTATCCCAGGGAAAAATAACAACGAAACTGCAATATTTTGTACAGATTTGCATGAATTAGATGTAAGCCTGTTTGAACCATCACAGGAACATGGAGTCAGTGCACCGTTTCTTGTTGTGGTCTTTTCTGCCTTAGAAGTTCAAGAGAAGCTGGGCAAATAGCAGGATGCAGACAAGAAATAGACAGTGCTATTGCTTGTCTGATGACTATACTGAATTTTCCCTCTTGTCTATAGCAACTCTGCAAATCTGGTAGCCTATCATGGAATGCACAGAGTCATCCCTTGGAAAATGGGTAGCATCATCCTGTGGAGATGCCAGAAGAGCATTTGTCCTGTATTACACAGTGTATGATAGACATCCCATCTGGCTCAGGTCCTGGAAGAAGTAGATCTGAATTAGCACAGTCTTCTTGATCTAATTACTCCTAACCAAGAGGAACAGCAATGGTTCAGCAATGCTGCTTCCAAGAGCTCCACGCTGTGTTGTACTATGCGACACCTGCCAAACTGCTCATCCCCTGTAGCTTTTCCCTCTGTACAAGCTCATGGTCATTACAAGGAGGTATCTTCTTGTGTGCTTCCTACCGTACCAAGCGACAATACAAAGTTTCAGCCAGCATATATTGAAGGTGACTTGTGTCCAGGCAGCTTTTGTAAAACACCCCATGGTTCAGTTTCAGGCCCTAAGAAAGGCTGGTGTGCCCAAAAGCTGTTTGCTCACCAGACGGATTGGCTGGTCTAATAAAACCTATTGTTTTCTCCTAATAGAGAATGATTTGGGGTATGAAAAATAAAACCAAGCAAAACAATGTTACATTACTTCCAAACTCAATTCATATTTGCAACTAGATTCACTCAAGATGTCTATTTGTGATGAGACCCTTTGAGTTTATCTTTTATTGCCTGTAATTTGGATAACTGTTGCTGTTTGACTGAGGAGGTTTCAGTCCAAGTCAGGACAGCATGGATGGTCTTCTGCTTTCACCTATGTCCATCCCTGCTGCCACACCACATGCTGCACTTTCCTTATACTACATGAAAACCAGATGTGGGGGCCTCAGAGGTGGTGTAAACTGTTTACCTACCTAAAAAATGGTAACTGTAGTTCTCCAAATCTCCCAGGCATAACATCTTGAACAGCCAGCTATTCAAGGGACCTAACAAGATAATACTGACCTTGGATGACCTTGTCTTCATCAACCCAGAGCTACATAAAAAGGTAAATCCTTCCACTTGTGAAAGTAATGTGGTGGTACACTCAAAGACAGGTTTGTTGTATGGTATTTTCATATCCATGACAGTCTGGGAAGGTCATTTACTTCTCCATGCCTCATTTTCCCCTGCATATCAGAAAATTTCCAATATACTGAGTATTTTTGAGTCTTGGACATGCAGTGTCACAACATTTATGATGATGTAAAGTAGTAACATTAGTTGTGTTTATTCTAACAGCCACAGCTTATGCTGTTCTTGATGTTGAATGGTGTAGCATAGCTCGTGTCCATGTATCTGAACCATTTTGCCCACTCAAATAAAGTGTCTGCATCCAAACTACCTGTTGGGAGCCATTCCTGGCTTGTGCTGGCTCTTGTCCAGCGCTGGGGATCTCCTGGGAGAGTTTTATTTGACACAGGCTAGAGCCATGCCCAGGACTGTGCCAATGATGTGAACTGCTGTGGAGCAATCACTTTGCCTAGGTCACTGCACAGATACAGACTTCTTGTCTGTGCTACAGGAAACACTTCACTGTGCCTTGCTCAGAAAGACACCCACATCTTCTGGTGTCTCCCCTGAGCCACAGCATTTCCATCCTCTAAAGTGCTGCTGTAGTGTTTCAGGGTACTAGCTAGGGTCAACCTTACAAGCCTTTTAGAGCTATTCAGAGAAGTGAGTTGGGAAGTCTGGGAGGTTTATGAGGTTGCTAGCATGGGACAAATGCATGGCCAGTAGCAGAGCTGGAGTGGACGTTTGCACCCAAAGGTTGTAACTGTCTTGCACCTTCATTCCTTGCCTTTCAGAGGCTGACCTTGGACAGTCTGACTGACACAAACAGCGTAGTCACCGATGGCAGAAGCCTGAAATCTGTAACGCGCTCCTCTTCCTTGAAAAGCTCAGCTGCCACCCACGAAACCTCAAACGTGGCCTTGTGTGAGGTAGGTAGGGACCTTGTGCAGCCTTCCCCCACTGCTTCTGGTCACTGAGCTGCTCAAGTGAGGAAGGTCTTGGGCCGCAGTATTCTGGGTGCCATGATTTGAATACCACTGATGTACCCTAAGGGTGAAAATAGGTTACTCCCAAACATGAACATACCAGTGTTTAAGGTGATTCTACTTCAACCTTTACCCTGACACTTGAAGTCATGTGGGGTGCTGGTATTTGATACCCATACATAGTATTGCCAGGTCTGGTGCCTGTTAAAGATGTCACCGTCCAAAGGCACCATGAAGAACCGTTCTTACAAGACAGCTTTTAGGTGGTGACATCTCTAATAAGGACCTTTCTTACAAGGCAGGATCTAAATACACAGAATAAGTCTATCAAATTTCCCTCTGTGACAGTAGGACCGTATGAAGTTTAAGCAGAGGCAAAGGCCAAGAACACTCACCCCATCTGTCAGTTCTTTCCTAAAAACACAGCTTTTTGAAAAAAAAAAATCGCATGATAATTTTTCCAGAAAAGGAGAAAAATAAAGTGGATTATTATTGACAGAGAAAAACTCTGTATGGAGTTACTTTCCTTTTTAACCAATTTATCATTGTTTATCAGATACTAATACATCTTCCAGGTATGAAGTTGTGATCCAGGTGAAGGTCCTTGAAGGGTTATCAAACATTGGAACAGGTTGCCCCGAGAGGTGGTTGAGTTGCCATCCCTCGATGTGTTCAAGCATCACTTAGATGTGGTGTTGGGGGATATGGTCTAGGGGTGAGCTTGTAGTTCATTGGTTAATGGTTGGACACAATGATCCCAAGGATCTTTTCCAACCTAAATGATTCTGTGATTCTGTCCTGCCTCACACTGGTTTTTGAGGATTTGCTATGGATATCCTGCACTCAGGTGCAGAATGGAAAGAATCCATTACTGCCAAGAACATTGAAAATCCCTAACCACTTTCAAAGTCAAGGATCTGGAGTTCAGACCTAGGTCCCAATGTTAGCTGTTGCTCAGAGACTTGTTCTATCATTCACCTAACTCTGTTGTGGACAGGGAGACTGGGTGTGGCTGAAAAAATTTGAGACGGGAGCAGTTCACAAGCTGCGGCAAAGCTCCACCAGCATCTTGAGGAAGGTAGGAACAGGGTATGATGGGACATTTGGAGGGAAGGTTGCTTGGGGGACTTCTTCAGCTGTAGGGTATTATTATTCTCCTTGTCATCTGTTTATCTGTTGAACCATTCGTCATGGCTGTCAGTGAGTCTTGCCCACTGAAACCTGGTGGAACGGGCTACGCAGAATTGGCATTTGACAGACTTACCAATGACCCAGGTGCCCATGTCAGCAGCTTGCAAGACCCCACCTTGGACTTGCCACCTCAAAGCTGGTGCAATGATGAATGTACAAGTCCCATAAGTGACCTTGTCTGCAAAGACAGAGTGCTTTGGAGGAAATAATTTCTGCCTGTGACAGGGCAGAATGATGCACTAGGAGCTATTTTCATGTGTTATTTGTTGACAGTATGACACAGACACAGTTGTGCATTTCTCTGGCATTTCCTTTGTGTCTTCTGCTAGGATGTCGCTTAGACGTTTACTCTTAGTCTTCAATTTTATTATTATTGTTAAGTGACAAGCAAACACATTTATTTTCCAAATTCAAGGCCATTAGTTGTTGGCAGCAACTGCTAACATAGGAGTGTCGTTTTTATGCATATAAATATATCAAATTTCACAGGCATGTGTCCAAGGGCACCATTGATGGATGACTTTGGATCCTCCAGACATGGTATTGCTTTCCAAAACAGATCAGAACTGGAGCAACACTCCACATGCTGAACTCAATTTACCCCAGTGAAGCCATTTTGTCCTAGTGAAAGATTCAATCCAGCCTGTCTAAAGAAAAACAAATTTCTGAATAGTTTGCCTTTGCAATCTTGTTTTCTTTGTCTTAATGGACAAACTATGAAAAACAAAGCTTTAAAAGAGTGTAGGATAGCTGAAAATAAGCAGCAAAGAGGTTGTTTTCCTTGTGCAAAAGACTGGGGTACAAAGATTATAAGGACGTCTAATGATATAAAGAAGCTGCTGAGCAGATGTCTGCCTGACTTGGCCTTGATGTAACTCACTGTCTTGTTTCAGATGAAAGATCTGCGTCATGAAAATGTGAATCTGTTCCTGGGATTTTTCTCTGACTGTGGCATCTTTGCCATAGTGACAGAGTACTGCTCCCGAGGAAGTCTGGAAGACTTGCTGAGAAATGAAGACATGAAACTGGATTGGATGTTCAAGTCCTCTCTCGTGATGGATCTAATTAAAGTAAATACATTGCTCCTGCTGAGGCGTGACTTGCATGTGACTTTTATATGGACATATATTTCATCCAGAACTTTGGGATTTTTACAGAAATGCAGGGAAACCCAGTGTGAATGTAATTATATCAGTATACAGGGTCTTTAATGGAAACCTCTTGTTTTGTTACCATCTGAGAGAAGTGCTGCTTGAGGTAATAAGACTACATCCACACAGTAGGATGAGAGATAAAAGCTACACACCAGGCTAGAACTGATCACCTAGAACAATTAATTTGATGACAAATTCATACTTTCCAAAGGCCCTTTCTTGTCATAAATCAGAAATGCATCCAGCATAGAACCAAACTGTAGTCATCCCCTGTCACGGTATGGCTACAGAAAAAAGTTCACACACTTCCAGTCATGTCCCTTGGTTTTTTATCCCACCAACGGTGAAGTACCAATATGAAGCAGGTGGCCTACAGAGGGTAGACTAACAGAAGTATTCTTACAGCCCATGATCCATCTTCTGATTCTCCTTGAGGGAGCTGGGTCAGGGTATCCAGCTCTTAATGGCTTTACTTGACCTTACCACAGGGTACCACTTGTGCGCATCTTCTTAACCTTGTCTAAAATTACAGTTCCTGAGTGCAGTGACTCCTAGGGCTGCAGAGGGAGACGTTTGACTTTTCCTAAACCTGACAGTCTTTCCAGTATTATTGTAGGGTGCAGACAGATCAATTTGTGTCCTAATAAATTTCTGAACTTTTCCCAGTTTCTTGGGTTGATCAGCACTTCATTTGACATAGAGTCAGTGCCCTATCTGATGACATCTAAGGTGACAATTTGGCTTGGTGTCTTTGAATGCTGATGAATAATATAAGGCATAGACTTAATCTTTTCTACGTTTTCTAGGGAATTAGGTATTTGCATCACCGAGATTTTGCCCATGGACGTCTCAAGTCTCGTAACTGTGTTGTGGATGGACGGTTTGTGCTGAAGATAACTGACTATGGTTATAACGAGCTCTTAGAAGCACAGAAATGCCCGTATATTCCGCCACCTCCAGAAGGTAGGTGCCATAGGGAAACTTTTTTTTTTTTTTTTTTAAATATTTGTCCATTGATTTAACAGATGCTTGTTCTAACACAATTGCAGGCTGGTGACCACATAAGAATTTATGTGCGCAATCTCATGACATCTAGTTACCTGTACACAACGCATCACAGGAAAGGATAAGCAAAGCTTTTTCAGACTTCGTGAAAGTGAAGTGAATAGTGGAGTATAATCATAAAGAAAGAAGATTTTTTTCTAAGCAGTGGCAGAACTTAAGCTTGTCAGAGTTGGAGATGAATTTAAGTGCCCTTGAAATATGATCAATCCGAAATTTCTGTGATAGATGGAATTGGCTTCACATCCTCAGCACCAAGCCTATATTTCAGGTTTTAGGTTAACCCAAATGCAAAGAGCCTTGTTTTGTAAAATCAAGCCATCTTAAACACAAGATGATACAGGCCTCTGAAATAGGTCCTCTATATGCCAGTCATGAAAAGGTGCCACATGACATTCCCACCACTTAGGGACAGTATTACATGGGACCAGGTCTGGGGACTTTGGTAGAGTTTCTTTCTCCTGGCCTTTGCCTTGGTGTTCCACTGGTATTCCACTTTATTCTTGAAACCTAGTTTCAAGTAGCATGTGCTGTTTTGATTCTTCTCTCACAGGATCTGGTTCCTACACAATTCCATTGTCTCAGATAGGGCAGCTGCCAGAAGGCCTTCTTCTCCTCCCTTACAAAAGTTATATATATATTGTAATAGCTGAAATGTTCCTTATTCCCATTACTCAGAATGCACAGTTACCAGGGTAACAATATCCCGGCTTGAAGAAGATTCATTTGTTGATGAGGCTGGGTATGTTTTATAACTGTGTCTTTCTTCACTTGAACTATTGGATTATAAAGACTGATTGTACTTCAAACTGCCACAAACTACTTTTACAGAAAATACTTGCATCTAAGAAGAACTACAGAATATATCTTATTCACTGTTGCTTTGTAAAAGAGCAACAACAGTAATAAGAAATCACCAATGTTTTGTCTGATGTTTTCAAGCAAAAAAAAAAAAAGTTTGGCAATGGTGGGAAGACCTCTTATGTAGATGTTCAAGGCCGGTGTTTTGGCATGTAAATTGTTGGAATATCAATTTTTTTTAAAAAAGGTAGAGTGAAATTTGGAAATTTCTTTTTTTTTTTTGTCAGGATAGAAGTATTTCTAACACATCACAAGAAATAAAAGATTACTGACCTAGTAGATAATGAAGTACATTCCAACCTTTTCTCAAATGGCTGAAATGATGTGTTTATTTAAATGCTTAATTTGCGATAATCTGAGCTCAAGTGTAAGAAATGTGACACTCTTGATTTTTTAGAATTACTCTGGACAGCTCCTGAGTTACTGCGGGACCCAGATATGTGCAGAAAAGGCACATTCAAAGGGGACATTTACAGCTTTGCAATCATCCTACAAGAAGTCATTGTTCGGGGTCCACCATACTCCATGTCAGAGCTCTCAGCTGAAGGTAGGCTACTATTTCAGTACTTTTTTAAGGCTCTCAGAAAAACATCTGGCCAATACCATTGGGTAAAATACTTGTATGGAAATAATGTCCAAATCCCATGACTTTTCCCAGTGACAAAAGGCTGTTTTCAACAAAACATCTATAAGCAACATCAAAATGTATAGTTCTGACCACAGCCGCAGTATGCGATTCATCACCATCAGTGGGGTGGGGCTCTGGGTAGCCTCCAAGATGCTTTGGAGCTGGCCAGCAGTCAGACCCCTGCAGCACCTCCAGTTCCTTGTCAAAACTTTGACTTTTTATCATGATGTGGAGTAAAACCTGAGGCAGAATTTCCAATAGCTTGGAAACTCCTTTGCTTCCCACTCACAGGCCCTTTTTTCTACATCATGGGGGATGAGGTTTTTGAATGGGACCCCTTGCCAGCATCCTGTTTTGACACCTGCCTATCTATTTTTCCTTAATTATGCCCCCAGTTAAAGAAGTCCTCTGTTCAGCAGAGATCAAAGTGATACCTCATGGCCCTGTTGACATATGGATTGTATTAGAAATAGGTGGATTGTATTAAAAATAACAAATACGTGAACTCCTTAGGGCCTGCTCATGGTACGACTCTCAGTAGTTCAAACTGTGTTGTCCATGCATAGATAGATCAGACACACTTCAGTCAGGGTGAGGTCACAAGCACTTGGAATAGGGAGGGCCTGAGTACAATCAATACAGAGTTGATTTCAGTGAAAGCCCATTCTCAACACGTTTTAAGCTAGACAATCACCAAGTGGGGTATGACCATTCAGTATCTGCCTGTCCAGCACTTGGAAAAATGGGGCCCTGACATTGCTGCTCCCCAAACTGCTGCAACAATGTAAGAACAATGATGATTATGATGTAATCTTCTCTGTCATTCAGAGCTTGACTTATGATGTAGCCTATGAGGTAATTAGCAGGTGACTCCCCACCTAGTCCCCATGGGGAGTCTCCAGTAAATGTTGCACGTGGTGCATTCTGGTTTTCTGACTTGGTAAAATGATTAATTTCTACTAATTGAGTCCTAATCTTCAAGGAGCTTCCACTCACGGTGTGAACTTTAAAATCACTTGGGGAAGGCATTTCCCCTTGGCTGCCTCCGGAAATATTTGAGCCAGGTGCTTTGTTTAGTTCATTTGGTGGAGACTGGTGGGATGAGCCAAAGAGCTTTAAAGGGAACTGTCAACACTGAAAAGATTTGGGTGCTTTCAGTAACAGCTGTGGAAATGCTGGGCTTCTGCCAGGAAGAGCGTGGCTTTCACTCCCTTTGACTGCTCTGCACTACACAAAATGACACCTTCAAATACAATCACTTCAGGTTTTTTTAGCAAGAAGATACTGTTCCACCTTACAAACCCCACATTTCCTCCAGGATATTCTTAACAAGTAATACCTAAACTGAATTCAGGGTTGGATTCAGAAATCACACTCCTTTGTCTGTGCTTCAGCTGTCAACGAATCCTGCAGCTCCGCTCCTTCCATGTAGTGCTGTTTTATCTAAAACACACAAATTCAGGGACTGACTTGTCAGAGTCTGACAGCCAAAGCTCAGCTCACTATTAGTCTTATTTCACCTCTGGATAGGAAGTCACTTCCCAGATGTTGTTTTGAACCCAGGCTTTCTCCCTTGAAATACTTTCCACTGTCTCCATTCCCATGAACCTCCTACATATTGGTTCCCAGTTAATGACGAAGCATCAGAGGCTGGTATCCTTCCAGTCTGGGCTTGGCCATAACCCTCTGCTCTCTTAGAGGGCTGCAGATCCTAATGGAGACAAACAGAGGCAATTTCATTAAATACAAGCCTGCAGGCTCACAGAACCATCTGTCACACAAGTTTCCCCATCCAGCCACTTTATTTCTCACAACCTAGATCTCCAGGGACAAGAAGGCAGATTAATCTCTTTTATATCCTCCAAGAGACTCATGGCAGAGGAAAGCAGAAACCCCCAGTTTCATCTGACACATCCATTGGGTAGTGAGGAGTGATGGCTGAAGGGAAAAGCAAGGGACAGATGATAAACTCCAAGTCCTTTGCCCCGACCAAGACCCTCCATCTCACAACATGTTTCTCATTCTTCTCTCTGCCACAGAAATTATAAAGAAAGTGAAGAAGCCCCCTCCCCTGTGCCGTCCAAGCATAGCTCCTGAGCTGGCCCCCCTGGAGTGCATCCAGGTAATGAAGCAATGCTGGGGTGAAGCCCCCGAACGACGTCCAACCTTTGAGGAGGTATTTCATAAGGTCAGTGAATAGAGCAGCAGGTGCAATCCTTTGCACTTGGCAGAAAAGCGTGGGTTGTTTTCTTTACCTGAGCCTTTAAATAGTGATTGAATGAGTCCCAGAGCACTAGTCTTGCCTTTGCTTTTGAATTATGTTATGGTTGATGATGTCTGGCTTACACCTTGTCCTGAACTTGGTCTGCTGATGACACCACCATGTGAGGTGTGAAGTGGGCTGGGCATGGCCCTGGTGACTTCATATTTGCAGTGTACCTGCACAGATGGTCTCATGGAGATCAAAGATCTGTAAATTATGATAGCACCTTCAGATCAATATGAGTTTCGATTGTCTAAACTATTTAAAAAGTGATTAAAAAGGAAATTTCACCAATGGCTGTTAAACACAAAAATACAACTTTTGTCATAGAAGGTCTCTGAACTGCATATTGATGGAGGCTGGGAGCATATCCCAGGGAAATATGACTGTAACTGAGCCCTCTGTGAGCATCTTTCCCAGACATCTGCTACTGGCCAGTATTATGGATAGGTACCATCAAAATAAAGCCCTTGTCTGATCCAGCAGCACTGTTCCTATGTTCTTATAAGGTCACAATAGCTATCCCAGTATCCATAATTTTTACCTTTCACTTCTATGAAACTCTGAATAATTTTACACCCATTTGACTCCACTATTAAGCCTAAGTTTCTTAAACCACAGATAATCCAAATGGTCCAGAGGCTCAAATTCAGGTCAGGAGGAGAAAGTACAACTTGATGAAGAGTTGGGGATGGGAGGTGGCAGTACATATACACACCAGTGTGCAAAGATGGATTTAAGATTAGGAATATAGAAGTAGGTTGCAAGTGTTGTTAATGGCCTGAAATTTGCACCTCTGAATGCAAAGGGCTGCCAGTTATCCTAGGGATTAGTCATAGGATAAATGAAGGTGCAAATTTGCAGCATGATAGGACTTCATAACAACTCACATACATGTTGTCATCTCATGGAAGGTGGTGTTTCACTTAACCCTCCCTGAAAGTTCAGAGAGGAGCAACATACTCCTGGGCAGCTTCCATAGTTATTGATGCAAGTTCACCCTCTAGTTTGGCTCTTTGCTTTGTTGTTGAACTCTTGCCACTGACAAAGCCAGTCTTTGGCATTGAAGACACATTGAATAACTGTTTGCTTTATGTTCCTTTCCAAACTTGTAGTGCTACAACGGTGTAAAGAGATAGAAAAATAACTCTCCATTTTGATTTTCCAGTTCAAAACCATCAACAAAGAGAAAAAGACCAATATCATTGACTCAATGCTCAGGATGCTTGAACAGTATTCAAGCAACCTGGAAGATTTAATCAGGGAGAGGACTGAAGAGCTAGAGATTGAAAAACAGAAGACAGAAAAACTACTGTCACAAATGCTTCCCCCGTAAGTACTGGTATTTTAGATGGGAAAAGAATCCCATAGCTAGAATGGACAAAACTGTTCCCCTGAAGTAAGCAAGATTGCAGCGCTTACCTCCAGTTTTGGCAAGAACCTTCCAATCAAAGTAAGGAGCTTTAATCAGTGCTTGTTAAAGCCATATAGAATTTTCTAATTAGGGGAGGATCTTTTGAGCGCAGTAGGAAAAGAGTGTCTCAGCTTTTGGTCATGAACTACAAAAGGGTTTCTTCCCTGTCATCTTTCCTCTTGTTGTTACTTCAGATCAGTGGCAGAAGCCCTCAAGACTGGTGGCACTGTGGAGCCGGAGTATTTTGATCAGGTGACCATATATTTCAGTGACATTGTGGGTTTCACCACCATTTCAGCCCTCAGTGAACCCATTGAAGTAGTTGACCTTCTGAATGACCTTTACACGCTGTTTGATGCTGTTCTTGGAAACCATGATGTTTACAAGGTGAGGAGTACCTGGGGATGAGGCTCAAACTGCCTGTGGGTCAAACACTCTCGTAGTTTTATTCTGCATCTCTTTTCCACCTTTTTAAATTTATCTATTTATTAATGTAATGGTATTTACTAGGTGGAGACAATTGGTGATGCCTACATGGTTGCCTCAGGGCTCCCAAAACGGAACGGAAACAAGCATGCAGCTGAGATAGCCAATATGTCCCTGGACATCCTTAGCTCGGTGGGGACATTCAAAATGAGACACATGCCAGACATCCCTCTCAGGATACGAATTGGGCTGCACACAGGTAGGCAGCTGCACTCGCCCACACCTGAACATCAAAGAACTCCTTTGCAATTGTATTTCCAGCTTTGAATGTTTTCTCCCTGATGGCCCCAAAACAAGCACCATTAGAAAATGCTTTAAATATTCCATAGCAACAAGGGCATGAAAATAGACACACAAGCCCCAAAGAGGAAAATATCTCAGTATCATCTGTGGGAGAAATTGTGTATTATGTTGTAGTCAGGAGCTACATCAGACACATTGGTCACAGGGGTTTTGTTGTAAGAGAGGTTCTTTGATGTGCCATAGGATCTTCACCAGTGTGATGGGGAGACATCCAGTGATGCCTTTGCAACTTTGTTCAGAAATGAAAAAGCACAGAAAAATAGGCATACAGAGTGAAAGAATGAAAAGGTTGGGGAGATTTATTACAGGTAGGAAGTAACTGGAAGAATATGGAGTAGAGCTACTAAGAAAATGTCATGTTATAAAAAAAGCAAGTTACCTCTAATGTAGAAGACATAATTTGTTCAATTAATAGAAAAGTGGATTGATTAAAAAGAAAAGAGGAAAGTGTTTTTTTAATATACTAAGTGCAATTAAACACCAAAACGAAACCAAAAAAAAACCCCTATAGGACTGCAGTCATATAAGCAAAAGTATGACTGGGATTTTAAATGGAAGAGATGTTATTTGCTGTTATCATAGAATCAATATTTTTAGAAGAAATATTAACCTTCATGTTTGTATACCATAAATAACGTTTCCTCAGCTGTTTGTCACCAGACTTTTTGCATCTTCCTCTAAAGTACCAGTACTGCCCATTGTGGGAAGCCGAACAATGAGTAAGATTGTCCAGGAGTCTGATCCAGTATTACATGGATTTTTATCCTTCTGCCTATCTGATAATGCCCACATTTTTGCAGCTTTAGCATGCAAGTGTTTTACAGAAGTCAAGATCCCAGTCCCTGTTGTCCACATCAGGAAACAAGAGTAGGGAAAAGGAAGTATCTCACCCATAATATCCCAAGAACAGAGCTGTGACTTGGTAGAGTTAAAATCAACATTTTATATCTCCTAGACCATATAATTTCTTCTTTTGGGATTATCTCTGAATATTCATATCCCTGCTGTTTTCTTTGCTGTTCAGGGGTCTTAGCTGGCCCTTAACACAAGTCAGAAGTGTTAAGGAATGATCGTAAGAGCACTGTGGGTTTTATTCTGTGGCGGAAATTAGATGAAACTATGTCCCCAGCTAGTCTTGCCTAGAGCAGGAGTCTCTGGAGCACCAGCAGCACATTTTCAACACAGAAAAAAAGAAATTTGTTGTGCAACATCTGCTGTTGCCTGTTGACTGCAGTTCTGCAGTGCATCTTCCATGCACCCAGCCAAAAATCTATCCCTAGGTGATGTGTGTGAGGGTTAGTTACATTTTTTTTTCTTGTTTTTATAAACTCTGGATATCTGGAAAGCAGTGTTGATATGAGCCATTGTGTAGGGTGTGAGAGGAAGAGGGGGAGGATTTGATGTTTTCTTTCTAAAGGAGATTAAGCCAGATCTTGTTTTGCACAGATCTGGCAACGTCATGCTGTCATAGGAGCAGCCAGAAATACATACTCCAAAGCAAATCAACTCTCTGAGACACCAAGCTGACAGCAGTGTTTGATTAACCCTAGACCTTGTTTCTCCTGAGGAAAGAGGCATCAAGAGGGAATCACCAGCATCGTGAAAGCACTGGGGGAGAGGAGGGCTTGGCTAACACTTTCACTGTTCTGGAAAGGATGGAGAATGGGTGTGAGCACCAGTTTTGCAAGCCAAATGCTCTCTGGAAACTGGTGCCAAAAAGAGCTTGTGATCCTCTCTCTGAAAAAGCAGTAAATGCCTTTTGGGCATGGACTGCCTATGTCCCTCCAATCCCAATGGAGAGACACACCTCTTGTAACTTCAGCTGGCCCATGCCCATGGTCTGCCTGTGACAATGCTTTGGTAAGGTGAAGAGGACAAGAAGACCAGTGTTTGACCTGTAGCTTCTCCCCTGCTTTAAATGAATCCTGGAATCTTGGCTCTCCTCTCTTGATTTGACTGCCTGTCCAGAAAAACTCAGCTGACTCAGCTGTTTCCATGCCGCCCATGTCTGGGCTGGAGCTGGACAGTCAGGGAGGGCAGTGATGAGGAGACAGCTTTCTCCATGGAGGCTGAAAGGTTCTGTTTATCAGTCAGGCTCTCTGGCAGGCAGCCCTACACTTCAGTTAAGCTTATTAACCTCTGCAGCACTGTTGCAGGCTGTTGCAGAGTCTTATCCAGTATGGTTCATTAACTGACCCTGCAAGCTCTGGCAGAGAGCTATTTCAAAACAAACCATCAAACCTGTATAATTAAACATCTAGGCTGTAACATTATCATCACAAGGTATCTGTTTTCCTCTGAAACTTGTTACTGTGGGAGATTTATCAGTGGAAATTTTTGTTAGCCCTTTGCTGGAGCTGTCTAGACAAGGGGGAACACACACAGACAGCAAAGGCAGCAAGTGAATTAACTCTTGGATGTTTTCAATGTGGAGAAGTCCTTTGGGCATGCTTACACTGTAGGGTTGGTTTTGAACTAATAACTTGCTGCAACATGAGGACAGGCTTAAAAGCAGAAAGACAGTAGCTCTGCCTAAAAAATCTTGCCTCTCAGAGGTTGTGAGCTTTACAGAAATGATTGGATGACTGCACTGACTGAGTAGGAACCCTAAATTTAGGCAGCCATGTGGAGGTCTTTCCAAGGGTGTTAAGGAGCCTACACTCTTTTTGTGGTTGGTGGAGAACTGGTGGACACGTAAGTGGGCTCTGGAGATATATCCAGGTGCAGGAGTGGAAAGGTTCTCATGGCTCGGTTGACTGCACTGGCTTGGCTTCCACTGACTCCATTAAGACCTCAGCTTCCTACATTTGTGTTTCTTAAAATGGAATCAAAACCTCCTCAGTGGGAGCTGTTTTTCTGACAAGAACCACTTTGTGTCCTTGCAACACCTATTACAGAAAGACCTTTGATCCTTACTGAGATTTCTGAGTGGAAAAGCTTTCTTAGGAAAAGATTTTACTGAAGCATGAATTAGAAAGTCTCCAACAGGACCCTTTTTAATGCGTATGTCACCATTAAGTGTGCATACATTAAGGACCATTTTGGTAAGCATTAGGTCCTTGACTCAGTAGTATCAATAGTGCTTTTAAAGTGCCTATAGACTAAACCCTGCAAAAATTCCTCTAGTGGATATAGCTCCACTGCTGAAGAGCTTGAGCGAAATTAGTGAGTACTGATAAGGATGGGAATTAAATTAGAAGAGATTCTGAGGAGCAGCATCTTATCCAAGGTTGCATGGCACACCGGCAGTAAAAAATTCTAAATATTAAATCAAGTTTTCCTGACCTCCAGCAGTCCCTGCATGCTGTGCTTGATGCAGACATGCTGTGTAAGTCCTTGTAACATTTTTGGCATGAAGCATTATTCCTCCTTTGGTTTTTTTTCTTAATCTTTAAGCAAGCAATACTTCTTCAGGTATGAGTTAAAATCTATTTTACCTCTCAGTCTGCAGCCTTTGTAAATTATATTAAAATCCTGTACTTTGACTCTGCAGGAATAACTTTTCAGAGGTCACTTGCATGGCTTTCAGCTATGGAGTTTAATTGTTCTTACGATGTATCTGAAAACTATATCAAGCACCAGTTTTTGTAACTAAGAAGGCTAAAATCACAGCAAAATAAGAAAAGCAACTGATCGCTTCTAAATTAGGCTACATTTTTTTAATTGTTATTTTTATTATATTAAAAAATACAACAAACTAACAAACCCACAACAATCCACCAAGCATTTTAACCTACAACTTTTTATATTTTGAAAAACCTTACCTATAGCAATATTTCACATACTGATGATGATGTACTGTTCACATCTCCTGTAACCTTGCATCAAAAGAAAAGTTCTAGACATCAGTTTTGCTAAATCTTAATCCAGAAGGATCATGAAATTGAAAAGGCAGGCAGAGCCTGGAAAGACAAATGGCATAAATGCTTCCAGTGGAAAATACACAGAGGCCTGTCTTTTCTCTGGAGGAAGCTCCATATCTCCTTACATTGCTGAGTGAATTCTCTTGTTCTGTTTGGTTCTTGGGATTTGGTTTTGTTTGTTTGTTTGTTTTGTGGGTTTTTGTGTTTGGTTTGGGGTTTTGTGTGTATGTGTGTGTTTTTGGTTGGTTGTTTGTTTCGTTCTATTTTGCAAGCCTGATATTTTAAATTGTGGGTGATGAAATTTAGCATCTCACCCTTCAGAGCATCTCTGTGTATGCATGTTCGTGTGAATCCTGCACACATACCTCTCCCTGAGAACTTGGCACTGGTTCTTTGGGAGCTACTTTGTAAGGGAGTGGATCTAATTTAAAGAATGAGAAAGAGGAAAAATAAACAGCGTTTTTTTTGGCTAGACAGGCAAAATAATGATGTGTTCCTTTCCAAGGAGGGGACACAGGGTGGTCCAGTGTTCTGCCAGCATCTCTAGACTTCCAAGCCTGATTTCCAAACCTGTTTCTCTAGGACATAAGGCATGTCACAGGATCTGAACTTTAGTTTTCTCAGATGGTAAAGGAGGTCTTTTTAAAATGAGGTTACAATAGTCCTTGAGCTTCCATGAACCCTGAACAAATTTATTCCAGATGTTGGTGGACTGAGGTCCTACCACAAAACACCCTTCTCAGGCATAAACCACCAATGTGCAATCCAGAGCAATGCTTAGTTTTTCATTGCAAGCACCAAGGCCAATGAGATCTTTAAAACCCTTCTCCTGTATTCCCAAACAGTTTTTGAATATCAGAGGAGAGATTAAGATTTGTTTGTTGGTAAGCCTCTTAATTTGTGCATTACCATCTGGGCTTCACAGAAAATGTGTCTTTCAGGGCCTTGTGTGGCAGGCGTGGTGGGTCTTACCATGCCGCGGTACTGCCTGTTTGGAGACACGGTGAACACGGCATCACGAATGGAGTCCACGGGACTGCGTGAGTATTTGGGGCAGTCCTTGGTGTGGGTGGTTGAACCAACTTCTCAACAAAGATGAAGGAATGTATGTCTTTAATTATAAACATTGCAACTGAATAAGCTCTGAAGGGCCAAATCAAATGACAAAGTTCAAAGTGGAGGTCATCAGCTTTTCTATCATAAGTCAAATCTTAAGGCCCTGCCTTCCAGCAATGGTTCTCTGATTTGGATCCCATGAACCAAAATGAACATGAATCTTTCCCTAGATTTTCCTACATGGGTTGGATCTTGCTTTCTGTCAGTACTGAGAACCCTTAATTCAGAGCTGTTCTTGCACAGTAAAATAGAATCATAGAAAGTTTTGGGTTGAAAGGGACCTTTCAAGGTCATCTAGCCCACTCCCCACTTCAGTAAGCAGTGACACCTGCAACTAGAGCAGGTTGCTCAGAGCCATGTCCAACCTGACTTTGAATGTTTCCAGGGATAGGTCTTCTACCACCTTCTACCCAGAGGGGAAAGGTGTTGGGCCAGTGGTCCAACAACAGTAATGGATCAGTGTTCCACCACCCGCATTGTAAAATATAAGGCATTAATCTGTCATGGCCAGTACCTGTCAATGATTGAAGCACATGTGGGAACTTCTTCCATCATGCTAGAAAGACAGAAAAACAGACCACATGCAATGATGTCTTGCGACATGAAGGACATAATTTGCTATGTCTTCTTTTATCAGCAATAACAACTCAACAAAGAAGTGCTGGCAGCTCCTAACAAAATATTTAAGCTTCCCTTCCTCTTCAGGTTTCTTGATGTCTCCCTTGATGGGTTGTTGTTCATGCTGTTTTTCCCTCAAGGTCTTGCTTTTTTGTTTATTTTTCCCCTGAGGCTTCCAGTTATAAAAGCGACAGTCTCCATGCACAGAGACAATAACTTCAGAAGACAAGACAGCTGGTCTCTCAGCTGTCCATGGCTGGAAATTCTAGACATGTAAAAAGAGCTGATGGGGAAAAAACATTTACCTTCCTTTTAGTTCTCTGCGTACGCAAATTTTCCTTTTGTTTCTGTCCTTGGCTAAGACATGGATATGTGAACCATAGCTGTTGAACTGTGGATGGCGTAGTGGAGAGCTGGGAACAGCAGTGTCAGCTCCCTGGATGTGTTTTGAATTTGCTTTTGATGTTCAGGTTGTCAGTGAAAGTTGGTTCCTAAAGGCAACATCTTATACATTTTAATTCTTGACCTCTGATGTCCCTTTTGGTATTTTGGTATTTTATTATGGCTAGTTTACAAACTACACAAAGTCTGTGATAATGAATATTAAAATCTTGAGGTCTCATCAGGCTAGAAATGTATTGCAGTATGTATACCATGATCAAACTTTTTCACTCCTTCATACAGTCCTCACATTTCTTGATTAGACTAATTAAGCCTAACAATTAGGCTAGTCATTAATTAGGGAACATTGCCTTTCTTGTGGTTATGGCTGGCTTATTTTAAGAAGCATGCATTGTATTTGGAAAACAGTGGAAAAGAAGAAATGCTCTGAAAGCAGATTTCTAATACCAAGGTAGATATTTGAAGAATCTCAAGGTTTAGACTCCTGGATGTGCAAAGTCCCACTAACTGGAAACAGTGGGAGCACTGCAGATACAAGATTATCATTGTATATTAATAGAAATATATATAGATACACAGTAATAGGAAAATTGTAGGTTAATGTCACAGGAAATGAAGCTCGAAGATGTGTGGTCTTCCTCTGCTTATTTGAACTGATGTTCTTTTTGATTATTCTGCAAGAAAAAAATTAATTAGTCTCGCATCCTTTAAGAGGAAAAGGAATGTGGTTGACATACTTGAAATAAAAGCTCAACAAAAACAACAACAAAGAAAACTAGTTTGGGGAAAAAATGTTTTAGAAACACTTCCTGGCTTGTTCACACCAGTAGAACAACAAAAAAATTTCTGACAGAGGTGATTTTGCCCCTCTAGTCTGCACTGGTGAGACCTCACCTGGAGTTCTGTGTCCAGCTCTGGAGCCCTCAACACAGGAAGGACATGGACCTGTTGGAGCGGGGCCAGAGACAGTCCACAAAAATCATCAGAGGGCTGGAGCACCTCTCCTATGAAGACAGTCTGAGAGAGTTGGGGTTGTTCAGCCTGGAGAAGAGAAGGCTCTGGGGACACCTTATAGCAGCCTTCCAGTACCTGAAGAGGACCTACAAGAAAGTTGGAGAGGGACTGTTTACAAGGGCATGTAGTGACTGGACAAGGGGCAATGGTTTTAAACTGGAGAAGGGTAGATTTAGATTGGATGTTAGTAAGAAGTTCTTTACTATGAGGGTGGTGGAACACCATAACAGATTGCCCAGGGAGGTGGTAGAGTGCCCATCCCTGGAAACATTCTATGAGTCCAAATTTCAGTGAGTTCCAGAAATGTCTGTAAAAGAAACTGGGGAGATCAGAACTTAATAAAGACAGAAATCATGGAATCATAGAATAATTTAGATTGGAAAATACCTTTAGGATCATTGAGTCCAACTGTTAACACAGCACTGCCAGGTCACCACTAAACCATGTCCGTCAGCACTGCATCTACATGTGCTTTATACCCCTTCATGGATGAGGACTCCATCACTGCCCTGGTCAGCCTGGGCCAGGCCTTGAAAACCCTTGTGATGAAGAGATATTTCCTAACATCCAACATAAACCTCCCCTGGTGCAACTTGAGGCCATTTCCTCTTGTCCTATAGCTTGTTACTTGGGAGAAGAGACCGATCTTCACCTTTGTCCTTTTTGTTCATAGACAATGGCAACTCTGATGGAATCAGTTACTGAAAAACCCAGGTGGATTGATATACAGAGACGCATTTTTGTTATCTCCCTTTACAAACTCCACCTCTCTGCTCTTCATCCCAACTTTCAAGTGACTTTGGTTGTCTGGATCGGGACAGTTGGCTATTTTTCTTTCCTTTCTTGTTCCCCAGTTAGGCTGTAGCAACAAAAGTGTCATTTTTGATTCTAGCTGTCAACGTTGCTGAAAAAAACTTTTACCATGTTTATTAAGAGCTGGACTTCTACACTTAGAGTGTTTGGTGTCTTTCTCCAGGAAGTCCCCAGTGTAGATCTCCTCTCACCATGTGCTCATTACAGCCCTACTTGGAAAGATCCATCCATCAGCATCAAACTCTATGTAGAGGAGCACCACACAGCTACACCAGCTACACACCTGCATGCTTTGGAACATTTTTCCTTGCCAGTATGAAGCAGTGGGGAATTCCAGTGTGTGTGCAGCATAGTGATGCAGTTGTTTTGCTTTCCATTCCCAGCTTACAGAATTCATGTCAGCCAAAGTACAGTGGATACGCTTCGGAGTCTAAATGAAGGCTATGAAATCATACCAAGGGGAAAAACAGAACTGAAGGTAAGAAGGCCAGGGCTGTGTGAAATGTTTCACAGGGGAATCTTCTTGCTTAAGGAATTTTCATATTAAGCTTTTGTTTGGCCTTCGTCCATCACTCTTCTGCTGAATCCTTCCTAAATTGTCCCCATCAGTTGTTTCAGTACATGAGGTAATTATTGAAGGACCATGGGATTGAGCAATCAGCTGTATTTGCTGGATCTGGCTGTTTATTTAGGACTCTGTTTAGTCCACTCTTGACAGAAGCTGCTACTTTTTACAGCGTCCAAACAAGACAACACTAAATATTCAAAACATCACTTTTCCTCTTACATAGTTAATAGACAGAAGTAGGAGCTTTGTTTGCCTTAAAAACATACAGTAAGAGGTCTGAATATGGTCCAACGTCTCTCAACAGTCTTTCATGAAAGGTGGAATCATCTCACCCAAGTTCATATGTCTGCAAATGGAGATCTGAGGTAATTATTCTAGGTTTAGTTTATGGAAAGAAACATTTACATTGTTAGTAAAGATAAATTGGCACTTAAGAAAATTATTAACCTGACTTACTTTAAGTGTCCAGTTTATGTGAAAGTGAACCCTAGAAGTGTCTGTTTTCCTCCACTTCTTCTGTCAAGGGTGATTGACTCTGATGTAGATGTCTATATTTCATCAGATGCATCTTACCTTAAAAGCTAAATTATCAGTGGTAGGAGAGGAAGTTATTATTCTGATACTCAGTCTAGAAACAGTTGTAAAATCTCTAACATCATTAATGATGTTAGTGCTGACACATAAGATGATTAGAGATCCTGTAGTTTCTCATTTCTATTAAGCTGTATAGTTTCTATGACCCAGGTCATTTGTAGATCACTATTTGAACAAGGCCTCCTCTGTTAGGACAGTGAAATTCAAATCCTCCTTGAACCATTGTGAAGGAAACCCCAAGATTTACATGTTCTGTCTCTGGATGTGTATGAAGCCCTCAGAAATGCAATGAGGAAGTTACATATTCAGCAGAGGGTGGTGGTCAGAAAGCAGCTCTTTATCTGGATTTTTGTTTTTGTTTTAGGGTAAGGGAGTAGAAGACACATATTGGCTAGTTGGGAAAAAAGGCTTTATAAAGCCCTTACCTAGACCTCCTGAAATAAAGCCAGGGTAAGTGTGACTTCATCACTGTTCAATATGTTCCTCAAAGGGTCCTTGTTGCAGTTTGCAGCCTAACTATCTCTTTTTCCATGGCATCTGTTTGCAAAGTATACATCATTTTCCTTAGGTGACTTATATTTTCAGGCATAGTACTGTGACTCATAAGTGATCTGGTTTCCTCAACTCCTCTCTTTAATCACAGTTGCCAAGAACTAGCATGGAAATTTGCTGCTTCCACACCCTATAGTCCCTTGGAGATGGAGTACCAAGGAGTTCCTTCCTGAGTCTCCTTCCTACTCTGTGTGAGTATGGGAGACACACAGGTTGAGACCCTTTCATAAGTCTGGTGTCATTAGTATATGGGTGACACTCAGATTTTTTTCTCCTTCCATCAGTCTCCTGCAGAAAACACCAACCTCATTCACCATGTTTCTTCCCTGTAACACTGTTCATTCAACAGAACAATAAGGAGATGTTACGTTATAAAAGTATGGCACCATTAGGTAATTAGAGACTTAATGATGTTGCCTCCAAAGAAGCGGCTGTGAGCAAAGACTGATCACTTGATATTCATTAAGACATTTTGTAGCTTTGCAAGGCCTGACTTTGCAAACCGAATACTCCCTGTCCAGCTGTCACTCACTGCATGCCTGGAAAGGATATTGTGGTCAGGACTTAAAAACCATGAGTGGGATTTGTTTGACAAGAACAGTGTAGTTGCCCACTTTAAAGCTAGTCAGCCTTGACTCCCTTCATAGTCAACAAAGAGAAATACATGCTCAGGGGTCAGATTTGGCTGGTCTGCTTGGATGTCTGTATTAGAAGATGAATTGCCCTTGAAAGACATCTTTTCTGTTGGTTGTAAAGAGGTCCATCAGTGACTAGCTCAGACAGATGCCTGACAGCAAACAGGGTCTATTTTTATTTTGACTCTTACTTCACTTGAACAATCTCGTTCTAAGTTTTGCCTCATTTCCTCTTAGATATCTTTTATTGCCCTTTGCAGATACTGGTTGGCTACTTGGGCAGTTACATGCAGAGTAGTTCATGTGCTCAGAGCTGTCCCAGATATTTCTTGGAGTAGTGTGGAATTAACAATATTTTCTGACATAACTTTTAAGTTATTTGGATGTCAATCAGGGTGGAAGATAGAAGCTTACTGGAATGTAATTTCAAGATGCAATATTCCTTAGGCTTGGAGGCATTTTATTGTTAATACTTGATGGAAATGAGCTATTAAGTAATGTATGTTGATACCAGTAAAGCATTATTCATGATATATTTTAAATCTGGAGGAGTTTTGCCAGATTAGCAAGATGGGTTGGTTTACCATGCACCCAAAGAAGCAATAAGATTTCTCTCTTTCTCAAGGTTCTTCTCATCCTGGTTTTGTCATCTAGAAGTCACGTGTTGGGCCTCCACTGGCTTTTGAGGTTCTTTCCATAGTCCTCAAAGAGCCTATCCTCTGCTTATGTGTGCTAGTCAGATTTACACAGTTTCAAAACATGGATTGTAAAGACAGAAAATATATCAGGTACAGGGGGGCAAAATTTTTCCAACATGCTGAGGATCAAGGGATATTGAGCATCTGTGTGTAACCTGAAAATAATCCCCCAGTAGCTCCAGGACCCTGATGTTCACTGTTCTTTTGCAGTTTTTCTGTTCCCATAGACCATTATACAGCAATTGAATGAATGTGAAAGTAATCAGAGGAAAAAGCAAAATTATATGAAACAGAATCTGTCCTAGTGAAGGGTCAAAATGAAAGCTATACCACATGGATGTCAAGGTTCAGAAAGAAGTAACTGGATGTTCAAGCAGAGCAAGTATTTGGAGAACTGCCATATTCACAGGCTGTGCTGTTATTGGACAGGTGTCAGACAGAGAATCCTATTTTTACAATTTCATCTTGATGGTTCAATTTTATACCAGTTTATGAGAGATTAAAAGTTGTTTCTCTGTTATGTTTATATGTTGGCCAACACAGTGGTTTGCAGACACTGCCTGATATACTTCTGTAGGAATTTCGCCTTTTTTAGGCTTCTGTGATAAGGAAGAAGGTGATGAACAAAGTCCTCTTCATCTTTTCTCTCTGTCCTGAAGTGACTCATCTTCTGTTTAGATCTTCCTTTTCCATCATGTCTTGAACAATCCAGTCGCTCATACCTGGTGAGATCAGTGAGCAGCAGCAGATTTTTTCCTCCTATTCATAGATTCATAGAATCATATATTCACAGAATTATATTTAGGTTGGAAAGGACCTTTAAGATCATTGAGTCTGCAGCTTTTAAGATCATATAGAACAACGGACACATTCCTTATCACTTCGTTCCACACATTCTTCATGAATTGGCTCACCAAAGCTAGCGACCTCCTCTGAGAGATGTGATACATATTTTCAGTCCTTAGTTTGGCTTGTTGTCTGAGCTCTTGACTTAGACCACCACAGGGAATCATACTCATTAAGTATTAAGTAACAAGGAAAAGACAATCATGCTAAACATGACAAGTCATAGTCCTTGAGATATGAACTATTTTAGGCCTTCACTGCAATGGTTTGTGGAAAGGACAGCAGAAAACACACACACACAAAATAAAAATAAATAATAATAATAAAAAAAAAAAAAAAGAGAAAGAAAAAGAGAAAAAGAAAAAAAAAAAAAAAAGAGTTCCAGCTTCCTCTTCTTTCCTATTCCATAAAACCCATCAGACAAACACAGCTGTAAGCACTGCCCTTGGCAGGAGAATTTCTTGACATGCAAAGGCAATTTTCCATCTCTGGTAGGCAGTTATGTGCAGATCTGTGATCAAGTAGCTCACAGATCTGTTCAGAGATATCTAGGGACAAATCAAGCTTCATTGTCCTACTATGCTTGCAGAAGTCTTGGCACCATAGTCCTGGAGAATGGCCCTTGACCTTACAAAGGTTTGTTTACATGCAAGTTAGAAACCAAACTTCAGCAAACTTTAAAATATAGAGGAACATTTAATTATGTGATTGAGTTAATACTAAAGGTCCCATAAAGTGCTGTGATAGCAACCCCTTCTGGTGTTGCTGAAATTGTTGAGTGAATACATCTAACTGCCTAGCCTTCTACCATGGTGCAACTGAATGGAAGGACATGCAGGGAGAGCAGTGGAGGTTGTCTACCTTGACTTCAGCAAGGCTTTTGACACTGTCTCCCATTATATCTTTGTGAGTAAGCTCAGGAACTGTGGGTTAAAAGGGGGGACAGTGAGATGGGTGGAGAACTGGCTGAACAATAGAACTCAGAGGGTTGTGTTGAGTGGTGCAGAGTCCAGTTGGTGACCTGCAGCTAGTGGTGTTCCCCAGGGGTCAGTTCTGGTAAAGCAGACCCATGGAGAAGGACTTTGGAGTCCTGGTGCACAGTAAGTTGTCCATGGAACACCACTGTGCCCTTGTGGCCAGGAAGACCAATGGTATCCTGGGGTGCATAAAGAAAAGTGTGTCCAGCAGGTCAAGAGAGGTTCTCCTCCCCCTCTACTCTGACCTACTGAGACCAGATCTGGAGTATTGTCTCCAGTTCTGGTCTCCCCTGTTCAAGAGAGACAGGAAAATACTAGGGAGAGTCCAACAGAGAGCTACAAGGATCATTAAGGCACTGGAACGTCTCTGTTATGACGAAAGGCTGAGAGCCCTGGGGCTGTTTAGCCTGGAGAAGAGAAGTCTGAGAGGGGATCTTACTAATATTTACAAATATCTGAAGGGTGGGTGTCAAGTAGAAGGGGCCAGTATCTTTTCTATTGTGCCTTGTGATAGGATGAGAGGCAATGGTAGCAAGGTGAAACACAGAAAGTTCCACCTCAACATGAGGCAAAACTTCTTTACTGTGAGGGTGATGAATCACTGAAACAGGATGCCCAGAGAGGCTGTGGAGTCTCCTTCTCTAGAGACATTCAAACCCACCTGGATCTGTTCCTGTGTGGCCTGCCCTGGGTGATCCTGCTTTGGCAGGGTGGTTGAACTCGATGATCTCCAGAGGTCCCTTCAAACCCCTACCATTCTATGATTCTTTGATTCTATGAAATTTCAAGCCACCACCAAGTGACTAACAAAGGAACAGTTGCTGAATCTATGTAATTTGAATTTAATTGATATGCATCAACCTCTCTCTTTAATCCCAATTACAGACTTACTGGATGCATTAGTTTGAACAGTCTCATTGATTTCCATTATCTGCACTAGTCTTTCATACATCTATAGTTGTGTAAGGATGTTCAGATAAATGTACTTTACTCTTAAAACTCAGGTGCTGTACGTGACATAGCTCACACAAGATACAACGACTTTTAATTAAGATGAAAGGTAGTTTAATTAAAAGACCTAATACGCTTCTCAACACCCCTACTTTCTTCCAACCATGCATAAAATCAAATTAACTAAAAGGCTATTCTTAAAATTAACTTAACATGAAGCTGCTCAAGTTCTGTGTAGCTGTCTTCAGATGTAAAAAGCTTACTGAAAATCAGGCAAGGAACCCTTCAACACGCTGTTTTTGTGGGATAAGGTGAAGGTTCAGTAGCAGTCCCAGGACACAGGGAAAGGGCAAGTTTAATGTCCAAATTGCAGTGCTAGCTCCTGTTCTGGGGAATTTTTTTTTGAAGGATGGCTTCCTTCTTTCTAGGTCTGCCCAAATTTCAATTTCACCTGCTTTAAGTGGAAGCTTTAGCTTAACTTTGCATCTCAAAGAAGAGGTCAGGGAGTTCAGGAGGCTCCTTAGTCCTTTCCTTGCTCCAAGGCAAATTTCTACACCTTCCCTGTCAGATGTTCACCTTGTGATGAATATTATTTCTCCTTTTTCCTTGCAGCTTGTTATGATTCATATTGCTGCGTCTCAGCATCTGGTGGATTGGGGCTCCATTTTGCAATAACCCCCTCAGAAGCATGACACACAAAATAATAACAGATTAGGGTGGACATAAAGAAGGTGTAACAGAATGATGAGATAGCAAAAACAAGCATGATGAGCAGTAAAGTAGCAGCCTACCAGTAGATTTTTTTTTGAGATTTCACTTGATTTAAAGGAGGGCTGTAAGGTTTTTTTAAGGGTACACCCAGACACTAGATTGGGGGCTGAAGAGAGACATGGATAAAGCACAAAGTTGCTAGTTTATAAATGTGTGATATTGGAAGTACTCGGTACTGGTGAGGCCACACCTCAAATACTGGGTACAGTTTGGGGCCCCTCAATATGATAAGGACATTGAGGGGCTGGAGCATGTCCAGAGAAGGGCAGCAAAGCTGATGAAGGATAGAGAACACAAGTGTTGTGAGGAGCTGCTGAGGGAACTGGGGTTGTTCAGCCTGGAGAAAAGGAGGCTCAGGGGAGACCTTCACACTTTCACCAACTCCCTGAAAGGAAGTTGGAACCAGGTGGCGGTTGGCCTCTTCTCCCAAATAATAAGTGTTAGGACAAGAGGAAATGTCCTCAAGTTGCACCAGGGGAGGTTTAGGTTGGACATTAAGAAAAATGTCTTCCATGGAAGAGTTGTAAAACATTGGAACAGGCTGCCTGGGGAAATGGTGAAGTCACCATCCCTGGAAGGATTTAAAGGTTGTTTAGACGTGGTGCTGAGGGACATGGTTTAGAGGTGGACTTGGCAATGCTGTGTTTCTGGTTGGACTTGATGATCTTGAAGGTTTCTTCCAACCAGGAACAATTCTATGATTCTATAGAGTTGGCATCCTGGAATGTTCTGGGACAAGCAGTACCTTGTCAGCACTGGCAGAGCACTCCTCTTGTCCAAAACAGCAAAAAAGCAGATATAAACTTGATCTAGGCTAAATCTCAAAAAAAAATCACAGCACTGAAAAGATATCTAGCACTAGAAAAAATTCAACAGCTAATGAAACTGAGAAAAAAAGAACAACAACAACAACAGAAAACAGACACAAGAACCAGGTTCATGGTCATTTGCAGTTCCAGGAAGATAAGTGACATCCTCAGTCTTCTGACTTTCCAACTTTTACCATCCAGTTTCAGAAATCTTTTTCTCTGGTACAGAATATAGTGATATCAAGCAGCAGAAGCCCTGTCATCCAGGGCGTACTTTTGTTTAGAGGTTTTCCCTTTCTATTTAAATTATCTATGAAAAATTTATCTGAAAAAAAAAATTTACAATTCATAGAATCATAGAATGGTAGAGGTTTAAAGGGACCTCTGGAGATCATCGAGTCCAACCACCCTGCCAACGTGGGATCACTTAGGGCAGGCCACACAGAAACAGATCCAGGTGGGTTTTGAATGTCTGTAGACATTCCTCATGTTGAGATGGAACTTTCTGTGTTTCGCCTTGCTACCATTGCCTCTCATCCTATCACAAGGCACAACAGAAGAGCCCCACTCCATGGGTCTGCTTTCCCAGAACTGACCCCTGGGGATCACCACTAGCTGCAGGTCGCCAGCTGGACTCTGCACCACTGATCACAACCCTCTGAGTTCTTTTATTCATCCAGTTTTCCACCCATCTCACTGTCCGCTCTTCTAAGCCACAGTTCCTGAGCTTACTCACAAAGATATAATGGGAGACAGTGTCAAAAGCCTTGCTGAAGTCAAGGCAGACAACATCCACTGCTTTCCCTGCATCTACCCATTTGGTCACACCATCATAGAAGCTATCAGATTAGTCAGACATGACTTCCCTTTACCAATTCCATGCTGGACACATTGATAGCCTTGTTTTCTTCCATGTGCTTTGCTGAGAGATGACCTCTAGAATAAGCTGCTCCGTCACCTTTCCAGGGATGGAGCTAAGCTAATTCAGCTAAGAAAGACATAGATAAAGGTACAGATATAGGGTCCTCTCAAGGGTTTTAAACCATAAACTTAGTACCCAGTGAAAGAACAGATGAGAGTATTTTTATCATCAAATCTGTTCCTTTCTCTTGTATGAAATTGTTACATAGGTCTTAAGTCCAGAAGGGCCAGTAGAGCATCTAGTCCACTGCCATCCACAATAAGTACAAACTCACATAAGAAATCACTAAAACCTAAAGATAGAAAGAAGGTTTTGGGCTCTCCCATCCTCACATATGTGAAGAACAACCCTGGAGAAAGCACTGAGATCCTTGTTAAAAATTAAATCCTCGAGAAACAATTAAGGATGCTCAAAGAATCTATCTTCCAACACCAGACGAGAAACGTTTCTTTATGAGCCAGGAAAAAGCACCCATTAGTACAACATGGTTTCTTCTTCTACCCAGTACAAAGCTGTCATTGCTTTGTCTATGTTGAGGTGCCCTGATAGGATAGGAAAGTCTCTAATGTTGCTGCTGATGTGACTGGATTTCCATTCAGGTTCCTATTTGAAGTTTTTCACCCAATACACTTTTAAATCACAAAAGATCATGGTCAGAATCATGAATCAAGAAACAAGCAGTGGTGAAAAACTTTTGCTGTCCTTACATATCTGGAATTATGCAACAGTATCAGAATATTTGCTAAATAAACTGTATATAACATGTAACAAGAATTATTTGGGGAAATCAAAGCATCTTCTGGCTCATAGACTTGATGTCCCAATGTCAGGACATGTGCCTTTTGCTTCACAATCAATGATTTTTCTTCAAATTGTTTCTGAACCTCTAACAAAACATGAAAATGAAGAAAAAGCAATATTCTGGTTATGACTTTGGCATAATGCAGGTGAGAAAGAAGAATTGTTCTCTGAAATCTGATTAAGAGAAAAAAAAGGGAAAGAAAGACAGTTATTCATCTTCCTTTGAACAAGGCTATCCACCTTGGAATACAGTTGCTGCAGCTGATATATTTAAATGAGTTCTTTTTGAGCCAGTTGAGGTCTCTGGGAGAATTGGCTGGAATATTAGATTAGAGAATTACTTCTGATAGCAAGAAATCCTAAATACATTGTTCAGAAAGGAAGCAAATTCCTGTAATGGCATTGTTTGTCTGGAAGATGTGATTCAGTGTATTTCCCTTTCTCCCATGGATATTTCTACAAATTTACGGAAAGGTAGTTCTGAATTGTCCTCAGGACCTGAATGGCTGAGTGGATCATGTTTTAGCTTGCATGTGTGGCCTCAGGCATGGCTAACATGTTCCCGAATGTGCCTGAATGTACCCAGTAGTTTCTTCTGTCTCACACAGACAGGCTGGGAGAATGCTCTGTTAGTGGGTGTGAGCTTTTCCCCCTGTAACTGGGAACGGGAAGTTGTGCTGTGAGTTCTTGGGAGTTCTTGGGATGGATCAGCCATCTCCAGTTGCTCAGTTATTAGTGATTTCAAGATGTGTGTCTATGCTGTTTTCACTGGATCTTTCATTTTGTTATTGTGAAGTGAATGATGATCAAGTCATTATCAGTTATTTGATATTTGCGTGACCAGTGTTTGGAGGTGAAGCTTAGGCAATCTGATACTGTGCTTGATCACCAAATAGTCTGGTCAGGTCTTCACCTTCTGTGGGTCACAGACTGCTGTACTATTGTGCAGAAACAGTCAGCAACCTTCTCCACTCCCCTGTCAATGAAGTTCTGCTGAGTGGACTCAAAGAACAAGCCCCTCACGCTTACCCATGCATGGCTGCATTCTGCTACTACTTGCATAAAAGGGCTGGAGATGAAGTATTGCTTTTTTCTCTCCAGCTGGTGGGATTTAATCTTAGCAAAAGTTATTTACCTTTAGCATAGACACCTCCATCTGAGCTAGTCATCATATACAGCTTTTAAAGTCAATGCAGATAAACTGGCACTTATATGTGCAGCTCTTCTGCCCGACAGAGGACATCCACTTTGCCATCAAACCTTGCTGTGATCCAGCAGTATCTGCTTCTCTCCACTAGCTCAGAAGAGAGACCAATATATTTGGCTTAGATAGAGACATCCTTGTAACAGATTGCTAAATTTCAGGCAGATTAATCCCACCTGAGTTTTAGATTCCCAGAAGAAGCCATTCCTCATTCAGCCCATCAGGATTACATCCTCCTGGCTTCCCTGTCCTTGGGACTCAGCCCTAAAGGTTCCAGCATTCATGGGAGGGTTTATAAACAGGTATCAATGTTTCTATAGAAAGGAAAGATGGTAACAGAGATGAAGATTTAGGTAAGGCATGGAAGCACATCTTGGTTAGATGTTTCCATTTGCAGGACAGAATTGGCAAAAGAGCTGAAACTTGACTCTGATCTCCCTCGGGAAAGGCTGTTAAATTTGTGCTATGCTTTCAGGGAAAACTGTCTGTCTCTAGGGACAGTTAAATAGGATATCCATTTGGAAATGTGCCTGTAGCTTTGAGAGATGAGAGTTTCTGAAAGCAACACCCCTTGAAGACCAAAAGGCACTGAAGCAGGAGCTGAACTAACTGAAAGAAAGATCTTCACAGTGGTTTTGTTCTGCTCTTGCCTTTGATGAATGAGGGGGAGGATCAGGGGTATAATGGAATGATTCTCCCAGAATTCAACTTGTCTAATAGATTCTGGATATAGCCATGATAGATTCATAGATTGTTCTCCTCAATCAACAAAGTCATTTATCTTGTCCTCGGATAAATGTCTAAGATGTGTCAAGAGTCCTCTGGATGTGCCTGGCTATACAGATTACAAAAGATGACTGTCTCAGAACAGGAAGTAATTTTGGGACACTTAAAATTAAATTTGCTTTCCTCAGCCTTTGCAATAAGTTGAGCTGAAGTGACACAAGAGGGAAATATATAAAATTGCCCAGGATGCCCAGACAGAATGTGGATGACCCCTCCCTGAAAGTGTTCTAGTCTGAGTTGAATGGGGCTTTCAGCAACCTGGTCTAGTGGGAGGTGCCCCTGCCCATGGCAGGGGGTTTAGAACTAGATGATCTTTAAGGCCCCTTCCAACCAAAATCTGTGATTCTATGATTATATGAAAATCGGAATCAGGCCCAATATTTATTTTCCTCTTTCACACCAGAAGACACTTACCTTTCACTCAGTCTTGGTTGTGGTCTGTTCTTTATTGCAGATGAAATTGAACTGGTTCTTTCTCTAATGGCCTACATGTTCACTGCAGGTGTAGAGCTCATGGGTTACCCGCGGAAGAAATTGCAGAGTTCAAAAGGAGGAAAGCTGAAAAACTCCTTGGGAAAAGGGCCTAGATCGGAGGTAGTAGCTGTAGGACAGTCCCAATGTAGCTCTGCTATTTAGTGTGTGCTTACGTGTTGTCTGCACTTTGCTGGTTTTAGTGTCCTGCTTATTTTTTTTTTTGGCAAAGATTATTCTTTTTTTTTTCTTTTAAAGTCTCATTCAAAAGATGCTCAGACCAGCAGCAAAGATGCTGGGTGGTTTTCTAGCAAATTTATGACCTGTTATAACATTCGTTCCTGCGAGACATACGGTATTACTGTGTTTACCTGAGGTGTATTATCGATCCACTGGATGTCGATGTGCACTGTGCCAGGACATGGAAAACACAGAGATAAAGCTGCAAGAATCCAAATTGCTTATTGTGGCTTTCCTGTAATGTGTATCTCCTGTCTAGTGTAATTCCATATCTCATGACATGAAACAGGATGCAGCTCTGTTATTCATCACTATGGTACCTACTGGTACAAGAAAGAAATGTGGATTTAGGATGATTTGGTTGGAATCCAGAAGCTGCATGGAGTATAACCTGAGGTGCCTGATTAAATAGGTGCTACCACAGCAAGGCTGACAGATAAGCTTGCACACCCACACATGCATATAGAAAGTATGATGTCACATGAAAATGCCGCATGGTTGGGTTTTTTTAATAATACCTCTGAAAGCAGCAATAATGCTCCTGCCCAGTGCCTCTGAACCAACTTATACTTAATTTTTACTTTCTTAGAAAAAGGCAGAGGTGAATGAAAGCTCAGAGTGTATAGATACAGGCTGGTTACAAACCCCTAGGATATATAACATCAAGCTGGTACATTACTCTAAACACTAATGCTCCATTCAATTCTCTCACAAGGATAAAGCCGAGAAGAGAACTTTCGGATGTATTCCACTTTCCCAAACACAATTATTAAAGATTTGGGTGGTGTTACTAAGCTCGTTTATCTCCCTTGAGAGACTTCTAAGTTTTTGTCCGAGGTTCTCCTAGGAGCTGGGCAGAATTTTCTTGTTGTAAAGAAAACTATATTTAAATATACAACACACTGTGCAGAGACCTGCATAAGAATTACCATATGTGAACACTCACTGCTTTATGTAAGTGCCAAGGCACAGAAGACCACCCTGCTGATCTACCCCTATAATCACAAGCTTTTCCTCCAAGGCCAGAGATGAGGAGGATCTCTCATTTGGGTTAGCCCTGCTTGACAAAAACTGCACATATGCTGATACAAGAACATTCAGTACATATATCACCCACAGCTACAGACTTCCGTGCTGAAGCAAGGCTGATTTAGCAGTGCATTATAGAGAACAGAAGGTCCTCATTAGCCCACTTGGCTCAATTCATGGGAAATAGCATAAAAATCAATTAGGTGTTTATACCTGGAGCTTTTTAACAGTTCTATTACAGTCTTTCTTGTGTGCATGAAGCTTTCAATGGAAGCAATTATGTCCTCAACAGCTACTTATTCCCATGTGCCTGCTTGGTGGTTTTATGGTGTTTCCAGCTTATCTATCAGGCATTTAAGATGAAAGTGAATATGCCATCAATAACCTTGTTTTCCCCAGATAGCAATAAAGGAATGCTATACAGAGAACTCAGATAATAGTGATCTACAGTCCATTCCTCCAGTTTACAGTCCCATTAGTCTAGGACTGTAAACTGTTAAGAGTCTCCTGGCTTTGATAAGATAGGGATCCCTGTGTTGGAGTATTTATGTATTTAGGAGAATTCATCTGGCCTGGAGTCTAGAGGAAGGCCAAGATTGCTCTTCAGGAAGCAAAACTTTTAACCCTGAAAGAAAGACTGTGGACTCCGTTGTCCTTGGTGAACACCTATTTTTGAAAAGAAGTGATGTTTCTGTGCAGATCTTTATAAAAACGTGCAGCAAAGTATGAGGAACATCAAAGTGCACCTCCAGTTACCTGAAGATAAACCTTTTGGTTATACCACTAGTGATCCTTATACTTTGTCTTGCAGTAGGATCTGTCACCTTAACATGGGTTTATTAATCTGCTCATGCATGTGAGATTCAGCCTGGAGCACCATGCTTGTCAGAGACATGCTGGCAGATGAAACAGCAGCTGAAGGCCACATAGGGCAAACCATGGCATCTCAAATACTGCTAGACATCTAGGCAGCTGAATCCCACCCCTAGCCTCTTACAGTGCTTCTGATATGGAGGAAGGGTTTTATTTCTTTCCATGAAGGTGCAGCAGAGAACAGTCCCACTGAGAGGTCAATGACTCCCTGGATTGATCTCACTTTGGAGATGAGACTTAAACCTCATGCAAGTCAGTCAGAGTTCATTGTGGAGGTCAAAGGGGTGAGATTTCACCCCAATATGATTGGTAGCTGCTGTATTTAAAGAGGCATCTATGATCTTAGTATCACCTGTATTGAGCTTTGCTGACCTTTAGATATGTAAGCATACAGGTAGTATGTCCTGCATGAATAAAGGACTGGTCTGGCATTTAAAAGTACTGAGGCCCAATTTTTTAAGTTACTTTTTCTCCTTTTTTTTTTTGTTTTTTTTTTTTCCTCAAGACTTTGCCTTTCGCTCTATTCTGACCTCTTGTCCCATGAATTCAGCTTGGATACAGGAGCTCCCTCAAGCTTTTTTCTTGTTCAAGAAATGCATTAAACACCCAAATCATTACATCTTGCTGGCCAAACCATAGACTAGCTGTGGCTGACCAGCAGGTAGGATCTGAAAGCTCATTCAGAACAGGGTTTTTGATAAAGGAAATGAAGGGAGGTTTAACAAGGGCTATGAAACTGGTAAAGGTTCTAGAGAACAAGTCTTATGAGGAGTAGCTGAGGGAACTGTGTTTGTTTAATCTAGAGAATTAGCGAGGTAGGTTTAGTTATCTTCTCCCAAGGAACAAGTGATAGGACAAGTAGAAATGACCTCAAGTTGCACCAGGGAAGGCTTAAATTGGACATTACAAAAATTTTCTTCCCCTAAAGGGTTGTCAAGGCCTGGCCAAGGCTGCCCAGGGCAGTGGTGGAGTCATGACCCCTGGGGGTATTTAAAAGATGTGTAAACACATTGCTTAGGGACATGGTTTAGTGGTGGACTTGGCAGTGTTAGGTTTACAGCTGAACTTGATGATCTTAAAGGTCTTTTCTAAGCAAAATTACTCTATGATTTGATAAAGATTCTCTCTGTCCTCAGTGAAACCCACACCTACACAGAAACCCATGCAATTACAGCTTAGTCTTTTAGCCTCACTGCAGGGATAATCTCAGATGATTTTGCCTGCATGATCTCTTCAAAGTTTAAAACCAGAACTGCAGAAACCAAACGCTCACTTGTATTGATTTTTTTTTTTTCCTATCATATCTTTCTTCTATTCCCCCCTTCTTCCACTCTCTATCAGCTACTTCTCTCTTGGTATGCAGAAACATCTCCCAGAAATAAACTGTAATCTGTATTTTCTTTTTCCACCATCAGAAAGGCCAAAAAAAAAAAAACCAAAAAAAAACAAAAAAAGATTTCTTTTTCTTGTTTCTTTAGTGGTTACAAACATTTGGGATCATCTTTGAGAAGGCCATCAGGCCTTTCTCATCCTCCACTGAATGCTGAATCGCATTGGTTTGATATATATGGGTGATTTCTCAAGATTCAGCAATTTTCCTTTAGATTCCTTTCCTGTTTTTTGCCCCTTGTTGACCCTGGCTTCCCTTGGTTATCCTTGACTGCCCTTGGCCTCCCACTGAGTGTGAGAATGAATGTGACATGACATATGCTGATCTTGAAGATCCTGACTCTTCACTGTTGCATCCAGATTTAATAGCCAGACCTCAGGCACAGGTAACCAGACCACCAGACATGATCTGCAGAACCTTAGGTCAAATAATGAAATACAATTCCTTTGTATGATAACAAAAAGCATTACATATGTAGTGCTACAGTACAGGGTGTCAGAGTGGTCAGCCCTGCATACCTGGTTCTGATGTCAGTGCTATTAGTTGGCTTTGCTATTAGTTGGCTTTGCTATAGTCTTTATATATACTTCGAAGTATATTTATATACTTTACAGATATTTAATGATATTTTAAAGACAGATCTCCTGTGCTGTCATTAAGGGCAGTTTCATGAGACTGCTTAACAATTCAAAATTGCTAACTGGTCATTAGTGCGACTAGACCTTGGGCCTAATAATATTTCTTCTCCTTTCAAGACCTCAAACACTCTTGGGATAGAAGCAAAAAATCATAGAATGCTTTGGGTTAGAAGGGACCTTTGAACGTCATCTAGTTCAACTGCTTTGCAGTAAACAGGGACATCTTCAACTAGAGCCCCATCCAGCCTGACCTGGAATGTTTCCAGGGATGGGACATCCACCACCTATCTGGGAAATCTGGGCCAGGGTCTCACCACCCTCAGTGTAAAAAATTTCTTCCTTACATCTAGTCTGAGTGTAACTTCTTTTAGTTTAAAACCATTACTCCTTTTCCTGTTGCTATAGGATCTCGGCTTCATGTAGTCAGTTTTACATATACTTCTATTCTAAAGTGATTTCTTGTTCATTGTAGACAACAATGGTGTGTACACTTTAAAACCATATATATATGCATATACACACCAATTTCTCAACTATTTCTTTCTAGTAGATATATAATCAGAATGATGTTATAGGTATGGGTTAGTATTTGGTTCTTTTCAGTTTACAACAGTTGGAATGATATTTTCTTCTATTATATACAGCAAATTTGATTTCTTATGATGCTTTGTATAGGACAGGACAGCTGCAGAGTTGGAGCTGAGACCTACCTAAAGCCCTGCTCTTCACTCAGCCTTTCACTTCTAGCCTTCTACGAGTCCTTGACGTTTGTCTCTGTTTATTTTATAATAAATCTATGCCCACTGACAGATGGTAGAACCACGGATGCTTGGAGCATCGTAACAAACAATCCTCTTCAGCTCCATCACATCAGTTTACTTGTCTGGCTCTAGATGTAGCCTCTCAGGCCAGCTCTGGTACTTAGCAGAGCTTATTCTGTCAGGAACAGTGCCAGGCTAAGGTGGCAAAACCACATCTAAGGGCTTTCTAGTTCTTTGCCCATCTAGTCTTGTGCCTAGTGAGAGAATGAGGCTGTCAGAGCAGCTAGACCTTCAGATATCTCATTGGTGTCAGTGAATGACCTCAAACCCAGAGAAGCCCAGCTGATTAACAGGGAATCACTTCTTTTATGAGCCAGGGGATTTATGAGGCTTATGATACACAATTAGGAATGTTTTCAGGAGCAGCCGAAGCCCTCTGTTTTTTTTATGTAAAGCAGATATCCTTGGATGAAAGCTCTATGTATCCCATTAACCCATTCAACAGCTCCAGTAATTTTATGGTCTATCGGGACCACCAAATCCCTGCAGTTGTCTGTCAACATCCCTCCTTGCCTGATACTTCTTGATGGCTTTCAGAAAATCTGTTTCTGCTATGTCTGACACAAAACGATGCAAAACAAAAAGCTGTTTCTTAGCGAGCAGGATTATTAACTCCTCCTCTCTTCTGTTTTACAGACACAACTGGCCAGATGTACTGACCAGGAAACTCAAATCTGTCCTGAGGGGCACAAAGAGGACACTGACAAAAGCAACCTTTAAAGAGCTGGGGAGCATGAAGGAGGCTGAAATAAGTATTGAAGAGGAGGAAATCTAAGAGCACAGTAAAAAACTAATAAGAACAGGATGGACACCTTGAAGCTAGAGCAGCAGAGGAGCTCACACCCTGTATTTAAATCCCTCCCAGACAAAAACAGTATAATTGATGAATCCTCTAAGTTCTTGCAGATGTGGACCTGAGCAGGCAGATGAATCCTGCCCATCATCTCTTGTGAAATTAATCACCAGCTTAGAGCTGTGTTTGTTCATTTTTGTCAGGGATACATTAAAGAGGAAAAAGTGATGGTGGTGGCAGTGCTGGCTCTGCATCAGCATCTGTCACAATGATGAGCCCAAAGAATATTTTAGCTAGGTCTGCATGGCAACAAAAATACATGCAGCTGCATTTGGGCCTGGATTCAAACAATAATTCCAAGTGTTAAAATGGTCTAACTCTGTTTCATTAAATAGATTTGTTGCTGTTGTTGTAGGAAACTCTGGTTTCATGAAAATCAGTGCAATTCAGAAGAAAATGTTTTTGACAACAACAAAAAGTATTTTTTACTCCCCCACAAGGGGAAATTTTGATTCAAAATGTTTTATTCCAATATGTCAACTTCAGCTGAAACAGCTTCTTTCAAATTGACATTTCATTTGCAAATGCCATTTTAATGCTATTTTCAAACTGAAATGACAGTTTTGAAATGAAACAGTTTGGCATGAATCAATATTTGTTTCCAAATGCCAAAATGTGATTCTGCTCAAAATGTCAAAATAAGTCATCTTCGCAATTCCAGATCTAAACTGGAAGAACATTTGGTTTTGCTTTATACACACACACACCCCTATAGCTTATCTAAAACATTTTACATTTTCCATCTTGAAGTAGAGTGAAAACAGAACGCCAGTATATTGGAAAACTGAGATGCAGAGAATGACATTCTGTAGTTCCTTTAGCTGAGTTAATACTAATAAGAAAGGAATTTTATTTCCTACAAGAGTGGGGCTGAGGGAATCAAAAGCATATCACTTAAGCAATGCAAAACCTAAAGCACATTACTCTTTTTCCTTCCCAATCTCCAACTGGTCTCAAAGGCATTTGCCTTCAAAGTAAACCTCCTGGCAGGTAAAAACACCTTCTTGCAAAGGGACAGAATTTGGCCTGTAGTCACTTCTCACAGAGCACATGTGAAGTACTTGATGACCTTGATGAACAAGGACAAATAATTTTGTTGTTGACAGTGTCTTCTTCCAGTTTTTTTACTCCTGCTCAGCATCTGGCTTCTAACAAACTTCTGGGAATTGTTGTTCTCTCTTCTGCAAGGCTGAAGAGAATTGCAGATATGGTAATTTAATCTATATTACCACCAGAAGGTGCTCATTGAAAACATGGAGACCTTTCTCCAGTTCAGCTTGAACTCTTCTTGTCGGAGCAGATTTTTATCATTCAGATGGTAAATTAGAGGCAACAACCACTTGCTAAATTTGTTTATTGCAATTATCTTTATGAAATGAGGCAAGTGAGACCTCACAAAGTTAAGGAAGATCTTATTTTCACAACTAATTCATCATTGCAAGTATAAAATGTGTACTGTCAATGTAAGAGCTCTGTGGAGTATAAACATCTGAAAAATGAAAACAGAAGGGAAAATCATTAATGGTCTTTAATAATGAGATCTTACTCTGTGGCATCTGGTTTTGTGAAAGAAGTTTTTGCCTATTTAGTGATGAGTGTTGATATTCCAGATGGGAGAGTTGACAGAAGCCCTATTCCTGGAAACATTCAACATCAGGTTGGATGGGGCCTGAGCAACCTGCTCTAGTTGCAGATGTCTCTGCTCACTGCAGGGGGGTTGGACTAGATGAATTTTAAAGGTCCCTCCAAACCCAACCCATTCTATGATTTTATAAGAGACTCATATGACACTTGAGCAGTCAAACAGGGCTTGGGGAAGTTTCACCTTCTATACTGTGCTCATCCTCTGTTTGCAAATTCTTTTAGGAATAAAGTCCTGTGAAAGAGACATGGGCAAGGCAATTCTGACACAATATACCTCGACATAGAGTTTCAATATGGATTGATCTGTGCAAGGGGGAGCTTAAAATCAAACAATTTCCACATAATTCAGGTCTTTCCTATCATATTCCTGTGTTAAAAACACTGATCAGTGCTGTTTTATTATGCAGTGGTGTGGCTTCAATCAACCTGACCCTAAATCTTGGCTAAAGGTGAGGCAGGCAGAAAGCACATCCTTTCTAAGGGGGACAGATGATCTCTTCCTCTGCCCTTGATGGTGTTTTTCTGTGCAAATGAGGGTTGCATAAATGGGTTTTGCTTGGGAAGGCCTATATTTAGTCAAGGCTGGCCTCCAAATGCAAAGAAATACTCACTATGATGTGCAAAAGGAGAAATATCTGTTTAAATACAGCTTTGTAAGGTGCAGTCTGAGACAGTCACCCAGACAGGTCCCCTAAGAAAGGAAACAGGCACTTCCCAGGAGTGTTTCTTAGGCTCCTACATGTGTATACCTTTTTGTGTGCTGGGTGTCTCAGCTCCCATTATATTTAATGGAGATCAAGTCAAAAAATCCAAGGAGCCTAATGACTCAGCTGAGCTTAAAATGGGTGCCTACATCTGGCTTAGCACAGTCACCTCTAAACTTCACTGTCTATTGTCAAGGTCTCCATTCAAGCAATGGGAGCCTGTTGCATGCAGAGGTACCCGAATGGATATATTTGTGATACAGTTCAGCTGCTGAAACACAGGCACTTAATGCCATTTAGGATGCCCTAGAGTGCCTACAACATCCAAACCAAGCTGATAAATAAAGACACTGGACCAGATCCTTTTGCAATGGCAGCTGGAGGCCAGGCAGCAGACCCTAAGATCTGAAATAATACTAGACAACTATGTTTAATGAGACATGTTTAACAATGATTGGATGTCTTAACCTGAAAGTGAATCCCATTGGATATCTGCATTCAGATGGATGAACCATGCCATGAAAGTGCTCACCGTTGACTCTAACAGGAGCTGCAACGATGAGCTCAAGTGAAGAAACCTACATCATGAATGAGTAAAGCCAAGTTGGATGAACCTCACTCCCACGTAGACTCTCACTCTCACATAGATACCATCACTGGTTCAGAGGAGGTGCTGGACTCCCTGACATTTTCCCTGGGTCTGGAACCTCTGTCACTTGGCTTGTCTAGAAGTGCTAACCCTCTCTGAGACACTTGTTCATCCCACCACACAAGCAAAATGGATGTAAAGGAAGGTACACAAGAGCAGAAAACATAAAATCCATGCAGTCTTGCCCCCTGAAAAGCGTGCCATTGATCCATTTATCTGTCAATGTGACAGTGAGCAGAAAGGAAGGGGTCCCTCTATTTCTGATATATGTCAAATTAAACATTTGTAAATGCATGAAGAAAAAAAGCAGCACGTCTTCAGTCTACCACTACACATATATTCTCCTTTTCAAAATCTACACATATGGACAGATATAGATACATATAAATGTCAATTCTGGGGTAACCAGTTTTTTTCATTTCATACTTACCTAATGAGAAATAATCTTTTGAGTGTGTGTTTTTGTTAGTCCAAGAAAAGAGAAATTTAAGAAAATGTTGGGTAGCCAAAACTTGAATTTTCCAGCTGGACACATTTTAAAGAAGAGAATTTGAATCTGCCCAGAGTTTTTTGATTCTTTCTTCAGCCTGTAGTCTTCTAAAATAAACAACTTTCTTTGAATTTATCTAAAAAATAAAATAGCAAATCTGTGGGAAAGGGTAGTAGAGAAGCAAAGTTCTAATCACTGACGACTTTAGTAATCCCAGGATAATTCTTAATTCTCTTTGAAGCCAGTGGTATTTTTTCCCTCTTAATTTCAACAGGAAGAGGCCAAGGACTCATCCCTGAGTGTGATAAGCTTTACTGTTAGAAAGCCATAAAATATATTTATATTTTCCTGACATTGTTCTGTTTAGACAGGTTTAGGTTTACTCATGAGACTTCTTCCCATACTAACTGTGATTGCTGTATTGGGCTATTTTCTTGCTATTTCACTCCTAAAACTAGTGTTTGGATGTTGCAGTGAGGAAGATGAGGGCTGGAAGCAGCAAATGCAAATTTTGTAGCTCTGCAGCAGACTTCTCAGGTGACTGTGGATGTCACTTGATGAATTTCTTGGAGAGTGAAGCACACAGCCTAGAAACAATTATCAACAGAACCTACCATGTTTTACCAATAATGTTATAAAGTGAAGTTTAATGTAATTTTGCAAACCTGTTGAGAGCTGTAGAAGATGTATTTATGTACAATATATATGCTGTCTGAATATAGTTCATGTTTCATACAGCATTTTTAACAGTGAATTAAAACGAAATGCCAGTAAAGATTCTTGGAGACCTATCCCTCCACCTGAAAGTCTTGTTCTTGTTTATATATTTACCTCTGGATTACTTCTCAGCTTCCTTTTCATCTCTCTGTGCATATAAGACACCTATGTGAACAGAACCCTGTTCACATATTCACGGCATTATTCCTTAATTTAGAATCAGGTTTCAAAACAGGCAAGCCAGCAGCAAGACAGTCAGGCAGAGGAGGTATGAGGAGATGTAGAAGATCCCAAAGAAAGTATGGAGGAGCTACATCATGGATGGGTGTCTGAACAGCTTCAAGGACCGATAGCTGGGAAAGTTTCCTAAAACAAGAGATATCAAAGCAGGAAGGGGGCAATACTACTCCCCATAGCACATTTCTCATTGGAAAATATCAAGATGTTTCTCTGGGGTTTGTGACTCCAGACAGGTGAAAGCAGGAGTAGGGCTGAGGGTAGGTTTTCTGCAGCATTACCCCTCTTTGAACTCACAAAACTATGTTGTCTCTGTCCTGGTACCCTCATGCAAAAACATCAGTGTGTCTGCCTTCCCTGGAGCTCTGGTTATTTGCCTTGGTGTTGTAGAGACATGTCCTTTGGTGGTGAGGTCAGGGACAGCTCCACAGGCACTGCATCAGGATCCACCCCTTCCCTGCAACCTTCTGTCCTCACACCAGCAATAGATTTGTTCTTTTGTCAAATGCATGTGAGACATTGGGTCAACCTGCTCCCTTCTTTCCAATCAAGAACCTGATCTGTCAAGGTTCTGTGCACAGGCAGACACTTAACAACCCTTCATCCAATCACTGACATACTTCAACAATGGATGCGAATCCATGGGCATCACTGATGAAGGTGGGCTAAGGATTTCCTACCACTGTAGCCACACATCCTTGCATTCCCTTTCATTCATACCAGAAAGTGACATTCATCATTGATCTTATCTTTGTTAAAAATGACTGTATGAATAAAAGAATAGGTGGGAGAATGCAGAGGACCTACAGCTCTTCACAGTCAAAGTGAAATGGTGGTCTTAGATAAAGCTCTTTGCACATAAACCCCAGGCTGATGAATAACTATAGGATTGCTAGGTCAGCTTGTGAGGGCATTGCTGTACGGGCCACTCCTGTTTAATGTCTTCATCAGTCATTTGGATGAGGAGATAGAGTGCACCCCTAGTAAATTTGCAGATGACACCATGCTGGGTGGAGTGTCAATCTGCTTGAGGGTAGGGAAGCTCTACAAAGGGATCTAGATAGGCTGGATCACTGGGACAAGGCCAATTCCATGAGCTTCAATAAGGCCAAATGCCGGGTCCTGCCCTTGGGCCACAACAACCCCCAGCAGCACTACAGGCTTGGGGAGGAGTGGCTGAGAGCTGGCAGGCACAGAAGGACCTGGGGGTGTTGATTGACAACCACCTGAACATGAGCCAGCAGCGTGCCCAGATGACCAAGAAGGCAACTGGCATCCTGGCCTGGATCAGGAACAGTGTGGTCAGCAGGAGCAGGAAGGTGATTGTTCCCCTGCACTCAGCTTTGGTGAGGCCACACCTCGAATATTGTGTCCAGTTTTGGGCCTCTCTCTACAAGAAGGACGTTGAGGTGCTGGAGAGGGTACAGAGGCGGGCTACAAAGCTAGTAAAGGGTTTGGAGCATGTGTCTTATGAGGAAAGGCTGAGGGATCTGAGTCTGTTTAACCTTGAGAAAGGAAGGCTGAGGGGAGACCTTATTGCCCTCTACAGCTACCTGAAGGGAAGTTGTACTGGAGTGGGAGTTGGTCTGTTCTCCCTGGTGACAAGTGACAGAACAAGAGGAGATGGCCTGAAGTTGAACCAGGGGAGGTTCAGGCTGGGTATCAGGAAGCATTTCTTTCCAGAAAGGGTTGTCTGGCATTGGAATGGCCTGCCCAGGGAGGTGGTGGAGTCACCATCCCTGGAAGTGTTTAAGAGCTGGGTAGATGTTGTGCTTAGGGGAATGGTTTAGTGGTTTTGGTATGGCTAGGAATAAGGTTGGACTTGATGATCTTGAAGGTCTCTTCCAGATGAAACTATTCTGTTGATTCTACGATTCTATGACAGAGTGCTTGATGTAAGGACAGGTTGTGTCAGCACAGTGTTGGATCAGATGTCTCAAAATGCACTGAGAGCTATTGCATTCAGGATGCCCTCAAATTGTGCGAGGGGAGGTTTAGGTTGGACATTAGGAAAAATTTCTTCACTAAAGGGCTGTCAAGCCCTGGAACAGGCTTCCCAGGGAAGTGGTGGAGGCCTCATTACCTGGAGGGATTTAGAAACTATGTAGATGTGGTGCTGAGGGACATGGTTTAGTTGTGACCTGGTAGAATTGGGTTAACAATTGGATTTGATGATCTTAATGGTCTCTTACAAACAAAATGATTCTATGATTCTATGCAGTGCTCCTGGGACAGCAACTGCTGAGACAGGCAACCAGGTGAAGCTTTTCAGTATTCATCCCATGCCAGGGTACTCCCCCAATCTTCTTACAATGACCACAGGAGAGAGTTCCCTGAGCAGATGAAAGAAGGTCCATGTTCTGTGCAGTGTAGGAAACACCTGACACTTTTCCTCTGATGCTTGTTACTTTACAGCTTTTGGTATTAGATGTCATTTACCGTGTTTTTCATCATTCACTAGTTGCCCACAGTCATCCCCAAGGCTGCCTTCATATCTGCAGATGTCAGCATCTGTTGATTCTCCTTACTTTCCTGACCAACACCTCTGAGCACCTCTAAATTCTGATGAACAGCACAGGATTGAGCAGGGGACTGCGGGGACCACTCTCAAAAGCTGTTGCACAATGAATTCTGATCATGCAAGTCCCCGTTTTGCTTTCTGCCTCCACAGCAGTCATGACCTATGACATTTGCCCTTCACTTTGTCATTGCTTGGTGCAACACAGTCTCCTTTCCTGCACAGGATCTGTTTAGGATATTCTGAAAGTCCAGAAAAATTTTATCAGCTTGTTCTCTTTTATTGACTGCTTTCATTGACACATTAAAATTATTTTATTCAAGGAATTTTGCCATTACTTCTTCTCAACTTGAGGCTGTCCAGGAGCCAAACTAGATAGTACAGACTGCAGGCATAGTTACAAAAACTGTACAACAGACTCTGAAAATAAAGATGCTAATTTTCACAGAGCTATATGTCTGAAACACTTTTCATTAACATATGCAGAGAAGCTCAGGGGAAGATGATATAGGGCCAAGGACCAATGCTGAAATATGTTATATCTGCATAGGTCTGATGTTCACATGAAAACCACAATACGATGCATGAAATTCCAGTTGGTCTTGAACAGAAGGCATTTATTAGTGTTGAAGCTTTTTTGCTATTGTTAGGATTTGCCAAATTGCAAATGTTATGCAGTTTTCAAGTGGAAAATTGTCTGCTTTTGTAATAGTTGCTTTGCGAGACACCTCAGCTGCCCATCTGCTGGGCTATCTCAGTCAGTGATTCCAGCCTATGGCTGCAAAACAGCCCTGGAGGCAGATGTCTCAGATCCAACCTCCCCATCCAATTTCCTTCTTTATTTTTTTTTTTTTTTGTTCAAAAGCTGTAACAAAAAGAGCATTTCAAAATATTGAAATCCTGCAGGAAACCGACTGACCTTTATGTATGTTAGTCAGAAAACTGTGTGCAGGAAGAGAAGGCAGCAAACAGATTCTGCATGTCTGAATCTCCAGTCTTGAAGTCTTTGCTCACCAGGAGCAGTGCACTCCCCGAATGTTGTGAGGCACAGAATAATATCTGATGGCAGTTGTACTGCAGTTAAGTGCTTTAATAACCATGGCTTATTGAATATTTCTTCTGCTTTAGAACCAGAGGGCTTTAACTATGGGTTGAGAGCCTGGTTCTGTAGAAGTTGCTTATGTTCCTCTTTATGTGAGTTCTGCTCTGGTACATTATTGCTTTAAAGACCAAACCTGAAAAGTGTTAATCTGAATACTTCTGATTTTAAAGGAAGTTCAGGCTTGCCTCTGAACACGCATTTTGTGTCTCAGGGCTGTTTACAATAAGAAAGCACTACAGGAGCAGAGCATTCCTTGCCAGTCCTTGTTTTGAGCTGTCTGTGAAATCTTGGCCCTGTGTCCCGAGAACACTGTGTGGAATTAAAGCTTTTGTTTAACCTACTTGTGTGGGCTCCCTGCGGAGGTGATTTCTGTGCAGCCAAATCTGTAACTCCAGCTCCCCAAACACCGTCATCACACAGAAAGCGCCAAAGGGAATAATCACAGGCTGTTATCCAAATAAGGTACCAAAGCTTATTCATGGAGAGATGTCATCTAGATTTGTCTGTTTGACTGCACCTGTCGGGACTGCAGCACAGTTGGGACAAGAGGGAAATATGACCTGATGCTTATGGTGGGTCCAAACCCCAGGTCCAGTTGGCAGAATGACCCAGTGAATGCTGTTTCTTACACTGAGAGGACTAATCAGCTTAAAAACCTTGTCCTCTCTGCCCTGCTGCTGTAGCTTTGTCCTGGTGGCATTTCTGTCCTGGCTGAGCATTGGAAAGAGTACAGACTCTCCAACACAGGTGTGTGTGGAGAGTGACAAGGGACATGAAAATAATAACCTCCTTGTCAGGTGAGGTTAGATAACAAAATGGTCTTCATTCAGGTGGGATGAATCTGCCTTGGTTTTATGTTCTGGCACTGCTGTCCACCTGTGCCCAGACAGCAGAAGATAAGCAGGCAGAAAGGAACTGAGTGAAGAATCTCCCCAGATGGGGAGACCTCCAGCTGTGGTGTGACAGTAGGTTTCACATGCTGAGAGGTCTCCAGTAAATCATTCTCCATATCTAGAATAACAGACGGCTCTGAGCATTGAGAGCAACTAGCCTTACATGGTGCATCTGTGGACTTAGAAGAGGAAAAGCACAAATGGGTGATCCTCAGAAAGCAATGGAGCTACCTGCATGGTTAAATGACAGGTGCCTGACATCCTTCCCTAGCACTGGGGGCAGATAATAAACTACCTTTCCCTTCCAAACACCCAAGCTACATGGTGAGAATGTCCCTGGCCCCAGACATGCCCCCGGATTGTTTGGGGTGAAGCTTGTTGGCCTCAGGACCACCTGTGGTAGCAATTTAAGACTTGAATCCATCACCCAGGATCTGGGCATTGGTTCAGATGGAGTCACCATGAGAGAGAAAGGCAGACAAGTACTGCCACAGTCACTGGACAACGTGCTATAAATGGCAGGGTTGGACACAGTGGACATCGTCTCCATGTTGCCTGAAGCTAGATGAGTCCAGGGACATGGAGAACTCATCCTTGTGTGTGGCTTTGAAACACAATCCAAGGCAAATATGAAGTCGGGATACCCATCTATTAAAGGGTCTGCAGATCTCAAGGGCTCCAAGGACTGAAGGCTGTAATTTCACTTGGAAGTGCTGAGTAGTGAAAGAAGGCATTGAGAAGTTTCTCTGGTTCTCTTCCATCTAGACATAGACAAACCCCATTGACATAGAACAGAGCCTGGGAAGACACCTTAGCTGCCCTTCCTGATGAAACAGGACTAGGAACACTGTGTTTAGGCAATACATCTTGTATTTATAGAAGTCCTGAGAGCTGCAATGTCAAACACACTTATCCTCACTACCTCACATGCAGGTGCTGGACACATTTGTAGAAGATGTGGAGGGCTGCATGGCAAATCCCTCTGCTCTTTGCACCTACAAGAGTAAATGAGTGGGAATATGGTGGCAAACCCTTGCTGAATTGAGAAAGACCCCATTAAAGGGCTGAAGGAATATCTCCTCCAAACTTTCAGCCCAAGTCCACCTTTATGCCTGTGTGCCCTCCTGCTAACCCAGGCTGTCATTGTGTAGGGAAAAGCACATCCACACTGCAGCAGTTATTTTTATGATGTCCTGTATTTGCTATAAGAACCAGTCCTGGAAAAAACATTTTGCTCTTGATTTTGTACAGCTCACCCAGTTTCTGCAGAGTTTATTTATAGAGATGAAAAGGACACATGAAGAGCTCACTGGTGTCTCCAAGCTGGAACAAATATTTAATGATACTCCTATTATTTTCATGCTGAATTATTTGAATTGAGATAAATTTTAACACAATCAGAGTAAGGTGGAAGATCTTCAGCATTAAAAAGACCAGCCAATGGCAATAATTAGCTACTACTCACATCTGTAACATTCTGATTCAAGGTGTCAAGGTGCAATTCATATGCAAGCATTTTCTGCTGTATATATCAATGTATATGCATATGCACATATCATATGTTTCTATATATAAATACATACATATGCATGCAATTAATCATCAGCCATTCACCACCAGAGGGCAGGCAAAGTATACATAAATCAGCTGTCCTATGTCTTGCCTGCACATGTCAATGAGCAAAGTATTCAGTGGCCAGAAAGGTATTGCCAATGCTTGCTTTGACCATGTCCAGTGACTCCCTTAGCCTGAATCTCGAGCCTATGACAACCTCATATTGCACAATACGCTGGTGCCTTTTGGTTTGGGGTTTGTTTTTTTTTTAATTTGTTTGTTTAGAAATTCTCTGCATTTTTCAAGGATGAAATGAGCTGAGCTGAGAGCAGTCCACCATGAGGTAACCACAGAGACTGTAACCTGGGAAAGGTGAAAAGCATCCACAGTGATGCAGCTGAAAGAGAAATGCATAGCGGATGTGTGTTTCTGGAGAAAGGGGAAGGTCAGTGGGAGCTGCATTGGGCATAAGCTATTATTATCCCTTTGCAATCAGTGGATATTCACAGATGTACAGATGTACTGGGCCCTTCTGGGGTGTGTTAAACAGCTATCAAGATTGTCATACCAGACAACTGTAAACAGCTGAGATCTAAATCTAATGATGTTGATAAGAACCAATATGCAATGTGGTCGCTCACATCGTCCTGAGTCCTAGGAACAGCTTACTTCATCTATTAAGATGTCAGCTGTACTACCAGGAACATGGAGACCTTCTGGAAAGGTGGTATGAGCAAAGGAAACCTTATCTTTTCACTTATGCTATGGAGATGATAAAAATGCAGGAGGCTTGATGCCAGAAAGTAAATTCTAGGAAGAACGCTTCTCCACCCAGAAGACACAGACAGAGCTTCTAGGTATGTTGGCTCATGATATCATTCTAAAACCCAGTGCCTTTGACCTAAAGAGGAAAATGGATGTACAGTCTAATTCCATAAGCTACATCCCGATTTTCTAGCAAAGATCTTTGCATTTGTGTAAAAGGAGATGCTTTATAGGGGTACAGAGGCTCCTCGAGACAGGAATCCTGTCCAGAGTTTTCCTCAGAGGAGTGACAGATATCAGACCTTCAAAGCAACAAGAGTGGCAGAATCACCTAAAATGTTTGTAACACATCCAAAAATACTACCCCCAAGTGGCTTCTCCCAAGAAAACCTGGAAAATACTTTAAGTGACTGATATGTCCAACCTGGGTGTGAAATCTGGAATTTACACCAGCAGGAGGTATAGCCACAACCAGCAAAAAATCCATTTCTCTGTTTCCTGACTGCAAGAGGGACTCATTTCCTCTAATTTTGAATCTGTGTCTATATTAGTCACTCACCACTCCCTTCGTGTTCACAGGAGAAAGTAGGAGCTCCTCATAGGTGACTCATCTGCTAGAGGATGAGATGAATCATGAGCAAGAAGGGCTCCTATTTCCCACCATGAGCTGTGAAGGATATGAAGATCAATGATTCTTTTGATAGATGCCAGCCTTGCAGATGTCTACATCTGATCAGAGATATTTCATCTTTTTCACATATGACATCATTCTGGGGTTACAAATTTGTATAAGAATAAAGAGGCCAAGATTTTACTTATCTATTCAATGTGTCTTATACCTGTGCTTGACAGGGGGATGACAATACGTATTTGAGCATAATTATCTGTGCTTCTGTGTTCTCCGTATTTCACCATTTTAGTGCATTAAACTTCACAGAATCATAGAATGGTTTGGGTTGGAAAGTACCTTTACAATTCATCTAGTCCAGTCCCCCTGCTGGGAGCAGGGACATCTGCAAAGTGTTTCCAGGACTGGGGCTTCTGTGCAATGGCTACAAATTTTTTTGCCAAGTGCATCTCACCTCTGAAATCCAGAAGGACACATTGAACACCAAATTACATTTTCAGTGTTTGAAAAAATCAGAGACTCATGAACAGGATTAAAAGAACTTCATTTTCTTCAGGTTGTTGCCCTATATCTGCTTTCTCTCTCCACTGAAATAGCTCTCACATTCCCCCATGTCTCTCAGTGTACTCTCTGCTTCATTATTTGGTCCAGAGGGCTTGTTAAATGTTGCAGGTACCTTCCTCCTCCAGAAGTATATTCCACCTGAAGCACCATAGACAAGGACTGCCATTATGTACTGTGTCAGCACAGCAAGGAACATGCTCAAGGACTAAGCCAGGATTTCAATATTTTTCCTTCATGAAAAAAAAAAAAAAAAAAAATTCAAAATACATCATTGGGGGTGGGAATTAGTTTATTCAAGAAAAGCCAACACACTGAGCAGGAAGCAAAAACGTTTTGGAAATAACCCAGAATCCAGCTGAGACCTATAAAAAAAAATGCTTTCAATAAGTGATGACGTAGTGATGGATCAAGGGGCTATGGGAAGGATCAAAGGGTTTAAGGAACATGACAGAAATAGAGCATTTCTAACTCATTTCTTCTCTCCCTAGGATTATGATGACAACCTTTTTTTTTCTTTTCTTTTTTTTTTCTTTCTTAGAATGTTTGCCTAAAAAAATTAGCATAGAAGGAGCAAAAGACAGGGCACATCACAGTCTCAATCAAGTGTGGTGAAACTCTTTTCCACAAGAGCTGAAAATTACCTGGTTTATGATCAACATTAAGGCCTTGGAGACATAATGCCTGTAATCCCTTCACTATAGCTTCCCCGCAGTAAGGTGCCAGCTACCTGAAGTAAACATGTCAATGAGGTGGAAAGAGAAGAGACAACAAAATGAGTAAATTGATTATTTCAATAGTGGTAGGTAGCTTAAAGTAATTTTCTCAAGGTCTAGGCCGACAGCAGTGACAGAAAACACCAGGGGTGAGAGACCAGCTTTCCTTTATATTCTCCCACCAAAAAGCAAATGAAAAGAAGGAGGAAGAATGGATGATATGTCACACTTTGGTGGGAGATCTGAAGAGAGAAACATGATCTTTAACCCCATTATCACAGACAACAGAGAAAACTGTTGTGCAGCTTGTTTGGCACCACTTGATTCATAGATCCTCCTGCTTTTGCAGTGGCAGGCAGAGATATGAGAAATATTTGCAAGAGAAACCACATCAGTCTCATCTGGTTTGCATTTCAAGATAAACCAGATTTGTCACATGGAGCACAGTTTCCTGAACCTGTTGATAAAGCTTGGGATGTTTCAAGCACAGGCTAGAAGACACCCCTGGAGATGGGGGCAGGGGTGGCAGAAAAATCCCAGAGACACTTGAAAAATCTGGGTTGGTTGCAGGCTGCCTCTGACCATCAAAGCTGGCAGTGCAAGTGCAAGGCAGAAGATGTCTGCCCTTATTTCTGTCTTCTCAAGATGTTCACCTGGCAACTTTGCTTGCAAGCCATACCTCAAAGTCTCACTGGGCAATGGTGTAAGTCTGAGGACCACAGCTGACAGAAAATAAAACTAGATAATGCTGGAGACAATTTTGGCCTTCCTCAATCCAAACACAAATTCCATTTACCCCATTTGAAGCCCCCAAAATTAATGGGACTCTCTGCATTTCCTGTGATATGCTTTTTCTTACCTGTGATTTTTGCCTGTGTGTTTTTCTTCTCCTTTTTATCTCCTTTTTATCTCCTCTTTATCTCACCATGCCCCATGTCCCAGCAACCCCCACATCTGGCCATCATTTCCTTCCCAACTGTATTTTGTATATTTGTATCTTCTGTGGTCTCTGTCTCTGCAGAAAACCCTTAACATTGAGTCACCTCACCTATATCCTGCAGTGGTACCTGCTCACGCTGGTAGTTTGAGCACTCCAAGAGATGTGCAACGTCCCTCAAACACTCCACAAATGTCTTGAACACCGTTATGTGTGTTTTGCTTTCTTGCCTGTTTAGGTATCAAGTGGTGCCTGGGGACAGAGAGCCACCCAAGAGTGAGAAGACAAGCCAGGACTATGCTCATCCTGCAAATCATTACACTGCAACATGGACACAGCCGACCTCTTTGTAGCTAGTCACATCTGGCTGAGTAAGGGTGGAGTGTTGCAGCAGAACCAGACATGAACTTCTTACTCTGTTTTTCAGATGGATTTCACATCTATTTGGGTTACTGGCAGCTGGTTTGGAGATAGCTAAGGTATGCCTCCTTTCCAGTTTTGAAGTAGAGATGTCTGCATCTTGCAATGGCAATGTCTTCATGGTTCAAGGCCAGGTGGACATTAGGAAGATTATGGTTAGTACCAGAGGTGACTAAGCCAAGCCTAGACTGTAGAGATGCCAAGAAGCAGCATCTTCCTCTAGTTTGACTAAAGAGAAAGTGCCTGAGTCCTTCAGGCATCATATGATGGGGCTGAGATGGGACAGAAACCAGAGCTGACCTAGTGACTAGCACAACCCCTCCACCCTGCTTACCACCAGCATCAGCACCAAGGCAAGCCCATATCCCAGTATGTAAAGCATCATCACACTCCTAGCAACAAGCTTCCTGAAGAGCGACAGGACCATAAAAAAGAGTACCCAGAGCAAAGCTCTTGGCCCTCGTTTTCCTCATGTATTTTTTTTAAAAGAACAGGCTATAATCAGAGCTGGAGGAAATGGACCATAAATATCAACCTTTGTTTAGTCTGGAGAAATATCATTTATAATTAGAGATGGGCATCCTGTTGTCATGACTATTTTAAGTGTGAGGTGAGCACATGGTTGGTCAATCTCTAATCTTTTGCAAATGATTAGAAACTACCAGTTCTTCTCTTCCTGTTTCTTT
>JANVCC010000012.1:1719403-1794150 GCA_025345505.1 Todiramphus chloris collaris | reverse complement strand
TGATGATTATATTATCAGTGATGTCATGGAGCACCTCAACAGATGGAAGATTTGCTTTCTGATCATGCACTTCTGCTTATCTCCATGCCAGACCCACCAACCAAACCTGCTCACCTCTCCCATGGAATAGTGGGAATCCATGAGACTTGGAGGGGTTGAGCCTGCGGCAGGACATGGTCCAGGGTTGACTTTGTGTTACCAGCATTGACTTGTGTCCCTTTTTCTGAAGTTGGATTTGCCAGTTGCCACATCCCCCTGCCCTAGTATGGAGGCATGCAGGATTTGTGCATGGCAGTTCCCAGCAGAAATCATTGCTGGATTGGTGTTTGTAAGCAGTTTTGGAGGCATGATGCTACAAGTCTTCAGGGCGTGGTGTCCCTCCTAGTGTCCTCAGATTCTTTCATGGGGTATGAATGGGTACATTGACTCTGTCAGATAACGTGGCTCCCCACAGTCAACCACATTGAGGATTAACGTTCTCTCATGGGCACCCTTCCCCATCAAACCAGCTTGTTCCCTCCAACCTGGGTGTAGTTCTGGGATTCCTTCAGGGCCTGCATCAGGTTTGACTGCTTCTGCTCTGCACAGTCTTCCCACACCATTCCAAAGGGCTCTGGATGATGTCCCTGCATTATTCAAGGTACTCTGAAAGCAATGTAACACTGAAACAATGACCTCAGGGCTGTGGGGACACAATCCAGAGCTAGATATCTGAGTGCTACATATCTGGACACAGCTAGCTTGCTCTAGACAAGGGCCAGATCTGTGCTGATCAGGCCAGGGATTACTCCCTGCAAGAGACATCTTTAGTGGGAGAGATGTAACTGCAGAAGCATCAGCACTCAGGTGTCACTGGGAATCGGCAATAGCTTAACACAAGTCTTCTGCAGACCACACACCAGGGATGGATATCTAACAACAGCAGGATCTGTGGAAATAATTCCTTCAGCTTCCATATGAATCTGAAATGTATTGTCAGGAGGTTTCTTATCTTTTCTGTGATAGGACATTTTCCTATTAGCTAGTGGTGCACCACTTAGAATATACAATTGGACCCTCATCTCAGAGTAACAGGTCCACAGCTATCCTCCAGGCTTGGTTCCTGTGACATCAAGCTGGCCATCAGGATTGCCTGGCATGGTGACAGCAGAGTATATAATACATCCTTGTGCCTTGGTGAACTCTCTTTGTGTGGATCAGTCCCAGACAAATAAACCAGCATGGACTAAGAGACAGGTTTCAGCTTGGATAGGTGGTGTACATCAACCCATCAGTGCCGAGCTCATGCCAAACGCAATCGTGCAGCCATATTCACTAGGCATGGTGCTGGAAGATGGAGAAATAGTGCACAGATAGTTTAGGCATTGCACAGGGTTTCTAGGGCCATACAGCTTTCAGACCATAAGCTCACTTCTTAGTACTGCCCTGGATTCTTGGGATCACCTATGTCCCATGATAGTGCTATTCTGAGGATATCAGTAACAGTTTGGGACCACAAACAAGGTTCTCCATAGGATCTGCTTCTGTTGCCAAGACAAGTCAATGAGAAAATGTTCCCTTACTAATTGTTAAGCCATTTGGACTTCAATAAATGTACATATTCAGCTATACATGTACACAGACAATAGTTATTGAAGTAATGAAATCATTATTTACTTCTTGATCATTATCTACATGTTACTATTAAATTTGTTATCCTCATTACTTACTTCCTTCACCAACATGTGCAAAAGATATTTAATGTGATATTTAACGAAACACATCTTTCACATCTCTCAACGTTTTAAACCTGAGTCTTCCAGTGTGCTGCAGATCTGAAGTAACTCTGACTCGCAGGAGCTGGTGTGCTACAGAAATTGAACATTAACCTGCTGAGAAGAAGTAAAGGCTGGGAGTTGGCATCTGTTTAGCAAAATCCATAAAGCTGCTTGGTATATGGTATAAAAGAACGTGGTTTTTATGAGATTTTAGTAAGTAGATCCTGGGAAGTGGGACAGAATAGATGCTGTCCAGGAGAGGGGATCGAGCACCACATTTTTTTGGTGAAGATTATTGGCCATCACTGCACATCTTCATGCAAAGAGAGGAAAACACATAATAGCAAAGTCAAAACTCTCCTCTGAGGGGCAGGTCAATTGGTGGAGATGCTCCTCATGCACCTAGGGGAGGAGGTGAGAAGTTTGCAATTGTCCCCAGTGCTTGTGGGAGCTCCCTGGTGGAGCGGCCCAGGGGACATCAGGTCCTAGTGAAGCAAGATTCTATTTGGTCCTAAGACAGCCACTCAGGAGCTGGTATAACCCTACCAGAGGTCTGTACACCTGCAAATTAACAGGTGGTGCCAGTGGACCCCTGCCCAGGTATCAGAAACTTCTAAGCTCAAGACAACAAAATGGGCAATGGTCAGGTCTCCCACTGATTTATCCAAGAGCATTGCTTCTGAAATAAAACGGATTTCATACCTCAGGAAAACAAATAAAAATCCATCATATTGCCCTTTTTAGAAGTCAATTATGCTATTACCCATTCAAGCACTAAATTGAATTTATCCTTTCCCCCAAGGGTGTGTTCGACCATCCAACTGCTGTGACAACAGAGTCACACCTGAGCTGTTGGGACTCCAAACGCAATGTGTTTGCCATACTGCAATGCTTCTCTCTGATATACCTTTTTTTCTACACACCCCATCCCGCACAAACTTGGAGCTTAGGCATTGCAGCCAGCTCAGTTCCTGTGATTTACCCCAGCCCCGGTGGGTGCTGCCCCCAAGAACCTGCGGGTCCATGTGGCTGAAAGCACAGGCTCAGCATCTGTGGAACAGGCACAGCAAACTTCAGAGACAAGCACATGTCCCTGAAGCCCGCAGAGGGGATTTTTTGTGGTATTCACAGACTTGTTTCATGTGTCAATACGAGAGGAGCGTAATTACCAGCTGAGAAACTGCAGGAAATAAGCCAAGGTTGAATGAACGAAATGGAAAATAAAGAGAAGCGCAGAGGACACACACATTTTAAAACTATTACTGAGGTATGTATTCACGTGCTTGTGGGAGCCTGGGAATATATAAGAGCTCATGACTGCGAAGGAATGAATTCAAGGACCAGTCTATGGGGAGTATTTTTTTTCCCTGTGACTTCAAACTTCTCTCAGAGCTCACAGAGTTTTAGTCAGCTGGCATGCAACAGAGGTACGACTTCCCCAAGGAAACTCTTCCTCGGCTTGCGCTGGAAAGGCTGCTGGGAGAGTCCGGGAGGCAGAAGGCTGCAAGCAGAGGCAAAACCTCCTCCTCCTCCTCCTCCTCCTCTTCCTCCTCCTCCAGCCACAGAGCAGGTATGTGGAGACGCGTGTGAAACCGGGAGTCTGCTGGAAAGTTGAGCTTTCGACTGCAGGAGAGATGGGGACTCTGGTGACTTAGAGCTGCAGCCTTTAAAAATAACAGAGATGAGGAAGGTACTGTATAAATAAAATATACTGTGTTTATGAATAGGCTGAGGAACTGACTAAACACACTGTGTAGATGGCTCTATCCACACAGCTGTATGTTTAATCCATCAGGGACTTACACTGCAGCGAGTTAGATCCTTTATATTAAGGAGGCACCAATTAGTTTATAACAATACAGTTGTCATATGCCTGCTTTGTTATCATTCTCCATGTTTATGGAGAACATGGGAAGATGTTTTTTTTACTTTCTTCTTTCACAGGACTTTAGTCTATTTATGGTGTTACTGCATTATAGCAGGAGTGCTGCAGAGATCAGCATTTTGCACTGATTAAATGCTGCTCTCCCAGATCTCCGACACTGAATCCTAATATAGCCTTGGGCAAATCACACAGTCCCTGGGTAAAATGGGCAAAATGCTGTTTAGCTTGTCTGCTCTTCTTGCTATCAGTGCTGGCACTGAACTCTCCCTGTTGGAGCACAAGGTGTGAGATGACAGGGTTATTTTTCTACTCTTAAGATCCTGACAGCTTGAATGTCACCTTGGGTGAACAATGACTTACTGATAGTGTTTTGCTGCATCTGGACTCTTATCATGAGGAATTTGTGTTTAGACAATATCTGGAAACAGTAAAGTCTTAGAAAATCCTCATTTATATAAAATTCACAGAAATTTTTCTAAAACCAAACTCTATTGTATTTCTTATAAAAGTACAAATCTGTTTCCTTTAAATAGAAGCCAAAGTTTGGCTTTCCACAACAGTGGAAATTTGTTTTCCTACTAAGATGCAATCATTTAAACTTTAAAATCATCTTATTAACTCTGATGTGCTGAAATCCCTTAGTTTTCAGTAATAATTCACACTCACCTCTTTTTAAAGTAGGGGTTACAGCTTAGTGACTGTGTCAGTGCTTGGCCTTTTACTAATACAGTGATGGATGGATTCAGGCCAGGGTATCAGTATCATGCAAGTCAAATCTATCAGAAATAATTTTCCTTACCTCATTTTATCTCCTGTTGGATCATATAAATAGAGTACACCTTTTCTCAGACACTGACTCCACTGTCAGTAAAAGAAAAATTACTGAATTAAAAGCCAATTTTTCAATTTTTGCTGCTCTTAGATTGAAGACGGTGAGAAAGGATTCTGATTTTGTTCCTGAATTTGAGTTTCTCCAGGATTTTTTTTCCCCATGGAGAGTATTTAATGTTGAGATAGTTTAATCTTCAAATACCAGTACATGACACTTTCTGTTGATGGAAGTATTTTCATCTTCCCACCTCCTGCTGTCCCTTAACCCAGCCCCTCACTCACCAAGTCTCTGGTCTGGTGGGCTTCATGCAATTTTCGTTCATTTACATTTTCTGTCCTGGGGAAAGATAAAGTAGGGGAACCGGTTAAACTTCTTGTGTCCAATTAATTTGAAACATCAATTTTTGGTGTGGAAATGCGGTTGGCTGAACACCTGATAGAGGTGCACGTGGATAGAGGACAGAGAGAGAAGGAAGGCAGCATCCTCAAAAGATGGGAGAAAAGCCACAATGGAGTTACAGAAAAGGGAGGAGTCCTTATTTTGATGTGTGGACTTGACATCAGAGATGCAGGAGGCTGCATCTGCCCACAAGAGACCATCACAGTGCAGATGTCATGAGCAAACTAAACCAGGAGCGCAGCTCCTGGGGATGTTGTAGGGTCTCAGAAGCTGGAGCTGTGCCTGGTTCTCAAAGGTCATGGCTGAGGATGGTATGGGCTATTTATTTTTTTAATAGGGTTAATATTAATGTTGTCTCCAGCTCTCTGGAGGCATGAATCACCAGGGAGCTATTTCAGTCAAAAGGGAGCAAGACTCGTCCCATTCCTGCTCTTGCAGTTCAGACCCACTTTCTAAGGCGGGAGCTTGTTTTGTTTACTTCTCTGGAGAGTTTGATTCATACAGCTCGACACAGGACTCAACCCAAAAGCAGTGCCTTAGAAAGCAGCAGCGTTATGGATGGACAGACTCCAAAAGGTCTGGAGGTTCAAGACACATAATCTTCAAGACATATTCTTGTTTGTCTGAAACCCTTGGGAACCTGCAGCAGATTATGGACTGGTTTGTGAGAGCCAGCATCTGGGATTTTCTTTTCCTTCTTTCTCTGGGCCAAGCTGGGAAGAGGGTTTGGAGGACAGGAGAGGTCTGATGAGGTGCCCTTGGCTTTGGGTGATGTGGGGTGAAATCCAGCTGATGTTGGCAGCAACCAGGCAGGCAGTGATTGCTGAGGAGACCACAGGGAAATAAGGAATGGCCTGATTTCACAGAGTCACAGAACCAAACCCTTTGGCATCATCTGGATGGGACAGCCCTTGCTGGTTTGTGCAGGTGGGAAAAAAAAGCTTGATTCTCCAGCCTGACTGATGAAGATGACCCAATCTGTCTGATGGAGGTGACCCTTGCTCTGCAGACATGGCTAGCAAGCACATGCCATTGCTAATGTTTCACAACACTTTAAGGTGTAAACTGCTCGGTAGCCCAGAGCACAAAAATTATTGAAAATGGGAAGTCAAACAAATGCTTCAAGGTCTTTGAAACTATTTGCTGTCAGATCCCCTTTAGGAAAGGGCAAAGATGGTAAGGACAGCACTGAGCTTTCCCAGCGCAGCTGGTGTCCTTTAAGGCTGTGGTTTTAATGAAGCAAAGTCCTGAGCAGCAGAATCAGTGCATGCCCTTCCCTCCTGCTTTGGCATTTGTTTCTGTCCAGGCTCTTCTTCACAGTTCAGCTGGCACAGCTGCTTGGCCACTCAGTAAAACAGCTTGAGGGTCAGACCTAGATTTTTTAAGAGCACAACCAACAAAAATCCTGCTATTTTTATCCCTTGGAATCCAAACTTCTCAAACTGCTCTGAACATCCAGGTGTAGGAAAATGTGAAGCTGCAGTCATCCAGGGCACTCACTACTCTTCATTACAGGCATGATATTTGTATTCTGTTTCCAAAACAAATCATAATACCCTATTTCAACAACAACAAAAAAAATGTCTATCTCTTCTTGAAGACCTCATACCTGAGGTTTTCCTTGTGAACTTGTCTGTGCTTTGCAAGTGCTATTGCACACTGATAATGAGGTGAACTGTATACAGATCATCCAAAAGGTATTTAAACCACTGGATCCCATGGTGGTCTTCATCTTCAACATGAATGTCCTGCTTAGCCCAAGGGGATTGCAGATGGAGAGCTTGACTCTAGGGAGAATGCTAAAGGGATCAAGTGAAAAACAGCACTTCAGCCAGCTCCAGCCAGGGGAAGCTCAAGGCTCTACATGTTCCGGGGAAGATGACACAAACTAATCTGATGAGAGCCCAGTCAAGAGGAATCTGTCCAGGGTTATGATGATCTCACTGACAGACTACCCTCCTGGGAGCTAATTGTGGATTTTTCTATCTATTGCACCTAATCATGCCCTCACACATACTACTGCCTCTTCATAGCATTTATGACTCTTATTTCAGGGTGCATTGCAAAGAAAATGAGATGCCAAGAGACCAGCTCTTAGGTACACAAATTCAACCATGGAAAAAGTGCATTACAACAGTTCAGGCTTGTGGGGTTGGGGGAAAGCAATAGGGAAATCCATGTAAAGGGAGGTTTTCCAGAAGTGGGACTTAATTAGCAAAAGGGAGTGAGGAAAACAGCAATTAGACAGCTGCTCCAGCCCTAGAGGGCAGCACAAAATAATAAATAAAAATCTGAACTCCAGCAATATGAAGTCATCTTCTGCATGACAAAAGCACCTCTTTTGCTACAAGAAGTTTTCACTAGCATGTCTGGTAGATTGAGAACTGTGTACTTGTTGATGAAAATTCAGCAGCTCATCTGGATTTTTGAACTCCCCTGCTTTTATCAAGGTCCCTAATTCCTTCCTCATGCCATGAAGACCCTTCAAGTTAGGTGTGATATAGCTGACACTGAACCCCCATCCTGTCAGCAGACTGCTGATCAGTGGGACCACTCCAAAAAGAAAAAGTTATTTCTTCCAGAAGAGGTTTCCTGATTCTGGGCTTCATATTTATGAGACATGAATTTCAAATCTTTAATACTCAAGCACTGTTTTCCTAATGATGCAGAGAGAGACTTAGGTGCAGGGGTAGGAGGCTGCAAGCCTCCCGGAATGTAACTCACGGACACAAAACCCTAAAGTAAACACATCGCCCTGCACCACGCATGCAGCTAAACAATGGCATCGGCAACGATAAGTCACTTATTCCCCTGAGCAAACCCATGGCCTGATCCTGACAGTTACTCTGGCAAAACCCCCCCTTGTTTCTCAACGCCTGCCCCAAGCAAGGGCTTCAGGATGTCACACAGTAGCTGACTCTGTCCGGAGCACAGCGGTGGCTAGGACCCAGCAAGAGCCTGGAGACAGTCCAGAGGAAGACGAGCAACATAATTTAAAGCAGACACTGTCCCAAATAAGGTTATTTCCCTGAAAATGCCTTCGTTCTGAAGTTACAATTGAGCCTCTTGGCTTTCTGAATGGGTGAATGTGAAGCTGAAGAACAATTTCACCGGTACCAGGACTGAACCAGTTTCGAAGAGCTGGATATGCTTTTTAAAGACATGATAAGCAGTGTATGGGGATGCAAGAAACCCTTGAAACAAGGTAAATGTGAAATATTCACACTTTTTAACCCTGAGGATTCTACCTTAGCAGCAAAGCGTCTTGTGTGAAAAAGGATCAAATCCTGGGGAGTTTGGTTTCTGTTTTGTATATTCTCTTGTATTTATCCAGGTTTTTTTTTTGGCACAGGACAATGTCTCTGTTAATTGTCTAAGCAGTAAGAAAAATCACCGTGGGGGGAAATTTGGAAGATGCTGATGATGTTAGCTACACACAACCTCTATGAAGTAAACAACTTCAGGGTTAATATTGTAACAGGGATGAAGGTAAATATTGTTTTGGAGTGGGAACTGGGAAAACTGGGATTAAACCCTGATTATTCCATGGTTCCAAATGTGTCCTGAGTCAAATCACTGCTCTTCTCTGCCTTTGCCCTCCCATCTGTTATGTGGATATGCTGACGTGATTTGTGTACCATGCTTTTTCTAGATGCTAAATTATTTGACCCACTTAATAAGACTCCTTGGTGGTGTTATTCACAGAAATCACCTATACTTTTCAGATGTGGAATGGGAAGGGTGATTTTGAAGTAACATGATGGAAAGCTGTGACATTAATTGGGGTTCAGAGCTCCATTCTGCTCTGAGGTTTGCTGGGACTTTTATTACCGCTGCCTGTGGGAGCAAACTAGCATAAAGCTGCTTCAAGTCTGGGAAAGCCTCAAGGTATTGAAAGCTCTTTTAGGTTGAGTTGCTGCTACTGCTGCTTCTGGACTGTTTGTACAAGCTGTGGTTAGAGCCATCAGTGTCAGTGGCAGCAGGTGGGGTTTAGTGGTAATGCTCTTTGACACCAAAGCCATGGGAGTTCTGAGAGACCTGAGCTCTGCACTGGGAAGAGTTGGTGCGGGAGTAAGATCTACCTGAAGGGCAAAGAGATGCAGTGCTGTGTCATGCTAGATGTTGCTGAGGAGGTGGTCCAGAGAAAAGCTAGGCAGGAAAACCTGCTCATCTGGACAGCTGAACTGAAAACCATCTTGAGAAGGGAATCCACATGGGCAAAGAGGTTGTGCTGTACCATGAGGAGTGTCTTATCCTCCTCTGGATGAGTCCTTGTGGTCTCATGATGGAAAAGATCACAATGGTGTGACAGCCACCTTAGAAACACCTGGAGGGACAGCATCCTTGCTTACTATAGCTGTCTTACACATCAAGCCATTAAATCACATTTTTGTGTTCAAATACACCACTTTCCCGGTTGCTTTACAAACTTACACTTTAGGGAGTTTCAAAGCATATTAAAACTAATGATGGTGACAGGATTATTATTTAAGAATCAAAGAGACCATTTTTTGCACTGGCAGAGTAACAAGAGAAGATATGGCAGAGCAGACAGGATGCACTCTGTCCATCAGGGTGGTGAACTCTTGTGGGTAATATCCATAGAGATTTCCTCAGCTTAATTCACTGGATCTAAATAGAAACAATTTCCATTTGAGGGATCTGAGTAAAGCTTTGTATTCATCGGTATGTTTGTCTTTTCTCTCAATTCCAGCAAACTAATACCCAAATGATAAAACTCATTTTATTCTCCTTAGAGGAACCACCCACTCCTATAAGCCTGGGGAATAAAGAACAGAGGGAGAACAACAAAGACATTGTAGATGGTCATATCAGCAATTCCTCCTTCCATAGCATGATTTTGGCATATTTTTCAAACATTAATTAAAAAGGTCAAGAGTGAACATCCTTGGTCGTGTTTTAGAGGAGGGGAACAGACTTCTGATCTTGCTGCTGCATCCCAAAGACAAACACCAAGCCCTTTCACCTTGGGGTCCCAGATCATCAACCATCACTAGTTGTTTCTCTAAACTGGAAGTAACATGCAATCTGAAAATAGAGTACCTGTTGTCTAAGCCTCCCCAGTTTCTCTCTTCCTAGGATGCAACACTGTAGTGAACCTGTTGACTTTGCTGATCAACAGTCACCATTGCCATGCAGAAGTGTGGCCTTCAGCTGCATCCCCCAAACAGTGACTAAGCAGAGGAATCTCCACCAGTGGGAGGGATCCCATCTCTTTTTGTTTCAGCCTCCTGATGATCTGTGGGTGGAAGCCTCTGAGTGACACTACATTGATGCTGATTTTTGGTGGCACGTGTGTATGGTGTTGCCATGTGTTTGGAGCTTGTCAGATGCAGGCTTGCTCCTGGAAGGATTTAAGAACAGTTCTAGCTAAGAACCGCTGCATGGCTTCCAGCTGGTAGATGGCATGTGTCTCAATGGCTCTGGATGCAGGCAGGACGAGCTCAGATCTGCCTGCAAGAAGTCATACAAATATAGACAGAACCAGCATGTTTGCAGTAGAGGCTGTCATAAAGAAGTGATTTCTGGAGCTCACATCAACAATGACCACAGCCAGAGACCTCATTAGCACCCATCTAGGAACAAGCCATTTGAAAGACAAATACTTTCCCTTGGCTTTATTTGCATTTTTCTTTCACTGTCCAGTGGCGTGCCTCCCAGTGTTGTTTGATCTTTTACCACTTATTTCTATGCTCTTTTCTGGAATGCTTTCCAAACAGCTGAACTTGATAAATCCTTCATTACATACAAATCCATTCCATTTTATATCTGTCTCTTTGTAAGTCTTCTGCTTTTAAATATATTTAAAATCAGCCCATACCTGAGATGTATAAAATGGAAAACTAACATTTAGACAAAAAGGTCTCCGTTCATGCTTTATGATGTTTATTTTAATTCAACAAATCTGGATGTGTGTGTAAAAGCTCTTTGACAGTCTGGGATGAGAGGAGTGGAAAATGTTATGGGTAGAAATGGAAACTGTTCCCAATGCTTGTTGTTTCTGAGTGGCACCCATTTGTTTTGCTCAGGACTTGGCAGCCCAGAACTCCAGCCCCATTGAAAGTACCTGAGCTGCCTCTCTGGGGAGAATGAAGGTAACACTGTTTGCAATGGTTGTCTTTCTCCATGATGCCAGACATGCTGTCCAGCTTGAGCATCTGGACTTCATTGGGCAGCCTGTGTATCATCTAGGTAGCAGCTGAAATCACACTGGGCCAATCCCATGAAATGTCTTAGACCTTCCTTTCAAGTCCTCACATAAACATCTCTCTTTCCCACCAGGCTCAAAGGCATGCAAAGGTACATAGGTAGGTTGTAAGTGGTGGTAGCACAGCGATGGGTTAATTTATCACACTGCATATGTGCTTCTTGATGTTAGATGATGATCTGATGCCAGCGTTTGCATGTGTTTACTGCTGCATCACATTTGAAATCTAACCATAATTACTTTTACCTGCAGAACCATGAAAGTGTACATCATCTTCCTCCTGGCAGTGGTGAACAGAGGGACATCTAACAGTCAGCCCACAGACGGGATGTCCTGTAAAATGGTAAGCCTGTCATCCCTCATGGATGAGGTTGGGACACCCCTGTTACAGGCACTGTGAAAATAGCTATGGTCTCTGAGTAGGGAAACCCTCACAGGACCAGGCTCTCCATGATGGAAGAGGTGGGCTTTGCAGGGCTAGTGGATGCTCAGCAGGCTGTTCTCTGGCTATGTCCTTGTTGTAGTGACAGCACATAAAAGGGGTGGAAAAAAGAAGAATCATTTTCTCTGTTGTTTTGTTTGGGTTTTTTTTTTTCCTTAAGCGGGAGCTGTTAAAAGAACCCAAGACTACAGGGATTCTGTGGCTGAGACAGAGAAAGACCTAAAATCAAGTCCTTTAAATCAGGCCTAAGGTCTTTGTGCTTTAAATAAAGCATATTCTGTGATATACATCTATACCAACCCTTTTGTAATAACAGAGAGACTGACCTCCTCTGCCCTGACACAGCATTGCTGCTGGGAGAGCTGTACCTGACTTCTCCTAGAGGCAAAAGAAGTGACAAAGCCTCTTGCTCCAGTACAAAATGTGATACTCAGATTTTCACAAGCACCTGGTACTATATCATAAATGCTATTCACAGCTGAATTTTCTCCTTTCCCTATCCAAGTGCTTCTGACGGTAACAGGCCATTTAAAAATACTTATCTTTTTTTTTTTTCCCCTGAACGTTGAAGCTGTTCAGCACAAATCCTCAAGAATTTCCAAAATAGGGAAAAAAATAATTTGCTAGCTGTACACGTCTCCCTTATGGGACTCATTCCATTCCTGCCCACCCTGCCGTATTGCTGCACTTCCTGAATTCCAGAGAAATGAAGACCTAGTATATATATATATAAAGATCTTGGGAAGGTGACTGGGTAGCTCAGTTCATTGGCTGGAGCGGAAAGACTGATGAAATTACTGTAAACATGACAGCTTGGGTCTCATGTATCATAGTGACATGAAGGCTGGGCAAGACATGCAATAATCCAAGCAGATTCATCCCGCCCCATTTCTTGATGGGTCACAGATCAGGCTGGTTGCTGAGAAGTAAACACACGCTTGTTTCCACTACTCCATTTTAAAGTGCTTTCATCAAGTCAACAACCCAAAGGTCTATGCAGCTAGGCTGGGATAAATTCAGCCTCTACAGAAAGCATGCTGCAATCAGGGGCTGGGATGCTCATCTGTTGTAAGTTAAGAGCTCAGCATTGCTGATGTCGATGTTGATCATCTTCCTTCACTGGGAGTTTTGTCCAATGGAGGGTGGAGGATGTAAATCCAAACACAGCTTAAAGAAAGAGGGAGCTACTGGATTAGCTGATGGGTCTGTTGAGAGTCCTGTTTACTTCACATGATTATTTTTCATCACAGCTTTACTGTTTTACATGGTATTTTCCCTATGATGACACTTTTAGAAGAACAAAGACTCAGAAATTAAAGTTTTCATTAAAAATGTCATAGAAGAGGCATGAGTCAGAAAACTGTGCCCATCTCTGACTCACTGCTGATGTTCCTGTCATTGAACTGAACTCTTGTAAGAGGTTTTAAGAAGCAAACAGTCCATACTAGACCCCTGATGAGGGAGTGAGTGGCACTGATTATGCAAGCTACTGCTCATCTACCTAGAATCATAGAAGGGTAGGGGTTGGAAGGGACCTCTGGAGATCATCGAGTCCAGCCACCTGCCACAGCGGGATCACCCAGGGCAGGCCACACAGGAACAGATCCAGGCAGGTTTTGAAAGTCTCTAGAGAAGGAGATTCCACAACATCTCTGGGCAGTGTGTTTGAAAGAACAAAGCACAGCTTAAATGTCAGGAGGATCTTCCTAGCTCATGTTGCCTTCCAAGAATAGGGGCTTCAACTAGTTCATGTTTTACCTCCCAAAGAAAGGTGTTTCTGCTAATTTATGTTAACTGGCAAAGGCAGAACTTTCAAATAATTTGTAGAAGGGAAGAGTTTGCCCCTTGCATTGAGGTGATGCAAGAACATGTGCATAACCAGTTATAGGTCAGTTGATATGTGGTGCCTGGTTGTGTAGTTTGATATGTAGTTGATATATGGTTTGGTTTTGTAGCTGAATGTTTCCCTGGGCAGCTTTTATAGAGAATGGGCATGGAGACCATGCAAGGGCAAGTCAGTGCCAAATGAATCCAGCCCAAATTCTCTGGTTCAAATGTGCATGAGTTGATACAGGAGTACACAAGTAGAGGTTTGGATGCAGCTGCTTTGTTTGTAGGGTTACATCTTCAACAAGGATGATCAGCTTTTGAGCTGTTTGGTTATTTTTCTGTCAGCACCTGAATGAGGCCAGACACCAACAGGACCAAGTGCTCCCCATCCTGCAGTAGCAATAGATTTGAAGTTAAAAAAAAAAAAAAAGAAAGAAGTGCCAATGGACTTCAAATAAACTGGTGACCGCACCAGCAGAACTGATAAAGTCAGAAAAAAACCCCTCTTTTCTAGGCTCAGACTGCCAAACCATTGGGCTATGAGGTGGGGCGAGGGGAGATACGGGCAAACAGATGCTGTTTGCTCCATCCCACTGAGATGTACTTCATCTTTTCTTCCTCACGCTGATGAGAACAAAATTCATGCAGTTTGAGCCTTGGGGAAGAAAAGATGGTGCAGAACAGACTAGGTAAGAAATTCAGTGAGGATCAAAATAATCAGTGAAAAGGCATAAAAGGCTATTTAAAAAAAATGGGAGAGGAAAAGTTATAGGAACAAATGGCAGACAGTAGGAGGTATAGATTTCATCAGTCCTTTTTATGACTGGGAGAGTTCCGTGGATGCAGATTAAAGGCAAGATACATAGTGAATTGGGAATGACCTCTCACCTGTCAACTTTAGTGCAAACCAGCTGTCTGGCATTGATGGGAATTTGATCAAGCCTTTTCTAAGATGCTGGGTGCCCAGGAGGAGTTGAGGGTGCTCAATAGTTGAGATCTGGCTCAACATGCGGAAAGAAACTTGACATCTGACTTAGGCTCCAAAGTAGCTGCTGCTTTTTCACTCTGGCTTTTTTTTACCATTCTGTCTTCTCCCTCTTCCAAAAACCGAACAAGAAGAGACTTCCTGCTCTGTTGCTTGGACCTCGGAGCCCATCCTAGGTCTGTGCGCACTGTAGCTCAAAATGAGCAATTCTACAGTGGCTTTGAAGGAAAGAGCTAATGTCAGGGAGAAGCCAGAAAATTCCCTTCTGTTTTTTTCTAATTTGTTTAGCTGGGGGATATTTTAATGAGTTGGAGGTTAAAAAAAAAAAAAAAAAGAAAAAAAAAAAAGAAAAAAAAAAAGAAGAATTAATAGGACATTTACTTGGGAGCTTTGGAAAAGATTTATCATGGGAAGGACTGCAAAGCAGCCTGTGTATATCTGGAGCTTGAATGAGCACTTAGAATTTTCTGGCACAGTTTTTTGTGGTCTCCAAAACTCACATGATGCAAAAGAGATTCACAAAATGCTGACTTCCCACTTCTGAACAGACCTGACACTTCATTCACCTAAGTTCACATGAAGCAGATGTTTTATAATATTTTTTACTTTTAATGTTTCTTTAATGTCTGAAAAACTTTGCATCATGGAATCTGTAATCTACTTCTCCACAGAAGTTAAGATTCAATAGATTTTTTTTTTTCTTTCTGATCTTTCTGCAAACAGTACATGACCCAGTCACCCAAGTACATTCATAACAAGAGTTTTCCTCCAGTAAATTAAATGCTGCCTAAGCTTTTCACATTCCACTTCCTCTGTCTGCTGTATGTTCTTTTTAATAACAAAAAGCAGCTTCACATTTATGCAAGCATGACCATGTTCATGTTTCTAATGTTCCTTATGAACACACATTCCAAATTTTACCCTGGACACAGAATCAGTCTTAGCTGCATCTGGATATGCATCTAAAAGACAAATTTGACATTGATGCTTGGTTTTTTTCTCTAGCTTGCTGCTGAGGATTGGACTGAAAAGCCATGACTCTCACTGCACGCCACAGCTTTTCTCCTCTCAAAAGCTTGCTCTACATAATTTGTCTTTTCCGTTTTGTATCAGGGGTGTCTTGTGGTGGGTAGTTTCGTAAGGTGTGCTCCCCATACAAGAATAAGGGAACCCTTTAGAAAAGAATAAACATGGTTGGTAAAGGCAGGAAGCATTCGGAGAATAACATTAGAAATGTTTCAGTTGCTGAATGACCTCTTTGGTTAAAGATGTATAGCTTAACTAAAGGAAGATGTGATCATATATTTGAGTGTGTCACTAAGAAGGAGAAAGATGAGTTTTGTGCTATAGGATCCTTATGTTTCTCCACATCCTTGCTTTGGGACCTATGCTGCCAACAGAGTGAAAGTCTTCTAAGTACTACTTAATATTACACGTAGAGTTTGTGAAATCTAATACAGTGATGAAGATGAGAAAATTAAAAATCGGAACAAAAGTTAGGAAGTGGTGCTTGATTGACAGAGGGCAAAAACGTTTCACTTGAGACTATTAAAATAAACCCAGGAGAAAGGTACAAAAAGGAGAACATTTAGCAGATATCACATGCAGACAAAACTGCCTGCTGTTTCAAGTCAGAAATGTCCTTAAAATGAAATGACTGCTATTAGCTGCAAAGAGGCACTAGGATTGCTGTACTTTGTCTGGATGTTCAGAGGAAGTACCATGATCAGTGTTTCAGAAGAAGGATCTGCCTGATTGCTGAATGTTATTTTCTTTGTATTTCATGGAAATAATGTTTTTCATTTGTCACGTGACAACTCCTTTTCTCTCTTTTTCTGGCAGGCAAACACTCAGGCATTTTGCCACAACAAAGACCTCCACCAAATCCCTCGTGAGCTCCATCTGAATGTAAACAAAATAGATCTGTCTGGAAATCTGATTCAAAGCATCCCTGAAATGCCATTATCATTTTACACATCTCTCCAATGCCTGGATTTAAGCTCTAACCAGATAAGCTTCATCACACCTGGAGTCTTTGCACACATGACAAATTTACTGGAAATAAATTTAGCCAACAATCATTTATACAAGCTTGCTCAGAATGGGACAGAGGGGATTGGACTTTTACCCAAGGTGGAAATATTGGACTTGTCCCACAACAGTCTGTACAATGGGATGGCTGAGTATTTCATTAAACAAGCTCCAGCACTGCGGTATCTGTCCTTGGCAGACAACAGTATTATCATGATATCACACAAGATGTTTCAGGGATCTCCCAGTCTTGTGGAGATAGATCTTCAGAGTAATATCATCATGGAAATAGAAGAAGGTGCTTTTGAGTCTCTAATGAACCTTTCCAAACTCAATCTCTCCATGAATTCAATTACTTGCATCTCTGATTTCAACCTCAGACAGCTGGAGATACTTGATCTTAGCAGAAATAGCATTGAAAGCTTCCACACCGCAAAATCAGATGATGAATATAGCTTAAAATGTTTGGATCTGAGTGAAAACAAACTGCTTCGCTTCCCAGTCTTCCCCCAGGTAAATAAGCTGGTAACTCTGAATTTATCAAAGAATTTAATCCAGCTCACTGCTGAATCCCCTCATAACAAAATGGACTATATGGAAAATGAATGGCTAGATGCTTCTTTTCATATTCTTGATCAGAAGCAAAGTAGAAACAAAAGTTCACTTTATTTATCCCAGCTTGTATATTTAGACTTAAGTTATAATGAAATCAAATCCATTCCAGATGAATTCTTTGAATCAATGTTGTCCCTTCACACCCTTAATCTCAGTAAAAATTGTCTTCAGGCATTTGCAGTAACGTACGACAGTGCATTGATCTCCCTAAGCATCCTTGACTTGAGCTACAATGCTTTGCAGAACCTTCTCCTAGATGCTGGCACACTGTCAAATTTGAAGGAGCTATATATTCAAAACAACCACCTTCAGACACTGCAATTTGATATCTTCTCAAGCCTTCTTAGCCTCAGACTGCTTAATCTACAGAGCAATAATATCAGCCTTTGCAGCATGTACTCAGGATTAGCTAAGCAAAGACTTACTGGAGAGGAAAGTGGTTGTGTATCATTTGTTGATTCTCCTGCTCTTCAGTACTTGTACCTAGCTGACAACATGCTGAACATCCTACCAGCGTACACCTTCTACAAGACTTCTCTGATTGTCTTGGATGTCTCCATGAACCCTGGACTGAAAATAGAAGTCAAAGCATTATCAGGACTGGAAAATTCTCTGGAATATTTGTATTTACATGGCAGTAGCCTGATAGATTTAAATATTGACTTACCTTGTTTTAGTAAACTTAAACACTTAGACCTTTCTGAAAATCAGCTGAACTGGCTGCCTAAGTGGGGTAGTGACTCTCCACTGGAAGTTCTGGACCTGCGGAACAATAAATTTAGTACATTACAGAACAGCAATATTTTAGCATTAGAAAATTCCCTTAAAAATTTGTATCTCACTGGGAACCCACTCGACTGCTGTGGAAACATCTGGCTCTCATCAATGATCCAGAACAAAAATGTTCATATCCTGAACGTGGAACACTTAACGTGCCAGTACACTCAGAACTTCGGGTACCAGGAAGAAATGCACATTGAGAACATCAGACCAGAAGACTGTGAAAAAGAGGATCTGAAGAAAATCAACCTCCTTATTATATTAACTTTTGTGTTGGTTTTATCTGTGATCATCATTGGTGTGGGTTCGTTTTTTTGCTTCCGCAGGCAAAACTTTAGCCATCAGTTTAAAGCATAGGAACACAAAATGCCTTGAAAACTAAAGAAATCAGGTGCTACACTGCCCATGTGTAGAAAAGAAGGGCAAAATTCTCATATTTGATTTTCAACTGTGGATTTTAAGTCAGTTTCAAATTGCTCCTGAACTGCACTGCTATATTGCTCTGATTGCAAGGACTGAAAGGATAATTTGTCATGTTTTGCACTTGCTTCATTTGCAAACAGATCTGCTTTAAAAGTTTAGAGAGTGGTAGCAGAGGCCACTCTGAAGTCCTGCTGTTGTTTTGAGAGAAGTATAATTTAAACCAGACCAAAATTAGAAACCCTCTAAGGTCTTGAGACTTTTCACTAAACTCAGAGATAGTTTGTGATGACATCTTCACAGAAAAACTTCATGCAAACTGAACATTGCAAGTGTTTTTATGTCAGTCACTGATGGCATCAGCTAAGTGGGAAAGTCCTTCTCAAAGTGGGCACATAGCTTACATGTCTCCATAAGATATTTTGATTTGGTCTGAGCTTTGCTTTTTCCTAACCCTTCTTAAACTGAAATCATACAAAGCTATGCCAGGATGGGCCAAAATACAACCTTTCACTCCTTAAAATTGCAAATCTCCCATATGTTCCAAAATAATGAGAATTTATCTAAAAAAAGGAAATTACCATTTGTGTTTGTTGTGCTCATGGCTGCCATTTAGAAAATCTATGGCTGACCATGGGAACCAAAGACTGGTGGTAGGAATCTCTTTGGACCCCTCCCTTTGCTTGTACTATGTTGCTCTAGCCACTGGGGCAAGACATGAGAGGTAGATGAGGTCAATTAGTCTCAGCATTTAATGCCCATGAGGAATATGAGAAACTTCAGACATGAAACAGCTGAACTATATGTTACCCAGCTCTGCTCAGAAGGTCACAGCTCCACAGTTCAACTCAAAGAGGAGAAATTTGCCCCTCACGTGCAATACATATTTAACTGGGTTTAATGTGAAGAAATTCATCTCCAGGGTGAACACTTTTAAAAAGAAGTCTTGGAGAATGAATTTCAACCAGCCAACATTGGACTGAAATGTTTATATTTCTAAGGAAAACTGTTGGGAAGTCAGTGTGTACAGTTACATTTCAATGCAAAAAGATAATATATCTATTTTTAACTGTCACAGGAGGTTACACAGCAAAAAGGTGTTTTAAAGATACCGGTGGGAAACAATACACAAGGAACCTATTCCTGGGCCATTATTCAGTGTGTCTCTCCAAAAAGATATTATGATCTAGAAGACTGACTGCAAGAAAAGTTGTGTCGATCCTCATTCTGTGATGGGCTTAACATGGCCAACATGTTGCATTGAGAAAAGCTGACACTGACATATATTATGTCCCACACTCTGACAGCAAATTCACCCTTTTGAAGTGTCTCCTTCACCAACAGTGGGAGCCTCATCTACTAACAGGGTTCAATAGCTTCAAGAGGAGCTATATCAGGTTTTCTGTTAATGCCAGGAACTGTACATTATGGCATGGAAGAGAAATAGAGGTCAGACAAAAACCTGGCCAGGTAAATGACTCAAACTGCTGCTTCTTTTCTGTTTCTTCCAGTTAGCGAATGTGGAAATGAACACACTACAAAGAAAAAAAGTGTATAAATTTATTTTTAAAGCAGTTATATAAGAAACTGGCTGGTGGTTTTCCTTGTGGAATTTTGTACAATAAAAACACCTTTGAATTTTGTAAAAAGCACAGGGTTGTGAATATATTAAAGCACCAGCTTGGAATGCTCCACAGATGAAAAGCTATGTCTTCCTATTTTTCTGTGGTGTTCAGACTCTGCCTAAGACCTTTAACTTCTGGTCCTGAAACAGGGACAGCTGTTCCATATCTTAGAGTACAACTAATGAAGAACAAGAAGATCTACTGAAGATGTGAGTGAGCATTTGCACAAAAAATCAGCAGTACTAGGGCCTGATTGAACATCTGCGAAAACCAACACTACCCATTAGCTCAACCTCTTATTCTTGCAGGAGAAATTTGCGCAAGCATCAATCCCAGGGATTAGTTGGAAGCCTGGTTCTGAAGTTGGTGAGCTTCTCCTCTGGGTGTAAGCAAGCTTAGCTGTGTACCCAGGTGTGGGCTAATTTATCTATACGCTAAGGTCATGCCTTTTGTTGGGCATGGCAAGATTATATCTCCTTCTGAGAGCCAATATTAGCTTGGCTGCCATGACTGGAATTAGCTAATAACCTGATGACAGAGCCAAACCCATTTAATTAACAGTTTTAACACTGCTTTTTTTTGGCTCTACTAAAAGGAAGTACTTGTTATTACTAAACATCTGGGACTAATTAGACTTCCATTGACTTCCCTGGGAGCAGAAACAGCTTTCTTGAGGAATAAGCTTCAGGAGTAAAGTGCAGCATGGCTCATTTGGATGTCTTTGTTACGAGCATAAGCACCCGAGAAGTGACATGAGCCCACTCCAGCCAATTCTGTTATTCTGGATGCGATAAGGAGCATGCGAGAATGAAAATATGTTTAAAAGAGCAAAGAGTGGGAAAGCAGGGAGAAATAGGAACTCTCCATGATATTATTGCTCAAAGTAGGGGTATGCAGATGACAACCCAAACTCTTGCCTCCCCTGTCTGCTCCTGTGCCTGCAAGAAGCCCGGACACCAGAGTACCTGATCCTGCATCAAACATATCCATTACACAAGCATTACGCATCTTTGTGACACTTATCCCCATTGTCCTAAGAGGTTGGCACAATGCAGGCTGTTTTGGCTGTAATTTTGCAACCAAAATTTACACCCTCCTGCACTGCTTTTTAATAAAGTCCCTGCAACAGCCTCTGTGGATACAAAGAGAGGTCATGCTGATAAGCCAAGGAATTTCCTTCTGGGATTCTGGGATACACAGTAGAGCACGTGGGACTTATGCAGACAAAGCAAATTTTTTTTTTAAATTGTTGCATACAACAATCTCTGCAACTGTTTGCATGGGGCAGGACAATAGATCTTCAAGTATTTCCTACCACAGTGTGCTGGGGTTTCTTTCCAAGAATCCTCTGTAGTGCTGTCATGTACATATGTAAGTACTGGAAGCACTAGAAAATCTTCCAGAGAAAGTTCCTAAAAATTCAGCAAATCACAACTCATCCACGGAAAGACATGTCTCATTTTCCAAAGGTGGTGGTTTTTTCCTGCAAAGCCAAGACAAAACAATACCTTAGCAGAGCACCAGAGCTTCTGGCTGTAGATCTCTCTTCAGGGACCCTGCTCGCCCTGAACCAGCCAAGTAAGTGCCTCCTAATATTTCAGGAGACCAGAACATTTGCTTTCCTGTTCCTACCTATTCACAAACCAAAACCACAAACAGGATCCCCTCTATCTCCACAAGAGAGAAAAACATGTCTTACCTTACACAGCAAGGTATCCTCTGGCCATATTTATTATTTTCCATAAACATTTGCCTATTGTGTTTCTGCACACACGTACATAGGCACAGACTCACACAGGCTAGTTTAAGACATACATCACTTTGGGATTAGCTTTGTTTAACCTAAATTAGAACAGCCTGTACCAAATGATCTTCTATAATGACAAACAGCCTGTGGTGCTGGTGCCTGTGGATTCCTATTTCATGCCTGTCCATATGGAGCAACACAATCAAGATTTTCAAAAGCAATCAGTGATGTACTTCAGATGCCTAAATTTGCAGCCTGTACATTGCCAATCCTGAAATCAAGTCTGATTTTCCATAAAACTATGTCCACCTCCTCTCAAAACCTAGAGTCTTTAGCATGTCTTATACAAGCCCCAGAAAAAAAACCTGAGATTGTCCAGATGTATATATAATTCTTCCTCTTACTGCTTTCTAATGACACTGACTTGCTCTGTCATAGCTGTGTTGAACACCTGAAGAGCTGAAATAACAGCAAAGCTCCCCATAAACACCTTCAGTTCCCTCAACTGCTTCTCATAAGTCTATCTCTAGACACTTCACCAGCTTTGTTGCCCTTATTTGGACACTCTCCAACACCTCAACATCCTTCTTGGAGTGAGGCGTCTAAAACTGAACCCAGGATTCAAGTTCCAGACTCATTGAGTACAGGGGGATGATTCCTGCCCTGGTCCTGCTGGCCACACTAGTGCCAGTACAAGTCAGGATGCTGGTGGTCCTCTTAGCCCCACAGGCACATGCCAGCTGTCAACCAACACCCCCAGGTCCTTTTCCACTGGGTCCCCAGTCTTAAGCATTGCAAGGGGTTGTTGTGACTCAGGTGCAGCACCCAGCCCTTGGCCTTGTTGAACCTCATATCACTGTCATTGGCCCATTGATCCAGCCGGGACAGAACCCTCTGTAGAGCCTCCCTATGCTTAAGAAGATCAACACACCTAGATAACTTGGTGTCATCTGTAAACTCACTGAGGTTGTCTTGATCCCCTTGTCCAGATCATTGTAAAGGATATTAAAGAGAACTGGCACCAATACTGAGCCCTGGGGAACACCACTCATGACCAGCCACCAAAAGGATTTAACTCCATTCACCACAGCCATTTTGAGCCTTGACATCCAGAGAGGTTTTTTATCCAGTGAAATCCAAGCCATGAAGAAGTATACAGCAAACAGGGAAACAGAAACATGGGGGAAAAGAAACTGAATGAGCACAGAACTTTTTGAAGAGGGTCATACAACATTCTTTCACAAGCAAAGACAGTTGGAGACTGATGCAACACAATGCAAAACAAAATCTTGGCAATGTAAGGGGACAGTCCTGCAACACTGGAGAGTCACTTTTGTCCCAAGCTGCTCATCATGGCATTTCTGTTACATTGCAGAGTCAGTCTAGTTCCACAGATTTCCTCCCCCTGTCCATTTCTAGCTGTCATTGCATCAAAGACATATTTTCCAGTTCGTAAGCAGTATTCTTTATGAAGGAACATTCTGGGAGGTGACAACAGAAGGGATTCCTCTCTACTCTTTCTGACTTTCACAGAACATGAAGTGGAGAGGGGAGTTCAGGATCCTGGAGACAAGACCAGGGAAGGAGATAAATCCATCTCAGGCAGGAAACCTATCAAGAAGAAGAAGGTTTGGGACCCGCAACTCAACAGGAGGCGTGGTTTGGGGGGACAGTAGGGAAATAAGCACAACTAAAACAGGAATTTGGAAGACAAATTGGGAAGAAATGGTCAGGATGAAATCAGAAGCAGAGACTGCAACATTACAGGGCAGAAATAGAGGAAAGGGAAGCTGCACACTGCTTTAAGGTACTTTTCTATGTTTAAGCTGATAGGAAAGATCCTTTACTGTGTTTGTGGAGGAGGTCAAATAGAACAATGGTTAAAATGTCAAGGACAGAGATGGTATTCAGAGGGATGTTCTACATCAGTGTGATCATCCAACAGAAACTTCATGATGTTCAGCAAAGATCTGCACCTTGGACAGAACAAACTCATGAAACACTCCAGTCTAGGAACAAGATGACTAGAAAATAGTTTTGCCAAAGAGGCGCTGAGGATCTGGGTGGACAATAAGTTGTTCATTAATCAGTATCATGCTTTAGTGACAATGAAAACCAGTGGCATACTAAGCTGTGGTTGCAAAAGCTTGGTTAGAAAGTCAAGAGATGTTAATCTCCTCTACCTGGCACATCTAACACCACTTCTGATTACTGTGTCCAGCTGTGGGACTCCCAGTGCAAGAAGGAGACTGACAAACTGGAGTGAGTCAAGCTGAGGCCACCAAGATGGTCAGGGAACTGGAGTATATGATGCTTCAGAAAGAGATGGAGGGAACTAGGTTTGTTCAGCCTGTATAAGGGAAAGTCTGGGGAAAAATCTCTTATTGGTGATGGAAGGTCAGTTACAAAGGAAATAGCATCAGCTCCTCTCAGGAGTATTCAGTGAAAGGAAAAGATGCAACCATTGAGAGTTGCAAATGGGGAAGTTCAGATTGAACATAAGGAAAATATTCTTCATAATGAGAGAGGTCAGCCTCTGGAAAATCCTTTGGGATTTTCAAACCTCATCAGGGCAAGGTCCTGAGCAACCTCTCAACAACATTGAAGTTGGCCCTGCTTTGATTGGGGAGCTGGGCTGGAGCTCTCCAGAGACCCTGTCCAACTTGAATTATTCTCTAAAATGGGTTGTGCCCTTAGGTGAGAAATAAAGTACTACAGAAAATTCCAGGGAACAGAGCCTGTTAGTGGTATCTACTCCCTGCACTGAAGCTGTGGAAGGGATTTGGAAGTAGAAGTGTCTGGAAAGACAGTAAAAGTGGATGATGATGTCAGATGTGGGCAGAGTTAGTTGGATCATGGAAATCTGAGTTCACAAAATGTTTTTTTTATCAAAAATTTTTACAGCTCAATATTAAAATTAATATTTTCAAAACTTTCCATGAAAATTCTGAAAAATACAAATTTGGAAAATGTTTCCTTTGTAAGGCCAGAGCTTCTGTTTGAATTCAATTATTCCTACAGCAACAAACACACACTTATACAATTAAAAAAAAAAAAAAAAAAAAAAAAACGAAAAAAAATCATTGCAACGTTCAGTTTGCTTTTATTATCTTTTTCTAGAAAAGATGAGGAAATGTTTCAGTCAGCTAGTGGTAGATAACATGTCCCAAAAAGAATCAGTAAAACAAACCAAAGCAAAACAAAACAAAATGTTAGGCTTGTGAAACTATATAAATATTTTCATTCTTTTAACACATTAATTAATGCTGGGACACAGGAATAAAATAAAATAAAATAAAATAAAATAAAATAAAATAATGACTTTAACCTTTTTAAATTCCAGAAGAGACCTATGAGGTAAGATTTACATTAAAAAATGGTTTTTATTCTAAAACATCCTTCTATCATAAGTACTTACATCATAATTGGTGCTTTTTAGTAATATTTTCAAGTTCTATGAATCCATTACCTTTCATTTTAAAACGTTGTTATAAAAAATTCTGGCAAGAGCTATAGATTGAAGAGTTTCAAAACCCCAGCTTCACTTATTATTGCTTACTCTTAGAAAAATGCTCTCTGTAACAGATCTTAAAATAGGTTTCTTTCCCTACATATATGATTCATGACCATATGTTTTCTCCAATCTGTTCCTCATGTTTCACCACAGACATCATGTATTGTTGAACAGGACCCATCACCCTTAAATCAAGTTCCTTGCCTATTTGGGAAGAATGATACCTAGTGAGGTGAAGGTCCAGAGAATGATTTGGGTGCTTTAATTGCCACTCTAGGTATTTAAGTCTACAATCTAAACCTTTACAGTACTTGTTCAGCTGCCGGCTCTTCCATCTGCTTCCTAAAGTCTGTAGAGGACTGTGATGTTGAAATGCCTGGTGCATTTAACAGTCCACTCCTTGGCATATTCAGAAATGCCACAGGCGGCACAAAACCATTCCTATCTGCCTAAGTAGAGAACTGTGCCCTCAACACAAGGGATTCCCAGTGGGAATGCAGAAGGCAAAGGGGAAGAGTTTGAATGAGACCTTTGGGAAATACCATGCTCCCACATTGCCTGATATACTGACTAAAGCAATTCTTTTCCTGCAGAGGAGAAAATTTGGTCACAGTGTGCCATACTCTATATTGTACTTTAAACACTATGCCATAGGAAAAGAGAGAAAGAAGACACCACAACCTCCAGTCACTGTGTTTCATGAGGAAGGTCCAGGGATGTGAACGACCAGTAGCCAGTGCTGTCTCACTCTGTAGCTCAGATTAAGGTGTTTAAGACACAGGAGGAGGCTAAATTACAAGTGCCATAATTAAGTATTATGACATCTGAGTTCTCTGACAGACATCTAAATTCCCCTAAGGCATCTACATCTAAATGATCTGAAGGCTGTGACTCAGGTCTTCTGGGAGACCCACAGTCCTGCTACATAGTGAGCTGAATCTCTCTTCAGCCTCCATCAACTGTGTTGACTACATCTCCACTAGTTGCAAAAGGAGCAACAACCACTAGCTCACATGCTGATGTCTAAAACTAGACACATTTAAATATCTTAGAATTATAGAATTATTTAGGTTGGAAATACCCTTATCTAGTCCATCTGTAAACCTAACACTGCCAAGTCCACCACTAAACCATGTCACTAAGCATCAGGTCTACATATCTTGTAAATCCCTCCAGGGATGGTGACTCCACCACTTCTCCAGGCAGCCTGATCCAGAGTTTTACAACCCACTTGGGGAAGAAATTTTTCCTAATGTCCAACCTAAACCTCTTCTGGTGCAACTTGAGGCCATTTCCTCTTGTCCAGTCTCTTATTACTTTAGAGAAGAGACCGAACTCCACGTCAGTCAAATCTCTTTTCAGGAAGTTGTTGAGAATGAGAAGGTCTCCCCCTATCCTCCTTTTCTCAAGGCTCAACAACCTCTGTTCCCTCAGACATTCCCCACAAGGCTTGTGCTCTAGACTTTTCCCCAGCTTCATTGCCCTTCTCTGGATGTGCTCCAGCACATCAAAGTCCTTTTTGTAGTGAGGGGCCCAAAACTGAATCCAGTATTTGATGTGCAGCCTCCCCAGTGCTGAGTACAGAGGAATTGTCCCTGCTCCAGTTCTGCTGTCCACACTAATGCTGATACAAGCCAGAGCTTAATCTTATCCAGAGTTAAAGACATGAATCAATTGCCTAAACACAGGCAGCTAGTTCAGTCTACATCAAGAAACTAGCATCATTTGGGATGTTCCTGGGATTTGGGCTGCAACAATAAGGTATACAGGTATGATACAATTAAACAGGAAACATAGCTGTTCTTGAGTATTGGCTGGAGGCCAGGAAGCATATCCCAGGTTATGTTAAAGGCAACTGGACACCAGTTTGTGAGCATCCTCTCAAACTCACTGTTGGACAAAAAGCTGGAATCAATTTGAAAAACAAGAACTCTGAATCCTTTGCTTTAACAGGTTGATATATTAGACCTGATCTCTGAAGTCCAATGTCAGTTTACCCTCTTAAACAGTAATCCAAACCAGAAATCAAGACCTTCATCCAAGAAGGTTTTATACAACTCTCTTCCTGTGAACATCCAATGTTATGTTATCCATTTTCTTTTCTCATGGTGTGACTGCTTTTCCAAACTCCAGTTTCCTTAGACTGCTTATGAGGAGGCTTTTGAGTAAACGCCATAAAACTGCAATGACATCATGTGTTTGTGCACTACAGAATGTGTCATTTCATTTGGTTTGCATCATGCATTTCCCATACTCTTCAGTAGATCTCACCCACACAAAATACTCTCAGATGTCCCCTAGCAGGGTACCCGAGTGCTGCAAGGTTAAACAAACCACTTTTGCTGTGGGCTATGCAGAAGTACTTCAGCATCTTATGGCCCAAATATTTACCACTTCTTATTTCACAATTCACCTGTTGGGATTTTGGTCTTATGCAAGAATTGTTATAGGAATAAAGTCCTATCTCAAAGAAAGGTCTTGCTTTGTTTGGATCAAATAAAATGAGTAGCTATCCATAATTTTCCTTCCCCACTTATAATAAAAGATTTCTACAATTAATAAAGTCCTAAAAGACATAGCTACATTTTGGAGACAAACATCCAAAACTCCCTTGCTTTTCAATTGCACTCTTTTATATACCCCCACAAATAAGAAATAATGACACAAAATCTATCCACCTTGGGAAGGTATGGCAATCATTTTCTTCTGGTTAGTTGTGTGCCATTTCTGAGGATGTCTCAGCCGTAAATGAGTGTGCTCAAGTTACAATCGGTTCACCAGTCAAGCCCTCACAACTCTCGTTGTTTATGAAGTAGTTTAAAACACCTTTGTGTTTTACTTGACAAATGGGACAGGCTAAAACTACATCTAGTAACATTCACATCCTGACTAGGGGTAATTTATTAGTTCATGAGACCCAGCTCTATGGCAGCTGCTCCTTTTCCCTTTTGTCTTGCTTTGCAGAGCTCCTAAACGTGCTCCTCAAGATCCCTGGTACTTTCTTTCATGAACGAGGTTACAAAACCTGGCAAAGTTTTCCAGCCAGACTCTGTGAGAGAGTTCAGAGTTCAGCAGCAACTGGAAAAGGTGTGAAAAACGGGACCTTTGCAGAAAGGTTATGAGAATTGGTTCACAGTGGAAGGGGGAGAATGAAAGCATATAAACAGAAAGGGATGTTTTAAACATTCTGAGTCAGCAGGGAAGAAGGAAGAAACACAGAGAAAATTTAAGTCAAATGTTGGGTAGATTTTTACAGTCTCAGTGGTGGCATACATGTACATGTATGTTGGGATCAATCCTGAACCTAGGGGACTCAGTAGAGATTGCCCCCTGGAAGAGGTTTTATGCATGGCAAAGGGAACGGATGCTTTTCCATCAGTTTGAACTTACAGGTGTTGGAATGTGAATTACTCAGCACTTCTGAGACAACTCTAATTATCCTGGAGGGTTTTCAGATCAACCTGAATCCTTCTTGTTCCACAAATGAAAAATGTGGTTGTTTCTCCCAGGACAATTCAAACAGCTTATCCAAGTTCCTGCTTTGAAGCAACCCTTAGGTGGGATAGTTTCATTCACACCAGTGAAGGTAATGCTGGTATGTGTGCTTACTTTTCACTCTGCAAATTGTTCCAACAACATATATGGGACCAGCAGTGATATTAGGTGATGCCTAGCAGGTTTGATGCATCCAGCAACTTTCTGGACTGTCCTTCACCCAGAGGACAACCTGGGTGAAAGCCAGTGACACCATGAAAAGTGATGCTTTGTACAGAGTATTAATTCTTTTAATGCATTTCTTTCTTTTTCTTCCCCAGCTGTTCTGTTTACTCCATCTTGATCACTGCCTTCCTCTCATCTGTTTCAAGCTTTCAGTCCCAAACAGGACATAAACTCAATGAAGTTTGATCCCAAGCTGAACTTTTGAAATGTATTATATTTGAGTGGACTGGAGATTAGATAAAGGGAATTTAAACATCCATATTTCATCGGCACATGAGGCCTTGTTTATTATTCCCAAAACATTTAAATTTTTCAAAAGATTATTGATTAAAAAATAAATCCACTCTAATAACAACAGGCCTTACAATGCACCAGAATATTACAATATCAGCCAAGTCTGCGCTCTAAAGGATGCAGGCAAACATGAATTATGGGCTGGCTCTCTGTCAAAAATGCAGCTATTGTTCTCAAAAACAGGATGCAGACCAAGGGGAAATGGTGTCTAGTCCTGACTGTTCATAGTATAGGCATAAAAAAACCACCATAGCCCTATTGGAAAGGTAGAAGGTCAAATATTCACATGAGATTTTTTTTTAATTCTCCGAAATGTCTGGATTTCCACCATGTAAGAGTCTGGATCACCACGCATAGCTGAGTATTTATTCTACCCATCAGCTTTGTGGAGTGTGTTATCCATAGCTCACACAGAAGACTTCAAAGCAGCAACTGACAACTTATAAACTTGGAAAGTTCCTTTTAAGCCAGATTTTTCACCTAAACCTACATAAAATTCATGTTAAAATCAATTCACTCTTTGGACATAGATGGAGAAAGAACTTTTTTTATATATATTTCTGAGGGGAGAACTTGTCCTTATTACAATCACAGTGAGAGTCCTGCAGGGATCAGTACTGCCCTGTGTTATGTGTGTATCATGTCTGAAGAGCTTCCAGTCAAATTCAACCAAAACTGGGTTGAGAGAAGCACAGTGTGGCTCTTTCCGTAGATGGGGAGAACCTGCATAAGTCCCTCCAAGCATACAGAGAAACTACACAAAATGTGAACTGTTGGACTCCCCAGTTCAAGAGAGACAGGGAACTACTGGAGAGAGTCCAGCAGAGGCTCTGAAGATGATGAGGGAACTGGAGTATCTCTCCAGGAAAAGCTGAGAGCCTGGAGAAGACAAAACTGAAAGGGGATCTTATCAATGCTTATCAATATCTAAAAGGTGGAAATCAAGAGGATGAGGCCAGACTCTTGTCAGTGGTGCCCAGAAGCAGGACAAGAGACAACGGGCACAAACTGGAACACAGAAAGTTCCATCCGAACATGAGGAAAATGTTTCTTCCTGTGAGGGTGGCAGAGCACTGGAACAGGCTTCCCAGAGAGGTTGTGGAGTCTCCTTCTCCAGAGACACTCCACACCCACCTGAAGATGATCCTGTGCAACCTGCTCTGGGTGACCCTGCTTTAGCAAGGGCAGTGGACAAGATGATCTCCAGAGGTTCCTTCAAAGCCCTGCCGTTCTGCAATTCTGTGATTTTGTTATTCCATTTGGAGCATAATACTACTATCTGGAGCAGAATGTTTACTCCATTGGAGCAAATACCTGCTTGCACATAGTTCTTACCGTACACTGTGCTCACACCCCATATTTGCAACAAAATGCATTTTTCATTTGCCAAGGGTGAAAATGTGCACAAGGCAGAGGCTCTGCAGTAACCCCAAGGCATATACATCTTTGCTGAATTTTCTTGTAACAACCATGCCCCATCTCTCTATATCCCCCAAGGTAGGAGCTAAACTTGTGTTTCCAGTTTAGCAACCAAACCAAGCTGCCCCTCGCCCAAAGCTGAGATGAATGGGGATTCCCTGTACTGTTCTGCTGGCTGGATAGTTGCCCTTCTCCTTCCCTTGGGTTGTGAAAACCCATGTGTGGCTCTCAAAAGGGAGCTGGACCCCTAAGATGTTGTGAGAGAGAGCACCTTTCTGTTATCTAGCAATATTCAGCTAACATTGAAGCTCCTTATTGCAAAGCAGGGAAGGAGAGAGGGATGGAGCAGTGAAAACAACTCCAGGGGTCTTGGCAGCTGACCTGTAGCCTCTCCAGGATGCTCTTGGATACAGTGGCAGGGAATAAATCATGATTTCCCCAATCCCAGTCTACTTGGTGCTACCGTTTTCCTTTCCATGTATCACAAATCATGTCTGTAAAAGTCAACGCTGTATCAGGACTCCATTAAGTACATTCCTGCATTAAGGAAACAGCCCCCTGAGGAGGACTGTTCCAGACAAGTCCTGTGCCAGGGAAAATGCTTCTGGAGAAAGGCATTGGCCAACCCTAGCCACTGGCTCTGTCTTTATCTTTGACCACCCCAAGGGTACGTCTCCACGGACAGACGGGTGCAGACAGATGTGTATTTGCTCCACCCGAGTGCTGAGCTGGTCAGCCTCAAGCCAGCTCTGGCTGGGATCTGCGTGGCTTCATGTGCCTGAGCTCACAGCTTCCACCAAGGAGCTTTCATGGGCACACAGCCCCAGACAGTGTCGGTTCATGCCCTACCAACGTCTCTCTACATTGACAAGCCCAGAGTGAAGTCAAAGGCTCAAGGGCCAGGAGGTGACATAGCTGTCCTACAGTGCTCCGCACTAGTAAATTAGGAAAACTCCCAATAAAACTGAAACCAGCCAATCCCTCAGCCCGCTTGGGCTGGCAGGGATGACTTAATAGCCAGACGAATTGCTCCGATGTTTAGTTCTGCTTTTTTCCAAAGAAAGCTATTCCAGAAAGGGCAGTACAGTGTCCAATCTGGGTAACAGTCCAAGGACCACTTCTGACATCACAAACCCAGGACAGCTGGTCTGATGGTCATCTGTGTTGTGAGACATGAGTCTTTGTGAGAGATATGTCATTCATGGCTAGTCAACACAAGGAGCCATATTTCCCTTTAGGGTCCTGGAGAAAGCTGTGGCACTTGCAGTATAGCAATGCTCTGGAGTAGAATTAGTTTTGGCGCCTGTGGAAGAAAGTGCAAGTAGTGATGGAGCTGGTTTTGCAGTTATATCACATAAATCAACGTGTGTTCCGCCTAAAGACTGCATTGGGTGTGGTCCATTCCTTCCCAATGAGGAAGAGTGATCCGGACCTCACAAGGCTTTTTGTTGCCTCTGCAATATTGTGGTTACACTCCAGCAAAGCAAAGAGTTAGACAGGACCAAGCTGAGGCTCTAATGCTCGCTAGGATCAGACCACAGCCCTTCACTTGCTGTGTTCTGGAGAGGGGAGATAGGCTGGGAGGGGTGCAGGGAGTCTGTACAGCAGCCATGGGGAGGGTTCTTTGGCTGATTCAGCAACATTACTCATGCAGACTCTTTGGCTGCCCACTCCTGACCAGGGCTGTTTAACAGATAAGCGGTTCCCTGATTATCAACAGCAGAAGTGAACATTGATTTAACAAGCCAAATATTACATTTTTCTCACAGGGAGAGGATTGTTCCTATTGGGGAAGCTTGGAAAATATCCAACAGGGCATGAGAAATCAGATGGGGTGTGGGCAGAGGTCATGCAAGGTAGCAGACACTCTTTTCCTGGGGTACTCTTAGGTCTTTGACCTCTACTTGTAAAGTGACAAGTAGTGCAGGAGCAATCTGACCAGTATAAGGTTCATGTGGACATAGGGTGGTTGTCACTGGCTTCTCCGTACCCAGTTATCGATGGCAACTGCAAGGCAAAAGTAACAGCCTTCCTTCTGGCATAGCTTCCCTTTGGCTGTGTCCTCCCTCCCTGTTCAGGTGTCTCTGCAGAGCTAGCAGGATCTCTGTTGTTCAATTTTCCCATAAATTCAGGCCTGAACCAAAGCTGATGTGAATTGTACCACTGGGAGGGCAGAGGTCTGGAGGAGAGCAAGTAGCTGTCATCACTAGGTAATAATGGAAATCACGGCCAATTGATCATTATTATTCATTGATTTACTGCATTTAAATTTATTATCAGTGTTTGAATATCTAAGCCCCTTTCATCTAAAGTTGCCCAAACTGCTGCGCTCCTATGTAATTACTGGACTCTCATAAAGTATTGAAACTAGCTTTGGAGAAGTTAATTGAGTGTAGGATTGTAGGTGGAAATTGAAAGTATGAGCTGTGACTCACAGTCACTTGCTCATATCCCTGTATTGTTTGCATTGCTGGTACTGTTTGCAGAGCTCTGATTTCTGGAAATTGGCAGCTTTAGCCAGCCCAGTAGAAATAAACAACAATCTAGAATTAAGATCAGAGAAACAAATACCCTAAAGACTAACCAATACATACAAATAACAGTTATCCGACATCCCACGTATGAAAGATTGTGTGTCTTGGAGAGGTTGTTCTTCACGATAAGATTAATAGATGGAATAATCAAAAAAGGGCCACCTGGGATCTTGGTTGTTTATCCAAACAGAGGGCAACAAGACTCCAGACAGGGCATCACTAACAAGGAAATTTGAGAACCCTTTAAGGAAGCTAAAGGAGCACAAGAACTACAAATTAAAACCAGACAATAGAATACTGGTTGTGCAGAAGAAAAAAAAGGTACTTGGACATACACAATATTTACGTATGATCTCTTAATCCACTCATGCTGTTATAGCATGAAAATATATGACAAGCTGTTACAGGGACCAGTGAGTAGAGATAGATATTTTTAGCCCATTCCACCTGGGAGAGAAAAATCCAATTAAAAAAGATTATCAGTCTGAAACTGCAACTGCAGAAAATAGTTTTCAATGGGACAACCATGGCTACGGTAGAGAAGGTTTTCGAACAAGATGTTGTATACAATTGAGTTGCATATGGCCGTTGAGTGTCTTGTATATCGGTAAAATATCATCAGTTTGTGAGAGGTTACCATGGAAATGAGAAGAAATAACAGCCTCAGTTATCAGGTCTACTGACTGAACTCAACCCAATGTGTCAGTGTGATCCCAGAACCACATATGTGCCTCCGTCTTATCTAAATCAACAAAATCAAGGGAAGTGTCACTGTCCATTTACTCTATTCAGCTGGAACAAGAGGAAGCAGAGAGGAGCTTCGATTACACACTTTTGCACATGGGAGAGGCCTCACTGCACAGACACATGGCTCTAACAAGGCTGAGGAGATCTTATTTCTTTTTTCTAACAAACCACATCAGACTGACCTGAAATCATGGCTTCACCCAGGCTGTATATGCTGCCAATTTCAACATGAAAATTTGCAGAAATAACCATAGAAAGCCAGCATGAAGCTGCTGATATCACTGATGACGACAAGTATGGCAGCTCCTCTCATGCCACTGATGGAGGTGCTGTCATGGAGCAGCATGGCCCAGGTGTCCATATCCCATGCCAAGGGAGGGCACAAGAAGGCAGACACAGCATCTCAATGCCCATCTCCCACCTCCAAGCATGAACCCAGACTGCTGTGATACAAGATGTTCTGAAAAGGAGAAAGTGAGCTGGAGAAAAAGGAGAAGGAGAAGGAGAAGGAAGGAGAAGGAGAAGGAAGGAGAAGGAGAAGGAGAAGGAGAAGGAGAAGGAGAAGGAGAAGGAAGGAGAAGGAGAAGGAGAAGGAGAAGGAGAAGGAGAAAGAAGGAGAAGGAGAAGGAGAAGGAGAAGGAGGAGAAGGAGAAGGAGAAGGAGAAGGAGAAGGAGAAGGAGAAGGAGAAGAGAAGGAGAGCTCTCTGAAAAAGGCTTTCTGAGGGAGAAACAAGCTTCCCTGTCCCAAATCATATTTTAAAAATTTAAACAAAACTTGGAGTTGTACTTGCATTCCAGAGACACCTAACCTATGAACTTTTTATCCATAGTTATCCAAGGGGGAAGAGGCTGTGATGCTGGATGGGTCTTCCATCCAGCTCAGCACAGTGAATATTACTTACCACTGAGGACGTCCCCAAAACACTGAAGAGGGGCTCCATTCATTAGGAGAGACTTGAAGATATTTAAATCCTTGATCTCTATTCCAGGGACACTCTTTATCCCTGGGATTGATACAAAGCTGTTCTAATCTTCCATTTCATGAATAGCACATAAATGTAGATTTAGTTTCCACTGATCTTTAGTCCAAATGCATTGAATTGTATGTCTCAACACAATTGCTTTATTTAAGCACAACAACAGAAAATGGCTTGAAAATTTCACTTCAAGTTGATCCAACCTACCTGTTTAGTTTCTTATTTGGTAACTGACCCAGAAATATGCATGATGCATTCAACCTTCACCAGCCATAGCTCTACCAGATCTATTCTAGATGGAGGCAGTCACATCCAGAGTAGTACACACAGCCTTAGCCAGGCCCAGGAACTGTTTGTTAATAAACTGCCACTTATGTCTTCCATTTTCCATTAAAAAAAAGTCACTGTAAATTTATAGCTGAAAGCAATTTGCAGTAGTCCCAATGAAATATAAAGCAGATGCTTTCAAGAAGCAGAAACAGAGCAGAGCTGACTGATGCCTCCGTGGCACAGACAACTTTGATCCATATTTCAAAGTCTGAACTGAGTGTGAATCTGTGTGTCCAAATTTGCTTTGTGCTTCTTTCTTAAAGGACTTATCCAAAACATTTTATTTCTCATTTGTTCTCTTATAAACAGAGTAAAAGAACCTACTTGTTGTTCTTTATAATATCTTCCCTGTATTTGGTCTACTGTCTGTGTTTAGAAATGTTTGTTCCCAGTTTTGAGTCCTAGCAGGCATGTCTTTGATATTTTGCTGAATGACTTAAGATTTATTACTCTGTAGCTGTGGGACCCCAGTCTCAATATATGCCATTTTACACCTGTAATATTTCTTATACTTTTATAGCATTATTTGAGGTTGGAAGGAAGGAGGTCTGGGACCCGCATAAGTACAACTTGACTACAACTGGTTGAGCAGATCAAAAGCACTGAGAGTCAGTCTTAAAAAGGATCCAGTATAAATCATTGCATCATTGCAATTGGAAAATGTGTAGTTTAGGCCTCAGAGTTTCCAGAATTTGTAGACACTGTTCTGACACCAAGAAAGATTACAAACATGTGTTCAGGCTTCGACAGAAGATGGGAAAGTATCAGAAAAAAGTTATTGGGAAAATTAGTTTGATTCTCATAATTATACTTCCCATTACAGCAAAGTGTTGCCTGTTTCATAGTGTGTTGAGCTGGGAAAAACATCAAAAAGGAAAAAAAACTTCATAGATCATTAATGAGTGAAGTAATAGCAGAAGTAATGATGCATTGACACTGGTAATGAGAAACATCACCAAGCATAATAAAATGGACTGTCATCAAAGGAATCTTATATTATAAAAATATGCAGATTACAAAGGGAGACTGTTAATGATATATAGAAATTGCATAATAATGTAATGATTAACAGTCCTCTGAAATCTTGCCTTAGACACTTAGGTAATTCCCTTGTTTACATAATGGTTGTCCTCTTATTCTTTTCCACAATATTTACTTCCCTGCATTCTTATACACTTTGCAAAGTTAGTGACATAACTTTGAGGTTTTGGATGGCATATGCACCTCTATTATTGAAAAAGCCTGTAAAAATTAGGGGCGTGGTTTGACCTGGCAGCTCTGACAGTATCAGAATGGGCCATTTAAAGCACTGTGACTGAGAAAAGAAGTACAACAATTTCTAGGAAGTGCTTTTCACTTCATTATGAATAAAAGTGGGTTTTATTGTGGTGTGGGCTTTTTTTCCCTATTTCATTTTTTTTTATGAGAACTCAAAAATGCTTTTCAAATGTAGACAATTCAACTTACCCAAGTAGTCACTTTAAATACCCGTTAAAGGTTGTGATATGACAGTAGCAGCACTTAGAATCTTGAACATCTAGAAAATAACCTGGTGTCAACTTGAAATGACAGAAACACTCTTCCTGTTGCCATCAGAGTGGAGTGCAGAATTTTTAAGAGGTACTTTGTCCATCAGTTCCTGATGGAAGAATAATAACAGCAGGTGGGAGGGAAGACTGATGGTCTTCTGGTCATTTCACCTTTTTCCACTTAGTTTCAGCTTTGCAGTAATGTTCATGTCACATTTGTAGCAAATTAGGCATTGAAAGAAGTCAGATTGTCACAGGTAAGTATTTTTTGTTACTTACAGATAATCTCTTCCACCTAAGTTCTATGGGCTCACAGTTTTCAGAAACATGTTTTAAAGGCCTATTAAGTCTTCATTTTGGTAGAGGATATTTCCACTTTTATTTTCTGTTGTTTTGGGTTTTTTTGTTTTTGTTTGTGTTTTTCACTTGACTCCAGTTTTGTCTGGAAGCTGAACACTTCCAGGGTGATGGCATGAATTTTTTTTTTCAAATCTGGGCTTTGAATGATGGCCTGATGATGGTCAGATACATCCCACCTCATTCCATCATGCTTAAAGTCAGGCAGATAATTTGAGGTGTTCGTTTATAGACAACAGAGACAGTGGCACCTCCAGTGGAGTCACATCACCGAGAAGTGATTTTACATATTTTGGGGCAGGAAGGATGTTCTTTAGAGATTCTTTTCTCTCTGCATGGCCAATATGAGAAGAATAACTTAAATAAGATACATAACTTTTCAGAAACTGAAATAAAAATTGTCAGATCCAACCATTAGCATTTCAATAATTAGTCTAGAATTAAGCCATCTGTACAAGTCTCTTCTACTGAAGTCAACACAGTGACTGGTCTTTCCCCTTTGGTAGGAACAGCTCAAACAAACACTTGCTAAGGAAGGTCCAGAAGTTCTTGATCCACCCTAGGAGACTGGATGGGGACACAGGTGACTTGTTCAGGACCTTCCCAACCTGTATCTCTGTAAGACTGTATGGAATGAAGATCAGTTGCTGGACCAGACTTTTCCACATTCAGTCTCTAACTTCCTCTTTCCACTGGCAAGAAGGGGAGCTCAGACACAAACATCTACATCACATCACATATATCTATATTTAACATGGCAAAACCTACCAATATAGTTCAAATAGAAAGCACATTTTTCTCAATTTAGTCTCAAATATTTGCAGTTTTGATAGTGCAGCTGGGTATCTCCTACTTACTAGCAAAGGAGAAAGATCTTCAAAGCCATTGTAATGCATATAATGTTTATTAGCAATAAAGCGTCTCTGATATCTGCAATTGAGTGATAATGTGCGAGGTTGAAGAGCAACCTCACAGTTTATACTTCAGTACACTTTCTCGTTTTCTGAAGGCCAGATGTTTCAGCAAGAAGATGATGAGCATTGCGTAGGCAGAAGGTTTGAGCCCTGAAAACTGCACATTCTCCAGAATCTTATGTGACTATAAATCATGGTGGGCTTCTTTAAACTGCCTTAGGAGACAAATTCCATGTACGTCCTCCATCAAAATGAAAATTTATAACAGCAAGTATGGTTATACTCTGGCTTTGAACAAACAGAAGTTAATCCACTAGTGGGATGAAAGCAAATGTATTTGCATTTCAAGGTAGTATGAATCTTTAAAAAAATTAACAGAAGATCACTTTCTACCATATTATTACAATGAAGTTGAATGGATAAACAAGTGCAGCTCATAATAGTCAAATCAATTCATTGAATTAGTCTTTGAAGAAGGTGTGCATATGGAAAAGGAGTTAAAATCCTGGCTACTCACTCACCAAAATGCCAAATCAGGGATAATAATTAATACAGAAATCGTCTTCTCTCTCTGTCCTCCACAGTGTTATGCTAAACAGGACACTAGCAGAAGGAGGAATGGGATAGAGAACTCTCATCAGAAAATGGGTGCACAGTTTCAAATGGATGGTACCTCCTGGGTTACAAATCCCAGCCATTTCTGGGAATACAACCCCACACTTTAACACGGTTCAACAGAGATAGAGACCCTATTCCACCCCACTTCCATGTCTGATTCCATATTAAAACTGGAAACTTGACATATATTTTTTCTAACAAGCTCAAAGATAAACGCTAGTGGTAAAATTCTGGCATCAGTAAAGACAGGGGTTTTGATTTGAATGTGGCAAAAGTTTCCCCCAGTATCTGAACTCTGGGCACTTCTCCCTCACTCTGGACATTTATGATTCAGACTTAAAGGTTATGGAAGGAACTTTACTTAGGACTGGCTGGCTCAAGCCCTCAGACCATGTCCTCCAGCAGTGGTCATGTCCCACAGCAGCAGTACTATGGTTGGTCAATAGCAAAATGATATGACAAGATGCATTTTTCATAGACACTGCATTTACAGGCCATAGATTATTTTCCTTTAGAGATATAAAAAATATAAACAGGATCAAAGCTTCCTTCTTGCACACATTTGCATGTGGACTACACTTCATTTATCAGAGTGGACTAATTGACATTGGACACTTGTGTACATAAACTTAAATACGTGTATAAATATTATCAGCACGGGGGGTCGAAAAGTAAAAGAAAGCCCTTAGGCAAACAGTTCTATATAATCAAGTGGGTGGTTAAGAAGTTACAGCTTGTCAGCTCAGCCCTTATACTTGGCTTGTGCAAATTCTTAGTGTATGAAAGCACAACTCCACTTTGACACAAGCGGTGGAGGAGAAATGGAAGCACAAGCGTTTCACATTGCAGCCAAGGTAGGCCAAGCACGGGAACATTCACAGTGACATCAGCTCAACAGCAAGCTGCATTTGGGTAAAGATCAGCAGAGATGTCCTGACAAACCTTCTTCAAACACACTTTTCAAAGGTCATTCCTTTAATAGGAGGTGATCTACAGGGGATGAGGAGCGTGTTTCCATTTTAGCTCGGGGAGCTTCACAAATCTTGCTGTCATTCTGGGGAAAGGTCCTGTAACCCCCTTGAAAAATAGATCTTTACTTCATCTCAACACTGTCTCTTTTGAGAAGGAGCAACACTTGAAAGATTTGCAGAGCCAAAGTGATGACTGACATGGCTCAGAAGCATTTACCCCAAACACAGTGATCCTTGACTAACGGCAAAATCTAAAAGATAGATCTCAAGGACTTTTTCTTTGTAAGTCATGTTTTTGTTGCCTCTTTGCAGTCCCAAAATTGAGAAATAGCATGGAAAATATAAAATCTGAATGTAGGATGTATTATAAAAATGCATCAGCTTGTCTGGGTCCACTTCATCTGGGTGGGTAAAATCAGTTGGCTTCAGAAAAGAGGGTAAGCCATGTGAATTTTTATATGACAAGCTAGAATGCAGAGGAAGGAGCACTGTGTTACTCAGCGGTTTGTTGATATAAGAGATGTACGTGGTGAAATAGCAGCTTTCTGTCTTTTCCTATAAAAGGTCTGGAAGGACATAAAACCAATAAACAAGCCTGACAGTGCTCCAGGTCTGACAGCATGCTGAATAAACCTGAGTCATGTGAATTACAATAGCTCGTTCGTCAGAAACACGGGAGTGTGCTGGAAGAAAGGAAACAAAAAACACTTAACATTAAAAAGAAGTTCATGGCACCATCATGGAGTACACACCAGGCTCTGTCAGGATCAATCTCATAACATGTCTGTAAAAGAGCATTGTGAAGGAGAGGAGACTGGAAAAGAGATACTGCTGCCAAATACTCATAATAGATCTTGGGAGAGACTTACCTTGGTCTGAATTTCACAACAGGATGTGATGCTTTAAGCATCACATCTAACTGAACAAGAAGATGTGATACTCTGAGCTTGGATCTGGTCTCTTGCTTAAATTTCCACTTATACAAGCCAGGATCAGTTAGAATGAGAGAATCATAGAACGGTTTGGGTTGGAAGGGACCTTTCAAGGTCATCTAGTCCAACCCCCCTGCAGGGAACAGGGACATCTGCAACTAGAGCAGGTTGCTCAAAGGTCCATCCAATCTCACCTGGAATGTTTCCAGGGATGAGACATCTACCATCTCTCTGGGCAACTTGGTCCAGTGTTTCACACACACACACCCCCTGGCCCCCATCATAAAAATTCTTCCTTATATCCAGTCTAAATCTCCCCTCTTTTAGTTTAAAACAATCACTGCTTGTACTGTCAAAACAAACTCTGCTAAAAAGGCCCTCCCCATCTTTCGTATAGGTCCCCTTTAAGTACTGAAGGTCACCATAACATCTCCCTGGATCCTTCTCTTCTCCAGGCTGAACAGCCCCAGCTCTCTCAGCCTGGCCTCCCAGCAGAGGGGTTCCAGCCCTCCCAGCATTGCTGTGGCCTCCTCTGGCCCCGCTCCAACAGGTCCCTGTCTCTCCTGTGCTGAGGACTCCAGAGATGGACCCAGCACTGCAGGGAGGATCTCACCAAAGCAGAGCGGAGCAGAGGGGCAGAATCCCATCCCTTGACCTGCTTCCCCCACTGCTTTTCATACAGCCCAGGATACGGTTTGGCTTTCTGGGCTGTGAGCATACGTTGCCGGCTCATGTTCATCTTTTCATCCACCAGCACCCTCAGGTCCTTCTCCACAGGGCTACTCTCCATCCCTTCATCCCCCAACCTGGATTGATATCGCGGGTTGCCCTGACCCAGGTGCAGGACTTTGCCTTGTTGAACCTCATGAGGCTCACACAGGCCCACTTCTCAAGCTTGTCCCTGTCCCTCTGGATGGCATTCTATCACTCAGGCATGTCAACTGCACCACTCAGGTTGGCATCATCAGTTCTCTAATCTGACCTTCTTTCTCAACCTGCAAAAGCATGAAAGGCTGAGCACTTTCAAAATCCCACAAAACAGACCTCAGTTCCGCAGCTGCTGTTGGCTGCAGCGGGATTGGGACGCACCAGGGATCCCACAGGGTTCAGCCTTAAACCAACACCTTCATAAATTTCCAAATACAAGTGCAAACCTGCACTTTCTTTGAACATTCTTAGAAAAAAACCTTGCTTTGAGGGCTGAATGGTCCTGGTGAGGAGGGTAAAAGTACCTGTCAAGAATGAGTTCATTAAAGTTTGTAACCTCCAGGAAGAGGGTGGTACTTTGTCGTTGAATTGAAGGGAAAAGGATTTCCTCTTTCTTAAGCAGTTTCACAATGATAAAGTTCAAAAGGTCTTCGTTCTAATCCCTATTTCTGCTTCTCTTATTGAACAATTCATTTCACCCTATGTTCTCAGCCTCTACATTTCTTACTACCACAGGGGGCTAGATTTTCAGAGAAAGTCTTCTTGTATGTATGGTGATTTGGTTGTAGAAACAGTGTACTATTGCTCAACCTGTTGGGTAACTTCTGCCTGTTCATCAAGCTTTGAGGGTTGGATTGTTCAGCAAGAGGTTTCAGATTAAACCCTATGCTTCAAATTGCAGATGATGCCAATGATGCCCACTGCCTACCTGTATTTATTGTCGGCCACCAAAATAAGAAGCTCAAATCTAAAATAATCCAAACTTAATTCAAATTCAGGCTAGTTAGCTCTTGTACTCTGGTTTCAATAAATTACAAAGCCTTCATAACAGAAAGCTGAGGTCTTATTAACCAAAATCATGCAGTGGTTACTGTTTACAGGCTGAGATGAATTAACAGGGATTGTATTCCTTTGTCTATGACTTTGGACCAGATACTTATGGTCAAACCAGGCCTAAAAAGGCTCTTAGAACCCCAAGTCCATATTCCTTCAGAGGACTGAGGCACATGACTCCTTTTGTGCATGTGGTCCATAGTCCCTCCTCTCTTTACATGTAAAATAACAACTGCCTCCTTAGTTCAGTGATCTGTTGTGCTGTCCTATGGAGAGGCAATAACATTTTGCTCAACACTATAATAAAGATAGGCTGTATATTTACAAACTTCACCCTCCCCCCCTTTTCAGTGTCTCCTGAATACAGTATAGTGTATATAGTGTATACATATATATAGTGTATTTATAGAATATATAATATATTTTCTTTTTGCAGAAGAAACTAAAAACAAGGCTGATATTGTATGCTTCATTAAGCACTGTAAAGCAATGACATTTTTTAGTCAGAATGAAAGCTGTTGTCCTGGATAAGTATTTTTTCCCTCAAAATAATTTTGATTTGTCACAGCTTGGATATATGAGAGTGAGATAGTTATCTTTGGCTGATTGCAAGTGATATTATGCGTTATCTTAATATTTGAAAAGTGACTCATAAGCCCTGACACTCATCTTTGAACCTTTGACATGTTTCAGAGGGCTAATGCTATCCTCTCAGCAAGCATCACTGGGCTGCTCATCGCTCATTTTCTATGAAAGAAAGGCTGCAGATGAGCACAGGAGCAACACAGGTCTTTCCGAATCAGCAATGGGTTATCTTTTCATGGGGCCCAAAATACTGCAGCAAGTTGCATCAGGCATGGAAGCATTCAATGCCTCTCCTGTGCATAGTAGCTTCCTACGGCTCAGTGTCATAAGCGTGCTCCTTAAGGGTTCAGTGGAAATGGCAAAAGATCATCCACAGCTCCTGGACTTGGAATGTCTCAATCCTGTGGCACTGCAACACTTTCTAATAGAAGAGGGATGAAATTCAGCGTGTTCTCAGGGGCCAGGATGGGACAAGCTCCCCACAAAGAACCCCCACAAACATTGCAACTCTCTGTTCCAACTACAACACACACTTCTGACCTCCCTCCTCTAAATTAAGTACAGTACACTAAAAACTTTCAATAATCCTTCCAAAACAAAACAGCCCACTGCATTTCCTTCTCCCCCAGAGAGAATGAGGGAACAAACACATGATACATTAGTCATAGACTGTAAGATCAGAAGAGACCATGGTGATCATCTTGTCTGACTTCTTGCATAAGAGGCCATTAGGCTTCTGGCAGTTAATTCATGTCTGAAATGGAGAAAAAATGTACTGTGGTCATTTGGAGAATGGCTAGTGATGGAAATTCTACCACATTCCCTGTTCCAAGCTGTTCTAATGTTTTGTTAAACACCTTTATTTTAAATCTCATTTTGCCTAGGTCAAATCAACTTCCAAGCTTTAGGTTTCATTATACTGTTGTCTCTAAGACTGAAAATCCTCCTAAACCCTCCTCCGAAGTAAGTGCTGTAAGAATCTGATCAAGACACTTTTTCCCTCTAGTTTTGACAGCTACACCTGAGCACCTTAGGATTTTTGTTTAGGATTAAGGCAAATTTTTCAACACCTTAATTACCCTTGTTTCTCCTGCCTGAATATTTCCAAGCTTGGTTGTTTGGTTTGCTTCAATTTTTTTTTTTATTTAAAAAGACATTGAAAATAAGTGCCTCATTCTGGAGACAGTCACTGTTGAATAGAAACAGTACAAAGTCACAATTCCCCCACTTACGCACTCTGAGATGCCATCAGATTATTATGTTCATCTGAGCAGCAACGTCCCAAGTCTCTTGCAGCCTGCTTTCTATTCTCCTCTTCATTTTGTTAGTGTGCCTTTCCCTTTCAATCCTGTATTTACGATTTTACATTTTTTTATGTTATAACATTTTCCCCTTTTTCCCAGTGTTTATGACATCTGTAAATAACTGATTAGGATTTTTAGGGACACCAAGGCTTTGATAGGGTTACCAAATTTTATGGGGTCAAGAACATCTCTCCCCAAGACCTGATGTTTGCTAAAGACATGAGTATGAAATGAGAACAGAAGTAGTGGAATAGGCAAAGGATTGCTTCTATTAACCTTACTTATTTATTAATATTATCTCTGGAAACTGATGCTGTTCTCCAGATAGAGGTTCTTTGTTTAACTTTGTTACATGGAACATAAGTGCTATCTGGTGTCATAACCTTTTCATGCCAAGTTTGCATCAAGACTACCTTATTTGAGTCTTGCATAGAACATCACTTAAAACATGACATGAAGCCCAATGGTTTGATCACAGTGCCCTCTTTGCACAAGTCCCTAGTCCTGTGTTTTTTCTTACCCACAGAGAAGGCACTCAGCTCAGCTTTTCTGCTAGCCGTGCAGAGGTGTTGGAGACAATACAATGCTGCCCCTTCTTTCCCTGCTGATTCTAGATTTCTTCTCAGCTGGACAGGAGTTTATGAGATGATCTGAGGTTGGGCATGAGCTTGATGTTGTCTAAACCAAACTTGTCATCTAGAAAGTAGAAGAGGATATTCACCGAGGGTGTGTGTGCCTAGGGACACAGGCATTGTGGGATGATACTGGAGGATCCCGAGCAAAGTCCTCAGGCCACAGACCCCACAGATAACCTTGGTCCACACTGCCCGAGGTGGGGCCGCAACTTCAGCACCCCATCAGTGGTGAGAGAAGGTAGACTTTTTGATGAGTAACCCCCTCCTTTAGGGTCTTGGCCACTTGATAGCACATACTGAGCATGACATCATGTGCTATGGCTATTCAGTTGGGGTCAGGTGTCCTAGCTGTGTCCCCTCACAATTTCTTGTACACCTCCAGCCTGCTCACTCATAAGGTGGAGGAGCAGAAAATGCCTTGACTCTATGTAGGCACTACTCAGGAATAACAAAAACATCCCTGTGTTATTGACACTGTTTCCAGCACAAATCCAAAACACGGCCTCATACCAGATACTATAAAGAAAATTAACTCTACCCCAACCAAAACCAGCACAGGTGATCACTAAGTTTCCAGATCTATGTCACTCCCCTTTCAACTATCAAGCACACCAGGAGCTGTTATCTCCACCTAAAACAAACAGGGACCTCTCCTTCTGCTGTGGGACCTGAGTCAGCTATTTCAGGCTCACGGCTTTATCTTCCCACAGCCTTCTTTAATAAGCTTATCAAGCTCAGTTGGCACAAAGCAAACCATTAACACTTACAGCACTGATTAGAAACAAGCCAAAAAAAAAAAAAAGTATGTCAAATACAGGAGCTTCATATTTCTCACCATCTCATTTCCAGCAAATGTCCACAGATCTTTCTCCAAGATATAACAAACAACACCATTTCCTTTGATCCCAAATCACTAGAGATTTTGATATAAGTTGGTTTACCACAAAGCCCTCTTGCAGACACATCGCCTTGACCTCAAAAGCAACCCCCTGGTCTGGTCATTGAAGATACAACTAACGTCAGCCCCTTCAAGTAGACAGTCACGTGGGAATGTCCAAAACCAAAAACTTTCATATACATAGTCTGACCCAGGAATGAAGGAGAACAGAACCTAAAACACCAGCCTCTTTGAAACAAATAAAACAAAATATAAAATAAAATAAAATGCAGCTTACTTTGAGAACATTGTCACAGCTCTCAAAAAAGGAGAAACTTTCTTAAAAAAAAAGACAGCTCCAAATGCAAATAGTGGCATTCTGCTCTTTGCATTCCTCAGAGTCTATAAATTAGTTAACCAAGAATCTGGAACACATGTGTGTGCATATAAATAACACAGGCAGATAGTTCTGATAAAAACTGAAATGCAGTTCCCAGCTGAAAAAGAAATTGCAGGGAGCTTGAATGGTGGTCCTGAGGGTCTAGTTTGTGAGTTGCTTCTGTGAGCCAAAGTGGAGGAAGTGTTTTTGCATTTGAAAACCAGGCAGTTGTAGAACTTGATTCAGAATATTTGATTACTCTTGGCTTTAATTCCTGATTTTCCTTATTACAAGGAGAGATATCTAAGAAACATGCAGATCAGTTTTTACTCTCATTTATACCATTTCAAACCCAAGAGGTAAGTAGAATCCTTCAGAAGCTTCTCCATGGGCTTGGCAGAAATGGGGGTATTGAGCATAACTGACCTGCACAGCACAGACTCATCTGACTCATTTGCCTCTTCAGATCCTTGGAATCCCAGGTATTGTCCCTAATGACAAGAGGAAAACCATTGTGTAGTGCTCTTCCTCAGATCTACTTGTCATTGGTATCACAGCTTGTTTTCTGTTCCTTACAGGATGGTGTGTTCCTGTGGAAGTTATACTTGGAAAACACCCAGTTAGACCATGGACTTCCCTGGCAATGACAGGAATTGAGGTTTCTACAGCATTTCACCTTTGAATCATTGCCCTGCGTTCTTTTTGGGGTTTCTTTCTGTGAATGTTTTATGAGCTATGTTAAGCCTTCTAGTTGAAAGCAAATGGGCCAGCTCTACTTTGCTTGGAAGAGTGTGTCTCTTCCTACTCGTCCAAGCAGACTATTCTAAAGGGCTGTAGAAAAGGACAGATATCTGCTTATGGTGTGATGGTACTTGCTGCTTAGATATGACTTCTTCGGTCCACTAGTAAATTAGGGTTTGATTCACAGGTTATAAGACCAGAGTGGATCAGTTTGATTTTTTTTTTTTGACTGATCGTATAATGCAGGGAACCAGCTCCTTTGGGCAAGTTTCTATTTGCACAAAAGACTGTAAGAAAAACATTCAATTTTGAGTTAAACATGGTCTGGATTAAACATGTTACAACAGATACGTTCTTTCCTCTTTTTTTTTTCCTGCATGCTGTTAATGCTATGTACTTAAATTGGTGCTGTCACTAATTAAAAAAAAGGGTTAATAAGAAAAGTTCAGATTTAAGATGACAATTTACAGCTTGTTCTTTCTGGGGCAAAACATTCTGCTAGCTTGTGATCTGGGTCAAAATGTTTATCCTGTTTGAAACACTAGAGAATTCAAGAATTTCAGAAGCAAAGACACACTGGTCCATATTATCCTTGAGTATGTGGTGACCTTCCTTCGGGACCGGAAGTGAGGATCAGAATGGGTTCACAGTTCCCCTTTCCTGATTTATGAACGTGATTCACAGCATAAGATGCTTGGCTTGCATCTCAGCAGCTATTCCTGGAAGTATTGCATATCCCATACATTTGTCTGTCCTAACAGTCATTCTCAGGTCAATGTAAGTCAACCAGTGTATTTTGAAGTCAGCAGTATAGAGGAATTGGGAGGGTTTTGTACTGTTTTTATTAGCTTCAAATGTTTCCTAAGTACTTTATATCATATGTTTCATCTGGAGTCAAACCTCCTATAATTCTAACTGTCATGAAAGAGTGGGAAAAAAAAAAAAAAAAAAAAATCTGCGTCAGTGAAGCTCACAATGCAGGGGAAGGATTTCCTCTTGAATGTCTGGAGAACCCAGGAATGGTACTGGCAAAAAAAAAACCTTCTGTGTTGCTGTGTCAGAAAAGCTTGAGGGAACCTGATGTCCTTGGTCAAAGTGGAGATTAAGTCTCCATTTTCACATCCAGACTGAACCACTGGACAGTCCTAGGCAGGACTGTTGTGGTACTGCTGCCTCATTGTTACTTTCATCTCCTCACCCAAAGCTTCCTGATGAATCTGTTTGGTAAAATCTGCCAAAATTCAGGGTAAGTTCAGAGATGAACTTAAACTTTGGCTGGCACTTAAAATTATTGATAATATTATTTTCCTCTCATTGATGCTTGCAGTGCAGAATAAGTACTCCAACCTTTGGTTTGTCAGCAAGAGCCAGGCACCAAGTTAGTTAACAGGATGACATCAGGTGAGTTAATCTGCTTGAGGGTAGGAAGCTCCACAGAGGGATCTGCACAGTCTAGATCGATGGGCTGAAGCCAGTGGGATGGGGTTCAACAAAGCCAGGTGGCAGGTCCTGCTCTTGGGTCACAACAACCCCATGCAGCACTAAAAGCTTGGGGAAGAATGGCTGGAAAGCTGCCTGGCAGAAAAGGACCTGGGGCTGTTGGTCAACAAGTGGCTGAAGATCAGCCAGTGTGTGCCCCCAGGGCCAAGAAGGAGAACATCATCTTGGCAGGGATTGTCCCCCTGTGAGGGGCATATGTGATGCCACACCTCAAATCCGGAGTTCAGTTTTGGGAGCCTCCCTTCAAGAAGGACATTGAGTGGCTGGAACACATCCAAAGAAGGGCAACAAAGCCAAAGAAGTGTTTAGAGAATGAGTTTTGTGAGGAGCAACTGAGGGAATTGGGTTGTGGAGCCTGTAGAAAAGGACACTCAGAAGATACCTTCTCAGTTTCAACAACTCCCTGAAAGGAGGTTAAAGGCAGGTGTGGGTTGGTCTCTTCTCCGAAGGAACAAGCAATAGGACAAGAGAAAACAGTTTCAAGTTGCACCAGAGGAGATTTAGATTATTAGTGAAAAATTCTTCATCAAAAAGGTTGTCAAACACAGGAACAGGCTGCAGAAAAAAGTGACTGAGTCACCATCCTTGAAAGTATTTAAAAGATGTGTAGATGTGGTGCCAAAGGACACGATTTAGTGGTGACCTGGCAGTGCTGGTTAATGGTTGGACGTGATGATCTTAAAGGTCTCTTCCAACCAAAATGATTCTATGATTCTATGACCTGATCTCAGGTCCCAGAGTCTGGTTTCCGGTATTAGGTCTAAGGGACAGCTCTCTTACAGACTGCCAAGAGCCACCTTTAGCCTTTAACAGCCTTTCAGCAGCTGATACAACACACCCTATTATATTTGCTGATCATCTTGTCTCCTCTCACTCTGTAACATACTTATTTATCTATTTCATCAGTCTGTTATATCATTTGTTGAGAAAAAGGTTGTCACCACTTACATCTTTCTAAGGGACCTAGTATAGCAGGATCCAATTTCCACACATCTCTACAGAATGTGGTGGCCAGTGCTATTGCAGCTCTGCCAGTAAGTTACACGCACACACATGCACACGTCAAAGGGAACGTGACCTTCTGTCCTCTCCACCATTTAAGGACTGCAAAATATCAGGAACAACATGTGCGGGGGAGAAATTCAGACCGAGGAGACTGCACACAAAGAGTTTACATTAAAGCCTACAAACATTGTTCAACAGAAAAATCATAGTTTGGGGAGTTTTTATCTCTGCTTTGAACTGCAGAGACAACGGTATTTCCCCTTCACGTTCCATGTTCCCTGGGGATTACTGGGATTTTCTGACAGACTCAGGACTATCTCAGCTTCATTTCCCAAAGTGAAAATATTTTGTGTGGATTGTGGTTACCCAGCAATGCAACTCTGAAAACTCCTTTGGAAGAAAAAGAAAGGAGTTGTCTCTTTGCCAGATGAGTTCCTGCTCTTATCTGATGGAGTTCATAAGCTTGGAAGCACTTCACCTGCTTGGTCTCTCCCAGTGAACCTTCCAGCAGGCATTTTGAAGGCAAAATTCCCAACTGAGGACTATTGTCGTGAGAAGAAAAAAAGCCACTGTTGTATTTATTGCTACTATCACATCCTGCTCTTGCTTCAGCTTTAATTTGTTTCTAAAATCTCTCAATTCACTGGAAATTTTCTTTTATCATGCTGGAAGGTTATTGCCCTGTTAAGTCTCAAAAAGTTGGAAGAAGAAGCAGCTTTCAAAGTTTAAATGCTGAATTCCACCAAAAAAACTAAGCACCTACTTGTTACTTCTAGCACCAACATAATGCCAAAACCCTCCAATTAGCTGCTTGATAACCCTAAAGATCCCTAAAGTCCCATTTGTGTGTGTTCCCAGTAGTAGCACTCCATAGCAGCCTATGATAGTCTTTTGATGGTATGAAAAGGACTGCCTGAACCTTGGCATCAACTTTTCAATATCCAATTTACTCCTGAAATCCAATGGAACTCATAAACCAGATGTTCCTCTCTCACCTCTCCGAAGTCTGGTCTGGTTAAGACATCCAAATGTTGTCCTGCCCCAGAAAACAATGGTGAAGAAATGTGGTACTGGGATGCCTTTAGCATGCTGCAAGGGCACTCTTTATTTTGAGAAATGAGCTCTGTCTTCAAGTCACCTGAGGGACAGGAGGGACTTGAATTCAGTATGTCATGCCTTCCATGAATCTTTAAGGTCACCTTCAGTGAAAAGGGAGAAGCTTTATTCCTCTAACATATTGCATGAGAGAAGATTTAGGTAGTGCAAGAAGAAAGCTGATGAATCCTGAGAAGTGCCTCCTACCATGTCAGCACTGGGAGGACCAGCCCTGTTTGCAGCCTGAAGTTAAGGTCCTGTCCTCCCATTACATTTTCTGTCTGCTATCTTAGGTGGCAATCTGTTCAGCAGCATAAACCTTGCCCTTAGTGCACAACATCTTACGGCAAATCGAAATCCAGCATGGGCTGTCCAGGATAGGTGAGGTACCTGAAACACAACTACACTGAGCAATCCTCCCTGTAAATCTGACTCTGGTGAAGACTGCTTACTGATGCTGTTATAATAGCACTCAGAAAAATAGTTCTTTTAGGGTAGGTGTTGTAAAATAAATTCAAAACAAGTCACAAAAATCTTTTCCCAAAGCAATTGCAGCTTAATGACACAATGAGTGAAGGCAAGGAGCATGTTTCCCAGGGTTGGCAAAAAGTTGCAAAAGCCAGGGAGAGGACGCTGGATCTCAGCTGCCAGGCTGGGACTCTCTTCCGTGTTTTATCATTATTATCTCACATGATTCAGCATCTTATCTGATAACTCACTGCTTATTTAATCCTCACTCCGGGCATCCTAAAAATGTATCCAGATTCCCGAAAACCAGGCTGACGTTTTCTTTTGGGCCTCATCCCATTTGTGCTATTTCCTCTCAGCAAAGCTCAGTAAATAATTCCTTGATTCCTTTTATGTTCACAGCCTTCACATCTCAGCTGACTCCTATCTTACAATCCTCCTCAGTGATCTCCATGCCAAGCTTTACATATGAACCTCTTTAATCTTTTTTCACACATCTATAGCTATCCAGGAATATGGCTCCCAGAAATTAATGATATGCTTATGTGGAGACCCACCACAGCTGTGGAGTACACCCATATCTGCAGCTTGAGAAAGGGGTGCAAGTAAAGCCCTTCTTAAACCATCTTCATTCAGTCCCACCCTGGGCCACATGAAGCATGAAGGACATCTGAAAATCCTTACAGCCATCTTTCAGAAGCTGGAACAGACTGAGGTCTTTTGAACAAACCCCTCTTGAAGTTTCTAAAGTCTTGAAGATTTTAAAAACAGTAGTGGCATGAAGGTCATACCTCTGCCTTCATGTAGGGTAGTTGTAATTCAAGACAGCAGTTGTAATTGCTTGAAACAGAGTTGATCCTTTAGCTAGAGTGGACAAAGAATGTGAGGACTAATGGGGGACTACTACATGGTCCTCAAAGATGGGAGAGAACACCACTTACTTCTGAATTACTGCATTTGAACTTTGCATTGAATGTGAACTGGGTTTTCCATAGAGGCAAAAATGGTGACCTTCAGCTGACACAATGCAGATATTTGAGTTATAAGCTGAGCTGATGATGTACATCCAAAGAGAAATACACAGAGATAGGGTAAAAAACACCTCTTCCTCACAAAGATATGTAAAATAAGGCAGATGAGTCTCCAAAGCACCTATTTCTATTCACTGGCTATAAACTGAACCTGGGGAACCAGAACTCCTGGGGATGCCTCCACTACATACACATCAAAATTAGGGGAGGTGAATATTATCTAAAATACTACAGAAACATCAAATGACTAAATAAAGAGCTGTCTGTTGCTGAAGAGCAGTTTGATAGCAACTGGTAACCAGAGTGCTAGCAAAATGCTAACCTTAAACCAGAGCTGTAAATATGCTTTTAAACTGAAACCCAGGTTTTGGTTCACTTTGACTGGCAAGGTCCTGTTATTGATTATTGGGTGACGATGAGAATGAGCCAGGGAATCCTGAAATGCACTGTAATATTTATTCATTTAAAAATTATCACTGAAACTGTATTTTGGAGCTGTCATCCTCCTATTTAAATTGTGTGCAACCAGGGATCATAAATGATATCAGATGACCTAGATGTAAAAAACCCAAACAAAATGAAATAAAAACAGAATCAGAAACCAGTACAGACCCAAATGAACAGCACAAAACAACCAAGCATCCAGCAGCAGCTCCCAGATGAGAGGTCAATAAAGTTATGAAGTGGGTTATGAGATTGATGGGAATTCTGTTATTTTTTAACTGAGGACATCAGGCTGATTAAAATGGAATTAAATTTCAGAACTGGAACCACAAGAGGAGAAATTGGGAGCTCTTGACACAGAATGAAAAATTTTCGGTGAAACCTTTTTCTTACAAATAACAATGGAGTCTCAGAAATTTCAGCTGATTAAGGAATAGTACTTCAACCACCAAGGACTGATTGTTACCAACCATATTTGATATAAGTGCATAGTTCCTATTAGATAATAGTTAAATCCTCTTTTGGCAACATTTTGATAGAAGCTTCCATATTTTCTACAACTCTGGATGAGCTGAATTAGAGTCTTCCTAAGAGTCAGACAGTGAACATCTGGTTTGCATCACTGAGATCTAAAGTGTATGTTTGCATGTGTGCAAAATAACTTTGTTACTAACCTCCCCCTTCATTGCTTGTCTTCTCTCTGCTTTGAGACCAGAAGAAAAGAAAATAAAGGGGAAAAAAATAATCACATGCCCTGTGATCTCAACACTTCACTGAGAACAAGACCTCAGTTTCTCACAGGTTCACTCTGCAAACACATCCCAATAGAATCAGCAAGGAGGAAAAATGAGATAGTCATGAAATTAGTCATAGATGTACATTTTCCATCCCCAAAAGATGTCAAGTTTGGATTGTGATTTCCAGCTCAAGATTTGTTTCAGAGGGTTAAAAAATCTTATCTAAACTAAGACTGTCCCTTTCTCCCAGACTCTCCAGCTGTATCCAGCTAAGTTGGTCTCAGATGTCCCCAGGCTGGCTGGGCTGTTTTCTAGCAGACGCCCCTTTGCTCAGATGTTTATCTGCTTTATGAGGAAGAGGGTCTGTGAACTTATTGTGTAGAAGAAAAAGCTTTCAAGCCTCAGAAACTTTGACAAAAATGTCCAGCCATAGCTGACAATAAAAATGAGGAAGGGGAATCAAATCAGAAGACAGAGTTGAAAATAAGCACTGGTGAGGAGATGTTGCTGGTGGCACATATGGAGCTTATATTTATATTTATACATACACCACATATTTTATATAGCTTATTCTGAATTTCAACTGATATATATATATAGTCAGCTAGACAAATTACAGCTGTTCCGCAGGCAGTCTTCAGGCCAGCCACCACCAACACTGCAATCATCTTCAGGGTTTACCTCCGTAGGTGTGATGTTTGTATTGCATGAGTGCTGGTGATGGCTTAACCTTTTCCCAAGTCTGCCCTGGGACTGGACCCTTTCCCCAGCAGCTGAATTTAAAATGTTGTCTTCATAACAGAGCGTTCAACTCAGCCAAGAGACACAGTTGCATGTAGAAAGAGGAATGGGACACAAAATCCAAATGTCCTAACACCACTTATTATCCCATTTATTATGCTCTGAGAAACCAGCTGAAGAAAAAGGGAGCATTTATGAAAAATCACCTGCATGTTGATTTTCTCTCTGCTTTGGCTTCTACACATTGGGTCAGGTCATGGCTCAGTGTTGGGACACTGAGAGCACTGAGACCCGCTTTCCACATGTGAGCTGATGATAATGGATGCATGTAAAATATGTCAGTTTCTCATGTAGAACCTATGATCTTTCCTTTAATCCTTGACCTGCCTTTCCATCTCTTTGGACCAGGGATTTCAAATGGCCAATGAAGTTTCCTCTGATGGGGAGTGCCAAGTTTAAAGCATGATAAATCCTTGCTTTGAAGGCTTTTCCTGTGAGCAATATCTTTGTTCGAGTACTTAAAGATTGTGGCATCTGAAATTAGCATTTCCTACTGGGAATTTCACAGACTTTTGGTACCATCACCCAGCTGCATAAACAAAGCAATCTTACCATCTGTCTGACTGGAGATTGGTGCCATTTGGATGATTGCATTGGATAAGAAAAGGCATTTGTAAGGACAACCTTGAAGTAGTGTATATTCATCATTGATTTCTCTGCCAGTAGTAGTGCATAAAATCCAGCAGATGAACAGCTCTGCTTTGGCTTTCAGTTTTGTGGAGATACATATGTTTCCAATTCGTCTGCATTCATCTCCAATTCACATCTAAAATATTAGAATATTTTTCTGAATATGTGTCCTGGTATGCATAGCTTTCAGTCTTGCTTCTACCACACCCGTGGGGTGATCAGCTAACCCCATGAGAATATACAGCAGAAGAGCGAAAGGAAAAAAACACTGTAGTTTCTGAGGGAGGTGCTATCTTTCTCCAAATAAGTTCCACTGAAGCCTGGAAAACTAAGACACTTCTCTGTCCCAGAGACCACACTAGTGAAAAAATAACGTCTCAAAAATGATACCCTACTTTGCCTTGTCTTCTGACCTGGACAATGGCAGCAACAAGAATTTTTAGGGATTAAAAGCTCTCTGTCAGTTGCTGGGAATCACAGAATTGTAGGGATTGGAAGGGACCTCATCCAATCCTCCAGAGAAGGTTTGCCTAGATCAAGTTGCACAGTAACATGTTCAGGCGGGTTTGGAATCTCTCCAGAGAAGGAGACTCCACAACCTCTCTGGGCAGCCTGTTCCAAGGCTCTGCCACTCTCACAGGAAATAAGTTTTTCCTCATGTTTGGATGGAACCTTCTGAGTTCCGGTTTGTGCGCAGTGCCCCTTGTCCTGTAGCTGGGAACCACTGAAAAGAGTTTGGCCTCATCCTCTTGACCCCCACCCTTGAGATACTGATCATCACTGACAAGATCCCCTCACAGCCATCTCTCCTCCAGGCTAAACAGCCCCAGGGCTCTCAGACTTTCCAGGTCACAGAGATCCTCCAGTCCCCTGATCAGCTTCGTAGCTTCTGTTGGACTCTCTGCAGTAGTTCTCTGTCTCTCTTGAACTGAGGAATCCAGAACTGGACACAATCCTCCAGATGTGGTCTCACTAGGGCAGAGAAGAGGGGGAGGAGAACCTCCTTTGTCCTGCTGGTCACACTCTTATTAATGCTCCCTAGAAGGAGTCCCACTGGTGTCCTGCTCAATGACCCAGCCTGTATCTCTCTCTCTCTGCTTGCTCAGTTCCTGGTGCAATGACATAAGCAAAGCAGGACTTGCATAACCAACAGCAGTTAACCAGGCAATACACAGATGACCTCTAACAGATCCACCCAAGTGAGCAACACAAACCTTTGTCAAGAAAAAAAGTCAGACAGGAAACAGATGTGGTACCATAGCATCCTCCAGTTCTAGACCCAGTAGGTATTTCCCCCTCTGCCAAAATATATTTCTTCAAAGCAAACATTGGAGGAAGCCTCGATCCTTGTGGTGACAGCTTGAGGACCTGGCAGAGCTTCCCTTAGTGTGGGTGAGGTTCTGTTCCTGACAGTTTTGGTTTTGTCACTGCTGTTCAGTTTTGCTTTGTGGAATAAAGCTGATCTTCTCTCCAGAGCATTAGCATCTGATGACATTTATCTGCACTTGCTTACGTTAAACTGACAGCTCACTCTACATGCCTTTTTGAGACAAAAATGTGGAGGCAGTAAAAGATCTTCACTGATTTTATGACTATTTTCTGTTGACCTGTCTAACCTTTCTGGCTCCATTAATTGAGCATTATTAAATTCTCCTTTAACTCGACTTGAATCCTAGGAATTTCTACAAGCTTCACTGCTTGAGATATTTTAGCTAAGAAATAATACATTTTTTTCTGTGCCCTCATGTAAGGTCAAAATTGCTCAAAGAAATACAGGCAGAGGCTGCAGTTATTTTGAAGCTGTCTCATTCAACCCTGTAGGCTTCTCATTAAGAATTTCCCCACAACAAAATTTATCAAACTCCCAGTCTCCACAGTTTTCCAAGAAACAAGGAGCTATGTTTGGGTTCACAGCTAACCCCTCTGCTCAAGTAACAGTGATGTGATTTTGACAGTCACAACAAATATTTTGGAGAATTTTTTTAATTTAAAGCATGTGAGTTTTTTCAGGGCACAGCTCCTCATGTTGTTGTGAGGAGGGGAATATTTATTGTGGGTTAATTCTCCAGATGTCTTAAAAATACTGTGAGGCATTTAGGATCTCATTCAACATACATTCCCTTTGACAACCACTGTGAGAGGGAAAAAAAGTCACGTAATGTTTCCTGTATTCAGCCTATCTAATAAGGCTTGCTGGTGTTACTATTTTGATGATATATGTCCCACCAATTCCACTCTCTGCACGCCCATGCACAGCAACTTGTGACGCTGAAATAGGTCTGTTAGTCTGGGTTTGGACTACCTTCAAGTTTCTTACCATTATTGTTGGTTTGGTTTAGAGAGCAATTTTCTTTTCCAAAAAACAAACTGATGTAATAACTGTCATCAAGACTTGTGTTGGTACAAAAGTGCTGTATGTCACATCAGATCATCTCCTTTTGCTTGCACTAAATATGTTGTCCTAAAATAAACCCGAGTGCTCCTGTAGCTTGAAGAGGGGGCTTTGCTGTTTCATTACCTCCATGGCAGCACTGTTTATGTGTATAGTGAAGTCTCAGGTAGAAGAACATCACACTAAATAAGTAACTCCAAATTTATAAACAAAATTGATGTAAAGGAGATGCCTCATATTCCTCTGGAGGTTTGCAGGATCAAACTCCTGTCATGCCAGCATACAGAGGGGTAATGTAGAGCGTGTTGGCCCACAGGCAACGTTCTTGTTAATCCAAATGTTTCCACAAGGGACTCAGTAGGTCTCTAGGAAACAAATACCAAGAAACCAGACAGATCACATCACCTTTTACTCATTCCTCCCAACAGCTTGCCCTGGTGTGTACATGATGCAAGAGCCCTTTTCCTTTTCAGTTGCATCCAGCAGAGCTATCAACACTTTCTCCATTTTCATCACACACATGACATTGTTCCTTCCCATTGATGAACATCTGGGTGCAATCACAAATATATCCTCCAAGGACTGCAAGTCATTAATCAGCAGGCTGCTTGATAAGAATGTCCAGCCCATCAAAACTGCCAGGTCTAAAGCATTATCCACCAATACATTATCTTCTTTGATTCTTTTTCACCAATTAAACTTAATTTCTATCACCCTGGTTTTGTCTCTATGGACACAACATTAAAACATTATTTGTTATTTTCTGCCAGGGATAAAGAATTATTTCCTTTCTTACTTGCCTTTCCTTGGCGAGTCCAACAGGGCAGGGTAACCACACCAGGATGAGTTTATTGAAGCCTAATTCAAGAAATCATGTAAGAATTTGAAGCATCTAGGAGCCCAACTTATTAACAAATGTCTGAGAAGGGAGCCTCTTGTAGTATGACTCCTGTGGGACTCCCATGTGAATGCTCATCTTCCCTGGGGTGCAGCAACCAATCTCCCTTTGCCACACTGTCCTAACAGGATGTAAGACCTTCTCTATGCCACACTTGTGCTGGGAGGGTGACCATGTGAGTCATCAGAAGGAGATGAGATGAAGTGGTGACAGACTCTATGCTGAGACAGACAGTATGCTGATGTGTAAGGAAATGACCATTAAATCATGTGTATATTTTGTGTCATCATAACTATGAACAGATGTCCTCAGACATCAGGTCTTAGAGCATCTATCTATGTGTATCAAGGCACTCCTAAATAAATGCTTACTACAGACTGTGCTGAACAGAAGTATGTCAGAGACAGGCTTAAGCTTTCTTTGTCTCGTCCGTCCTTATTCATTTTTCCCTACCTCCCTGGCTCTGTTCAGGCCTGACCTTGATCGATGAATAGAAGTAGTCATACAGTCTTCCAACACAGGTTGAGCAAGATTTGCATCTTCAAACACCCTCCCAATGTCCTGATCCACCGCTCAGAACATTCAACACTTATATGGTTTCATTCCATCACCACACTATGCTGGTGGGGTCAGCACGGACTATGTTATTTCAGATACTTTGAATAGAAACACTCATAGAATCACAGAATGGTTTAGGTTGTAAAGGACCTTATAGTTTATCTAGTTCCACCTCTCTGCCATGGGCAGGGACACCTTACACTAGACCAGGTTTCTCAAAACCTCATCCAACCTGGCCTTGAACAAGTCTAGTGATGGAGCATCTACAACTTTTCTGGATAATCTGTGCCAGTGTCTCACCACCCTCACCATAAAGAATTTTTTCCTTATATCTAATCTAAATCTACCATCTTTCAGTTTAAAACCATTACCCCTTGTCCTATTGCTACACTCTGTGATAAAGAATCCCTACCCATCTTTCCTGTAGGCCTTCTTTATGTACTTGAAGACTGCTATAAGGTTTCCCCAGACCCTTCTCTTCTCCAAGCTAAACAACCCTGACTCTCTCAGCCAATTTTCACAGCAGAAGTGCTCCAGCCCCCTGATCATCTTCATGGCCCTTATCAGGACATGCTTCAACAGGTCTTTCCTTTACTGAGGACCCAAGAGATGAATACAAGACTCCAGGTTTAGTGTCCCCAGAGTGGAGCACCTCCCTCAGACCTCAGCGTGCTAGTCATGCTTTTCTTGATGCAGCCCAGGATGCAGTTGGCTTCTGGGCTCATTAGGTCTGGGAGCCACAGAGTCCAGAGCAGAGCCAAGGCTGTGTAAATTCAATGAAGACTCCAGAAAGTGATGATCATAAAGAGTGAATATCAGCCTTAGACCAGGTCTCAGTCACTGTCCGTCTGGCTTAGTGGTATAGAAAGTACATGCTTTCTATTAATTATAGAGGGAGCCTAGAGTGATATGCTTGTAAAATGGAAAGCACAACTCATTGCCTATATTTAGGTAGGATGAATCCAGGCCCTTCTAAAATGTTTACAGTGCCTTTTATTTGTAGCTTGAACCGGAAGATAGCAATTACACATATCCCAGATGGAGAAAGATGTTTAAAAGGAGGCTTGGTTATAGCAGGAACCCTGATGCTTGCTTTTTCTGTTGTTTGTTCATTTCTCCTACAGAAGGAGCAGGAAATCTTTAGTTACTGGCTTTCCCTCCTCCGCTGTTTCCAAGAAACTGCACCTCTTTGATCTTTTTTAGTCTTGCAAAACCTGGGCCTGCCCTTGTTCCAGCCAAAGCAAGTGGCAAACTCACAGGGTCAGATCCTTATCTGGGTGTAAACTGGCACAACTTCTGCACTTTAAAGAAATTTCCCTGATTTATACCTCTTGCAGACCACAGTCTTCAAGGTCTTCACGGGAGGCGGGATCCCATGCTTCTGACCCTGGTCAGTAAATTACTTAATTAAAAGCAGTCATTAAATAATCTTTAGCCTAATGTTTATTTCTCCAGGCTGATCTGTTTACACTGCTTGTTGCTGCTCTGCATTGTGCCAGAGCAACAGGAGGCTATAGCAAGGCTGTTCTGCAACGTGGTGGATTTCAGTGCCTGTGCTGCAGCTGGAAGTCTGCATTTGCTTTCCAAAAAAAGAAGTGCAGTTTAATGATTAGATGGTGAGAAGGAAACCAAAAATTGACTGCGAAATGTCAAAGTTGAAATCTCTGGGGAGCACTCTTCACTCTTGCTCCCCTCCCTCCATCCCAATGAGCAAGTTTTACCTTGAATCTAGGACTCAAAACAAAATAATCCCATGGTCTCCTTCAGAGTGAGGTTATGCAGGTGATTCCTCCTGCCAAATAGTGCCTGGGCTCATGCTACAGCTTTTTCCCAGCTGGAACCTTTATTGGAATTTTCTCCAAACAGTTCATTTTCATTACGCCGTCTTGAAGCTCTCTGTATGACATTCACTATTGGATTTAGGAAGAAGACAGACAGACCCTTTCTACTGCACATAGATGCCAACTCACAGAGCCACACTGTCCTGGGAAACAGCCCAAACCCCAACACTGACCATGCTGCATAACGAAGAGAAGGCATTCCCACCCCTGAGCTTGGAGGGGTCATCCTGTGAGGTCCTTAGCATGAATTCTGGGGTCTCAGGCAACTCCATTTCTGAGCTCTTCAGGACTAATGATTTGCAGAGTACTCTTTTCTACGACTACTGACCTTAATTGCCCAGGACTGAGGCTAGGTCCTCCAAAGCATCTCATCCAAAACTCAGCTCTCCACTTTCAAGTCACTGCCCCAGGAGCAGCCCCACAGGTGTCTGTGCCCTTCCCCACCTCTGAAGAGGGGAATGTCAGGAAGGTGGCCTGCTTAGCACATGCCATTTCAACTTCCATATTTTTTCCCCCAAATCTATGTTTATGATGTTAAATCCCAACTTCTGACATGAAGGTATCCCTCCAACTTCTTTATTATACATCGGAGGAGGAAGAGTAGGTTGATTCTCCCCTGTACGGACAACTTCTTGTCAATTCATAAGAGTGGGATTATCAAAACAAGCTTTTAGATCCATCTTAGAAGACCCATTTAAAAATGCAGTTTGACATGTAGCTCTGCCAGGGATGGGCTCTCAAATGTTGAAGCTCTTCTTTCAGGAAGGTCATGATGTCACAACAAACATTTCACCAAAATAGAAACAATACCCTGGGAATCTGAACATCAGAGTGGAAAGTCAGCTTCCTGGCAGATATTTCTGAAGTGCTTTGAAGTTGTGAAGAATTACACTGTTGCTAAGAAGTATTTATTCCCCTATTTTGTACTATGATGTTGATAAGCTTAATTTTTTTTTGAGTGTGTAATATGACAGAGGTGACATCTTCTCCACACTTGGGGATTTAAAAAAATGAAACCCATACAAGAAAAAGTCTGTTATATCTCTGCTATCAGCAGAAATACAAACAGTTCTGATTTATGTATAGATTTTTCCATGGCTCTCACCACTGTGGTATCTGAATGACTTCACAAACATTTAGCATAATTTTGTGAAACAGTGAAGTATTGTTGTTTATATTTTGTCCAGAGAGAATTGAAGCACAGAATTAATTAAGCAACACAAAGTGAAACAGGAGATTAGGTACTGAATACTGATTTCTCAAACACTGGTTTAGTGTTTTTTAGTATGTTGCTTGTTAGCAGGAGAAGAAAAATAATAATAATAATAATAAAAAATTCAAAAAAAAATAAAAAAGAGCTTTACACAAAAGCAATTTAATGCAGTTGTTTTGCCTATGTTGTACAACCCAGATAAGATTATCTCAAAGGTTACAGCTAGCCCCAAAGCCTTGGAAATTATTAACTTTCTCTAATTTCTTTGTATTTGGGTGTAAGTCATTTTGTCTACTTATAAACCACCAGAAGAAGGCTTCTGTGGGTTGTGAGTCGGTGTTTGTATCTTTCCCATATCTCATCTGTGTCATATTCTCATCATCTGGATGGGAGATACATCTTATGAATGCTCACCTGAGAACTCACATGAGGGGAGAGAATAAGAGAGAGAGACAGTCATTATAAATGACCCGGCAGCAAGAAAATTATAAATCAGAGCTCATAGGCTTTACAGGTACTGAAGGCAATCAACCAATAGCCACAGCTCAGTAGCTCAGTAGGAAACTGGACTTTATCATTTCTAGTGTTTGAAGAACTCCTGGGGTTTCAAAAAGTTTGAGATGCACCTTTTACACTGCAAACCATTTCTCCACCAGAGAGAGGATTACCAGTCTACTCATTTTTGGCATCAGTGGAGCATGATAGCAAAGTCTGTCTGTATATGAGGCACCATCCAATATTCACTCAAGACTCAGCCCGATTAGTCATTCAGAAGGCGGATTTGGGGGCTGTTTTATGTTCTTCATCTCTGATATAATTTCCAGCTACTCTGAGACAGCCCTTCCACAGCCAGCACTTTGCCTCCCTTGGGTCACACATCCTACATAATCCAGTTATCTGTTGGACTTCATATCAGGATGGGGGCAATCATGCCATGGTATCTGCTGGAGTTCATGACAAGATCCATGCATCTGAGGGGGATGAGTGGGTCAGTTCTCCCCATGTCCTAACACAGTCCACCCCACTGCTTTGGAGTGCTTTGAACTCCATAAAGTTCAAAGAGTAACCCTGGCAGAGGAAAATATTATCAGACCCTTGATGTGACTTGAATTGTGTGTTTTAAGCTGATTCAAGGTAATGAAGGTGATTTTAAGGTGATTCAAATGGATGAAGCTGTTTCTGTGACTATGGCAAATCAAGCTTATTGCTCCAAAACCCAACTGGAAGTGAGATATCCATATCATACACACTGGAGAGAGGATGGGAAGGATAAATTGGTCTGGATCCCTGGATATGTGCTTCAGGCCAAACCCCCCAAATATTTTTTTTGTTTTGCTTTGCCTCCTATTGTTAGAAGAAGAACAGTAATAAACTAACCTGCCAAGATACCTAGAATGAGGTTTACCAGCTCCATTTAGGTAATGAGGGTTTCTGTGAAGAACAGAGAGGGGAGAAGCTTTCCTATCCAGTGTTCTCCTTGCTAGCTGTCTGTTTACATGGTGGCTATCACCAGAAGTGTTCTTGGTTTCAGCTGTTATTCACTGTCTACAAAGGAGGATGGTCTGACCATAAGTTGGTGTCTCCTAACAAGCTGCTCCCAGCTGTTTTACATAGGATAAAGGACAAGAAGAGATAGTGCAATAGTTTTGAATTGCTGGGGTTGGGATTTATTGTTTGTTTGATTTTCTGAGACTTTTGAGAAGCTTTCATATTTAGAAAGAAGGCTAAAACAAGACACTTTGCCTGTTTTAATCTTACCTATCAGGAAGACAGTTTTCTTGGTCTGTAAGTCAGGACATGGTAGGAGGTTCTTAACCGCAGGAGCAACCCACACAACGTGTTTATTTCCACACTTAGTGAATGGTTATAATCGAACGTTTCCCAGAGTTGCAATTAAGAAATGATCAAGCTCCTTGCCTGCTAGTAAGAGCTTTCTTTGTGATTTGCCTGGAGGGCCATGGTTCATAGTAGTCATAAAGAGGATGAGATTTCTTCTGATGCATGTGAAGAAAAGGTGGTTTAAGTCCTGGGAAGAACAGAAAAACATGATTAAAAAGCGCTATGCCTCTGCTTCCATTCATCACAATTTTGGAATTGCCTTAGTCCCAGTACCTGCTCGTCTGCTTGCCCAGCCAGATGTTGCTATCAGAGAGGAGTTTGCTGGGGAAGAAATTCCTTATGCTCCCCTTCTCTAAGTGATCATTGTTGACCAATGCCAGAGGCAGGAAAATGCAATAGAGAGTCTGTAAGGTATCACAAACTGGGATTTCTACTAATTAAAGGAAATTGCCATAAACCTGGATTGATCTATCCAGTTACCAAACAAATTCACCTTCTTTTTTTTTTTTCTTGCAGCTATAGACCCAGAAACAATGATGACTACAGAGATATTGTGTCCTTTTTACAGTGCCTTCAAATCCCAGCTAACAGAAGCCAAATAAAATCACAGAATCACAGAATCCCTGTAAAACTTTTTTTTTTTTTTTTTTCCTCAGGCTGGATGATCTAATCTTGGGATATCATATTTGAAAGCTATAGGTCTATTAATAAAAATTATGGACCTGTGGCCCTTAGGTCTGATATAATATCCTTCAATATGCTCCTTCATTTTCTTGTATTCATCTGCTGTTACTTCAGAATCTAGTGTCTCTTGTAGAAAAATTTCATGAGTACCTTATTGTATGAGTAATTCCAATGCATGTTTCATTTTGGATTGCAGAAAGATGACTAGAAATGAAAACTCTGGAGGGATATTTTACAGACTGACATGTAAAGGAGGCAGTAAGTTCAATGAGAAAAATATAGTGCAATGTCCATTCCTCATCAATGTTGTGTGTGTTGCTGTTCAAAGACAGGGCTTGAAATCGTTTGTGTTGTCCGTGAGGAATAAAGCTGATTTTACAATCAGGAATTAATTTTCCTCTAACACAAAAGAGAAAGCTTGAAGTCAGTAGGAGACTTCAAAGGCAGGTGACTGTTCCTTGGTGAAAAATACCCTAGAAGAAGTAAATAAAGTGAATAGTAAAGTCCTAGAAGACTATTGACAACCTTGGGAGCAGATAGAGTTTGTCATGAAACTCCACTTTTACACACTTTAGGAGGCATAATGTGGAAGTTAAGAAATTCAGGCTCACTGTATTTTTTTCATCTAGGTGCCAATACATTGTGGCAATGGAGGATGATGAAACAGTGCTGGTACCAGTGGAATGAAGTCACCCTTGTTCTTGCTGATGAAAGTGTAGGATGATTTTGATAAAATTTTAGTGGAAATGCTGAAGGTTTGTGGTGCCACAGGTACATATGGAGTTTGGCCCCCAGTGTCCAGCCTGGATCATAAAAGGAAGACTCTCTATCGCCCAATAAGAAAGAGGGTACAAAGCAGGAGATAGGACTAATCCAGAAGTCTGTCACTCCCAGCAGAATAGGGAAGAGATGGGAAACACTTTGATTTTCTCTTCCAGGAGTAGTATCTCCAGATGCTGGTTATCTCTGCTCATCCTGGCCAGAGGCAATAGCACTGCCAGAGCTAAACAAGTGCCAATCAGAGACAGTGAGAAGGACCACAGCCCCATCCCTGGATTCTCTTTCTCCCTTCTGCTGGAGAGCTAGACAAGTAGTAGCTCCCTGGTCTTGGAGAAGATAGCAACAAAGACACATAGAAAAGCCTGGAAGAACAGAGACATTTTTGCCTAGTGTGCTGATGATCTCTTTGAATGGGTTTGCTCATACAGCAGCCATACCAAGACAAAAAAAAAAAAAAACCCCAAACCAAAAACCAATTCAAACAAACAAACAAACACAAAACACACACACACAAAACCAAAACACCAACACAAAAAAAAACCAAGAAAAACTTAAAAAAAAAAAAAAATCAATCTGGTGTTGTCTGGTACTGCATACACATAGAATTTCGTGACTAGATTGGTATCAAAATATTGCTTCCCATCAGCAGGCACTTGGCAGCAGAACTGGCCAAACATAGCTGCATCAACAGAAGAACTGAAAAGACCTCTCATGGCATCTGTAAAGACTTGAAGACTGTGTTCAACTGAATGTTTGCCAAGTGTATCTAGATTATTCATAACTCTCATAATGCCTACACTGGGTCTAATGGGATTTCCTGTAGGATAAGAAAGACCACATGAATGATATTTTTTCTGAGGACTTTTCTTGGGAAGATGGGAAGAGGGGAAAGAGCAGAAGATTTTAATTCATATAAACCTTTAGTTTGAAACTAGTTTTGGATTAAGAAGGTTATGAAACAAGAGGGGTTTGATATCTCTTGAAGAGTAGAAATAAATGACTTGTTTTCACCATGGAGGTGTATCACCAAGGGACATTCACAGAGTCTAGGATACTGTCTGAACCATGTGGTACATCCATAAATCATCTTAAAAAGAGAGTGAAAAATAAGGTGACATTATATGTGACGGACACTCAGTTATAAGGAAACCTAAAGAGGAAAGTAACTGAACAGTTAGAAGGAGTGTTTGAGGAATGAAAGTCAAAAGCAGTAAATGTCATGATGTGCCGATTAGCATAAACAACCTTTTTTTCCTACAAAGAGACAGCCTCTGAACCACCCTTTGGCACTCAGTAAAGAAATATTGGTGTCATAAGAGTGAGTTCTATGAAAATGTCAACTGAACACCTAGTTGTGGCTAAAATATACTGAAGAGAAGCCATTACTTGGAAAGGGATAGAAAACTACAGGATGATGTCACTTAAGAAACCACAGATTACCCAGATCTTGAAAGCTCTTTTGCTCTCTGAGCTTTACTCCGCAACAAGGTACTAGGAAAGTTTTAAAAGAGTCAGAAGTATAATGTTTTTTTTTCATGAGAAGTGTATAAAAAGAATATGACTGCTTGGCTTCATAAGAGATTGTACAAGAGAGAAATAAGAATTACCTCTGCAAATGGGTACACCATGGCATACAGAATAATTATTCATATAATAAGAGCAGAAGTAGGCTCATCAAATTATGTTATTGAGCAGAACAGGCATAGCAAAAACCCTCAAGATCTTCCTTTTCACAAAGACTGAACGTCGGTTGTGGACCTCCTTGTCAGCAGGTATTATGAATACCAAACATTTATACAGATCTCAAAGGCAATTACATAGCTAAGGGAAGAAAAGTTTATCAGAAACTCTTCAACACATATGTACAGCCTGTGGCTTGCCAAGACTCCACAGTCACAGAAGAGGTATCAGGCAGTATCACTACCCTCTGGTGTTTTTTGTATGATCCTTTCCTAAGCTTCCACCCCATGAGGTATGGGGAAAGTCTACAGACCTGGTGTGACTCAACACAGTCACTCTTATGCTTTTACATGCTTATAAAATAGATCGGAAAGGTCTTTGGCCAACTCCAAGTCAGCAGAATCATCTCAGTGACCAAAACTTCTGCTTGCTTTTAGCACATTTAGCCTTTGCAAACGCAACTGCTTCCTGGGAAGGTTAGAGAGCTGGGGAAACCCAAGGCACTCCTTCAGTAATGTTGGTATGAAGAGCTCCTATCTTAATAAACAAGACAGTCCAGGGCAGATTCTCATCTCTGTTGTAGAGAAGTGAAGTCCCAGACCCAGTTTAGCTGTCTGACCAAAAGCCTTATGAGGTGGGACAGTACAGGAAGGAGTTTGGTGCCAGTTTCACAAGTTTTGATCCCCTGCCTTGCTTTCTGCAGCTCTCTGATGCATCTGTCCTGCTCTGCAAGTCATTAATGATGATTCTACACCAAACTAAAACCAGGAGTGGCTGAACAATGAGCACTCAGACAGGAAATGCCTATTCATTGACTTTTGAATCCATATGCATGCAAAACCTAGAGCAGACAGTGCAACTAATTCTGCTTCAACTCTTCTTACTCTGTGTCATCACTGGCCGTCGTCCTCTTGCTCTAAGTTAATATTCATCTCTGCTACCCGGGAGATTTCTGGTTATTTACATATTGAAATATTCTCCCTTTTATCTCTCATGGTGGCTTAATGCCTCATTCCCTCTTGGCTTCACTGCATTTCTGATTCAAACTTTCTCTATATGGGACCACTCAAATATGAAACAGCTCTGACCAAGGCAAACACTACCATTGTTAGCTTTCATTTCTACAGATGATGATTAAGGCTACCACTTATGATTTTGGTGGGTTTTCATAGTCTACCCCAGTGCTTGGATCACTGGTATGGGATTTGCAGTCTACAAATTTCTTTACATATTGGTCCCATCAGGACTTCATCTGCGACTATGCCATCTCTGGAAATGGCTCTCCTCCCAGCCACCCAGTTTAATTCATGTCACTGACTTCTGTTAACATGCCCTTAATTTACCCTGAGCAAATGGCTGGGATTGGCATCACACCCTCCAGTCCTTGTGTGGGAACAGGCTACTGTCTGTCCTCTGGGATCTCCCCCAGCCCCGCCCTTTCTCCTTTTATATGCTACAGTCATGTCTGGAGCTGCCAAATGATCATATTTTTCTGTGATCCAGGAATGTTAGTGACAGCTCCCCAGAAATACTCACCATGGTGTGTGTGAAAGTTGCTGTTAGGAAAAAACTCCTCCTGTCACTGACTCTGCAGACCCTCACACATAACAAAAGCTTCAAGGCAAGTGAAGACCCCAAATTTATATCCAGATAGCTCTCAGAGCAAGAACACTCCTTAAAATTACAGATGGGAGAGATGACAGACATGGATATCACCCAGCCAACCCCTTCACAAAGTGCCTCTGATTGCTCTGACATCTATCTATGGGCTTGTGGAACTCACAGGCTCCTGGCAACATCATCAGCTGCATTAGCAAGACATGCAAGGTGGCACTACAGTAGCCTGCTCCAAACACCAAGTAAATATTTGGCAAGATATTCCCATTTCCCAAAGAACATCCCATATACACCAGTCAAAGAAGGCATGTGTTGTCACCTCCACTTTGCACTTGAAGAGTTGGGCAGCCAAAACCTATGGAAATCAATAACTTATGCAGCTCTGTACATCTGAGGACTTCAGGCTCTACTTTCAAAACAATTTGTTGACTGTTGGAGAATATGGCTATTTTTTTCCCCTTGCCACATAATGAAATCCTCAGGTATGCAGGATGCAAGGTGCCTCCTTCCTAGAAAAAGTATATGCAGGGATCTCCAAATGCAGGAGAACAGAGACCTTCCTCTTAGACAATCTGGAAAAAGGTAACATGCCTTAAGCACATGTAGCCAAGACAGTACCACTCTCTCTTTAATTCTAGATTCAGTTGTACATTATTTCTGTTCAGAGAACATTTAACAATCCCATGACAGTAAAAAGCTTGGCATCTTCAAGTCAAGTCTCTTCTTCATATCCAGAGGAGTAAGAATGAGATCCTGGGTCACCTGCGTGAGGAAGGACCTGTGCAAACATGCACATTGTCATCTGACTGTCCCTTATGCAGCTCAGGCTCAGAGCTTCTCTGTACAATCAGGTAGCAGAGGGGACCAACTCAAGACTCCTCTTTAGGGCTTTGGAATAAAGTCTAATCAAATTGTTGGCTACAGAGATATTAATATGTTGGTGCCAGCTAGAAGAAGTGTAGCATCCTCAAGTCTAGACAGTGGTTGAGTAGCAGTTTTGTCTGCCATGTCCACCACAACAGGGACAGACAATTACTAATGTATTTAGTCCAGATCTGGCAAAACATCTTAGTCAAGGTCACAGACTACTCTGTGACAGAGCTGGGAACAGAATCTAACCCTTTGAACTTCAGGCTAGTGCTTTAAGCCACAGGAATAAATTTGTTGTGTTATCTGCTCCCCTTTGTCATGAACTCTACTGTATTTTTCATATCTTATTTGTTCCTGACCACAAGGCGAAAAAATACCCCCTTTCAAATGCATATTACAATGACCAAAAAGCAGATTCATGGTCCTTAAAGCCTTTTCTGTTCTAAGTCTCTGTAAAATATGTTCTTTGGGTGTTCATTAATTACACAGATTGTGAGATGGGAATTTTAAGTACAGTAATAAATCTATTCAGTTAAACCACGACACTGAGGATTTCATCCAAGCAGGATTTTATACCATTAGATTACAAAAAAATGTTTACTGAGACATGTGGAACAAGTCAGTACTTGAGGGTCTTCAGTGATAAGGCCATCAATGTGCTGGTTCATCACACAACATGTTTCCACTGTCTGCAGAAGATATGAGAGATCTAGAAACACTGCAAACAGGGCACCACAGGGCTGCAAGGATGGCTGGGGAGTTGTTCTTGCTGTCTAGGGACCAACAGATCCCCTAAATTAAGCAGGGTTGGCCAGGTTGGTAGGTAGAAAGAAGCTCAAGCAAAACAGGGAGCAACAGAGAGATGTGAAGAACCTGAAAGGTATGAACATTATGTTAGGAAATTAACATCTCTGTCTTGGTGGGCATTCAACACTGAAGTCTGGACTTCATGTGCTGTTCACTACCCCAAGCCTTTAGGTTTTGCATCCTTGCAAAGAGCCACAGACTTTGTTATTTGGTGTTTAATCTAAACCTAATCTGACCTTCTGTCAGTCCCACAGACTGTAACAATTTTTTTTTTTGTCACTGCCCTGGTGGCTGTCATCGTCATAGCCTTGGCTATGACTTCTCATCAGGCTCTCTTCAAGTCCCTACTTCCCCTAAGAGTTAAACTAATTACAAACAAAGATCAGCCACCAGCAGGGACAGCTGATATTCTTCATATCTCCCAAGCCTTCCTGCCTCTGCAGAAATAGAAACATCAAAGCATGAAGTGCGCATGCTGTTACTTCATGCCCTTGCAGGCTCTTGTCTAAGGGACTCCCAGCCTGCCCTCCTACATGCTCAAACCTGTTTGATGTGGGAGCTCAGAGCACCTTTTGCCTTCTCTGGGGAGCAAATCTCCTCACAGGCACTGTTCCAGATATTCTCCCTGCTCCCTGTTCTTGCTCTCCAGTTCTTGGCATTTTCCTCCTGTGCTATTTCAGCCACTTTGCTCTATGTCTTTCCAGCCGGGTGGGGCTAAGCTATAAAAGGGATCTGACTATCTTCCATGTCTCTTGGCACACAGCCTTGGGCTGTAGACAGCTCAGCCAAATCATTCCACGCATTCTTTTCTCTCCAGGGTAAGAGTGTAATTCATTGCTAAGGCTTTTTTCACCATGCCCTCCCGAGACAGAAAATTCTCTGCTTTGCAGCTGCCTTGACACATAGGTCTTGGGATGAGCTTATCTCAAGCATCTTGTGTGCAGAAAGATTCCATGGCAGCATCAAATAATAAACAGATCTGGAAAGACTGTACAGTGTGCAAGCAGCCAAGAAAATGATCTGTGTTCCTAGAGAGACATTTCTACCCTGATCTTCCTCCTGCTGCCATTATCCATTTAGAAATACATGGTTTGAATGAATCACTTAAATGTCAGCATTTTATGAAACCTGCCACAGTTACTGTTCAGTGGATCACAATCTTGCTGCCTTTTCCACTACTGACTCTGATGAACCCATGTTTGCTGGTATTACAGGTTTTCATTTTCAAATACATGCAGTCTCATCACATTAAAGCCATGTTCTGTTCTGGGGATAAAGATTAACCACATTTTTTAGCCACATTTTAAACACACTTTTTAGCTACGTCTTCAACAGAAACTTGAGAAGCAAGACACAGACACATGCATGATCATGCCAACAGGTTGTCTTTGAAAAAGGATATCTGGTATAAGAAAGGCATTTGCTTGGCCTGTAAAGTCCCAGGCATCAAAAGCCACAACTACTTTACTAAAGGCATTTACCAAAAAAGGAAGCCCTAAATTCGAGGCGAGGGGCAGGAAACACCCTATTTCCGTATTTCTTCATAGCTCTTGGTGCTGTATATATGTATTTTGTGCTTGTGTCTTCTCAGACAAAATGTTTGAATTCACCAGATCTGTGTGGCAGCCCCAGGAGAGTTTTGGAAGTGTATTGACATCTAGTTTCCTCTCCCAGAAGTTTTCCATGCCAAAAGCCCATCCAAGTCCCTTACTTCTCCCCACTTTCAACTCCAGGTTGGATACCCAATATCCAAGACAGCTAAAATTTCCAGGATCCAGCAGCTCATAGCCTGGCTGTTTTGCCCATCTCATTAAAAGAACTCAGAACAGCTCAAATCTGTCTGAGCATATGGACTGAGAAATGACATCCTTCAGCATCTGGTTTCACTGTGGCCATGGGACCCTTCTAAGAGTTATACATCTCCTTCCTAGAAGATTACCATGTGTGCTTATTCATTCATACAGCATATGTTCCTTGTGCTGAGAGTGGTAACTGAACGTGTTACAGTGCGAATGTGCATCATCTCCATGGGCTACAGATCCAACTTACTGGAAATTTGGGAAGGCCAGTACAACATTATGCCTTTATGATCCTCTGTGTTTCAAACTTCAGACTGCTGGATAAATATTTGGCTCACGCTGTGGGCAGCTTCTGGAATGCAGCTGTGAGCTGTGCAAAGATATGAATACTTGGTCAGGGTGAAAGGGCACTGCCTTTCTCCAAAGGGTCTTATAACTGGAGAAATAAATTCTTGGAAGAGCCTTTGCCATTATGCATTGGTTGTGCTGAATGGTCCCCAGAGGATGCCTTGGAGGAAATGGCTTTTCTCTAGCACAGTTAAAAATGTGACCATTCAATCTGGGCTGTAGGTAATGCCCTTGTTAGGAAAAGGGCACTGGGATTTTCAAGGAGAAGCTCAAGCCAGGAGGGAATATTTTATATTCTTTCTGATCATCTGGTCTGGGGTTTGTAGAGCACATCCTGTTTGAAGAGTCCAATTTTAGTAAGCGAAGAGCTTAATTCCATTTGAAGTGAAGGGGATTTAACATGTGCCTCCTTTCTTTGCTAAATCTGAAACACTGAGCACATACTCAGTGTTTTGGTGACTTCAGTGAGAAAAAACTTCCAGGGGTCTGCTCAAGTGGTGACTAATTAATTACAGACATACTAATCCAGATGCTTATTCATGCAATTTCAAGGCAAATATGACTGTCATATTTCTTACTGCTGGCCCTATCTCCATTTCTTTTACTAATGGACCAACTAAGGTGTATTAAGTGCTCCAAATATAGATTAAGAATTCAATGTTTATTGTCTGAAGATAGCACCACACAGATTTATCTCACTGATACATAAAAAAAATAGTATTTAGTATCATGTGACAAACTTGCTTGTTAATGCAAAACAAGTCAGAAAAAAGGGTGAGCTCTTAGGACATCAAGTGTTTGGTTTTCTAGACAGTGACAGCTTCTTTGTTTGATGGAACTTGAGTTCCACGTAGTGCAGGATCTGTAATTATCAGCAGTATTTCTCTTGTAACAACATTTATCACTGTCTCATGGTTTACCTTCTTACTTTCGTAAGAGAAGACATTTAAAGTTAATTAAATTCACCAATGATAGACAACCACACAGGAATCTTACCAACTAACTAAGCATTGGGTATCATGCCTTAGCATAGAAGCAGTTTCCAAATGGGTGATCTGTTATTTACCAGGTCCAGGTGTGAAGTGGCAGCCAAAGAGGAGGAGTTGGCAACTTCTGCCTAATGGCAAGAATTTTCTCTTTGGAACAATTCCATTAAAGGGATTGGTAGGATCATTAGAGGAAGCCTATTACTGGAGGAAAACCTATTGTAGCCCTGGATTAGGGCTGGCACTTACTGTAGCAACAGATTGGAGAGCTCATCATACAAGGAATATCTAGTAGGTAGAATAATAGAATGACAGGATCATAGAATGGTTTGTGTTGGAAGGACCTTAAAGATCATTTGGTTCTAATCCCCCTGCCATGGGCAGGGATACCTCCCACTAGACCAGGTTGCTCAAAGCCTAATCTAACCTAATCTTGAAGATATGTAAAAGTATGGCAGATGAGATGTTTCCTTCTGGTTGGACATTCTGTGGAGCAGGTCACAGCTCAGACTTTGCTTTGCCCTTTCTCTTTTTGATTATATCCTGTGTCATTGCTGATCTGGCATCCAATAGGTACATTATTCAGAGTATAGGCTGTGAGAATAAACCAAGAAATATTTGTCCCTTTTGTGAACCTGGAGTAGAAAAACTTATTGGGAATGGCTGTGTAATCATTAGCATGGAACACACATGTTAGTAATTTCCATATATTAGGATGCTATTTAGATTAGTTAAGGGGCTGAGGACCATATAAGAGGCTGCTCATGCTGTGGTCTGATACCATTTGCTAGACCCTGCAGGGAAGAAGGGAGATGCCTACAACATGCTTTTCAGACTGTAGCCTCCTGAAGCAGCAGCATCACAGGAGCAGGGAGAGCAAGAAAATGCATAAACACGGAACCCGCAATTTGCATCAGCAAATCTCCAAAAACTTGGAAAAAAAAGAAAAAATGTAAAAAAACCTTATTGTACACCTTCTGCAGATGAGTAGGCCATGAACAAACACACAAAAAGATGTCTTAATGGCACCGCACAGCACAGGGTGTGGTACCTAATGCACAATGCTGAACACAACCAACCTAATTACCTTGCTAGGAGGTTCTGAAAGCGAATGACTTGAGATGGTCCCATCAGACAAAGATTGTGGACAAAAGACATAAAATGCTTATGTTCCATTAAAGGAAAAAGAGATTTTTAATGCTGTAAAAAGGATTAGGTCAGAATGACCTGCAAGCCTGGAAGATATCAGTATCTTCCCATAGTGTCTTCCTCGGCTTCAAACTTTCTCTGAGTTTTTCCATCTATACTATAGGTCATCTTGCAGATTCTTTCTGTTACACATGTCCATAAACCATAGTAAATAATGGAGGCCTATTCTGCTGTTGTATGGGACTGGAACAGAGGCCACATCCAGAGTATTGTGTCCAGTTCTGGGGTCCCCACTTCAAGAGAGACAAGGAACTACTGGAGAGTCCAGCAGAAGCTACAGAGATGATGAGGGGACTGAAGCATCTCTGATCAGGAAAGGCTGAGAGACCTGGGGCTGTTTAGCCTGGAGAAGAGAAGACTGAGAGGTGAATTTCTCGGTGCTTCTCAATAACTAAAGGATAGCAGTCAAGAGGATGGGGCCAGACTCTTTTCAGTGTTGCCCAGAGACAGGACAAGGGGCAACAGGAACAAAGGAAAACATGAGGAAAAATTTCTTTCCTGTGACGGAACAGGCTGCCTGGAAAGGTTGTGGAGAATCCATATCTGGAGAGATTCATCATCTGGATGTGATCTTGGACAGCCTGCTCTGGGTCAACCTGCTTTAGCCAGGAGGTCGCACCAGATGATCTCCAGAGGTCCCTCCCAACCCCCACCTTTCCATGATTCTGTGAATCTTTGATCAGACTTCTGAAGTCCTTTGCTATAAAGTTCACTGGAAGAAATGAAGATGCCCTGAGCAAGAGAAAGCAGTACTGCTAATATCAGTCTGGACACACTTCAGATGTGTTTTTTTCATACCC
>JANVCC010000012.1:1516916-1719003 GCA_025345505.1 Todiramphus chloris collaris | reverse complement strand
TTTTTTTTTTTTTTCCTGAGCACTCTACAAGTAAATGTCCACTAAATCTTTTCTATTGATTTGTCATCATTTTAGTCTGAAGTCAGCACTTCACACTCAGTGATCCTCTTCTGCTTGTAGTTACCTGTATTGACTTCACCTTTCTAGTGTGATGTGGAGGTGTATTTTTGCTGGGAGCAGAAAAAGGACAAGATTTCACCGCCACCCTACCCTGGACCAATATTGGTAGGATATGGTTCAAAACCTCCTGATGTAGTGATTGCCCTCCATCCAGCCAGTTTCCTGATTCAGGTAGGGGGTGGATTTACCCATGATTAACAAGCACTTTTATCCGTTAGCCTGACAGAGAAATTTGAGCAATATAAATAGTGTTATTGAGCCTCAGCATGTTTTACTCCATAGGAAGAAAGGCTTTAAATGGTTTAAATAAACGCAGCAGGTTGTCCTGGGAAATACGGGATGAAATAAATTATCAATAGTGGACTGAAAATAGTCCAATGCCTGATCTTTGGTCTTCATTTCTGTATCTGCATCTCTACAGGTGCAAGAATAGCAGAATAGGTCCTCTGGGGAAACCTGAGGGCATGTTTATTAAAGGAAACATGAAAAATGGGTCTTTAAGAATATTTAAGAATTTTCTTCCACAACCATTTGAAATTATTGCAGTAGATTCACTGTGAGGGCAGTGAGACACTGGAACAGGTTGCTCAGGGAAGCTGGGGATGCCCCATCCCTGGAGGTGGTCAAGGCCAGGCTGGATGGGGCTTTGAGCAACCTTGTCTAGCGGGAGGTGTCCCTGCCTATGGCAGGGGTGTTGGAACTATATGATCTCTGAGGTTCCTTCCAGTCCAGACCATTCTATGAGTCTATATGATTCTATGAAATCAGAATTTAAATGCCTTTGGAACCTCTTAAATGTATGCTCCTATGGTTTCGTATTTCATCCTTCTGATTTCTTAGGCACTAGCACAAATTAAGTAATAAATAACCATATCTAACACATTGCATACCACTTCTGAAAATCCCAGGACCTTGATAGAGAAAACAAGCAGTTGTCACTTAAAAGTCACTCCTTGCATTCAAAGAAAGTGAATGTTAACTGCCTGACCACATTGACTCAGGGGGTAAGGTAGATCTCTTTTAAAGATGGGAAGTAGAGGCATAGATAAGGGTGGGATCATTCTAACCAAAAGCATCCTAGGGTTTGACTCACCCTGGGGCTCTCCTTGTGACCAAAGGGGAGACACTCCCGAGGTGCGATTCACCTTCCTGGGGAGCAGATGTCTAAGTCAAGGCAGATGAATCGCAACCTAAAAGTGCCCGTATCTCTTTACTGACTGTAAAGGGAGTAATGGGTGACTCAATCATATATGGACAACAGGCATCTAAAGTCTTGTGTAAGGAATCACGTCTCTTGTGTCTTGCCCAAGACCTGACAACCATTTAGCTATTGCACCAAAGTCTGAGGCTTGTTTCAAAATGATATTTCTTTAGATAACGAAAAAGAAAAGAAAATAAAAATTAATAATAATAATAATAAATACCATCCAAACAAAAGTATTCTATAATTCTATAAAACAAAATAAAATTATTAAAATAATAAAATATAAAAGAAATGAAATAAAATAAAATAAAATAAAATAAAAATAAAATTCCTTCCACACAAAGCATTCTATGATTCTATAAAATAAAATAAAGATACATGTAACTGATAGTCTGGTCTGAGGGCTGACCACTTTATCTGACTCAGACACTGTTTTTGTCATTTTTACTTCTCTGTAGCAACAGGAATCCAACACACTGTGGACTACAGGATATGTAGCAACTTTCTGATGCAGTAGGATTTCCAGGCACAATGAAAATTCTGGGGCATCTGTAGGGGATTAGGCTCATGCTTTCTCTACAACACATACAGGTGATGCAAGTGCCTTCACATCCCACAATATGTTACACAAAGCATGGAAGCTTAAAACACCATGAGTGGAAAACCTGACCCCAAATATCCCGCAATTTATCTTTTGTAATACCTTTCCTTCCCACAGTTACTGCTGCGCTTCTGAGCTCAAAACAGCAGTGGAGCAGCTGGACTGCTCCTGGCAGGAGGAATGGGAACCTGACGAATCCCTGTGGATTCGAGACTTGTAACAAATCATATCAACTCCAGAGACTGAACCCAAACCTCACCCAGACCTACCAGTTCTAGGAGCTGGGGGTTTTAGGAGAAAGTCAGTGGTAAGAAAATGGTTTTATAACCTGGAGGTAGAACCACAGAATCATTTAGGTTGGAAAAGACCTTTAAAATCATCAAATCCAACCATTAATCCAGCACTGCCAAGTCACATGTCCCTCAGCACCACATCTCCATGGCTTTGAAATGCCTCCAGGGATGGGTACTCCATCACTGCCCTAGGCGGCCTGGGACAGACCTTGACAACTCTTTCTCTGAAGAAATTCTGACTAATATCCAATCTAAACCTCCCCTTGGGATGATCACTTCCCTGCTCCTTCTGGCTACATTAGTACTGATGCAAGCCAGGATGCTGGTGACCTTCTTGGCCACCTAAGCACATGCTGGCTCATCTTCAGCCAGCTGCCAACCAACACACCTTTTCTGACAGTCAGTTTCCATCCACTCTGCCCTAAGACTGTTGCATGGGATTGTTGTGACCCAAGTGCAGGACCTGGCATTTGGCCTTGTTGAACCTTATCCCTTTGTCCTCCTTGGCCTGCATTTGGAGGTCTCAGGCCATTTCAAGAGCAGTCAGGTACCTACAAGAAAAATCGTAACCCCAGTTGATACTCATCTGATGCACCTTGCACTGACAAAAGGCTGCTTGGACCTGTACCAGTTTCCCTAGTTTAGAGACTGCTTTTTCCTAGTCATAGGGATGGCTCCAGCAGATGCAGCATGGAGAGCTGTGGGAGATGCATGAATTCACAGTATTTGTATATTGAAACCACCAGAAAGTCTGAAATGCCAGAAAGGTGTCTTCAGCTGCAGTAAGAAAGTGGAAAAGACCCAACAAGGAGGTTTTTTGAACTAGACAGGCTGGAGAGATGGGTGAGCAGAAATTTGATGAAATATAACAAGGGCAAGTGTAGAGTCTTGCATCTGGGAAAGAACAACCCTACGTACCAGTATAGGTTGGGGATTGACTTGTTAGAGAGTAGCATGGGGGAAAGGGACCTGGGGGTCCTAGTTGGACAGCAGGATGACCATGAGCCAGCAATGTGCCCTCATGGCCCAGAAGGCCAGTGGCATCCTGGGGTGTATTAGAGGGGTGTAGTTAGTAGGTTGAGAGAGTTTTTCCTCACCCTCTACTTTGCCTGGTGAGGCTGCATCTGGAATTTTTTGTCCAGTCGTGGGCCCCTCAGTTCAAGAAGGACAGGGAACTGCTTGAAAGAGTCCAGTGCAGAGCTACAGAGGTGATTAAAGGAGTGCAACATCTCCCTTAGGAGGAAAGGCTGCGGGACATGCGTCTCTTTAGCTTGGAGGAGACTGAAAGGTAACCTCATTAATGTTTAAAAATATGTAAAAGGTGAGTGTCAGGAGGAGGGAGCCAGGCTCTCCTCAGTGATGTCGAATGATAGGACAAGGGGCAACTGGTGCAAGCTGTAACATAGGAGGTTCCATGTAAATGTAAGGAGAAACTTTTTCACAGTGAGGATGATAGAACACTGGAACAGGCTGCCCACAGAGGCGGTGGAGTCTCCTTCTCTGGAGACATTCAAAACCCACCTGGATGCATTCCTGTGTGACCTGCTCTGGGTGATCCTGCTCCTGCAGGGGGGTTGGACTAGACGATTTTTTGAGGTCCCTTCCAACCCCTAAGATTCTGTGATTCTGTGATGTTTCTCACCCTTGCAAGAGCTCTGTTCTTTGCTGGCATGATCCTGGCTGGGTTCAGACTAGGGTGGGGAGTGATATTCAAGAGCTGCTTGTGTTCTTACGCGACAATTTCTAAGGACTCTATACCAACCTCTACATTATGGGCACACGAGTGTCAATTAACATAAATCTTTTTGATTATTGTCTGCTACCTTTCTGGGAGGTACCTTTGCCACAACTTTTATGGTCAAATTCCTTGGTAAACCTACATTCCCTTTTAAGGGATCACAACTACCATGTGTCTTTTTCACAAGCACTGTAAGCATTGGGGTTTGCTTCAGTAGTTATTTACAGTCCTTAGGGTGGAGACTCAGTTTTAGTGTGAAATTTTCAGTCTAATGAGTCAAACCTGGGTACCTACAGCCCTATTTAGGCTTTCTGAGAAACGTGATCTCATTCAGAGAAGTGTTGAGAAGCCAATGTGTCAATGGAAAACAGAGGTGCTTAGCACGTTTGAAATATTATCAGACTTGAAGCATCTAAATATAGGTTTAAAAGCCTAATTTAAGAACAAGGTTTAAAAATTCTGGTCTAGAAAATTCTGTGGTTTAAGTTTTCTTCCCCTTGCACATCTACAGAATGTAAAAGGTCTAGCACAATGAACTATCAAATACTTGTGGCTTTTAATATTTCAGCTACCAAGCAGTTGCATTTCAGTAGGGTTGAGACATTCATTCAGACTAGGTTTAATGTCGTATGTATCCTGCCCAGTTGCATTTGGTAAGAATCTTGCTACAAATGTTTTTTTTTTAAATCACTGTTTTAAGTATTTATTATGAGTAAAGTCCTATGAATTCCTTCAAGATGCAAAGCACAAAGATCTAAGTTTTTACTTTTCTTGTGTAGTAAAGCTAAAGTAAACAAATGTATACAAATATAGGCACAACCCTTATGTCAGTTTTCAAAAGCAGAGAACATTATTTTGGTAAGATGTCATTTAACCAAGACATCTGATGAACTTTCATTGGATGACATGAATTTACATTGTGAATTAGTTTAACATCCTGTCCTGTATTTTTGTTGGAAAATACTCAGAAGAGCAGTGTGATCATCTGCGACAAAAATCCCCACAAGCTCTCAAACTTTGCCTCTCTCCTAAACAGCAGCACATCACATGAGAGAATGTTTAGCTCAAGACATAGGTTTTGAACTCCAGGCCTTGCTTTTTTCTGTATTGGCACAAAAAATTGAAAGAAACATAGCTAACTTACCAGGTGATTATCGAAATCTCATTTAAAATGTTTCAGTTGTCAATTATTCTCTTATATAGTGTCATTATCAGTAGGAAGTTAAGGAAGGAAAAAAAGTTTTATCTGATGCATACATTTAATTATCTCATTTTCAGATCAGCTATACATGCTAACAGTCATTTCTAAAAGTAACCGTGACTTTTATTGCTGGTGTGAGTTTTCAATGGATACCTGCTGAGTTTCAGAGACTGTGTATTATCTTCAGAAAGATGACATGCTTTCCCAGGCTTAGACGGTATAAGACAAATTAAGACACGATTTACAGTTTACATCACTTTTTCCAAACAACCCATCCCATGGAAAGTCCCCAGCTGTGAAGGTTTCACAAAAAAAGTGATGAACCAATATTTGGCAACAAACCTGACAGACCATTTTAAAAATAAAACTCAAAAGAAAAGGAGGAGGGGTGGGGAGGAATGAGAGGTTTAGAAAAAAACCCGAGCTTATATTGTCCCCTCCCTGTAAGCCCACGATCTTGCTGCACAATGTTACATCCTTAAAAGAAACCTTACTTGGTAACAGAGTTGTGTATATACAAAAGGATCACACCACACATCACGACCATGATGATGCATGCTGGGCCCAATCCAGAGCAGGCTGGAGGTGATGGAAAGACTTTGCCTGCCTGTAAGTCATCTCAAGATGCACAGCGCATCAAGTGGAGTGACAATTGCTAGTTATGATCTCCAAGGCATCTGGTGGCCTTCCCTGGTGTATCTGAAAGCTTCTGCTCCTCAGAGCATACCCAGCCAGAGATGTCTACCAGCTTCAGGCATATGCAGCATGATCTGCTGTGATGAAACATGTCATTGGGACAGATGTTGTGTCCTGAGGCTGACTCCTATCCCTTCCCCTCTAGAAGGACCTGCACCCAGGTATTATCCCAAGACACTGTTGATATCTCTTATGCATCAACAAGAGGTGGGAACGTGTGGTCCCACGTGTGGTGTGGCTCCAGTAGGAAGACAGGGCTGGGCTCAAACCAAGTGTTGCATCAACTCCTGCAAGTACAATTGTCTTTGCACCAGCAGTTGTATAAATAGCACTTACCTCCAAGGAGTTACAGAATCATCAGAACAGCAAGGAAGCAAATGAGCTGCAACCAACTGAATATGAAGTATGAAAAGAATTCATTAAAAAAAAACAGGAAAAGAAGGCAAAAGTCCATCTGCAAGTTGTTTGAGTTTGTGCAACAAATGTGTCTGGCCTTGCTTTGAGCAATCTTTGCCAATTAGAGGTGACAGTGTATGTGAGTCAGTGGTTTGCTTAGGTGACTTGCTCTCTTCTGACCCTGCGGTAGGGTCAGAGTGCAGCCCAGGGAAATGTGGAAAGAAGGAATAATTTTGAAAAAGCAAAGACTTGCACAAGATGATTTCTCTTGGCAGTGATAGTTTCTTAGGAGGAAACTACAGTTCACTGCGGACACATCCCAGCTGTCCAGCCTCCTCGCAGTTTGAAGGGGGATAGCAGGAGACCTCTGCCTAGGGAGAGCCAGACAGCTCAGGACATCACAGTGTCACTTTTTAAATCTTTTTTTAATGCTCTGTAGGCTCCTATTTGTTAGGTTTTGTTTATTATTGACCACCAGACAACTCCTAGACAGCAGTTCTCTTTTGTTATGTTCAGTTGCAACAAAATTTGGAACAGCAGCTTAAGAAACTTGACCTTTCAGCAAAGCTTTATGTGAATCCATCCCATGCTGGAAGCTGCAGACATCTCTTAGAGGTCTTAAAAGTGAAGAGTTTAAGTGTTCGTTGACTTCAGGCCTATAACTTAGCGAGCTACAAATGCAGTTTATTGGGTGTGATGCTGCAGTATTACATTTTACCCTCTTTTTTTGTAAACAAGGACCCAGACTCCACCAGATGCAGACATGAGACATCTTCAGATCAGGTTTGAAAGTAAGAGATGATAAAAGCAATAAAACAAAAGCTATTTTGTGAATGAAAAGGTCACTAGGTAGGAGTGAAAGCAAAAAACGGCGTCAGGCTAGAGCAGAGGAAATGAAGAAATGGAAGCAGCCTATGCAATGGAGAGCTTGATGCTGGAGGAAACATCTCATCATACCTCTGATTGGCATCATCCGTCTCAGAGCAGAGCTTCAGTGGCAGCAGAAGGTTTAGGGGAATTTTACTCCTCCAGATCTGCTGGTGGAGGGGTTCATGCCTTCTGAGACCAATTTAGATTCACACCAAGCTCTACTTGTGCATGAAGGTGGCAGCCTTCGGCTGCAGTACGGCTCCCCTTTCTCATAAACTACTATCATAAATCAGGGGAAGATAGCCAGAACTCCTGCTAAACCTTATCAGGCTGCATGTCCATATAGCGAATTATAGCTGAGACAACCCCAAAACCATCTGGGCTATCAAAAGTCATTCCTGTCACAAAATACATGCTGATTTTGCCTCAGAAAATACTGCCCAACACAGGACTCAGGCAGCTGAGTTCGGAGGTATGTGAGATATAAAGAACCTCTATTTTTTTTTAATGGTATTGTGCACAACTGAGTTTAGCAGGTGTCCCACATAAAACCACTAGAAAATCAGGTCAATGGGCTTCCCTCATCTTACAGATAAAGATTTAAATCCATAGGATTGATCGCTTTTGCCCCTTACAAGACCAGTTTTCACCAAATCCCTTCTCTGGCACTCCATCCCTCCTCTCAGGCTGCAGGGCAGTGCTGCTTGCATACAATCCAACAGCAAAATATTCAACTGAACTCCAGTGGTGGGTGAAGTGGCATCTAAGTATCACACCCTGTGGACAGTTCTTGACTCGGTGATGCTCACAGTCCTCCATCACTGCCCAGCTCCCTTGACCTGTACAAAAACAGGATGGGATGGGGCTTGCACCAGCCACGGTCTTAGCTCCTGATGTTGCTGAAAGGACCTGTGCAGACACTAATGCTCCTGGACAGACACTCTGTGGCCTTAACTGTGGAAGGTGGGGACATCCCCAGGGGCTGCCCTGGAGGCTGCTTTTGTGTGCAAGCTGATTAACAGCCTGGAAAACACTGCAAGAGGTGAAACCACTGAAGTGGCACTCAGCAGCCTGCCAAGACAGTAACACAACCACAGTGCAGAACAAGGGCACCTTGAAACACTGACAGTGGCTGTGTGGGGAAAGCTAAGAAATGGTGCCAACCACTTTTGCCCCACGGGACTCAGACATAGCAGAAACAATATTTTTTTGATATATTTTGAGGCAGAAGGTACTGAAATTCAATCCCCGTGGGGCCCTCTCAAGCCTCCTTCCTGTTCTTACAGGAGAATGAAGAGGAGCTTATATGGTGAAAACGAGCAATTAACATAGAGCTGTGGATCCTGAAGCTACTTTATTTATTTATTTAGTATGTATTATTTAACTTTTATTTATTTATTTATTATTTAAAGATGTGTAGATGTGGTGCTCAGGGGCATGGTTTAGTGACGGGCAGTACTGGGTTGGCTGTTGGAATCGATGATTCTAAAGGTCTTTTCCAACCTGCAAAATTCCATGATTCCATGATTCTACTTTGAGAAAGGACAAAAAAAAAACCCCCGAAGTGAAACAGTGTTGACCAGCAACTCCTACACATTATACCCACACACCAGACAAGATTTTTCTTTCAGATTAAAAGATCGTGACATTTACAAACCACCATACAGTGTAGGCTTCCTGATAAATAATTATTCTGTGGCAATTCCCCAGATATTACAGGTCAAAAATAAACAGTCAGAAAGAAAAAGAAACTCATGAAAATTTACAATGATCAGATAGGACTAAAGGGCTGGATAGAAGAAGCCAATAATGCACAAGCATAATCAGGCACACAGACATCTACGTCATTTGCAGTGTGGTATTTATAAGATAGAAAGCCAATGAAATCATGCTAAGGAAAAAGACAGGCAGGAATGGTTAAGATGAATCCTTTGAGCAAAGGTTTCTGTAATCTGTAGCTCTGGTCTGCATTGTACAGTGGTATGGCATTGAGCAAATACCCAAAGCCTGGCTTTTAATAATCACAGCAATGCTCTGAACACTTCCCAGATACACTGGGATTTCTCCGGGAAGAAAAGCTCCAGAGTCACCAAGATTTCAGTAAATGTCAATGAACCTTGTGTTGTGCTGGGTTCCTGATGTGGTAAAGGTAATCTGTTTAGTAATCTGTGGTAATCTGCTTAGTCATTAATACAGCAGTTATTTCTATCTACATATCCACGCTGCACTGTGAATGGGACAGTGCCACATCAATGCTATTTCTTATGGACTTATTTAGGAGCAGTGATGAGTGCACCATTTTTTTTTTTGATGCTTAGCCACTTTTACTCCACTGAAAACTTTCATACCCATGGGGTTGTACTGGTGTGAATCCGGGAAAAAGTGAAAGGCCAACCACCAGTCTGGGAACAAAAGTGTAAAGCACCAAGATTGGACATGAATTAGTAATATTACATGCTGACTTATCCTTTGAGAAAATTTCACTGGTGAGCAGGCATGGATGTGCAATACAACACTGACTGTATCCCATTGCTGCTTAACAAGAACCCTGAAGCAATTTCTTTCACCGTTTATGTCACTGAAACACAGCCCCATCTTTCCTGACTGCCCCAGTACAGTGGTTAATATAATTGTCATACAGAATCATAGAATGGTTTGGTGGGAAGGGACCTTTCAAGCTCATCTAGTCCACACTCCCTGCAGGGAGCAGGGACATCTGCAACTAGAGCAGGTTGCTCAGTCCCTTTCCAAACTGACCTTGAATGTTCCCAGGGATGGGGCATTGACCACCTCTCTGAGCAACCTGGGCCAGTGTGTCACCACCTTCATCATAAAAAAAATAAATTCTTCCTTATATCTAGTTTAGATCTACCCTCTTTTATTTTAAAACTATCACCCATTGCCCTGTCAAAACAGGGACTGATAAAAAAGTCTGTCCCTGACAGGCCCCTTTTAAGTACTGAAAGGTTGCAGGAAGGTCTCCCTGGAGTCTTCTCTTCTTCAGGCTGAACAACCCAACTCTCTTAGACTGGCCTCATAGGAGAGATAATTATTCCAACCCACTTATTTCACTTCGAGCAGAAATTCACTTCCCTCCCAAAAAAGGCCAAAGATTTTTATTATTATATTGTTTCAGACTCTAAACACCTTTCAGTTTATGTTGGTGAGTCAATCCTTTCCAGCTGTGAACCACTGATTGGCAGCTTCCCTGGAAAAGCAGCTTTTGTCCATCTCAGCACTGCTGCCAGAAGGTTAAAGCATCCTGCTAAGGGAATGATCATCTTGCTTTTTTTTTCAATACCCTTGTCTTCACTCTGAATGTTAATGCACAGAAGAGAAGCCACCTGGGGTTTTATACACAGAAGTCCCTAAGCAATTTCCCTCTGCTTTTGTAAAGCAGGAATGAGCATAAACTTGGTATAATAGAAGTGGACAAGCTTGAGAAGTGTGCCCACATAAACCTCATGAAGTTCAACAAGGCCAGGTGCAAGGTCCTGCACCTCGGTCGGGGCAACCCCTGGTATCAGCCCATGCTGAGGGATGAAGGGATGGAGAGCAGCGCTGCAAAGAAGGACTTGGGGGTGCTGGTGGATGAAAAAAAAGCTGGACGTGAGCCGGCAACATGCGTGTACAGCACAGAAGCCAATGGCATCCTGGGCTGCATCCAGAGCAGCGTGGGCAGCAGGTCAGGGAGGGGATTCTGCCCCTCTGCTCCGCTCTGCTCTGGGGAGAACCCCCTGCAGTGCTGGGTCCAGCTCTGGAGTCCTCAGCACAGGAGAGACAGGGACCTGTTGGAGCAGGGCCAGAGGAGGCCACAGCAATGCTGGGAGGGCTGGAACCCCTCTGCTGGGAGGCCAGGCTGAGAGAGCTGGGGTTGTTCAGCCTGGAGAAGAGAAGGCTTCAGGGAGACTAAAGGGGGGCTATCAGGAAGATGGGGACAGACTTTCTATCAGGGCCTGTTGCAACAGGACAAGGGGTCATGGTTTTAAACTAAAAGAGGGGAGATTGGGAGAATTAAACTGGATATAAGGAAGATACTTTTTATGAAGAAGGTAACGAGACCCTGTCCCAGGTTGCCCAGAGAGGTGGTTGATGCCCCATCCCTGGGAACATTCCAGGTGAGGTTGGCTGGAGCTCTGAGCAACCTGCTCTAGCTGCAGATGTCCCTGCTCCCTGCAGGGGGGTTGGATGAGATGACCTTGAAAGGTCCCTTCCCACCCAAAAGATTCTATGATACTATGATAATTGCATGGAGGTATCATCAAAGGTACTGTGAGTCCTCATGAGGACTTTATGGGTTTTGAATGAGGAAATCCATTCCCTCTGTCACAGTGGGATTAAAGGGTGCCATGAGAGATGGATGTGGATTAGGCATAAATGAAAGTATGGAGTTTATAAAACTTAGCCTAGGAGACAGATAAGTTTGGGTCCATATTGAAGTTAATCCCATGAGATATAAATAGTGAAAAATTCACACAGTCAGAGATACAGGCTGCACTTGGTTACATCTGGACTGGACCAGGAAACAAAGCTTGAGTTTAAATAAACAGCTTAAATCTATGGAGAGAGTCAGTCATTCCAACTCTGAGGTTGTTGCTCCTGATCCTGAAACTCAGTGACACCCCCTTTTTCTATAGGACAAATTTGGGGGTGCCTTTAGGTAGATATTAACTTAGACATACAGAGAGAGTTCTGCCTACCCATCAAAACTATTATGAAGCCCTCAAACTGGCTTTAGAGCCCTGTATTCCTTTTACTCTACACGTGCAGTCTCTGTTAAATCACTGAGCAATTTACAGATGGACTGAAGTCTCAGGAGGACGTTTTAAAGCTTCATTACTGTTTATCTTTCTGCTCCATGATGACGGCTGAAGTAATCCCAGCCTTTATGAATAAACTCCAAGTTTCACCTGTGTTTAGTTAAAGACCACGAGGTAAAATACTTCCCACAAACACAGCCTCATCAAAGGAGTCATACATCATGCATTGTGCTGGAAATTCTATAATCCAAATTTAGTGCCCATTTGATGCCCAATGAAGCTGGTGGAAACATTAAAAATGCTGGCAGCAATTAAGGAAAACAGTTCCTTATTTCCTGGTATGCCAAGATCTCAGCTGAAAGTTTGTTAAGAGATCTCCCAGTCCACCTCCTTTCATAACAAACCAGCTGGATCTCAGCTTCTTTTTTCTTTTCCTTTTTTCTTTTTTTTTCTTTTTTTTTTTTTTTAAAGGAACTGTGACTGACAAATCATTTTATGTTTTTGTTTGTTTGTTTTTCCTAAGTGTCTGATAATCCATACAAATGACTGAAACGGAGTGTCACTGGACAAGTTTCAGCTTTGCAAAGAGAAGCAATAGCGAAACAAAAAAATCCAACCTCAATAAATCTCAAGTTAATACATTACATCTGAGCAATCTACTGGCATCACTTTCTGCTCTGAGATGAATTTTCATCCATTCCCAGTAAGCCTTTTAACCAAAGTCTTTATTGTCCAAGTATAGTTTCTTCAGGAAGGTCAAGCCTTTAAACTCCAGACCTTCTTTTGCTGGCAGCCTGGAGCCTGAATATTTTGAGACAGATGTTCAGGGCTATGGATCACTAAGATATAGGGGACTCTTTGCCTTTCTCCATGTTAGTGCAGAAGATATCATTCAAAACTCTTTTTACTGTATGATAGATTTTTCATTTTAGTTTTTAACTAAGAGATCTGTTACCTATTTTCTTGCTGTTACTGAAATAAATCACAAAGAATTTCTTTTTTCATTAAAAAAAAAAAAAGAAAAAAAAAGAAAAAGACTGTGACAGTGCTCCTGTATGAGACTCTTAAGAAAAGAGCACTCAACAACCACAAAGCATTCAAGGCAAGCAGAGAGATCCATAACCTTTATCCAGGAGACACTGACAGCAGCAATTTGTGCTCCACATCTTGGGCTTTCATCCAGTTGCTGCTCTGTTTAGGTTGTACAGGTGCACCAGTACAGTATTTCTAATCTCCTTGGGGACAAAGAGCAGAACAATTTATATCCTGGATGAAATGAAGATCCAACAGAAGAATACACTGAGTTAATCCCCACAGGACAGTGTGCAAGAAACAGGGATTTTTTCAAAAGGTCATTTATTATGTGTATCCTGAAATGGCTGGAGTGTGAAATGGGCATCAGGAGAACAGAAAAACAGTAGAAACAGGCATTGCTTTTTAGCTCCTGAGTGTATGTTGGAAGGAGACCCAAGTACATCTGCACCTTTCCTTCTACTCTTCCCTGTGCTGGTTTCCCCAGGAAGAAAACCTGGGTGCAAGTATGATGAGAGAGCCAAAGCACATTTGCAGCAGGTCTTTTAGCTGAGGTGGTTGGCTCCAAGTTTAGGTAGCTCAGTAGACAATCAGCTCTGATGAAGTTCGGGATCCCTTGCATTTAATGTAACTTCAGATCCCTATTAAGTTTCTGAAATTAACTTATGTCTTCAGCTTTTCAAGAATGTCAGAAGAATTTGGAAGAGGTTTCTTGGTTTCTCTCCTGAACTTGGGTACCCAACATCCACCTGGGCTCTAGCCAACACACATGATTCTTACTAGGAGTTTTGTCTTCTGTTTCTACTAAGACCAAGAGGAATCAGATGCCTGATCTATCAGAAGAGTACTTGGATGATGCAAAAGGTGTTGTGATACTTCCCATTGCGTGGCCCTCAGGAAGACAGCTTGGGAGGATCTTGCAATGCCCACCTGGGCACCCAAGCTGTTCATGCATTGAATCAGTGGTGTCTGAAGGGGCACAACCGACTCCCATCCATGCCATGACACTCCAGGCAGAAGCAGGAGTTTCCCAAGAGATGGGTGTACACACACGAGCATAGCCCATGATCTCACCCTGGCAAGGTGGGGATCAGGATTTCCTGCCCAAGCATAGCCACAAACACTGCTGTCCCAGCCTCTCCTCACAATGTCCAGACCAAGCACAGAGCACTTACATATGCTACAACTAACAAGGTGAAAAGGAAAGCTGGGGAAGAGGTCTGACTCCAGTCCTGGGGTAGAAGATTCAGTTGGGAGGAAGGGAAGGAGATCTCCAAGATCACGGTCTGCTACTTTCTCACTGAAATGGTGTTTCATGTGGTTTCCTTTCAGCACTCCACTACCACTACACAGTTAGATTTTCACATTCCTCACCCACATTACATGAGAGGCATAGCAGAGCTCTTCATGCATTATATGATGAACTCAGGGAAAAAGCATCAGAGGCAGGAAGGTTGTTCACTTACTCTCTGAGGCCCTTTAGCTACCTTAAATTCATGTTTCCCTAAATGAAAAATAACCTGGAAGAAGATAAACACAAGGTGATCAGGCAGAGGGATGTATACATGATGTTGTGAATCCTGTAAGAAATCTTAGACCTTCATCTGTTAGGCTGGATGTCTCTCAGACATAATTTTGTGCAATTTATTCATAGAAAGTGCTTGAAATTAATTTCCATGTGTTTACTTTTTCTACAAAGGAAAAAGAAAACCCAACTTAGAAATGTGAATCTCTTCAACCAAATTACTATCACTCTCACTGTATCTAACTGCAGGGTTTTGTTTTGTTTTCTGTCATTTTAAATGATAACATTCTTGCACTGCAAACCTGTAAAACCAAGGTGGTTTTAGTTTCTATTTGTCTTGCAGAGTTCTGAGAGACTTTGGAAAAATACTACCACTGGAATTGCCTGTCACCCAAACAAGGTAAAATGGATCACATGCTTTCACAAAAGACAAAATACTTGGGAAATTGAGTGTTCACTGAGAGGAATGGTGTATTACTGAGACTTACAGAAGTCAAGGGGCCTTGGCTGTTCTGGTTTGGTAGCCAAGCAATTTGCAAAACTGCTGTTGATAATTTGTGGTTTTTGGCAGAAACATGCCCATGTTAGAGAGGCTGTGACCCAGGAACACAGATGAATGCCACAGCTTATGCTTACAGAGCTGTTATTACGTATTTTTTTGGTAGGAAGTACAGTGCAGTAGGGCTGGGTTTCTGACTTGGGTCCACTGAGAAAACAAAGAGGCGGTAGGCTCTCTTTGTTTGCCCTAGTCTGACCAATGCAGAGCGTTTTGTGGGCATATTCAAGGACAGAAGAAAACAAGCATGTGAGTGCATTTAGCTTCCCTGAATAGTTATAGAGCTCACCAAAGAAAATAATGCATAGGTGGTTTCTTCCTTCCTAGACTTCTAGGGTTTTCTAAGACTTCTAGGAATTTTTTAGCACAGGAGATATATGGACCTGTTGAAGCAGGTCCAGAGGAGGTCACAAAAATGATGTGAGGGCTGTTGTGAGGCCAGGCTGAGAGAGTTGGGGTTGTTCAGCTTGGAGAAAGCTCCAGGGAGACCTCCTTGTAGCTTTTCAATACTTCAAGGGGACATATAAGAAAGATGAGGACAGCAGGTCCTGTTGTGACAGGACAATGGGGAGATTTAGACTAGAGAGAAGGAAGAATTCTTTCATGATGAGGGTGATAAGACACTGGCTCTGGTTTCCCAGAGAGCTAGTAGATGCTTCATCCCTGGAAACATTCAAGGCCAGGCTGGCCAGGGGTCTGAGCAACCTGCTCTAGCTGCAGATGTGCCTGGTCCCTCCAGGGAGGTTGGACTAGAGGACATTTAAAGGTCCCTTCCAACTCAAACCATTCTACGATACTATGATTCTATGAATTAAAAAATACATTTTTGAGAGAGAGCAGCTCTTTCAGGACATGTTTTTGTTAGTAAGGGAACTGTTAACAAAGGCAAATCACCACTGAGTGAAAACAAGATAAGAAAATAATTAAAATACACTCTAACTTGATGATCCTGATACTGGAAAGAAAAATGGTCTAGTAATTTATCAGATCTTGCAAAAGAGGCTGTGAGCCTATGAAATGTTTGACTATGGGTCCAATTTATCTCAGCAGAGATGCTACCACTGAAATTTGTGTCTTCTGGAGCATGAAACAAGATTGTCTGTCAGACTTTTTTTGCTGTTGTTGGCATTGTCATACAGAGACACCTGCACAAAAAAAACCAATGAAATACATGCTCCTTGCCTTACCCTTGCTAAAAATAGGGTTCATTAGAAAAAATCAAAGATAAAAAGTATATTCTTACATTCCTACATAAGAATGTGCCCTGAATCAGAATTTCTCGAGACATGGTGTGCAAAGCCACATCTAGTGATGCATAAAAAACCAGGAATTATAGGACCTTTGCAATATTTTCAGTTTAAAGTTGGATAAAAATGTGCAGCTTGGTCTTTATGAAGTTTCAATTACTTTCAAGGTTTGTGGTCCAAAATAATTGGGATCCTCTTTTCTAGACAAAAAGTTATGGGTGAGGGCTGAAGAAACTGTAGAATATCAAGAAGACTCTAGAAGATTAGCAAACATCTTGCAAAAATTAATATCCAGCCCATCACAGTCTTTCAAGAATGACCTACTCTAGTAAACTAAATGCTATGAGTTTGGAGACTCTGTGTATCAGTGTCAGTGGTGTGAAGCTATCCATGGTACACCTCTGCCCTGGATGAACCAACCTTCTCCTTAAGAGCCACTAAGCCCAGCCTGGGGAAAAACACAAGATGCTCAGATGTCATGTTTTTGTGATAAACAGTCTTTAGTATTATGGGTATGGGCTATCCCATGCCAGTTGGCCTCAGTGCTGGAGAGAAAACATAGGCAAGTTTAATTTGCTAGTATAGACATAGCCTTGGAGAATTAATTACTTGAGGCATACTCAGGAGATAAAAATAACTGGGGCTCTTGGATTGAACATTTCTTGTGCAACTTCAACCCAAAAGAAAGGGAAGGTCCAAATTCATTTCCTGAGCCTAACAGAAACAATACTCAAGCCTTCAGGGAAAGGACACACAGAAATGCCGACATGTTTATCTATTTGGGTTGAATATGGAGGTCACGACCAAAAGACCTTGAGTTGTTGCTCACTGCTTCTTATATCAGAACAAACATGACAAAGCCCATCAGCATCCTAATTTTCCCTTGTTTTTGCTGTGCAAACACCCCTTTTCGCCAATTCAAAGATTTACCCTGGCTGCACAAAGTCAACAGCAAATGATCTGAAGGAGCATTGCTGACAATAATTTCAGTTTTGATGAAAACAGCCTTGCCTGGGCACAGATTGATACTATTTCACACATCGTGAGTGCAACTTGTTCACGACAAAGCCAGTGAATCAGTGTCAAAGATGGAAAAAAAAAAATAGGGTTTGGGTCCTAATCTGGTGTTCTGGTGTCTCCAGAAAACAAATAAAAAATTAAAAAGCAAACAAATAAACACCCTCGCCCCCGAGGAAGAATTTGTGATAACTTCTGCCTGGAATTGTGGCTACAGAGGCTGCAGATAATTGATAACATCACAGACACAAAGCAGACATGCTGTTCTAGAATCTGTTGGCACAACTGTCCAGAAACTCCATCCAAACTGCTGAAGGAAGGTTGGAGTGGGAAGGGAGCCTGAAAAAGTTGCACAGAGGAATTTTGATCACATGTGATGCTTTGCATGTGGTGTTTGTCACCCGTGCCCTCCCCCCACCTACTCACACAGTAGGTTTGTGACTTTAATCTGTTTATTTTTAGTGGGAAGCATGAGTAGGTAAATATGTGCTCTGAGATGATATTTTTAGCAGGAAGGTTTAGTTAGGCATGTATGTTAATTGTTTTTATGTTTCTGGGCATTATTGATTTTGGACTCACTCCTGCACATCCCCACGCACCAGAAGAAGAGAATAAGTGGTTTGGCTGCTATCACAAACACTTGCTGCTACTACTGCACAAACTGATCAGGGTGAGGGTTTTCTCCCCACTGGCTCTTTGCTAAAAGAGTTGGAAGCTTCCAAACAAATCTTGGGAAAGGAGCACCTCATTTGTCTGCAGCATGAGTGGAGGAGAGACTGTGGCCATGCATGTTGTCCCTAGTCTGCACTGGCAAAATGCAACGACCAACATGTTCAAGTGAAATGTGGATTGAGCTTCTGCTCTTGCTCTGCATTTGCTTCTTTTGCTGACACAAGTGATAAGATCAGCTGCACCATCAAAGAAAATAGTTGAGCTTTGCCAACCTTGCTAAATTCATTAATGACATAGACCTCACTGCCTCCAAGAAGTCAGTGAAGCCACTCAGTGCTCAGGTCAGTAAGAAATATGGTCTTTCTCCTGCTTACATGGAAGTCTGCAATCCTTCAAGTAGCTGTGTAAGCACTTGGCCATGTCCCAGACACCCCAAATCCGACAAGCAGCATGAGATTCCTCAGTCATGCATAGATATTTCCTAGGACACCCTTGCATGGCAACATTTACTGATGAAAACTTTATAACCTGGTAAATTTGTGCTGAATTTGAGATTTTTATGCAGCTCTTTCCTGACTACCTATTTCATCCAGACTTCTTGGGTCCAAACCTCTGAGAGTAAACACGTATTTTTTAGAAACACTCAAGTTCAATCCCAGATTTGATCTACTTGGTTTGGGTAACATCATAAAAATAAACCACACATGAATAATACTGAAACACCTAAGTAGGCAAACAAGCTACAAGGTATTGTAAAATGACATGATTTTAGTTAAAACCAAGAACAGAAAGGCAGACCACAGTTTAGTCTTCAAATAATCCAGGCCAACTTGGACTACCTGAAGACGTGTCTTAATATCAAACTAAGCTTTATCTTTTCCCACTTATTTTCTAGATTGTAAATCAAACTCTAATTAATCACTGCCACCCCAAGCAAACAATATTCTCTCAGCAACTTCTCATGACAATACTTCTTTGTAATATTGCAGATGCTCAGGCACATCTTATAAACAGGATGTAAGTGACCATCTATAAAAAAAATTAACAAGATTACTGCAGTTGCTAAATATCATTACAAGTTTCATAATACTACATGCTTTATGGCCAATATATAAAACAGCAGCTGCTGTTAGAAAAGTTTATTTTTCCACTCATAATCAAATTTTGGCATGTGTAACGGTGTTATTTTTCTACCCTCATTCTTTTTCTGGGAACTGTTGCACCAAGCACAGACAGAAAAATAATCCTGCTTTCTTAACTGTTTTAAATGGGTTTCTTTCTTTTTGTCTTTAATTCACCCACCTACTCCCCCATCTATTGCCTATAGCTCTCTTCTGTTGCTTTTGTGCTGCTGGAGACAGCTCATTGTGTCTGCACTGATATTGCTAAACCAGGGGGTTTCCCAGACCCTGTGTCTGGGTAAGTGCCTCTAAACAATTCCTGAATATGTATCGTGATGCTTCTCGAGTAAATTACAGCAATATAAGATGGAGTGTGCTTTCTGACATGCATAGAGAGATCCACCAGTCCTGCCAGGAGAAGGGTGACAACCCACCCTGCACAAGATACCAGGGAGGAAAATCTAGACCAGGGCATGACTTTCTTGTATCTCTGCAGCACCCTGAAGGTCTACTGAAGGTTCTGCTTGACTCACAGTCAAAGTATAAAGCCAGGGGCAGACAGATGAATGTAGACAGGGGAGCACAAGGAAGCACTGAGAGCAACCAGTGACAGTCATGCCTGACAAAAGTCATCAAGCTTTCTGCAGGTCTGTCTGCAGGTGTCTATACAGGAACTTTATCAAGGATAAGACACAGAATGAAAAAACAAAGACTTGTAGTTTTGGAAGTCTACTAGATAATCAATAATAGCAACATCCAGGCAGAAACAGATGTTCTCTTCACGTCAGGTGTAAGAAGACAGAGGGAACGATGTCTGAGACATAACAGAGATGGAGAAGGTGTCTGTGAACATTTTCCTACAGACCATTCTTCAAGGACTCCTCTAGTCTTGTTCTGTGTATTGGTATTGGACCAGAACCCAATTTTGGTCCTCTGTGTTTCCTTCTATCCACCTTCTCTCCTGACCTGTTTCATCTGTGCTTCTGCCCTACAGCCATGACACTGAACCTCAACACTGGGATCTCACTTCTCTTACCCCTCTATCCTGATGCTACCCATGGGGACCTCCCCCACCAGGACTTGCATTTCAAATATTCTTTTTCCCCAGAAATGAAAAGGTATTCCTTCCAGATTCCCACTCCCTACCTTCTGTTGACTTCCAGACCTTTGACTCCTTTTCCTCCTTTCCTGTCTTCACTGCAGCACATCATTTGCTCTTTTTTTTTCATTCCCAAGTCCACACTTTCCTCTTGGAGACCAAGACTTCACACAGTATGCAATTACACACTCAAAGTTATAAACACAGCTGTCCTAAGACTTATCCTTTTCTACCTGTGCTGACCCTCAACCTTTATAGCTTTTCCTGACAGGACCAAGATCTAGACCATTACTTCACAGTGCACTGTCTTATTTCTATCGTCTCATTTAATTTCTTTCTTTGTCTCTTCACATTCTTGGCCTTTTGCCTTTGCCTTTTCCCGGTGTTCATCTGTCAAATGCACTCTTTTCTTCAAAGCATTGCTTAGAATTCATCTCTCCAAGAAACACTCCTCTTTAATCTCCAGTACCCCCAGATAATCCTTCCAATGAAATATTTTCTCATGTTCTGCCATGTATTTAACTTGACTACTTTAGATTTCAAAGTCTCCTAGACAGGGAGTATGTCTTATCTGTAATCTATAAAATACTGCTCACGTCTATGTTATTCTATCAAATAAATGGAATTCACTGCAGTGTATTTATGATCAGCTACAAAAACATGAGGAGGAACAGATAATATGTGAAGTTAACAATTTAATGCCTAAAAGAAAGAACCCAGTGACATGAAGAGATTGACTTTGAAGTGAGATTTTGCTTTGTACTGTAAAGAAATTGTTATTTGCAGTTACATATGTGTAAACAGTTGGGGTTTACTTCATTGTTTCCATCAGAAATCTACTCAATTTACTTGGAAGCATGTGCTCAGAATTGTGAATAAGCGTCTCACATTCTTTTGATCTAATAGAAATTGTTGTGCTAACAGTTTGGGTCTCGACAATCACAGGACCATGCTCAGGACCGTGCTTTGACCCTGTTTGGCTTATTGGAAGAATTGTAGCCCATAAAGTCATCAGAGCCATGAAGATGATGAAGGGAGTGGAACATCTCCCTCATGAGGAAAGGCTGAGGGAGCTGGGTCTCTTTAGCTTGGAGGAGACTGAGGGAGGGGTGACCTCATTGATGTTTATAAATAAGTAAAGGATGAATGTCAGAAGGGGGGAGTCAGTCTCTTCTCAGTTTCAACCAGTGATAGGATAAGGGGCAATGGGTGCAAGCTGGAACATAGGAGATTCCACATAAATATGAGAAAACACTTCTTTATGGTGAGAGTAACAGAGCACTGGAACAGGCTGCCCAGGGAGGTTGTGCAGTCTCCCTCTCTGGAAACATTCAAAACCCACCTGGATGCATTTCTATGTGACCTGGTCTAGGTGGTTCTGCTCCAGCAGGGGGGTTGGACTAGTTCTTTTGAAGTCCCTTCCAACCCCTAACATTTTGTGATTCTATGGTTCTGTGAAGACAGGCTACCTGGAGCATGTGGGCTGCCATAAGTCAGGATAGTACAGAATGAGATAGAAAAGTGGCTTTTGAAAACTAAGAATAATCCAAGATGACCTTCAGTTCTGTTATAGTCACTGAAATGGTACCTCCTAACCTTCTACATAGTGGAACATCATTTGGGAACAGAGGAAACAGCAGCTTATAATATTAGCCCCCCACTGAAGAATGCTCCAGCTCTAAGAATTACATCACTGCAAACATACTCAGCCCAGCCACCCTCAGCAAATGGTTTAGCAGAACATATGGCAACAGACGATGTATCTTGCACACAAAGTCAGCACCTAGATTGCTTTTCCTTGTAAATTTAAGATACAATACATGTCTGTTCCTAACATCCCTATATTCCACCAAAGTGAAGAATGATTCTGGCTGACCTGCTACCTTTGCAAGCATAACCTTGATACTGGGGCCAGAAGGAAGGAAAATGAAAGTCATCAGTAGTTAATACGCCAAATTTCTGTGAACGTTCCCCAGAACACCAAACTATCAATGGCTGCTGAGACAGGTAAACTACAGTTATTCCAGGGAAGAAGCAAGGAGTTGATATTAAGTGCTTTCAGAAAGCAGTACACTTAGAAAGATAGAATTGTTGCGGTTGGAAAACACTTTTAAGATCATTAAGTCTCAAGCCATTAACCCAGCACTGACAGGTCACCAGTAAACCATGTCCTGAAGCACCACATCTACATGGCTTTTCAATCCCTCTAGGAATGGGGACTCCACCACTTCCCTGGGCAGCCTGGACCAGGGTCTGACATCCCTTTCAGGGAAGAAACTTTTCCTAATGTACAACCTAAATCTCCCCTGGTGCAACCTGAGGCCATTTCCTTTTGTCCTTTTGCTTGTTCCTTGGAAGAAAAGATCGACCTCCATCTCATTACAACCTCCTTTCAGGTCTCCCCTGAGCCTCCTTTTCCCCAGGCTAAACAACCTCAGGTCTCTCTCAGCTGCTCCTCACAAGACTTGTGCTCTGGACCTTTCCCCAGCTTCGTTTACCTTCTCTGGACACACTCCAGCCCCTCAATGTCATTCCTGGAGCCAGGGGTCCAAAACTGAACCCAGGATTTGATGTGCTGCCTCACCAGTGCCAAGTACAGTGGGATGATCCCTGCTCTAGTCCTGCTGGCCACACTAGTGATGATCTAAGCCAGGATGCTGGTGACCTTCTTGCCCACACACTGGCTCATCTTCAGCTGGCTGTCACAAACCCCCCAGACCCTTTTCCACTGGGCAATTTCCATCCACTCTTCTTCAAGCCTGAAGCATTGCATGGGGTCGCTGTGATCCAGTCACAGGCTTAACCGATAGATCATTAGCTGATGTACACCATTTAAGATACATATATGAATTTATATATTAAAAATATATATTATATATGTATAAATTACATAAATATATAAAAGTTGCCAGAAATGCTTCAAACCTGGCTTCTAGATAAGGGCATTGAAAAATTTGTGTTTTCCTATAGTGTGTACACGTGCACAATAAAATTTAAGGTAAAACGAGTAATTTCCTTCTCATTTGAAAACTAAACATCATCATGTAATTAATTGGAATCAAGGCTCATGAGCAGGTTTCAACTAGTGTAGCTCTACTACCATCAGTGTGTGCTGATCAATGTACACCTCCTTTGAACCCAGACAAATCCTCTTAACCAAGCCCTGCAAAACACTTTATGTCATGTTAGAGCTACAAGCACCTAGGATATCACTGTATTGTAATTGTTGTATAGTTGTAACTTCTAAGAATTCTTTAATCTAACTCATAATCTTGGCCTGGAATTAGGTAATAAATATTATACATATATATACACAGATAATCTTTATATATATATAAATAACATGTAACCTAATATCAAAATAAGGCTAAAAATGAGCACTGATGATTATCAATGGCATCAGCTTCCTCTGAGGAGCAGAAAGTGCAGGGAAATCCCTAGAAGAGGACATCAGTCATGTTTTATTGTTCAGGCATTGCTCAGGGACATTGTAGAGAAGGGAGGAATCGAGCTGGAAGAGGGTGATGATTTGCCAATTAAAAGATGTCAGTTAGGGAGAGGAGTTGCAGGGCCCTGTGGGGAGCTGCTGAGTGAGGGTATCAGATGAGCAGCATCTCAGGGTGGCAAAGTGGCTGGAGGAAAGACACAGTGGTTGGTTAATTACATGAGGAGAGGAAGGCTGGAGACCAGAGGGACAAGTATTTTCTTTTTTTTTTTTTTTTTCTTTTTTTCTTGTTTGTTGGTTTTTTTTTTTTTTTATGTAGCCCTAAGTCCACACAGTATCCAAGCAACTCAGAATCACAAATTAATTTTATCCTTATGCTTCCCTGTAGAGGAGGGAGATGCCCAAATGTTTGGGGAGCCAAGGTGAAGAGCAGAGTAAGTGATTTATTTGGCTGGGATCATAGAGACCATCTAACCCAAATGATGGGAGCCCTATTTTGCATCTTCACACAGAATCACAGAATCACAGAATGTCAGGGGCTGGAAGGGACCTCGAAAGATCATCTAGTCCATCTTCACCACAAAGGTGTGCTTTCCCCAAAGGAAGGAAGCTAGTCAGCAACCTGATGGTATTTATTTGAGAAGAAAGACCTGAGGACAAGAAAAACACTAACAGCGGAGAGAGAGAAATTTCACACATACACAAACACCAAATCACAAAATCACATTGTTACTATAAAAGTTTTCCACTGGAGAAAAAACACTTTATTATGTATGTCCACATGCTGGGGCAAAGCTCAATGCATGGCATCACTGGGTTGACTCATGAAACAAGGTAGTGGGATGGGTCCTAATGAGAGATGAGACATTGGTCCACTAAGGCCATCCTTAGTGGCTCTTCCATAAGCTGCATGAAAAGGACTTATTCATCCTAAATGACCTGTATCACAGGTTTCCCAGGTGTACTTCCCACTGTATGAACAGCTTGGTGAGGGCAGTGCACCTCACACCATGAGCAGTCCCTTGTGGTTTTTAGAATGGCTGCTTAGTACTGGTACAAAATTGACTACTGCTGGATGATCTCCTAATCCCTTGGATCCAGTATGGTCTTCCTTGCTTCAGTGAAAGGCTTTCATGGTTAGAAGCTCTATTATGAAAGTCCACTTGAAAAAGCAGAGTATGGGAGATGCATCATCTACGCAAGATGCAGAATTCATCTTTCTCCACTATGGGTGCCCATCCACACTTCTCCATAAATAGGAGCCTTTAAATTTCCTCTTCTGTCAGTGTTTTACATTGGTCTCTGAAATGTAAGCTGGGTGGCAACATGGAGATTTAATAAACACCAGGACACTAACCATCTCATCCCCACGACTCACAGCAAGTTTGTGTTTGTACAGGACATCCCATGGTTTTGCTCTGCCCATGAGTCTTCATTATGGTTTCCACCACCTATCCTTAGAGACTATTAGAATATAACATAAAGTGCATTGGATTAAATATCAGGAAATACTATCTCTGCACAGTTCCATTTCTCAAAAAACCCTATGATATACAGGTGGTAGATGCCTCATTCCTGGAAAAATTCAATGGCAGGTTGGACAGTGCTCTGAGCAACCTTCTGTAGTTGCAGATGTCCCTAGTCCCTGCAGGGGGTTTGGACTAGATGAACTCGAAAGATCCATTCCAACCCAAACCATTCTATGATTCTGTGATTCTACGATTCTATGTTCCTTTCTGTGTTTACCAGGAGAGCTACTACCCGAAGCAAAGCTACTTGCTGTATACAGGCAAGAAATTAATTATGATTTCCCTGCTCGCATTCCCTTCAGTCCTCATTACTCTTATACATGCTGCCTTCAGCTGTTAAAATAAGCAGTTTATTCCATTACAGTTAACTACCATCCTTCCTCCTTCTCATAAGGATAAATAACTGAGGATTTTTCACAGTTATTTTAACCAGTGAACTTAATCCCGTTGCAGTTTTTTCAACTGTGGACGTTGGAGAAGTCTAAGATAGTTCTGAAAGGAATAATAACAGATTTTCAGTTCCTATGGGTATCACTTATAAAATGTTGCCCTTTAAAAGTTGAAAAAAAACCCAACAGAACCACATAAAGAATTAAACTGGATTTTCACCAGAACCCTTTTGTGTTCATTCTTGGACATCACTTCAAATGTCAAGGCAGGAACGGCAGAGTAAGAAACTAAATGCAGATTGGTAAAAATCAGTATTTCTCTCTTCCAGTTGAGTCTGGGAAAGAAACAAAGAATTCATATTTGTAATGTCATGATGTACCCAGATTAAAGAATTCTGGAGTTTTCTGGTAGTAATTTGATTTTCTGAGCTATTTCCTTTGTCAAGTGATCATGGAGACTAGCCTGAAAACAAGCTCAAACTGCAACATAAAAAAGTGATTAAGTATTATTGTTCTTCACAGGAAACTGTGTTTACAGTGGGATGCACTTTGTGCTGTTCCGGCCTGTGTTCGCTGTGAAACATCTGCATAGGGTTGTTTATGCTCCTGCAAAACAAGAGTGAATGTGGAGCATGGCTGCAGAAGCCTGGCTTCATTCCTAGAGAGCTCTACGCAGGTGGCATCCGATGAAGACACCTGACCCTTTGATTAGGCTTTTACGTCAATAAGTGTATGTTTTCAAGGGAGGGGAATAGTATGTTTAACTCAAAACTCACGTACATTTTCTGACAGCTCAGTCCTTCAGCATCTATACACGAAAAACACAAACATACAACTTTATGGGCTCATGTTTCAGAAATGAATCATCCACTTAAACAAGCCAGTCTTTCCCAAAAACTGATCTTCCTCCACTTCCATTATAATCGCGTTCTATTATTTGACAAAACATGTTTCTTTTTTTTAAAATAAAACAATAAATTCTCTGTTGCTAAACTTAAAAGCAAACAGAAGTTGAAGCTGTGTCACAGAAACCCATGGAAATTTGACATACCTGTGGTTTTTAATTTCTTTGTTTAATCCATTCATGCTACATGTGGCCCTGAGTTCCTCATTGTCCTTAGTGTATTAAAAATCTCAGGGACTCCCTCCTTTTCTATTATCAGAAACCATCAGTATCCTATGTAGTTCAGAAGGGATTGGTGCCACCTAAATAGCAATGGAAAATGAAAATTGTGCGCCAATACAAGATGGTAGAGGAGAAGAGGCAGCAGCAAGTGACAGAATCAGTCACAGAATGGTGGAAATTGGAAAGGACCTCTGGAGACGGTCTCCTCCAACACTCCTGCTAAAGCAGGATCACCTAGAGTGGAATTCCCAGGATTGAGTCCAGGTGGGTTTGGAATCTCTCCAGAGAAGGAGATTCCACATTTCTGGGTAGCCTGTTCCTGGGCTCTTCCACCCTCACAGGAAAAAAGTTTTGTCTCTCATTCAGATGGAACCTCCTGGGTTCCAGTTTGTGGCCCACTGCCCCTTGTCCTATTGCTGGGCACCACTGACCCCCACCCTTAAGCTATTGATGAGCATTGAAAGGATCTCCTCTCAGTCTTCTCCAGGCTAAACAGCCCCAGCCTTTCCACAGCACAGAGATGCTCCAGTCCCCTCATCATATTTGTAGCCCCTCACTGGACTCTCTCCAGTAGTTCCTTGGAGTCCCAGAGTTTCTTTCACAATCAGCCTCCAGGGTGACTCCTCTCTGGTCAGAAGATGGACAGGCACAAGTTGCTAGCATGAAGGGAAGCTTTTCAAAGCTTGATGGTCTGTGGAAAACCAGGATGAATTTGAACATACAGTGACAGCAAAGTGGGAACGTCACTGTCACAAACTTGGAGAAAAAGACTGTAGACAAGACGCTATGCTCAGCGTGAAGCATGTTGTGTCAACACACAGCTAGGCTGGGTCCCTGCCAAGCCAACCAGAAGGTATCTACACTAAGCTCTCTTGGGTTGGATTATTTATGTTTTGGTATTAAAATCTGACAAATAAACCTAACAATATTTTTGGCAAGACTCCAACAACAGCAGTAGTGAGTGTTATGTTAACATAAGTTGCTATTTACTACACTGCAATACGCAACAACCCTGGCCAATGGAAGTAGAAGTCTGCTGCACAAGTCACACCAGACAGTGTGAATTGCAAGAGTAAGACCTCTCTGTTTTCAGTGGGCTTCTCACGGTGGTTTGGTGGCAACGAAGGTTATAATAAATGGATGGCTCAAATCACAAACATTTGAATTTTGATAAATCAACAAAACAAAAAGTTAGAAACAGAACAAAGGAATCTTAAGTCTGGAGGAGAAACAATCACCATTTTCCACAGGAACAAAATCCAGGTTATCCAGGTGCATCCTGATGTTGCCACTGCCTTTTGTCTCCTAGGGTTTATGAGTGATCTCAAAAGCCAATGAAGGAGCTGTCATTACTCTAAGGGACATTGCCAGTGGATTTTGTAGCAAATGCAGCATCCAGGAAGCCTGAATGTTTTTGCAGTGTGTACTCACTCCTTTACAGATAAGAATATCACCAAAGAACACAAGATAAATGATAAAGGCACATTAGATTCCTCACAGGAGACTCCATGCATCCTCAGGGCTTAGTATCATTTCTATACTTGCTATTGTATTGTAAAATTTCATCACACACAGGATTCTTCACACAGTGATAGTGATTGCACAGTTGAAGTCACCCCACCTCTTGATGGCATGATTGACAACCTGAAGGTTGCAAGCTCATGTATCAATTCACCTGCTGAGCTCACCAGTCCTAGGCTACAAAAGAGGTCTGCTTTCTTCCTTCCTGCTTCTCAATGGCCCCATGGGCTTCATCTACGTGTGGGTAGCTCATGTGGCTCTCCAAAAACAATGCACGTGTGCACACAGAACATCAGTGTCTCGCTTTGTGCTGTGTGGTCAGTATGCCATGTTCAATCCTCCTAAATGTCCTGTCCCACGGCAGGCCTCTCTTTTGTGTGCGGTGGTCTCCAAGGCATTAGAATCCAGATCTTCCAGACTTACGGTGAGGAAGTGGCATCATGCTTTTCCATAGACATCCTAACAATCTAAAGAATTTCTTGGTGATTTCCAAGGGGTACTTCACTTAGATTTGACCTGAAAGCCTCCATTCATTGTATTACAACTATCCTGCTAATCTCTATGCTGTAGAGATTATTTTAGCACAACCTCAAAGTCTGGGAAGAAAAGGACAGAGAAGAAGGGATAGGAAAACCATGAAGTCTTTTGGCAACCACACAGAGGACATTGTTTCTGACAGAACCAAGAACAAGGGTGTGATTTGTGATGAAAACAAACCTCACTCTCACAAGATAGTTGTTGGACAGGAGAAGTGATTTTCAGTAGCTTTAAGAATGAAGTTGAACTATTTAAAATTTATTTTTTAGGGGTGGAAGGTGAGGAGGAATGAGGTTATGGAGTGTTTAGTCCACCTCAGTCAGGATGCTGATATCTTTGTTTCACTTTGAGAGCCTTTGTAAGCTTTGCAAACAATTGTGCCATCATAAAATCAATCATCTAGGTGCAAACCAGTGCTAACCACGTCTCACTGTAACAGGAGCTGTGGATTTCAGTAGGGGATTTTGATAGCTCCCCTCCAGATGTACTGATGACGTCTGCATTCCATTGTTTCTCACGTCCCACTCACCATCTGTAGATTATACATATGTCCAAAGCAAGTAATTTCCCAGTTCACTACTTCTGCTTAACTCTAGCAAGGAGACTAAAGCTCCACGGCCAGAGCTGTCCTTTTTTCTTCCTGCAGCTCGATCAAGAGAATTGGAATGGTCCATGTTACATTTACTCTAAAGTTCAAAGTTTGCAACCCCCATTCTCCAACCTCAGTTTATTTCAGCTTGAGGTTCCTGTTTTATTTCCAAACATGGTCACAATAATCTTCCATAAAGCACCTGTGCTAACCTTAACCCAACAGTAACTCCAGGCCCCCTGGTGCATTCACAATGGTTGATCAGACCAGGCAATTGCTCCCTGAGTCATAGAATCACAGAGTGGTTTGAGTTGAAAAGGACCTTAGAGGTCATCTAATTCTATCACCCCTTCCATGGGCAGGGACACCTTCCACTAATCAGGTTGCTCAAAGCCCCATCCAATTTGGCCTTGAATACTTCCAGGAAGGAGGCACTCACAGCTTCTCTGGGCAACCTGTTAGTTGTCCATATACTCATATCAGTCTAACTTCACTTGGTAACAATAATTTGTAATAAAGCTCTATCCTGTGTCCTCTGTACTCAGACAACTGTAGTTTGCAGAATCTTCCTGCATTCTTTTTCTTAAACTGCTTTGGCATATCTTTATTATCATTTTGATCTCCTCAATTCCATCTATCATAAAAGAGCTCATTGATCTCTTGGGACAAATTCATAAGGAGGCACTGAAGCAATATCATCAACCAAATGAGTTTGTGTGCCCTCAAGGATCCATCCTGAACAAAATCACTGCTTTACAGGGAAAGCAGCCCTCCAGATCTCAAGTTAGTCCTTCTGGACTTTGTGTTGCATAGTTACATGGTAGGTTTGAGTGAAAGCCACAAATCAGAGCTAAAATAATTCCATGGTTCCCAATGGATGTGTACATCAAGAGGAGTGTGACCAGCTAGTCAAGGGTAGATCAGAAAGGGTACTATATCTACTAATCTCCTACCCCTCTGCTCTGCCATAGTGAGGTCACATCCAGGCTATTGTGTCCAGTTCTGGGCTCTCCACATCAAGAGAGACAAGGAACTACTGGAGAGAGAGTCCAGCAGAGGCTGCAAAGATGCTGAGGGGACTGGAGCATCTCTGTACTGTGGAAAGGCTGAGAGCCCTGGAGCTGTTTAGACTACAGAAGACTGAGAGGGGATCCTTTCAGTGCTCATCAATAGCTTAAAGGAGGGGGTCAAGAGGATGGGGCCAGACTCTTGTCAGTGGTTCTCAGCAACATGTCACGGTGCAACGGGCATGAACTGGAACCCAGGAGGTTCCATCTGAACAGGAGGAAAAACTTTTTTCTTACGAGGGTGCGTGAGCCTGGCCCAGGCTGCCCAGAGAGGTTGTTGAGTCTCCTTCCCTGGAGAGATTCCAAACCCGCCTGGATGTGGTCCTTGGCATTCTGCTCTAGGTGACTCTGCTAGAGCAGGGGGGTTGGAGGAGATGATCTCCAGAGGTCCCTTCCAACCCCCACCATTCTGTGATACTGTGATGGACCTATATTATATATTTTCATGCAAAAAGAGGCGTGCTCAATGCACAGTGCTCACTAACAGCTATTGCATCCAACTGTAGATTGATGCAGGTGGAAAAACATTTCTAAGCATCCAAGTCCTTCTATGGAGACTTTTTAAATATTAGGAACTGTTAGAAAGTGGGAGCTTGCTACAGCGTTGTTAGTGCCTTGTGTCTCCACAGTCCACATGTGGCTGCAGGGAGAACATACGAGTAAAAGTCTGGAGAGGAAAACAAATATCCCTATTTCTGGGAACGCTGCAGCTACAAAACTTTGTTCTCACTAAATTTGTGCTACTTCCTACTTCTTGTGGTTTGTTCTCATGCTGTTTTTAACCTCTTCTCAAACCAATATAGTATTTCTATTTCACATCCAAAACAAACCAAGGAAAAAACAGAAAACAAAGCACATAATGAAAAACAATTGAACAGAAACCTTTTCATTCCCAAAAGGATTTTAACCACAATTTAGGTCAATTCTTTTCCTTGGTTTTTTTTTTTTTTCTCAGAATGATTTCACATGTTTCTATTTTAACTTATTACAAAAAGCAGCACCATAGTGCATCTAAATAAGCAGTAGGCTCTATTTTCCAGTTGAATAACAAAATGGACAGCTTTGGGATAAAAAAACCCAAAACAATACCAAAACAAACAGATAAATTTCTATCCAGACAGTGTTTTAAAGGTGACTTTTTTTTATCTGATTACTACATCATATCAATAAAAACGGCCAGATGGGATGTGAAGGGGATGTGCCCCATGTGTTTTGAGAACATGGAAAACCAAGGTATAAAAAGAGTATTTTTACGAGCTATGGCAGCAGCATTCCTTTTATTGTTTTGACCCTTTACATGGGGTTTTCACTTCAGCCACAGTGAGGTCCTGAACCACGTACGCTCCCAAGACCTTTCATGCTCAGTCCATGCTGGGCTAGGGTGCCCTTAGTTCCTGAGTGCTGGCTGCTCGCATGAGACTGCAGAATTTGCCAAGTGTCAGAAGAGAGATGGTGACATAGGACAGGACTTCCTACCATTGAGAACTATTGAAATAAATTCAAATGATTCCTAATGATAGGACAAGGGGTAATGGCTTTAAATTGAAAGAGCCTAGATTTAGAGTAGATAATAAGGAAAGAGTTCTTCAGTGTGAGGGTGGTGAGACACAGGAACAGACTACCCAGAGAAGCTGTGGATGCCACATCCCTGGAAGTGTTCAAGGCCAGGTTGGATGGGGTTTTGAGCAACTCACTGGAGGGAAAGGTTGCCATCCGGAGGCACCTGGACAGGCTTGAGAGCTGAGCCCATATCAACCTCGTGAAGTTCAACAAGGCCAAATGCAACGTCCTGCCCCGGGGTTGAGGCAATCCCAAGCGCAGGTACAGGCTGGGCAATGAATGGATTGAGAGCAGTCTTAAGGAGAAAGATTTGGGTGTGCTGGTTGATGAAAAGCTCAATTATGAGCCAGCAATTGCAAATGCAGCTCAGAAAGCCCCAACCATATCCTGGCTTGCATTAAAAATATCATGGCCAGTAGGTCAAGAGAGGGGATTCTGCCCCTCTACTCCACTCTTGTGAGACCACACCTGGAGTACTGACTGGGTCCAGCTCTGGAGTCCCCAGCACAAGGAGGACATGTTGGAGCAGGTCCAGAGGGGGGCTATGAAGATTATCAGGGTTCTAGAAAACCTCTCTTACAAGGACAGGCTGAGAGTGGGGTTGTTCAGCCAGAAGAAGGCTCCAGGAGACCTTCTTGCAGCCTACAAAAAAGCTGGGGAGGGGCATACAAAAGCTGGTAGTGACAGGAGGGTTAACGGTTTGAAACTGGAAGAGGGTAGATTTAGACTGGAAATAAGAAGGAAATTCTTCACTCTGAAGGTGGTGAGACACTGGCATAAGTTGCCCAGGGAAGTTGTGGATGCTCCATCACTGGATGTGTTCAGATCCAGGTTGGATGGAACTCGGAGCAACCCAGTCTAGTGAGAGGTGTCCCTGCCCATGGCAGGGGGTTGGAATTAGATAACCTTTAAGGTCCCTTCCAACCCAAACTATTCTATGATTCTGTAATTCTATGATTCTATCCAAATAACCACTGAGTAACTTCTACATTTTGATCTAAAAGCAACATGATCAAGTGAAGGTGAACCAACCGCAATCTCAGCTGCAGTATTAGGACACATTCAGTCTTCACTGTGGTGATAAAGGGAAATAACTTGTATTTTTTCCTTTCTGTGACCACCCTTCTTAGCAGATGCTAAAGGGAGAAGGGCTAAAAACTGATGAAAGAAGATCCCAAAGGTGTAACTACAGAGGGAAGATAGTCTTCTTCAGCTGTCAGGACAAGGAGAAAGGCACAGAAAACACAGAAAAAGCCCCAAACCTCACTTTTGGCTCATGTTCAGTAATGTCCCGGTGTCCAAAAAGGCACTTACCCTCCCTCACAGTACCCCAAAGTAGCTGTTTATACTACATGCTCTGCTTTTACTGCTTATTTCAAAACAAACCTTTGCCATTTCCTGAAAAAGCTGCACTTTTAATTCTGCGCTAGGGACTTTGAAAGTCAAGATACTGATGCTTTCTACTATAAATAACCCAGGCTCGCTATGACATCTCATTGTGACATTTAGTTCAAAGAAAATAAAAATCTTGTCAGGAAACAAACAAAAAAGATACAAAAACTAAAATAGTATTTAATAAAAACAAACAAAAAAACCCCACCAAAATAAAAAGCCAAAAAACCAAACCACAAAATATTGAGTTCTTGTATCTCTGGGAGAAACTAATTTCTGAAGAAATTCCTAACTTGAACAAAGTTCTCTTTTCGTCTTTGGGACACGTAGACACCCCATAGAAAGTGCCTGATCCTGACTCCGGAGGAGGCAGATGATGTCCATGTGATACACAACAGAAAAATCTGATTCTAGTGTCTCTGGGTATAATTTCAAACTATTTCCTGGTATTATTTTCACATTCCCAGAAGTCCATGGCTATCGTCCCTTCAAGCTTCCTTGACAATGGTTGTAACTGCATTTATTTCCCAGAGCCCCAAAAGAGCAGATTTTGCATTGCTTGCAGTTGCAATCCTCCCACCCGTGAGGACTCAAGTCAGAAGCTGAATGTCCCAAGACAAACATCATGACTTGGGCCAGGTTATTGAAAACATAAAATCAAAGTGATTTCTCAAAGTATTTTATATCACTGGCTCTGCAGCCATTCAGGTTTCTGGGCATAAGGCTGAATGGGGACCTCCTCCATGCATATAAATACCTGATAGGGATGTGAAGAAGATGAAACCAGACTTTTTTCAGGGGTAACCAAGGAAAAGACAAGAGATAACGGGCACAAACTCAAAAACAGGAAATTCCACTTAACTAGTAGAAAAAAAAAACAAACCAAAAAATGTGCGGGTGGTCAAACACTGGGACAGGTTGTTGAATTTCCATCATGGGAGGTTTCCAAAAACACAGCTGGACCTGAGCAGCCTGCCCCAGCTGGCCCTGCTGTGAGCAAGAGCATTGGACTAGATGATCTCCAGAGGTTCCTGCCAACCTCACCAACCATGTTGAGTTCATGACAAACCGTTCCAAGCCTTTTGCTGTATTCAGGTCTCAGGCACTGAGAAGTTTCTTGAAAGGAAGGAGTGCAAGTATTCCCATTCTCTCCATGGGAATTACAGAAAATATACACAGCTTTATCTCCTTGCAAGAAGAACAGAAGATAGCAGAGCAGATTACAGGTCTGAACTAAACTTATGAGGAAAGCAGCTTCCTAGGAACAAAGAGAATGAGGAAAGCAGAGACCTGAAGCAGACACCAAGCAAAAGACCCCCTGCACCCTGGCTTGCTTTGCTTTTAAAAAAGGCTCCAATATCAGAGTAACTTCATAGTTAAGGATTAACTAGTCTGCAGGAAAAATCTGGCCTGACCAAGCATCCAGACCAAAGGGTTTATACTTATGAAGACAGTCAACCCTGTTTCAGTTCCTCCTCTAACATAATTTCACTTTCTTAGCATCCTTTTTTTAAAAACTCGTCTACTATTGCCATGCCAGAGCACACTTGTTAAAATGCTGAATTCAAAGTGGGGTTCTGATGCTGTTTTACCTGCTCTTCAAAGCAGACACAGCTTCCTCCCCAGTTACAAGTTTATTACCTACTAATTCCTAGTACCAAAGATAATCATCATCACCATAGCTCATCTTTCTTCTATTCTAAGGAGGGACATCAAATGCATTTTAAAAAGGAAGATGCACCTAATTAGGGAGAAGGAATATGAAAATGTTTTGTGACATACTGGTGTTTTATTTTTAGCAGCTCAGTGATATTTATAAGGCTGTGAGGAGTGGATACACTGCTGCAGAAGGATGAAGTATTTCATAGGCTGTTGTGAACAATCTGGACATCTGCAGGGCAGGACAAGGAACAGGAAGCACTGCCTGGAGTTCCCGAAAAGGGGGCGAAGAGCAAATGTTCTGAGCATGTCTTCTTACAGTTATCAAATATCAAGTAACTAGGAAAAATGGTAGTATCTTGACCCTAAATTTTAGCTTATCGTGGATATTCCTTATTATCAAGTTGTGCCAGGGGAGGTTTAGGTTGGATATTAGGAAGAAAATGCTTCCCTGAATGGGTTGTCAATACCCGGATCAGGGTGCCCAGAACAGTAGTGAAGTAGCCATCCCTGGAGGGATTGAAAAGCTGTGGAGATGTGGCACTGAGGGACATAGTTTAGTGGTTGACCTGGCAGGGCTGGGTTAACAACTGATGATCTTAAAGGTTTCCTCCAAGCAAAATCATTCTATGATTCTGATTCAAGTTATTTATATGATGAAGTGATGGAATAGACAAATTAGAGAATTGGAAAAAATTCAGCTTAATTTGGGAAAGCATCATCAGAAGAGTTTCAAGAATAAATTAACTGATTGCAAAAGTCCTTTTTCAAAATTCCTTATGTGACCTTTAGACACCTCCACCAAGAGCTTTGATGTGCCAGTCTGAGAACAATTACTGCTCACAGCAACAGTATAAGCGTTTGTATTTTTACAAGAGATTTACCATCTTCAAGGAACTGTCAAATAATTCACTATAGTTGTTCATACCTTTGCTGTAAATCTATCACTAAAGATTCAAACTACAGTCTTAGAGAAAACATTGGAGTAAGTTAGCCCAGAACTCAACAGTATACTTAATGCAGGAGGAGAGTTAAATTCACCTTATGCCATGTCACCCTTTTTTTGTCTGGAGGGAGCATTTACATTCATCTAAACCTGAAACCATAATTAAAGGCAAAGTTCTTGGGTAAAAGGGCTTAAGAAAAAAATCTTTATATTCTCGTGGCCTTACAGTCTTAGATATGCCAGGGACACTCAAAGCCCTGAAAACCCCAGGTGACAATGACAATGAAGCTGAAAGAACCTTGTGTCATCTGCTTTGAGCTTGTCCCTTGTCCCAAAACTTGTCCCAAAGCTACAGACTATGCCTTACACTGGCATCGGCAAAGCACAACAAAACTGTCCATCCCAAAGGCAGTAAAATCTGCATTAAATTGCTTTTTGTCATTCTGTTGAAATGTGGAACTTTCAGGACTTGGATCATAACTTGGTCACTCTTTGCTTGTCACTGTTATTCTACTAGAACAAGAGCTCCAAAGAAACTCTTGAAATATGAACCCTGTAGAATGGCATAGTGGTAGGGTTTTGGTTTGGTTATTTCTTTACTAGTGGAAGAAACTCAGTATGCTTCACTTCATGTACTAAGCATTAAGTACAGCAGAAACCAAACCAGTACCTATTCCAGCACAAAGGTATGACAAAAATAATTCATTTTCCTAACTTGTTATTTGCAGCTTGAGTGTATGAGGACACTTCACCATAATAAACTACATTATCTTGAAACTAATGCTGATGGAAAAGAAAACGGGGGGGGGGGGGGGGGGGGGGGGGGGGGGAAGTGTATGAAAGTCATAGGGACCTCAGTTATAAAATAAGTTAGATGAAAACCAACAGCACCATCTAGGGGCTCCTGCAAGTTCTTACATAGGTCGATACTTGGGACAAGTAGAATAAATGGGTTGGGGTTTTTTTGGTTTTGTATTTTCAGTTTTGAGTTACTCTAGTTGGAATTTAATCTTAACTACAATAAACAGTAAAATCACAGCTTTAAAAAAAACACTGATGCAAAAAGCTGTATTAGACTTTGGATGAAATCTACTTACAGTAGTACTTCAGCACCAAAAAGTGGGCAGTTAGGCTGATAGATGTATATACAATTAAATGATATGTCAAAGTCTTAAAATGCTTAGTTATTTATAATGAAATCTATACAAAACAGTTAAAAACATGTTTTTATATACATTTGGAAAAAAAAAAAAGTATTGTCTTCATTAGCAGAATGTATTAAAACTGGTTCTCTTATCCCACCTGAACCCAAACCTCTCCGTGGCTTGTAAGTACCACAAAACCCCAATGTATTGCTTCAACAAGCCAAGTCATAAGGCTGATTTTTGAAACCTACCACTGTATACCGATTTAAGCTTTTAAACTCCAAAAATGGTCACTTTAAAAACAGCATGTAAGAGTAAAATACAGATTTTCAAAAGCCTTAGCTTAGTTCTAAATTAGGAGGTTCAACTTTCAAAGATGCTGAACCACTTATCCCCAATTCTGAAAAACTGATTTATAGCAAAATACACCCATCCTACCCACCCAGTTTGTATTAGAATTCACACCTCACCCCCCCCCCCCACCCCCCCACCCCCCCCGTTTCACAGGAACCTTTTAAACAACTTGGCCTTGCTTTACATTTTATATTTAAATAAATAATCCAAGATTAACTAGAGTAGATGAGCATTTCATGTGCTTATGGCAAAAAGAAATGCCTCATGCACCGTTACCCTACTACCTCTTGTAAAGCATGAAAACAAAAATCCACTAGAAAATCCACTTTGCTACCAGTTAGTGATTTTTCTTATTTCCAAACATTCACCAACAAGAATTATAAAAAAAATAAACTATATTTTTAGGCTTATGAAAAAAATCTTAACTCTAAGTGAGCACAAGTGCAAGAAAGCTAACCAATGCCAAAATTCCTGGGGCTTTTCCAGCACTGTCAGAGACACTTTTTCTCTCACATGCTATTTTAAAAATACAAATATTTATTAAACATTCTCTTGTTTTTTGAATTATGTTTTTGCTCAACAGCTAACAAAAAGACACAGCAAAATAACGATCCCTTTTCACTAAAAGCTGTTTCATTATCTGGGCAAGGGCTTCAATAGCATGAGCTGTAGAATTTGCTGCAGATTTGCATTTTTAACAGTACATTCCACTGTCACAGGTTTACTAGATCTCATTAACTACACCTTTTTCTTTTTTCTTTTTTTTTTCTGAAACAATTTTGAAGATGCAGCTTTTGCAATACCGTCTTGTTAAAACACACTGATGCTTCAAGGGTCCAATGAACAACTCTAATAGGCAAAGTGCTCTAAGACATCACAATACAAGGGCATCTTGGATACCCAAAATCCCAAGATATTTTAAAGTGCACTCCAGTGTCCCAATTCCTTAGGATTGCTCAGCAGAACTTCGAGAGGGGCTGGGCTCAGTGCCGTCCTCCGTACTACTGTCCACATCTTGCTCCATTGCAGTCTCCTCATCGTCGAGGCGCTGACTGGTGAAGTTGTTGAGCTCCAGGAGCCCACTGGGTTCCACTACCACATTGGAGCTGGAGTGACAAGGGATGGAATAGTGAGGGATAGTCTGAAAGAAAGAAAAGATTTGAGTTTTAACACGTACAGTTTTCACAAGTAAAGACATCTGCACAAGTGCAGGTACTCATGGAATTTTCCATAAAGGATATTTGGTTTCCAAGAGCAATTTTCTGTACCTAAGGCCCATTGCATGTTATATTACAGTAGCAAAAGTTGCACAGCACCCTTTCACCAGATAAGGTTGTGAAACCACCCCTGGAGACATTCAAAAAACATGTAGATGTGCAACTTCAGGGCACAGTTAGTGGTCATGATAATGTTGGGTAGACAGTTGGACTTGATGATCTTGGAGATCTTTTCCAACTTTAAAGATAAAATTTAGAATTATTTTGGTCTTAAGGCACTGATCTTGGCCTTGGATTTTCACTAAAGGCCTATGACACCATAACCAACTGCTAAACCACCGATGCCCACCACCCATCATTCCTCAAATGCAAACACAGATAATATTTTCTTCCTTATCTTTAACTTTTTCAGACAAGACATTCAGATAAGGACCAGATATGTCTTCTGTATACAATACAATACAAATTCTGGCCCTGCTCAGAGCAGAGGCTGAGGGAACACAACAGATCTAAGCTACTAATTCTTCATTATACTTTCATAGGTTCTAGAAACTAAATCTACAACTTTATACAACTGAGTATCTGGGCAGTATTTTTGAGACAGCTTGTAACATGCCACAATGATAAACAAAACAGATTCTCAAAGCATACAGATTTGAAGTAAAATAGAAGTCTACCTTTGTCTACTTAGGGAAATGAAGACTAAAAATGAGTACAAAAAAGATGGTTCCTACAAAAGCGAAGTTAGCTGCAATGAAGATTTTACAAAGTAGCGTAAAAAATTTGAAAGCTCTGTACACAAATTAGTTCCCATATCAGAAGCATTTTCACTGCAACACAAATACGACACACAATAAAACCATTTCAATCCAGGCTATCATTTGTGTGAACATTTATCATGCCAAGTTGTCTATAAAGATTTGTATTGTACTACTACAAATTCTCAGATTACTTAAATACTTCCTCAGTTGACATTTTGACCATGTATTACATCATAAAATATTGAATTTAAGACAGCAGAATTAATGAAAACCGCAATCATCAGTTAGGCAATGACTTAAAGCATTTAGGGTAAAGATCAATAGTCATTTTAGCTCAGAATTGGTAAGACCAGTCCTAAGTGAAGTTAACAAGCCTTCTTCAGAATCCAGACCTTATTTGTGGAACTTTCACAGTTAATAAAACACAAATACTTCCCATTTTTTGTGCTTAGAGGTAACATTAAGAGATGCTATTAAAAAAAAAAAAATTGAGATCATAGTTCCATATTAAATGTTGAAGGTCACATTTTAAGCATTTTGAATAAAAGTGCTCTGCAAAATTAGATGCGCTTGGTTTGTTTTCTTCACAGAAAAAGAAAGGAGGACACTGAGGACAGTGAGTGATACAGCACTAGAGAAACTCGAGCTCGATTTAAGAGCTGCACACTTTGTAGCAGTAATCCTTTATAGGAGTAGAAAAAGAACCAAAAACTAGGGAAGGAAACCAAAAATACTTGAACATTGTTCAGTTGGTACTATCAAATTAGACACGAGTTTGCCCTGCTCAACCTTTGCCTTATTTGCTCTGGTCTTCTCTTACCTGGATAATAATTTCTGATGAACTCTCTTCAGCTTTCTTTTGTGATATGTTCTGAATGTGTATAAACTGGTTTGTTGTAGGCATTCGTTGTGCATCGAGTTTCCTCTCTGTTAAAGTAGGACCAACAGCAGGACTTGAACTGGATTCTGTACGTGTCTGTTGCTGGGGGATGGAAGTTGCCGTCATCCCTACTGCAGTCACCCTCGGCACCTGGGTACAAGGTGACGACTCTGCTTCGCTAGCCAGTTTACTAGTGGACATGGCCTTGTTTGGGGGATCCACTATCACGTGTTCTGTGTTTGTTTCAATCTGAGATTCCACCATAGACACTCTCAAAATATCTGCTACTGCTGTCTTCACGGATGCCTGCGTGGGAAATAGGCTGGTAACTGGCAACGCCAGTTTGGGCACAGAACTGCCACCTGCTACCTTTGAAACAGAAGGAGGCTGACGCCCCTCAAAAGTTATCTTTGTAACAGAGGATCCTTGTGTTATAATTGGATGCTGCACCTGAAAATCAAATTTTTGTTGTGCATGTTACAGCTAGATTTATTTGGTTTTTTATTTATTGAAAATCTAATCAATATTTCCAAGGACAGTATGGCACAAACAACATACTTGCTATTAGGAAGACAGTTGAAACTCAGTGTTTTAACAAAGGAATTAGCAACGATATGGTAACAGTTAATTGAAGCCTGGGGAAAAGCAGCTTTTTAGGCTGCTAGATAAGGATTGTAGCAGTATAATACCACAGCAGCCTCATTTTCCTTTGGGATTTACATCCCCATATGATGTTTGTTAACCCTCTTGTTTTCACATGTATTCCTGAAAGGGCTAAAAAAAAATTAAAAATTGTACTTTTCTGGAGTTAATTACAATACTTTTTCTTTTTCCCCCCAGGTTCCTCAGTCTTTACATTTTCCCCTCCCAAAGAAAATCAAATTACTCCTGTACATGAAAGCCCTATAACTTCAGAAAGATGTAAACTACAAAGGAAGATGTACAATGGAGAGGCTTAGGAGACTGCAGTGTATTCATCTTTATTTCCAAAGAAATAAAAAGTGCTACGGGAATGGAAATTAATAATGTGTCATATCTAAAAATTAAAAGAAAATAATTAGGGACAAATTCCATGCACCAGTGGTGGCAGAAATTCATAAAAACTGTCCAACAAAACACGTTTGTGAGCTCTATGGATTTTTTTTTTCTTTTCCCCTATAACATGTGCTTCTCTTTCCTAGTGTCAACCTTCTGATGGGGTAATTAATACCAGCGGAATGAGGAGTTCTCTCTTGCCAGGACAAAACACTGCTACAGCAACAGGGTTGGTGTTTTGATTTTTTTTTTTTTTTTCCTTGAACAGCGACGTGTATTTTGCATGCTATCAATATTCCGTTACCTGGCTTGCTGGCTGTTTCTCTGAAGAGGCAGGTAGCTGCATTTGACTCTGGGGGGGTTGGGGTTGCACGTAGATTTTTTGTGCCGTTGGTGCCTGTTGCAGTTTGGGCAGCTGCTGTGTGGTTTTTACTGCAAGCACCTGTACTACAGTTTGCTGTGGCTGTGCCACTAAGGTAGGGAGTTGCCTTTCTTTGGCCATCATGTGGTGTGGGGGGTGCTGTGCATCTGGTTTGGTCTGTGCTTGCTCTTGCTGCAGGGGGGTTAGCTTTTGATGCCTTATAGAAAGCTGGGGCATTTGTGGGAGTTTGTGCTGGATTTGATCGGCCTGCAGGTGGATTGTCTGCTTCTGCTTAGTCTGGAAACACTGCAGAGTTTTCACTTGCAGTTGAGTCTGTTCCAGCTGTGGCTGACTCAGTTTCTGCTGTTTTTGTGCCTGTGATTGTGTCAGGGCAGATCTGTAAAACAGGCCAGTCTGAGGATCTAAGGTGTCCATCTCTTCCACTTCTCCTTCCTCAGTTCCAAGCTGTTCACTGTGTTTGGTAAATGCAGTGTGACTGCTTAAGGCCTTAATAAGAAGAAGTTAAAGCAAGTTAGTAAAAAAAGTAAGAACGCACAAACTAAAAATTATTTTTCATGTTTCAATTGGACTACTTTAACTTACTTTACCCTTACAGATCCACAATTCACGTAATAAGTGATACCCTTATACAAAGATTCTACAATATATAAACAATCAGTAGCTTTTTTTATCATGTTAAAATCTGGTACGTCTCTATGACTTTAACTGTGACAACATTAATTGTGTGACTAATCCTCAGTGGAGACTATGTAGCCCTTGTAGCCCATACTAAGGTTCAAAGCCCCTGAGGTCATATGGCAGCTGGATATGAAGCAGGAGGAATTAGCAGGTCGTTGAACTAGCAGCTCCCTCATTAAAGCCAGAGTCTCTCTACACAATAAATTCTTATTCTGCCTGAGAGCTTAGTCATCTTCTCTGAGATTTCTTCTGCAGCTCCCCATCCACCTACAGCCTACACTCTATTTCAACAGAGATTCTCTCTTCTCCTTCTTTCCTTTCTCACAATTTTACTGCAATTTTTCTTGGGCACTGCACAAACATTATTTGATTTTTGAGGTATCTGAGGGAGCAGGAGCTCATGCTTTGTATACCATGGTATAAACATATTAATAAATGGCCTTAGCAAGATGAAGCAGCCTACTCACGCCTGTGAAAACACATTCTCTGAAGTGGGTTTGTAACCTAACACAGTACTGTCCTGGCCCACAGCTGAAGTTACAGCATTACAGAGCCGAGCAGTTCTTGAACAAAGGCATCAGAATGGCTTCAGTAAGATTTCACTTCATACAATCAGTGCAGTTTGTGGTATTTGGGATCCTCATGATACTGGTCGAAGTATGATGTTACTCCTTGATTCAGAGAAGCTTTCCTGTTCACAAACTAAATTCTTCAAATGTAAAAGACACCGCATGCTCTGTGTACTGACCAGGTTCTGCTTCATCCGTCTTCCCCTTACACTAACCTCAACATAATCTAAAGAGCCTAGGTCCTTGTACTACAACATAGAGAAAAAAGTAGCTTGTTGCTGTTGAAGCGATGACATACAGACAGCAAGAACTCCTCCAGAAGCACATCTTTTCCACAGTGGCTGTTAATACCTCTTACATAACAGTCTCAAGTAATCTCATTAACTGCTTCCCTTTTAATCCACCACCCGCACCATCAAAACAGGCAATATTAAAATTATTAATTTGCCCTTACTCTGAGCATTTTCAGTCACAGCAACATGATATAATCACTCATAACAAGCCCATGTCCTATATAATTCATGTAACCTACAGCTGTTTATAGACTGCTGGGAAAAGAAAAGGTACAACCTGCTGCATGATATGGGTAATTGCGCCTGTGGAGGATGCAGGGATAGATTTCACCACAACAGAAGTCTGCGTTGCTGTCTGCGACTGAGCCACATGCTGCAGCAGAGTCCTCTGGGGCTGAGATGACTGCTGGTGGGGCTGGGACCGATGGCTGACTGGAAGTAAAGATATCAGTGGCACTTCTCCAGAACTAACTGCAGTAACTTCAACTACCTGCTTTGCATTTAAGCTTCAACTGCAAGCACGTATGACTGAAATAAAGATCTGAGTAAGAAAAACATCTTTTACTGTATGCTAGCTTCAACCTTAAGGTGTAGATCTATTCTGAGAAGCCTCTTAAAAGTAACAACTCGGGGGTTTTGCTTTCGTCTCTGTTTCCTAAATAATCAGGCTTGATCCAAACCTCCTCTGACCTCCCTCTCCCAACACACCTACTTTGCAAGCAGAATTCATTATTCGATTTTCAGCTGGGTTCTTCATATAGCACCAGCTGTAGAGCACAAGTTATTCTGTGGTTTTGACCCTGTCAGAAGCACCTGCACAATTGACTGCAATTAAGAACAGCAAGCCTTGCTCACTGAATTTCTACCACGGCTCAACTGCAAGAAATACTCTCCAGAGCATAGGCTAAATTTGAAAGAGTAGCCATTAGAAAATGTTTGGATATTAAAGCAAGTGAGGTTGATCAGAAATCACAGACCAAAAAATGAAGACCTTGTTATGGGTCTATGTCACTTCTTAGAACAGATCCAGCATGAGTTATGAAGCTACGATGATGGCTCTGTAATTAAATAGTGGATTGACAGAGAAACAATCTTCTGCTGAGAAAAACACAAACCATTCTATATTGCAGTCACTGATAAGACATGAATCTAAATTATGCCTGTTCACACTAACATGTAAATACTTGCTTTAATTAACTTTTTAGCTACAAAGAACTAATAACTGAAGGAGAACAAGCAAAGTTTAAATTCAGCTGTAACATAAATTAAAGAGTTTCCAGTGACTTCCCTGAAAGTTAAAAGAAAGGTTGTATTTTGAATTAATTTTACTTTCCTGCTCCAAGAAAGGAGTTGGATTACACCAATACCGGCCTGCATGCTGTGCCAGCTTCATCGTGGATATCCCCCAACAGTTCCTGCATAATTAAAAACTTCATTTAAAAATAAAATTTCTAACCTATATGGTTCTGTAGATATTCTTCCGAATGTGAACCAATACAGTGTTGTCTTCCTGAGTCTGCAGACAGACAAAAAATGGTGACACTAAGATGTGCGAACCGCTCCCTTCACCTCACGAGGAAGCACGTGCTTAATCCCAGCTCCTGTATAAAATGTGCCTAATTCTTCAGTCTAGGCGCATGCAGGAGATTTCACATCAGATTATGGACTGTTTACCATCTTACTACTGAATTTATATGATGAATCCTGAGAACAAATTCAAACAAACAAACCAACAAACCACTCAATGAATTGCATTCCCTGGCAGTGTCCACAGAAACTGGGAGAAAGGGCAAAAATCTAAGAGCAAAATAACAAGTTTTTTGTGCTGTAGCGGAAACTGTTGCTAGTCAGGCCACAGCAGACTGTACTTCTCTGGTAGATCCCTGTGTATCAATTCAACAGTTACAAAAAGCCCAGTATTTCAAACAGTAATCATAGCTCAGGGAAATGTTCAACTTTTGTACTTCATATGGCTTCTAAGATGCTGAAGAGGACTTAAATCTACAAGGATACCAACTGTAATTTCCTGTCCTCCATACAAAGGGCTCTATTTAACATCAACTTTTACAGCAAGACCCAGCAAAAACTGGAACCTTGAAGAGAAGCTCCAATGCACAGTATCTGTGTCAGTGAAGATAACTGACTTAATTGGAGATCACTTTAACACTATTTATCGTACTTTTCAATTTAAGAGAGATCCAAGGGAGCATGACTCAAACATTCAAAATTGAAGCCAGATACAGTAAGTGCTATTTAAAAGAACAACAACAACCCCCCCAGCTCCAACTTCACACAATTTAAATTTAGACCATACAAGGGATGGAAGCAAAGGGAGGAGGTACAGAGCAGGCAAATGAAAAGCCAAAATATCAGATTCATTTCACACTAAAACCACTAAAGTTACAGATATGTACTTATACAATTTAACATAATCAAGCTTTATTCCTCTTTTCCAGTGGAGATTTTCAACACATTTTTGCTTTCGTTTTCCAAATAAAGTAGGGAGAGCAAGAATATGAACTTCACTAAAAAAAAGGGAAAATGAGTGCTTTGATCCTCTTATGTAGCTATGGGAAGTGACGCACATCTAATATTCTGGGGTAGCAGGGAGCACCAGAGAGATGCGGGAGTCAAGGACTTACACAAAATAAGACAACCAGACAGGAGAAGTCAAGAGATTAAAAAGTTAAAAGCTAAATACCAACCATAATTTAGATTTGAATAATTTGTTTAAAAAGTGCAAATTTATCAGTGTAAAGCCTTCTAACAAACAGAGAAACAGGGACTATATGAACCCAGTAAATGCACACCTGACTTAAAAACCCACTTAGTTATGGTAAGCAAGTAACATTCTGCAAATATGGGTTAAATTAACTCAAAGTCTGACTCTTGATATGTACAAAGTATACAGTTCCTGTAACTTCACTTTCTACTTTTTCCTTACTAGACATTTTCCTTAAAGTGGGACAGTCTGTCCTCGCCATTAGATTAGGGAACAGAAAATCTATTCAACTAGGATGTTGTGAAGCAACAACCCTTTGTTTCAGTTAGAAACATTCTCCACTACACCCCAGAAAAGCAGAGGCAATCTCTGTCCCCGGCACAGAGTCTGATGAGTAGAAGACTCATTTCTTCTACAGCAACTTACAGTAAAAACACAAAAATGAAACTCATTGTATGAAAACTCCCAAATTACATTCCCAGACTGCAAAAACCATCATCACGCTATCTTAGTCACTTACCAGTTGTGATATATTCAGCAACTAATTCCGACTCTACTACAGCAATTGAGGGACTTTCTGGAGAATGCCTCTTTTCTTGGGTCATCTGGATTGGGACAGCCATTTGGCTCAAGTCAATGGTAGGCTGCCTTGGCTTCGATTCTAACTTCTCCTTCACTGCTTTAGAAGAGAAAACCAGAAAATAAACCTCCAATATATAAACCTCCATCATAAAATAAACCTCCAATATAAATGCAAAAGTTTAATTAAATAGATAGCGAACACTTTATAATAGATTCAAATGAACTGTTACAGGATAAGAAGAAAGGAATTAAGATGATTCAAGATAGGTGCTTTTCAATTACAAAACTTACTACAAACTGCTACTTAAGTAATAAGCTTTGAACTTCTGAACAACCACATGTGTTTTCACACCTGTTGTCTGCTGAAGTTCCAGTAAAGCTTTTATCGTGGAAGTAGCTGACTGAGATTCACTGGATACATCCTGGTAAATTATTGTAGGGCTTGTGTCCACAGCAATTTCATGTTCTGACCAATCTTGACTTCTTGAAGCAATCACATGGACTACAGGCTGTGAATCTGTTTGCAAAAAAGCAAAGGCACAGCCAGTCATCACAAAACCGTTCTGGGATGGAAGTCTCTTGTCCAACTTCTTGCTTTAAAGCAGGGCAATAGTTCAAAAATCAGACTAGGTAACTCCTTATCCATTAGCGTTTTGAACACTGCACACTCATTCTGCCATACTTCAGTTTTTATTACAATTGCACTTGAAGTAAACAACTGCTGATAGTTTCCAGAAAAAAAAAAAAAAAAAAAATCTTATATCTTAGTTGTTTGTAAAAACTTTGAAGAACCCAAGTTCAGCAGGTTTCTTTGTACGTTGAATATTTAGAAGGTTTTAGCAGTTCAGGGGATCAAGACGTATTCAATATTCTGAAGTAACAGTTCCTAAACTTTGATAAATTTGATGAATCTTCAGAACTTCACCTTTAAGGCATTAGAAACCAAGGCTTTCCTAGAGTACATACAATGCTTCTTAGTTCAAGTAAAATTGACAAATTACTTAGTCGTTTGCTGTCATTTCACTTGAATTTACTCCAAGGGAATTTCCAATCTCCCACGACTCTCTACACTACCCCGAGTAACTCAGCAATCAGGTTGTGCCAACACTGAAAGGTCATTGAAAGGTACAGAAGTACACATTTCACTGAGACACACTTGCTTTTATTTCACACAGTGACAAATCCTTCAGTCATGCCCTGCTTAAAGGCTGGATGTTATTTATGACCTATCATTTATACTCCTCTACCACACAAAAAGCTGCATCCATATCTTGGCTTGAAGCTACAGCAGCACCCCTATCAGGACTGCATGTCTGATATATGTCCTGATGAACATATATGTGCCTATGAAATGACCAATATTTATGTTTATCACATGACAGATTTAAGTCATGCAGTGGATACTTCAACACACTCAAAAAAGAGGCTGGCAGAGCATGAGGTGTCATAAAAAAAAAACAAAACAACCTGCCCACACTGCCTGCCTCTGGCAAATTCCCCAAAAAAGAGGGAACAGGCTGCAGGCCACAAACCTTAGAACAGCAAATCAGTCCAGAAAGAAATCATTATCCCCACTTTTCACATAGGAAATGGAGGCATACGGTAAATAGCTCATAAAGATAAATACAGCCACAAGAGTAGTGATCGGTACTAACAGACTGGGTGGAAACCTGTGCCAAAGGGAGACACAGTTGAGTTATATGAAACTAGCCAGCATGTTTGGAAGACAGTCCATTCGTGGTTTATGTGACACTAATACATACCTTGGGAGCTCTGGGAGGACTCTGTAGAAGAAGAGCTGCTTTCAGTGTAGGTTTGTGGTTCTTCTTTCACTTCTGGAAGAGACGAGTTTCCTGTCTCTGCTACCCTTGATGCCTGCTGTAATGTTTCAGTCACCAGCTGCCTAGTTTGTTCACTCACAACTGTTGCTTGAAATGTCACTGGCTTTGGTTTTATGAGAACCTAATTAGAAAGACAAATTTTGTATGTAGTAAGCGGACTCAAGAAAACAAATCTGAGCAATGAGAGTACGGGGTGCCACTCAAAAAGATCAATGCACAAGACCTACATAATATTCATTATTTACTGAAAAATTCAGCAGCTCCGATTATTAAACCACAAAGCCCAAGTAAATGGCAATGCACAAGAATGTACTTCTCACTCCGTGGAGTACTTAACACAAACTACTAAACAATCATTTTTCAGGGCTGGATACAATGATGGGGTGACAAAAGAAAGCTACGCAAGTGAGCTGGAACATGCACTGCACTGATAAGAACAAGCACCTCTCTTCTGCAGCCCACAGTATGTACAGTCTTGAACAATCAAGACACGCAAAATACTGTATCTGATAAAAGTTTACTACTTTTAAATACTAAGTGCAATCAGGGAAAAAGCTAAAACTGAAAGTGTCCAGAAATATGCCAGATTCTCTGTATACAGCCCCACCAACCACATAAGGCTGCAGGGACAACCTGAACATAAATTAACCAGAAAATAACTTCAAGAAAGCCTTAGATTTGATGACCTATGTCCAGACTCTGCATCTTTATTTCTCACAACCTAGCCATTAGCTGTAAGACTAAAACAGGCATCTAGAGCCATGACCAGGCAGTTTCAACTATGAGGCTCTGAGCAACAACATCATCTTGCTGAGGATGTCCCTGCATACTGCAGGGGAGTTGGACTAGATGTCCTTTGCAGGTCCCTTCTAACAGGGGGCATTCTATGATTCTTTATGAAGGGCTTAGTAAATCCTCGTGGCTTGCTCTAGGCCTACAGACACAGCTGACAAATGTGAACACTATGCTCAAGAAACTGGAATCAAGGCCACCTCATTACACCCTTAAGACTCATTCCCCACAGACATATATTAATCCTGCAACAAATGTGGCAACAGTGAAAAATTATTTATTTCCCGTTAAAATTTAGGGGTACATTTCAAGACAGAAATGGGTCCTCACTGTACCTGCGTTTTCCCTTGCTGACCATAAACAATTTTAGTTGGGATGATTTTGGTGGCTGGCTGGACCGCGGACCCTATTCCTTTTGGCTGTGTAACAATCATTTTTGTGATGGGTCTTGTGGCAGTGATGATAGCAGGTTTTGCTCCTGCTGGCACTGCCTGAATAGTTTTCTCCCCCTGTAGAGAAGTCAAAGTTTACAGGTTAACTTAGTGAAATTTTTCAGAGAGACCCACTTCTCTAAAAAAATACAGTTATAGGTGAGTGCATGTACCATGAAACCAACCTGCTGCTGCTGCAACAGACTTACTTGATACAAAAGAACAAAGACCAATACCAAAAAAACTTATGGCTTTGAATGGAAAAGCTAGTAAAATCCACTTTTTCATTGCTTTACCTTTTGAGGAGCAATAAAGGGTGAACAAAAAGTAGTAATTAAAAGATATTGACATGTTTTTTGAAGTTGCTTTAAAGAATTCATGTAAATTGGAACAAACTCAAATCATTTGCAAATGTTTTTTAAAACCTTTTATTTCTATTAATAGTAACTCTAGCAAGACAGCTATAAAACTTGAGTTGAGATTCTAGAAAGAAATTATCTAACTATAGATCTTTGTACTATCCTCATGACCAAGACGTGAATTTCATATGGACTTCTTTTTAAACTAAAAGTTTGCTTCATCAAAAAATGCAGAATCACAGCTGTTTCACAGGAAACATTTGACTTTGGAATAGTGCTGACATATGACTAGACTCCTGATAGCTTTAAGAGCAGTAAAGACATTGAGTATGATGTTTTTTAGCTCTCCACAGTAACAAACTAGATGAGGAGCATTAGTTGCCAGTGCTTCCAGTATTCCTGCCACTTCTTATCAAGTAGCTGGAAATCCCAAGAACCCCACTTGCTTCAGAAATATCATCACTTTCTGGGGTTCCTTCTGTGTAACATCAGAAGGTTTCCCCTTGTGAGAAGATAGACCTTTAAGTCTTGTAAATAAGGAAAGTTCTAAACCTTTAAAAAAAAATTCTTAGCACACATCAGATTATGGAAAAAATAATTCAACATTATAAATTACTCAGGTACCAGATGTTAGTGTTACACACTGCACAAATTGAAAGGTGGTACCCTTACTGTGAAAGGAGAGTTCATTTCTTGCCTTTACATCCAAGAGATAAACAATTGGAGATGCATGTTTATAACAAAGGACCACGGCTCTTACTAGAGCACAAACAGGGTAATATTCTAGTAATTTTCTCCTACTTAATTCCTTCAGGATTACAAAATCGTTAACTAAGGAAAAAAGGCAAACTTAAAAGTTTTTATTTTCTTTTAACTTTGAGAACATTCCCAGCTTGTTTTAAGCATCTTTCACATCTGCAAAACACACTTGCTTTTCAAACACCCCCAACATTAAGGCATGCTGGATCTGTTAAAGAGCTCATGCAGTTTGCTTTTAATAGGGACTTTAGCAGAATGAATGCAGCAGCCACCACACAGCCTGCCACTTGGTTATCGGATTTGAGACTCAAAACTCTTACCCCAGCGTTCAACAGCGTTGTGACAACATTTTTGCCTGGAAGCCCTTGAATTGTAGTTCCTTTTCCAGTAGTCTTTTGCACAACAATCACATTGGGTTTGGATGTCATTGGGATTGTAGTGATTTTGGTTGTAGTTCCTAAATTTTTGTGGGAAAAGAAATAATGTGCTGTTTATCACATGTACATTTCCTTCCACTGCACAAGTTAGTGAGTTATAGAGGAATCGTTGTATTTAAATCTGGCATCACAACTAAGACCAAAAAAAAAAAAACCAATCCAAAAAAAGCAGCATCTGGAATGAGAATTTATGTCACCCAATTCAACATGGATGGCCACTCTATTAATCTTTCACTTGCAGTAAAAACAGGCATGCCTGAGACAGAGCAATTTATTCTAGATTAGGACAGTTATCCCCTTCTTACAAATTTACAGAGCAGACTAATAACACAGCTTTCTCTGGCTCACATGTCTAATTTTTCAAAGGTTACAATTGGGGGGGGTGGGGGGGGGATAAGAACACCACTAATACTCAACTCAAGGTCATATTTGCACAGACAAATGTTCTTCTACAGTTAGCTTCTGTAGAAGAATCTACATACCAAGAATGTATCTCTGGTCAAGAGAAATACCATCTCTTTCTGACATTGAACTTGTTGTAATACAAGTGACGAGTTGTGGATTGAAAGAAGGAAAAAAGATAAATATGCTGTTTTACAGTCAGTTCTGAAAAGTTGAGTTTACAAGCATGGGGCTGGGTTTTTTTTGTTGTCATTTGTTTTTTGTTTTTGAAGAGCTCTCTTGGGTATTTCAGCTTCTCTCACGATATTTTAATTAGTTCTATTCCCTGTATCAGTTTTTTTATTTACCTGCAGTGACATGTAATTCTACACCGCCCTCCAGTCTACAGAGTACATACACCGATATGCAAGTCATCAGTGTTATCAGGCTGCTATTTCAGTATCTACTCCAACAGCTTTTTATCAACATCTTCCGCTTTCTCCTTGAAGAAAGTATCCCTCAGTCACAGCAGTGCTGCAAACCCAAGGATTCCCCCTCACTACCTTCTACCTACCAGTCATGACTGTAGATACTTCACTACAGATTTCAGATTAAAAATGCTACTAATTCTAGGAAAGGGAATACATGCTCAGACAAGATTTTGATTTACTTAATTCTAGTGATTTCAAAGATATCTAAAGACTGCTCCCTAAACAAACAAAACCAACCAACTAGAAAAAAAACCAAACCCCAAAAAACCCCCCACACAAACAAACCAACCTCAGAAAGCCCCAACACAAAACAATTAAAAAAAAAAAAAAAGAAAAAAGAAAAAGCAGACATCCTTTCTAAACTTGTATTGTTTCAGAGCAATGGTTATCAACAGGATCAACCAATGGTTTTGCTGCATTAGCTGGTGCTCAGAAGAGTAATACTTGCATTGGTTTATCTTTGTAGATCTGAGAATCTTCTTAACAACTCATCATACCCACGACAGGCTAAAAAAGTTATTTTCTCACAAAGAAGATACTATATCAGTCTTAAGTATAATTTTGTAGAAATCAGGATGTGAAAACCACCTTTATCAGACTACACCCCAGACTGGGTTTACTATATAGCTTGTGAAGCACCTTCCAGTGACAGGAGCTGGCTGGTGCCACATCAGGTCTTTACTAAGCACTAACAATAGGACCTCTGAGTAATTTAAAGATATTACTAGACAGGATAAACAGACAAAGCAGATTTTGCTGTACATGCACACATAGCCAGGAAATGCAGCAGATCTTCTCTGAGTTAGCACTGTTAAAGTCCAAAACAGACACAAAGGACCTGTAAGTGGTGTGTGTGCTTGGTCCTGGTCCTAAAGAGACTCTATGTTTGGAGGCTGTACTAGCAGAGAACATCAAGTCTGGCCAGCAGACTAACGAGGATAAGCAGCAGGGTCTGCATGAAGCTGGGAGGAAAAGCTTAAAATTATAATATAGGGTGAGGGAAAGACAGGCTGACACTGATAAAAAAAGAACAAGATGCGGTGGAGACTGCACAGCTGAGTTTAACGTACACAGTTGAGTTTTATTCTGGTTCTCTGCACATGCAGCATAATAGAAAAGGGTAGCATCCAGATTATAAAGTGTTTAAAACTGGGGATAATATAGTTTTCTGATCTTCTGCCCTCTAGCAGAGGACAGTATAGTATTTTTCCTCCCCAACATTCCTCTTTTCCTTCACATTAGATGTTTCCTTCTTAAACATAAGAACTACTGCAATCCCTATGAACACTTTACCTCTATAACTTCCACCCATTATTTTCTTCATCATCCTCAGCTATTTTTCTTCTGAATGAAAAACTCCTCCAATAAAGGTCCTAGAAATTATTTGAGCGTGGAACCCACAGAAAAGCCCTGAACCATTAGAACAAGTCTAAAGTTACTTTTCAAATAAGCCTTAATATCAAAGTACTCATATGCCTACCAGAAACAATATTACTGCTGATAATCTTTCCTCCCAGTGTAGCCAATGATTTCGGTACTACAGTAATGATGCTACCACTCGTAGTTTTCACATAAGTAGCAGCCCCTGGAGTTCCAGCCATCCGAGCTCCTATAGAGGGACTAACCGTTGGTCTCGTGTATGTTGCTTGAGTTCCTGTTTTAAAGAGAGAACAAGAAAATTCCCTGTTAAAACATCATCCTCTATTAGTTGTGTGGAAAAGTAAGTCAGTTTAGAAAAAAAAAAAAAAAAGCATTACATTGCCTTCAGAGATCCTACATTGCAATTTATTACCACTCTTTAAAATTATCCCCATAATTAAACCCACAGAGTGAAATTAAAAGTATACCAACTTTAAATTAATCTAAGTCTTCTGAAGTATTTTACCAAATGTTCCATGACTGCCATATTTCAGTTCACATCCTCGTGCCTAAGATTTTTATTTTCAATAGGTGTTCAGATTCTGCCTGTATGCCTAACACTTGCTCCATTACATGCCCAAGAGTTGGGCATCTGACGATACTACCAGAACTGACCCCTTCCTCTCTTCCCAGACACCTACACTTTTCCTGTATGACAAATCGTTTATAAAGAATACCACCAATAACTGGTCTAAATATCACTCTTAAAGAGAAAAACATAGTTTACAATGACATGCAATTTTATGGATTTAGCAGTACAAAAGAAACCTCCGACATGGCATAAGTGCTGTTTTTTCAGACATACTTCTCAGAATGGAAAAAGAGCTCACTCCACTAAAGAAACTTTCTCTAATAATACAAGTCAACAGCTAAAAAAAGATTTTAATCCCATTCTACTTGTACTGCTGTGGATAGTGCACTATGGACCTTAATTGCTAAAAATCACAGAGCAAAACAGTTTTTTATAACAAGAAAGACAGGTGTTCAAATCCAAGAATGAACAATACAGGTATCATCAATAAAATGAAATGCAAAACTACTAGTTTTTTTTAATGTACTTAATGTTTTGTGAAGTACTTCAAAAGTTTAAAAAAAAAAAACCAACTATTTATTGTTAGTTTACGGTAAAATTCCCAACCCCTGCTAAAACTTCAGGAAGTTAAGAGTTTTCAGAAAACTAGGATAAAGCTACCTTTCAAGTTTTCCTCATACACGTCACAATCTGAACCATCTGCATTATTTCTGATCTTTAATCAATACAAATACAATTAGATCCCCAGAAAAACACTGGGAGTTTAAAATTCAATTTACTGGTCTTTTTATAAAAATTCACTGCAGGACTATGAGCAAGTCACCTGTCTTTTAAAGTCCATATATGTAAAATAGGAATAATGCTGACCTATTTGCCCTAAAAAATTAAATCAATATAAATATTATATAAGGTGCTACAGAAGTGCAAAGTATGAGTATAAGTTGCAAGAAAAATTTCTTTAAAATACACACAGTGGGGAAGGAATGATCATATTTTTGTGTACCAATTTAAATGAGAGGAATAAAAGAGCATTCAGTGCAAAAATCCTAATCTAGAATAAATATCAACAGGATTATGAATGAGCTGTTATCTCTTGTGAACAGGGAGCACAAGTGGGGTTTTTTTATTTTTTGATTTTTTTTTTTTTTTTTTCACCCTAAAAATCCTTGCTTGATCACCTGTATGTCTGGGTTTACCCTCCCTTCCCTTCTCAGAGCCAGAACTTACCAGTGGGAGTAGTGACCAGTTTAGTTGTCATGATAGTCCCATTACTGCTAACCACCATAATAGGTGAATTGCTACTGCTGGGCAAGGTCGCTGTAACTGGTTTGGGAAGGATTTTACTGGGCTGCACCTGTTGAGTGATTATTTTAACACCTAGGAAAGGAGAAAGGTCACTGTTAAAATACAGGCACGAAAAGTTACTTTCTGAAATGCTTTCTCAGACCAAGCCCAAGAGGGCAAGTAGCCTCACAAGGCTTATATTCTGAGCCCATGTATTCTTGATCCTGAAAAGAATTCTTTTGTTTGGGTTCACTGTTTTGAGTTTTTTGTCTGTTTCTTTTTGTGAGGTTGGGTTGTTTTTTTGGGTTTGGTTTTTTGCTTGGGGTTTTTTTTTTTTTTTACAAATAACAAGACCGTCATCATCTTTGCCTTTCATGTGCCTGTTTCAATTTCTGGTTACTCCCACTGAGGCATGAGATTCCATTCCATCATCAATTCATTGTAGTGATTTTTTTAACCTTTTCTGGCCCATGATTAAATACATAAAATAATATATAAAATTTTAAAAGTAATATTAAAAAAAAAAAGATTTCCCAGGAACCAACAAGTTACAACCAACACTGAATTGGCTCATATACAATGAGCCATCTAAAAGTGAAATAGATCTTCAATTTAGTGTATAAATTCTAAAATGCCTTAATCAGCCTAGATGAATTTCATCCCTTTGAATAAATAAAAAAAACATCCAGGACACTTGCATCTCATAAGGTAAATGTATTGCACCGTATTGGTCAAATGCCACGAAACACCCAGCCCAAGTTAATCCCATCTAAATGTAGGCATTTATATTTGTACACAAATATTTCTCAGTGAATGATTTTTGTCCACTCAGGACCTAAAACGTCTTCTGGAGATGTTTTCTTCTTTCTATGCAGACTATAAAAGGAGTATGGAGCAAGTAAGCTCCAAACTTAAATAATGAAATTAGGAAAGAGAAATTGAAGCCTTTGCATAATCCAGACACAAAACTGGATAAAAAGCAAAATCTCTGTGAAAAAAATGATTCCTGTCTTCCAGAAAGAACAGGTAACAGATGGTATTTCCAAAGAAACTTTAACTGAAAAGCACTGAGTCTAAACCTATGGTAGAAGGAAAGGAGTGAAGCTCCTATCAATCAAACATTGTTCAGTGACTGGAGGATTGAGGCCTCTTCTCTGTCTTCATAAACAGATTTTTTTTTTTTTGTCTTAGGCAATGGTCCTATAAGCCAAAAGGGAGTTTATCAAAGGAGAGGAGCAGGGCTATTTATTTTTTCATTCTGTGGTCTATTTTAATTCTCTGATCTAAATAGCATGAATATAAAATAATTCTACTGACATGATTTAATATTGAAATATGAACATAAAAATACTTTGCACTTTTATAGCACTTCTTCCTTTAGAATTAAGTAACTTTACAATCATTACTTCTTACTACAGCTTAGAAAGATAAGAACTGTATTCTACAGCAGAGTACAGCCAAGACAGGAAGATTACACGACTTGCCCAAAGTCAGCTGAAGGAGTCAATGTTACAAAAAGAATCCAGTCCAACTCAGTCTCACATCCAATTGTATTTGTCCTGATAAGTACCTCAAAAGTAGGTTTTGATTTCTGGACCCAAGAAAAGTGTTAAAACATGGATTAACTCCTTTTTCCAGCTGATGCAGTTGAAGAACTCTTAGATCTTCAGAAAACTGCTGTCTTCCAGGTTGACAATCACATTTACTTTTGAAGGTATTTACATACCCTTCAGTTTCTAAAGATAAAACATTTATTCCTAAAGCATGCTCTGTAATACCTGAACCAAACAAGAAGAGCGACAGACTCAAACTTTACAATTAATGTTAGTTGAAAACCTTATGACATCATTCACTTCTATCCAGGTTTAATACTGTAGTCAAGCACTTAATTATGCCTTAATGATAGCTCTGCATGCATATTTTGGGACAGAATTCTGACTTAGTTTTTATTTGTGGTTAGACCTTGCCAATACGACCCAAGATTAACTTCCAGCTACCTGATTCCTGTTTGATCTGAATGGTGGGCTTGATGCTGGGTGGCAACTGAGATTGCTGTGGCTGCTGTTGAGATACAGATGATTGCACCAGCTGTTGTTGCTGCTGCTGTTGCTGCTGCTGCTGTTGTTGTTGCTGCTGCTGCTGCTGTTGGGCCTGTTGTATTTGTTGCAGCTGCTGTTTGGGGGACTGCTGATGCTGTTTGGGAAACTGTGCTAAGATTTGAGTTGGATTCCCAACTAAACCTTTTGGGGAAGGTAGTCTGGTAGAGGCAACTTTAATAGCTGATGTAGACACACCTGTGAAAGAGTAAATGGCTTAAGATAGAACAGGGCAACAGGAAAGAAAAATATTGCTTCTTAAGTAATTTTGCATTTTTACTACTGAGAAAAGCATCGATATATATAAGGGGAAAAAAGCTCCCAGACAGCAGAAGTGCTCTGTGTTCAGAAACAATGGAGCTTTATACAGATGTGGCAGCACAACAGCAGCTAGTGGAAAGACCACAATCCCAGTCAACTTCCTGTATGTTTTGTAGTACAATTAATTTGACAAATAATTCCAAAGCCCAATCTTTAATCTTCAAGCAAACAAAATATTTAAAGTGAAAATCATTACTACAAAAAGTTAGAGATATGAGGATGACAAATATAAAACCTATCAACATTAGAAGGGGAGTATTTGTTAGTGAGCACATTATTTTAAAAGAATGAATCAAGTAATGGGATGTAATTTAGAAAACTGTGGAATTCACATTTTTTTTGTGCCAATAAGTTAGATGATCTTACAAGTCATAAAGCGATTAAAGCCAGTTTGCAGTAAGATGGAAAGACAAATAAATCTCAATACTTATTTCTATCATTCCCTTACACGGTTGTCACAACATCTCTAGCAAAATTTGGCTTCATCTATAATTCTGAACTGCACATCTTGAAGGACCAGAAAAGACAAACAAAGTTCATGTATTACAAAGGCAGTTTACCACCAATCCCAGCTGTAGTGGAAATGGAAAATGGCAAGAAAAACTCCTCATTTCTCATCTACATTTAAAGATGGCAGTGATAATGACAGAAATCAAAGAAGCTACAATTCTGGTAATCTAAATAAGCAACCTCTTTCTCGCTGCACCATCTAAGATGGTATCTCCATATCCTTGGTCTGTTCTTTTCACTAACGAATTTCACTTTCTTCACATCTGGAGTGATTATCAGTTTATATCACAAAACATTTCAGCACCATCTTCCACAATGACACTGATAGTCTTGAATAAAAAAAGAACTGTTGAAGAGATACTCTACCTAATATTTAGCCTCATCTGCAATTAAACCCAACTAAAATCTACAGTTCGAACAATATGAAATTCTGCATTGTAGATTAGTATCTTTGGGACCTGATTAAAAGAAGCAATATGGAAGGCAAAATAACTCCTCAGCCTTCATTTGGTTGTCCAACTTTTTGTCAAATACAACAAGAATGGAAAATATGGACCACGATATATTGCCATGTGACACTTGTCATTGTGAGGCACAGTATTTTTCAAGTGCTGGTCACTGAGGCCCTTTTGATTAATCCACAGCTTCCCTTTCAAACATTAGCTGGTGGCAGTGGAGCTGAATCAGTCAACCTGATACATGGCTGGAATTAGAAAGCAGAAACCTAGGAATGCTAATCCAGACCCACTCAAGTCTTAATTTTTAAGGGCTTGAAAAGTGACATGCTGAGAAAAAGGTGTAAAAACTTCTCTACCTTTCAGAATTGTCATGAAAATTAGTTACCACATTAAATGTTCTAAAGGTTACACACATCAAGAGTAAGCTGTATTTATTTAATGTTAACTTTGCATCATTTTCTAAATCAGGTTTAAGAGATTAAATTATCTTCAAATACTGGAAACATCCATTATTCATGCGTGTTCAGCAAGAACATCTGTGAAGTTATCTTGGATTAGTTTCGTAAGGAGACTTCTGTCACGTCTCCTGTAATTTACTCATCATATGTATACAAGAAGTGCATTTCCACTATGCTGTTCTCAATGCAAAGTCCCAATTCATAAGTGAAAGAGTTTTTATAAATATAATGTTATTGCCATACCTTGTGCTACTGTTGACATAACCACTGATGGTGTTGATGATACCACAGCAGTCACAGCAACAGTATTTGCTGTACAGGAGGGAGTGGAACAGCTGCTGCTGCTGCTGCTAGTGACCAAAGAGGACTGAGAAGCTGTTATAACCACCGGTTGCTTTTGAGTAGTTGAGGCAATGACTGATGTTGGGACAAGTTTCGTAACTGCTGCATAGTTGTGGGACTTTGAAAGGATGTTGGGTACAAAAGTTGAGCTTGGAGAGGTGGTTACTATTATCACCTGAAAAAAGAAACAGAACAAGAAGAAATTCATTTGTTCTTTGCATTTATTTAAAAGCATAAAATTTCAGTAATATATCCGTCCATGTGTATTTAGTTTTAGGGATACACGTTTATTAAAACCATTTAAAAGTATCACAATCAACGCTTGCTGGCAACAGAAAAAAAAAAATCAATTAGTTTGAAGAGGTGGTGATAAACATTTCCTCGTAGTTAGAAGTTTGTTGTTTGTTTTTTTTCCAGGAACACAATTACTATCTAATTGAAGTTAAATTATCTCATGTCCGAAGACAGACTGAAATGACCTGATTTGTTGTGTTAAATTGGGCCAGGAAGCCTGAAGTCCAGTTTAAATGGAACTGAGGGAATTTCCAGCAATTTTTAAACACCATTCTCTCAAACCCTGTACTCGCATCAAGAAATGACAATGAGAGAATAGATTATTCTTTTTTTCCTCTTTAACAATTAACAAGCAGTTGCTCAGTCAGTGATGGGAAATATTTTTGATCCACGAGGCTGTAAACAATCAATATTACAGTGGTGAAAAAAATGGTTTAGGTTTTTTAAAAAATCTGCTTTAATTAGTGCTCTCAATTCTTATCTGTCTGAAAATGATTTGTCTCAAGAGCATAAACATTACCTCTAGTGCGAGTAACAATTACAATGCCATGAATCTGATTTGACACAGAAAAACATAGAATTCATTTTAACAATGGAAGGGGACTGTTCTTACACAACTGACCTAGAAAACTAAGCATTTCTTGAGCACTGAATATAAGTACTGTTTACATAAAGAGATGCCTTTTATTCTGCTTGTATGTACCTCCTTGGACTTATAAACACACAGTTAAAATAGAAACACACATAACAAAAATGTTACACATTTTCAGTTTACCATGCAAGAATACTGAGAAACCATTTTAATAATGCAATTAACCCCATAAAAAATTAATTTCTTAAAACCTTGAAAATTAAAACTTAATTAATGATTTGATGTAACAAAAGCAGATAGAAAAAAAAAAAAAAAAAGGAGGTACAGAGGAAGCAAAGAAAACCTAGGTGAGCTCAAACAAATAGCCTTACACTACTACCCAGGGACTACTGAAACCTTGCCCAGGAGAGAAAAGAAATATGATAACGGCATCAGAAACAGACTTCAGTGACAGACTAAAGAGTGAGAGATTAGCAGTTTATCATTTGTCTAAAATAAAAAACACCAAAAAAACCCACAGACAGATGGAATAAAAGCAGCAAATTTCACCACCATGGCTGCCTCTCCTTTTTCTCCAGTGCTTTGTTTTATGGTCCTTGCTACTTATCTAAGCCTTTAATAGCTTGATCTGAGGAAAACCAACACCTTACTACTACCTACAGACCACAACTGACTAATGCCTGAAGGATAAGGTCTACTGTTCTACTACTTCACTGCATTCTTCAGGGAGAATGTTTTCTCTGCATTCCTCTTATTTTTGCCTTCTGCCTAACCCCAACTTAATCAAAACACCCTCCTGAAACTGCTCTTAGACTATGACCACACAGACAAGCTGAACATGACACAGCTTGATTCTGAAACGAAGCTTGCAGGTGGAAAGATCCTATAATGTGCCTCTGGAGTTTTATCTATTTCTTATGTAGTTAACACTAGAAATAGTTCCCAAGCATTTGAATTTTATGGCCAGCTCCATTCCACCTAGGTTAATTTAGGAATGTAGTCAAAGGACAACTTGCAGTTAAAAAAGGCAGAATATCCACCATAAACTTCCTATATAACCCACAGGGCAAGTTTAGCATCTCAACTAAGTAAATACAGATATGAAGGACGAATCTGGGCATTATGACAACTCCTGAAGATCTTTGTTCTTCATTTAAAGGCAGATATAAAACCATCAGTCCAAGATTATCATTTAATACTATTTAATAATGCAAGGGAAAAAACCTTGTGAAGCGTTATAGCTTGGCAATAACTGCTGTCCTGTAACCAAGCAAGTTTGGGCCTCTTTACCATCTTTCAAAATTAACACAGCAGAACAAAGTTTAGCGATTCTCATGGATGAAGTATATCCAGAAAAGATAATTTTTTGGTAAAAATTTAAAAGTATTAAAGCTCAAATCACAGCAATTATATTTTTGAGATCCTATTTTCCCAATGTATGTTGAAATGATCAAAGTAACCTCATCATGGGTACCAAAACTGCACTGTATCTTTTATGGTAGCAAGACTGCCTAAATTATAAATAAAGTAAAAGCGAGTTGCTTTTTTGTTTCTGTTGATTTTGTTATGGTAAAAATTAATTCCTAACATACAGTGAAATTCTAACATACGTTGAAATTAGTCCTGTCAGCCCTATTTTGAGAGGCATCAAAACCTAGTCCCTGAAGAAATAAAGGCATTAAAGCCAGAAGCTCCACTAGCAAACCTCCTTCTGTGTCCCAGAGGGCTTTATAGGAGAATCCAGAAATTGGAGCTCTGACATTATTAGTTGTTACGACAAATCTTCCTCCAGCCTACTAAAATGTCAAAACAATTCAGAAAGCTGGCATGCAGAAATGAAGAATTTCATTCACATCCAACAGCTTCACTCATATTCAGCAGCACTTGTTTAAAATAGTACATTTCCAATGAGTGTAACAAGTCTGACATTTAATTTAAAACTACTAAAAGGGATTTCACCCACCAAAATGATCCAGTTCTGTATTTGGGCATATCCAAATCAAACAAAAGAGGGCAGCGTGACAAGTTCAGATACAAAAGCTACTAATGAAGCAAGCGATGATTTTCCTATCATCGCAGATTAGTAAAACAATCAAATAATACTGTGCAAAGCAAACTCTAAAATTTCCATGTCAGAACATGCAGAGGCACAACTGCAGAAAAGACCTTATATCAACAGTCCATTCTCTCCTTTTTGGAGATTTAACACATCCCAGCTTTAGCTGCCGTGGTATGTAACACTCATACCTAATACAACACTACAGATATTTAAGGCAAACGAATTCTTCCTGCAGAAAAGATGAGTCTCCCAAGAGCAATGGGATGGGTTGGTTAAGCCCTGTTCTAGCCCAGAGATCTGCTGCACTGAATGCAGGACATTTTATTTGATCATTTATGCGCACTCACTAATTTCTATACACGGATTCAGAGATGAAATATGATTAAGGACACTGTTAAGGAACAGTGAATCAAATAAAAGCATCAAAGAGCTCTGAAGTGGGAAAAGGCCAGAAAGCACGTCCTTTATTGCACATTACTTCAGTTAATCTTCCTTGGTTTTAAAGTGTCCAAAAATCAGGATGAGGGAACTCTGTTAATCCAAATAGAGTCATAAACCAATTAAGACTAACAGGAGAAATACCACGTGGAGGTTTGATCTCAATAGTCAAAACTCTCACAGTTGGAAAAAAAATGCTTGTTAGCAGCCAGACTACCATCAGTCTGTCAATATCAAGGCCAAATTAATTCCACAGAACACCACCCCACCAAGTCTGCCTTAATAACCATACCAAGAATGAACTTGGTCTGAGCCATTAAGCTTTTTTTAAATCTTAAGAACCAAGAAGTAGACACCTCTGAAATGCTTCCTAAAGCACAGGAAAATAGTTGTGCCCTATAGATTGGGAACATAAAATTCTAAGTCAAATACAACATTTCAAGATGGAAAGCCTTTTCCACATGATGCATTCTGGTGAAAGCTGGGCTGAAATAATGCAACTGATTTTGACCACTACAACACTGTTAATGTGGAATGAGAAATGGCACACTAGTACTGAAAGGAAAAAAAAGCCCCCCAGTCTTTGATCAGCTTCAAGAATAAACTTTATAGGCCCCCCAAAAAGTAGTCTCTAGACAAAAAGCTTAGCAAGGGAAAGCCCATGCCACCTATCCTGGAATTCTACTACTGCAAAGAATAATTATAAATAAGGAAAATAGAAATAAGAAAGATTACCTTTGACCAATAGTTGTTACCATCTGAAGGATGTTCAGTGGCCTATGTGATCCAGTTCTCAGTGGACTAGTGTCCATATCACAAAACCCAACACCACAAATGGTACTAACTGGCAACCTTGTTGGCAGTCTCACCAGAGAGGCCAAGAATTGAATGAGCATGGAGACTGAATCCCCTCTCATCCCTAGAAGTGGTCCCTTCAGGTCAGGGTTGAGGCACATTGGTGGGGCAGTCTGGGGGAAGCTTGCACTCCCGCTGCCTGTGCTGTACCTGTTCTGTGGATAAAAAGAGGGCTTCAGTCTCCACGGCTGTCAATCCAGGTCCTTTCACACACAGGTGAACTAAATTCATACAAGAGTTTGGTTTGCTCTTTGTTTGTTTTAAAGAGGGATTACCTTATCCCAAGTGCAATCCTTAAAAAAACAGCCAGACAGTTCACAGAAAGGAAGAGTCAAACATCACATCTTATTCATTGATAAAACCAGAATAAAGTAACATTTGGCAGCTTCCCCCACATACCTTCTGTGTTGTCGTGTTTGTTGTCTGTGTTGAGGGCTTAGTGAAGGTTATTTTCACAGGCGACATGTGTGGTGGTAAGGAGTTGGCAATGCTTTGCATTATATTACTCATCTTGGGGCTGCCACTTACAGGCACTGTGATAGTTTTAGTGACAGGAGTCACTGCCTTTGGGACTTCTTTCAGGAGAACAGGGGAAGAACTAGACGAATTTGTTCGCCGTCTTTTGCGGGGCTTTTCATCATCATCTGAGCAGCTGACACCTGGAAAAGAAGCACTTTTTCTAAATTATATTTTCCCCATTTGCAGCTCTCAATGCTTTCTAAAACACTTCAAACTTGCTGCATCTTATATCCACTTTCAAATAAGATAAGAAGAAATACAGGATAAATTACATCTTATGGTCACAACTAACATCGCACCACAGATGGTCTTAGCCCTTGATACAGACTACACTTGCAGTACCACAAAACAAAGAAACAAACCCAGAAAAGCCAAGTTACTCAGTTACTGGGATATTTAATTCTGTTTAAGAGATTAAAAAAACAAGAGCCAGCAAATGGATTCATTCTGCCTTCAGAAGTCTGACTAATGAGACTACACACACAAGGGGGTTGGGATAACATCATGCATGTTTCAGTTTAAAACATCACACTACATTGTTGCTGCTGGTTTTGTTTACAGCTGATAGGCTATAGAAGTTTTATCATCCTGGACTCCTCACTGATTTCAACCTTTGTAGCTACTTTCATGCAATACTTATTACAGAACCCTTTTCCCTTTCACCTCAAGATTATTTTTTTTTAATGTCAGTTTAGTTATGAAGGTCAAACCTCAATTTATCAGCTTCTGCCTTGTGCTTTTTTGTGCGCCACATATAAGACAGCACCTAACATACGATCATGAAAAATAACAGAAGTTCAGCCTCAAAGGAGCTCATTCTTCCTCACAATCATCTACTGCATATGTAAAAAAAAAAAAAAAGAGACTACTGCAATATTCAACTGTGTATATATAAATATATATATAGACACTGACAACTCTTCCTGCAGCATGATCAACAGATCTTAAATCCATACAAAACTCTAAGTTGGCAAAAGGTTCATAAATCAGTACATGTTACAGAAAGACATACTTCAATTATTTTTAAAATCTCTTACACGTGTGTTGGGGTTTTGGGAAGTTATTCTGTTTTCCTTCTTCTCTTAAAGAATTTTTCCATACTTGTTTGTCAGGGAGGTAAATGGCCGTACTTAAGAGACACAAAAGGACCTGGCCACAGGGGGAGGGGTCCAGCCTGACGAATAAAGGGGGTTGGGTGGAGCCCCCTGGGGCTCTCTATTGGTTTGCTCCCTGCATTCGAGACGCTGCCTTCGTGGTGTAGAAAGCTCATCCCCACTGCGTCTCCTGCTCTCCCTGCTGCTTCCCGAGGATCCGGCGGGACACCGGGATCAGCTTGGAGATAAGTCATCCCTGCTTCGCCTCCTGCTTTTCCTCCTACCCCTGCTGTCTCCCGAGGATCCTGCTGGACACCGGGATCGGCTGCCCAGGGGGTTTGTGACACAGGCTTTCCGTCGGCCATTGCCCCGTGGGGACTGAGCTGGCTCCGGAGCGGCGGGGAGACCATCGCGCCCTCCCTGCTCCCTGGGAGCCCCGAGAGGTTGGCACTGGGTTCCTGGTGCTGTTTGGTGTTATTGACGTAGTTATTGTTGTTTGTTTATCCTGTTATATATATCTAGTAAAGAACTGTTATTCCTATTCCTCATATCTTTGCCTGAAAGCCCCTTAATTTCAGAATTACAAGCATTCGGAGGGGAGGGGGTTGCATTTCCATTCCAAGGGGGGCTCCTGCCTTCCTTGGCAGACACCTGTCTTTCAAACCAAGACAACGTGTTGGGTAGCATTTATGCATCCCAAATTAGCCAGTGTTAAACAATTTAAACACAGATATACACAGAAAATACGCAGTCCCATTACAGAGAACAAGACTGAGGATGAGCTGTACGCCTGGGGCTTACAGACAAAAAAATGCTGTCAAGAGTAACAAGCAGTCTTGCTGGTAACCCAAGCAAACTTGGTTGGCAGTCAACCTCTAATTAGGGTCAAGATCTAATTATGGTCAATCTCTCATTAAAATAATTAAATATTTTGGCACTCGAAAAGTGAAGAAGCAGGAATTAACATGGACAAGAAAGTGCACAGTAGCACAGCAAGTGATTTCTGAAAACTTGGATTCTCTCCTAGTATGAGAAGCAGCTCATTTGCAGATACACTTCAGAAGACTGACAGTTGTATCTACACAAAGGATGGGAAACTGAAGCAGAGAAGAAAAGCAAAGGCTCTATTTTAAGTTTGCTTTGAACTAAAAAAAAAAAATAGTGGCTTTAGCTGTCTGCAGCAGTACTGATGAAGCACTGATCTACGAGTCCAGATTTCAAAGCTCTAATCAACAATTTACTTTATGGACCTGAACAAGCCTACTGATGATTTCCACCTCTAGAGCAGAGATTTGGTTACAGGACTTTAAGATCTATTATGAACAGGCTTTTAAGTATTGCTGTGAGTGCACTAATCAAACTTATAACTGTGATGTCACTAATAACACTGAAAATGTGTAGGAATTTCAGAATCCATTTGAATAAAAAAAATCCACATGCAACTAGGATGTCAGGACACAGCTGTTATTTTGGTGGGGCACCAAGAAATACTGAGAGAGCTATTTATTTGTGGTCTCCATCCACAAAAAAACCCAAACCAACCCCAAAACCCCAAATCCCAATACAGAAGTGAGAAAGTAAGACTACAACAAGCAGAACATTACTTTATGGTAAGTACAGCTCATTTCATCTCCTGTTTTCACTGGTGGGGTTCTGTAAAAATATTATTCCTGTAATTCCATGTTAGGAACTGTACTTGCACAAAGGTTTCCACAAGTGTTTAGCTAAAAGGTAATACAGCTCGACTATAACTCACACTTGACAAGCAAGGAAGCAGAGGCATGGAGAGGTTAATGGCTCAATCAGACTGTGCCTTGGATGAGGTCACACAACAGATCAGTGGCAAAGTCATGACTGTAACTCAGGCCTCCTGAGTTAGCTCTCAACCAGATCTGTTAAAACTAACATGACTGATACAATACATTCAGAAAGACACACGATTCCTTAAATTAAAAAATAAAATAAAATAAAATGAAGCGTGCAAAGTGGGGAAAAAATAAAATCTAGGGATGGAGGGAATAAAAATGAGAACCTTTCATCCCTCCATCGTGTGTCTAGACTGGTTTTATACTTATTACCATGTAATAATTCAACAGAGGTCTACATTAAATTTTTAAGAGGTTAAGAACATTTTCCCCCTGAATCTTTAAACTAAAGCTGAGTGATTAGTGCATTAAGTCAGAAAAAATGAAAAATCTCAATGTAATGGGTTCTGTGGGTTGATATAACCATTAAAGATGGTGGTTTGCAGGTAACATTATATTTATGTACAATGTGACATTTCTGTCTAGCTATAAGTTTATACAAATACACACATAGCATAAAGATTAAATTTTTTTTAAAGTATTAGAACTATTCACATCAAGCATAAAAATAGCACTTATCAGCTTCACTATTAATCTTTATAACCTGCATTTTGATAGACACCAAATAAGAACAGAAGGAAACATTTTTAATTTTTAGTTAAATAAAGCTACCTTTGATGAGCTATGTCTATGTGTGAGGGTGTATTCTGCTTTTAGAGCTAGCTCCTTTACTAGCCAAAGAAAGGAGGCAGTAAGAGGACAAGAAAAAAGATTGTTTCTAGCTGTCATGCACTAGACTTCTATCTGGTGGGATTTCGTATAGTTTTGACAGTTGCCCAGAAATACAAGCCTCACTAAGGTTCACTTCCAAATAAATCACAAAATGGACATTCATAGTTAATGTGAGCATACAAATGCTTGACAAACTACTGGGTTCTAAAAAAGTTTAGGTCAACTGTAAAAATGGAAAGGAGGGACCTTTTCTAACTCAAGTAAGTGACTATTACACCTTATTTAAGCAGAAGGAAGAGGGCAGTCCTCTGCAGAAGCAATCAGCAGAGCCACCTTAAAGACAAGTTCTGAACAAGCTGGGTTAGAAATCCACTGATACACAGTAACTCCTGTATTTTATTTTTCAAAATACTTTTCACTCTTCTTGTCCTTGCCATTACCGCTCCCTGCAGCATTTTATGTTGAGTGGATTTATCCTGAAGACAGTTTCTCTGAAAAAGGGAAGCAATAAATTCATTCTTTAGACTAAACGAAGGCATAAAGGCATTAAATGACTTGCCCAAGGTCAGAGTGTTTAACTCAGTCCATGCTTCAGCCACAAGACCGTCCCTTTCTTTCCCTTTTGTTAATCATTTGCTAGTATCACTTACTTTTGACGTAAACAGTACTTCCACTTGGCAGGACGACTACATTGGAGGCTGGACTGGCAGGTCTGGGGGACTTCACTGTTGCTACACTGCCACTTGGAACAGGGGTAGATGTTGGGGTTGAAGTGGTACTTGTGTAGGAATAGCAAACCACCACTGAAGAGGAGAAAAGACACCTTCCGTATAACCGAAGTGCAGAATCCCATTATTCTATCACTATTTTAACAATTGAAATGGAAGCCAAAGATTTATTGGGTCATTATCCACATCTTTGCCTCTGCAATCCTGTTACTGTTGAATACTCTCCAGTTTGACCTAAGCATGGCCATGGAATTAACAGCCTTCAAAGGAAAAATAAAAATCTAACCCCTTCCACCCATCCCCAGAAATCTGTGCTGCCAATTCTAGATTTTTTTATTTGTATTAGTCTGATGTTTTACTTCACAATTTCTTATTTTTCATTTTAGCATTAATTCAATATTTTGATCTTTTTGCTTTTCTGTAAATGACCATATCTAGACTGGTAACTGATAAATAACAGCTAGTAGCTCTCTTCAGCAGTACATCAGTTGAAGAAAAAAAAAAAATTCCTTCAGTAATGAACAATTGATTTTGCTAATCAGCTTTTTTCAACCTGTTGCTTATTAGTAACAGTGCAATGATCCAGTATTCCTCACCTAGCCAGAATAAAATAGCCTGTTTCAAAAAGTGTTACACATTCTCCAGTTGCATGAAGCATAATTCAAGCCTATTCAGCTGCGCTAGATGGAATGTGTACTAGTGTTTTTTAAAAGGCATAGGGAAAGCAGAAAGCAATCTTTAACTTGTTAACTTTTTTTTTAATCTGAAGTTAAAAAAGCAAAACACCAAAACACACACAAAACCAAACAAAAACAAGAAAAAAAAAAAACCACAAAAGAAAAACACAAAGAAAACCAACCAACAGAATTTTCTTGACTTTCACCATTTACATTCTTAAAAATCAAGCACTCTGAAATATCTTTCATCACGTAAAGAACTTTACAAAATCTTAAGCCACTGGTCCAAGGTTTTATAGTTTACAGGGCTTAACAAGTTAGCCAGTCAATTCTTTTTTTCTTCCCCTCTGATTTTCAGTTGCTACTATGCTTGCTAACAAAAAGCTCAGATTTATGCCGCAGATGCTGCAAAGGCATCCTTTAAAAAAAAAAAAATTTTTTTTTTCCATATTTATATGAACACTGTTCAGTAAGACATAGTCAGAATTTTTTTTTTTTTAATATCTAACAGGTATAAGGTAATTTATACTGTGACATTATTTTTATACCCCCAAAGACTGCAGTAGAATCCCAGCTTTCGCTCACCTTCTTTGTTTCCAGTTTCTGCAGGAACTGGAAGGGATGCATTGTGCTGAACAGCTGCATTGGCAACTGCATTAGCAGTAACAGTAAAAGCCGTTTGTGGAACAAGCCGTGGCATCAGTGGCACCAGTCGACGACCTTCTATAGACCACTCGGAAGAGCTGTTTGGTCCAGACATACTAAACAGAAATGCACATTCAATAGGTATTCCGCTGAGTTTACAAAAAAATACTCAGTACTTTTATTTAAGTGCCTTTTATCAGCAGTGGAAGTCTAAAAGGCAGTTTCTAAAGAAGCATTAGAGCAATAATCTTCAACTTTCTTCATTTCATGAAAGTCCTTGCATTTTTCTCACCTGATGTAGAAATCCTCCCACAGAAAATTTAAGGGTTACTACTTTTACTCTTTTGTTTTACAGGGCCCTTAAAGGGCCAGAGGTGTGAGGATGTCATACCCAAAACCCCCTTAATAGATTAGCTACTATTCAGATAGAGCTGGTACACTCTCTACGTCTGGATAATGTAAGCACCTAGACATGATAGATTTCATAAAAAAATACCAAAATTGATGTTACAGGGAAAAAACTTTGGCTTCTAATGAAAATCCTGTTACACCTGAACAGAAGAGTTTCTCAGACTTATTAAAGTAGTCCAAAACAAAGTAAAAGAAGGTGAAATTATTTAAATACACCCTGAGCACCTTCCTCAACAGAAACCCACCTGCTGTTCTACTTTTCTTTTAATCTTAGTACTTAGAAACTAGAATGTTTCCAAAAGATGCTGTTCTAGAAGTGTTTACATTTGACTGTTTTACATGAGTCATTTGTCAATTCAGCAAAACCAAAATGGCAAATCATTTTTCAATGCTGTTATGTTCCTAAGCAAATCAATCCATTTAATGTATTAATATATTCTGAAAAACAACTTCTCACGTGAAGTATTGCAAGCAAGTTGCAGCACAAGCTACCACAAATTAGTTCATAAAATGCAGAGAATCTGCTCTGTGGTTAAATCCTGATATGCTTCAGTGTTCTTCATACATAATCATATAGTACAAGAAGAGCTACATCACATGAGGTAAAAATACAAAAAATAAAGACTACAAATGTTGCATATAGCAAAGCTAGTGCAGTTGGCTTTCCTAATGAGTCAGAGTTTAAGTCAAATACAGTATTACCAACCATCACTTACAAAGAATTATCACAGGAAAAATAAAGAGGTGTAGCACTTCACAATTGTACCTTGTCCGGATTCTAAAACCTCATCCATCTGAAGTTCAACACCTCAGGAAAAAATTTATGCTTGTTCTCTAAAATGCTAAAAACAGAACTACTACTGAAAAAGGAAACTTTACTCAAGAAAAGAATCCTGATTTGACAATTAAATGCTTGTTTTTCATTATTTTTTTCCCCTTTCTTTAAAAGGGTGTAAGTAATTAGTGGGTTTTGTTTGGTAAACAGTGTATTTTTAAGTCTCTAAACTCTAACATTAGAACGCTGAAACTTTAAATGTCCTGCAACAAACAGGATGCTGATTTTGGTAAGTCTTGGATAAGATAATGGCTAATTCCAAGTGACCTGCCATTTGTATGATTTCCTTTGGTTTCTCCCTTAAGCTACAACAGTCAAAAAATAAATGGCTGTAACACAGAAAAAGGAAAAAAAAAAAAAAAAAATATACACTTGCAATCCAGCTCTGTTTAAAGACAGTTCTTAACAGTAATGCTGTTAAGTAACTATTAAAGCTATGTAAGCACTCGCCCTCTTGCTCCTCTCCACCTCTCAAAATCACATGGACTTTGCGAAAGCAAATGCAAGGAGGAACCAGCCCAGTTGATGCCAGCACAGCAGCTGCATCAAGCAGAGAACAGTGGACACTGATGTCATCAGTTAGCTTGCTGCAGTTTTTTCATTCTATTTTCTTTCCCCCTCCATGCGGATACACTCTTTTCCACTAATCTCTGCCACCTCTTTGCCTTTCTTTGTCTCTCTCCTTAGTTAAGCCCAGACTTAATATAACCTTTCCAAGTGGATTTAAATAAAATCAAATGTAAAACAGATAATAAAGCAAACATGTTGATCCTGCTTATGGATTTCCTCCATTTTCTCCACTCTCTGTTTCTTCTGGTCTGTCTTACGGAAAGCTCTTCATGACAGAAGACTGTTTCTTATATTGTACTTGTACAACTGAATGTGATGCCTTCAGATCCAAAATGCAATGGTACTAAATAACAGTTCCTAGTTCTGTGATGTAAATCTGATACAGTAATTCCTTCATCCATACGATGTTTTTAACTGCTCTTCCTTAAAATCACCATCAATCTTCAAAGTTCTATCGTTCAGTTAAGGCATAATGGATTTTCCAAAGGGTACCTTTGGAAATCACATAGAAAATGACCTGTAACTTACTTGTGTGCAATAGTCGTTAGTCGTTCATCATTTACTGCTCTCCGAACTTCAGCACGATGTCGCTCCGTTGAAATACTATTAAAAAAACCAGCAATATATTTTAGTCAGAGAGAGCCACGAACATTTATCTAAAACTTCTAGCTAAAATTAAACTTACGAATAACCTACTGAAGAGACAAAAGGGAAGAGGCATTTACATTTAAGAGATTTGTCACAACTTTTGCTATCACAGTAAGAAAGAATGAACTCATTGTTCAAAAATATTACTGAACAATAAAAAGAACATTACTGCTCACAGGGTACCCCTGCAAAACAGCTATAATCCAACCTCCTAAAGAGAGTGGTAAATTTAAAGCATATGGTAGAAAAAAATTGCACAGAACATGCAGTGTTCTTTCTTGATGTAACTTAGGCCCAAATATCTAAAAGTCCTACCTTGACAAAACTCCAAGCTAGTGCACACACATGAGCCAGCTGTAATCCCTTTAACACTCAGTACTTCACAAAACACGAACAAACCAGTAAAGCTTCAGCCACAGAAGCGCAATTGTTTTCCTTATTTAAAAACTCAAAGCAGAATAGGAACTAAACCTCCACAAGACGGAGAATTACTTTTCTAAATTAAGATTTGTTTTGCGATAGTGATAGTAAAAGCATGCAATAGCACGGGTCATTTATTTTAGTTTAAAAAGGTTGGGTTTACCTAAGCACTTTCGAGAGTTCTCCAAGAAGATCCTTCTTCTCTTTTGTAAGGTCTCCCTGTGCACGTAAGGCACTGATGACACCTGCATAAGCCTCCAGTTCTGAAGAATTAGAGCACATAGTGTTTCTGTTTAATGCTCAGCTCCCAGCAAAGACAGAAAAACCAATAAAATGTTATTTTCAGTATTACTGACAAGTATTCTATTAATTTTCAAAATCATTAAGAGGAACATGTCTTTCAATTATTTAGTACTTTTGAAAAGAGACTGATGACTTAGAACTCTTTCAGTCAATTACTCTGCAGCGTACAGCTTTTCTATGAAACAATTGTATCATCACAGAGGATTATCTGGTTTATAAACCCAACTGAGTATTTCAAGCTCTCTGAGCTGACAGTTCAGCCAGAAAGCTTGAAGAAACAGCCCCCAAATTTGGAGAGTTGTACAGAAATCTCTAGAAGCAGGAAAAGCAAATCTTTAACACATATCATTATTAAAAGTTGCATGGGAAAGTTTGGCTTGAAAACAAAATACACTAGCAAAGGAGCAAATTAATTTTTTTCTTTCTTTAATTAGCTTGGAAAACAACAGCTCTAGTTTGTTAAATACAATCATCATAATCTTTTATGCCCATTTACTTGATATGTACAACTGCTTGTGTCTGAAAAGAATGCAACTCGCTGAATTAAACCTGCTCAACACAAAAGAAACAATCCAGATATTCTTAAACACAGAGCCATCACGAAGATTAACTCGCAAAAACACACCTCTGATTTAACATATATTTATAATTCCAGGTGACTTATGTAAAAATCATGCAATTGGTATTTTAAAAAAGCAGAATACATAAAAGCTACTGAAAACTTCTGAATTTTGTCCTACTAAGCAGGGTGAAAATATCCCCTATTAATGAAGTCTGTTAATTTGTCAAAGAAGACTTGCTATTATTCTATGCTTTGCACAGTTTAAGGAAACACTGCTGAAACTTCTGCTTTAAACCAGAAATACAAACTCTTTTGATACTTATATTCGGCACCCCACATCAGTAGCCAACCCAAACCAACCCCACAACAGATCCCAGTTAACAGAAGATAAGAATAAAAGGGGCAGGGGAAAGCCTGACACCTCTGAAGTTTGCTGCAAAAGAAAGACTAATGTAATTCTGAAAAGCTTTCAGTTTAGGATTCCAAAGAGCTAATTTACAAATCAAATCAAGGAATTGTGCTGAAAAGAAGCCCAGATCTCCTGTCCTGATCAAGCAGACAAAGTACAAAGCAGAGTCGCTTTAGTTAACTCATACAGATTGCGCAGGGATGCCGAGTGACCTACAGAAGCAGTCACAGCTTCTGTTATAAAACATTTGCTAATTAATGCAATGGTTATTACTAATATCAACATTTATTTAGACAATCATGTTAGAATATTTAAGATACTAATTATTTTCCTCTGTTAACAACAAAGTAATTCTCACATTCAACCTTATAATTATTTAGCAAGGATTTTTTTTTTTTCTTTCTGCATTTTTAATAGAGATCCTCTACACTAGGGCTTTAAAAATGCACATTCTGGCCTTTTGGAAGCTAGTGAAGACTACAGGAGAGCCGCACCTAGCTTCCTCACTCTTATGTCTACGTTGCAATCACCAACTGGTACGCTTTCTTTCCAACACGAAACACATCCAACAGCCAAAAACAGCTTTCACAGATAAATACCATTATTTCAAGTGTAAGGTGCTAGCCTCATCCCCTTATTCAGTTATAAACCACAAATGTCACAGAACAATGCTACGGATTTAACACCTCAGGATGCATGAAACGCATCACCTACACCACTGCATTTCACTCATGACAGACTAGCTAAACAGTCAACAAATTAGATGCTGGACTGAGAGCTGGAAAAGTGGGACTCCATAAAGCAGATGAGTATCGGCTGGATATGACCTTTAGACACCCCCGGGGCTCCTTCACCCTCCAGTCTTGTGGTGCGTCTATTTACACTGACGGCTTCTCCACCCTAGAAGAGACCCGGCTGCTACAGGCTCTGATCCTGTGTAACGCTGGCAGGGCCCCCTTGTGGGGACACAGCTCATGCCAGCAGAAAAAAAGATTTTTTTTTTTTTTTTTTTTTCCCTTCCTTTCAGCCTAGGTTTTGTCATTGAAGGAGGTGTAGCTGCAGTTCTGTTTGGCTCAGCTGCACCAGCGAGGTTCTGCCAGCGCACTGCCGTCAGCTGGGGTGGAAGTTGGGTTTTTTTTTTTTTTTTCCATGCTTCTAGCCAGCAGAGCTACGTTAACAAAACTCAGTAGCACAGATCTGGTCTAAATCTTTTGGCATCCTGCACTTTCTCCTAGTTTCTGTACTTCTTGAGCCTCGCTTGAGATCAAGGGCTGTCACCTTAATGGATATACAGCTTTGTTGCAATGTCGTGTGCAACATCTGCATCACTGTTTCAACAAAACCCAGGTTCCCCAAGAAATTAAATGCAAAAGGCAAAGCGAGGGAAAATAAATTCTTAACACTCAGAAAATAAAGTGGATGGCTTCATAATGTATAAAAACCTTGGTACAGTTAAGAAGTACAGCACAACATCTTCTAACGTTCAAGTAAAAGCAAGAACGAGAAAAGCTGTGACTTGACGGACACAGGAAGTTAAAAGGGAGTCTCAACATTTTTCCTGACATCATCTCCTAGATTACGCTCCTCAGAAGAAAGTCTAAAAACAAATACAAGGCTTTTTTCTTCCCTTCTAGTATTATGCATCACTTAACTGGCAAAAAAAAAAACCAAACCCTTAACTAAATAAAAAGAAATTGAGCTCTAAGAGCTCAAAACAAGAGTTCTGCACAGGATCAGATCAATGGTCTAACAAAAGATTCTGCCTCCTGTGGTAGCCAAAGGTGGATGAGTGAGGAAAGAACAAATGTTTTTATTACCCTTCAAGACACAGAAGCCCTTCTCCTGGTACACATATATTTACAAGGACAAACCACAAAAGAAAAATCTCCCAATGTATATCTATTGGACAGGGGTCTCAGATACTGAACTATATTTGAAACAATGCAAAAAGCTCCTGTTGTTATTGACAGTTAAGTGAGAACATTGTTTTCACACCTCCCTGATAATTTGTGTAACTGCAAATCACAAACTATCACTTTTTTTTTCCCCTCCTATTTCAAGTCTTTACAACAGTATCTTTACTACTTGAACTCAGGTCCTCAGTGATGGTTAAAACAGGGTTCCACGATTTTTTGGGGTACAAAAAGGTGTCCAATACAGAATTGAAAAAACAAAAGACGACCCTCCTCTCACAGAATATTTATTCCACTACATGCTAACAGTCATAGGAAGAACAGCAATGCAACACTGCAACATTGAGGCAGAGATAGACTAGGACATCCATGAGAGATTCAACCGAACCAAAACAACTCAGACCTATTCATGTTGCTCAGGCAGAGAGCATCTGCCAAACATCATTTTAAGCCAGGGCTGTCAAACCAATGACACATGCAAAATGCAAGAAATGACTTATAAGTTGCCTGTAGATAAAATATTTCAAGGAAGCAGCAGGCAGGCAAATCTTAAAAGGACAAACATAGAGACCAACAAATTGTATCTTACTGTACCCAGTTTGCGAAGGATCCTCTTGCATTCATCTCTGCTGAGATCCAGAAGAGTTGGCCACACCACAGGCATCCTTCCCTTCTGTTTGTGCTCCCACAGAGCTCAGCCTCGCTGGAAAAGGAAAATAAATACAGTAAGTGCAAGTCCATCATTTATTGATTTCCCAAGCCGATTAATGCAAACTCTCCTTAGCTTGCTCACAACTCCACAGACATGTTTGCTCCTATCCCTGCTCCTACATTTGCAATGGCATGCTTTGCCATGCAGGAATTCAGCAGTTTCACAAGGGCACAGAATTCCTATACTCTCTTGCTCAGATCCATCACCTAAGCCTTTTTACCGAGTTTCCCATCTCCTCCTCAAGCCTTTTTTCAAACGCTCTCCAAATTGATGCTCAAGTCTCCTCCCTCTCTTTATGCACAGAGCACCTATTATAAGAACTCTTCCAGCTAACCACACGCTCCCCCTTCCCCCCGGGGAATGCATTTCGTACCAGCCTACTGTATGACAGAATGGCAAAAACACCGTGAAAATTTGCTTTCCGCGTACCAACACCAGCCACCTCCCCCTCCAAAGGGGAAAAAACCCAAACAACACAAAACAAAAAACGAACCCCAAAAAACAACAAACCAAAAACCACAAAACAACCTCAAACACGGGAACACCTCCTCGCCCGATCGCATCTCGGCGAGATTCCGGGGGTGGCGGGGAAGGAGGGCGCATCTCCCCGTTGCAACGAGGATAATAAAGGAAAAAGAGGAGCCGAAGGCGAGCGGGGCGAGCCGGCTTCGGCCAGCCCGCGGCCGCGCCGCGCTCCCCGGCAAGGAAAGAGCACAGCGAGGCGCGGGGAGGGGGGAGGTGGGCACCGGGAACAAAAGCCCCGGCGCCGTCGCACCTTCCAGCGCGGGGCGGGAGGGAGAGCTTCTTCTACAAGGGCGCCCGGAGGCAGCCGCCAACCCGGGACTCCCCGCCCGCCCTTCCTGGGGCCTCCACTGGTCTCGGTGCGAGGGACCGGCAGGAGCCAGCGGGGCTGCATCCCCGGCGGGCTCGGGGGTGGCCGCCCCCGGGGGCAGGAAGGAGGGAGCGGGCGGCGGCCGCTGCTCCCCCGCGCCAGGCGGAGGGGCAGTGTCGGCGGCCTGCAGGCGGGGGACAGGTCGGTGCCCCCGGGCCGGGGCCCATGAGGGGGCGGCGAGTCCCCGCCGTCGGGGGAAGGGGAGCTGCCCCTCTCCCCGAGGGGAAGCGCCCGGAGCAAAGAGAGGGGGTCGCGGCGGAGCTGCTGGGGAGCGGGACCCACCTTCCCGGCCGTGCCCGGCACATCGAAAGGCTCCTCGGCAACAAGGCCCCTCCTCCCCCACTCCCGGTGCCGTTCTCGGGTTTGTTTAGTGGCGGCGGCGGCGGCGCTTCCCTGGGCCAAGATGGCGGTGGTGCAGACTGCGCAGGCGCAGGCGCCGCGGGGCACGCCGGGAGTTGTAGTTCCCACTCTCTCCAGCCACCACCCTCTACAAGTGAGGAGATGGAAGAAGCGGGTGCCAAGATGGCGCAGCGGCCGCCTCGCGCATGTGTGGCTCCGCGGAGCTCTCTGGGAGCTGTAGTTCTCGCGGCTTTTTGCGGTCCCGCCATGGCCCGGCGGCCTGCCGGGTACGGGCGGCGAGAGGGGACATAAAGTCCCGCCTGCGTTCTCAGCCTTGGATGGAGTGTAAAACCAGCTGCCAGCACAGCGCAGTTTAAACGCGTACCCCTAAACTTTGAGCAAAGAGATTTGGCTAGCTTGACATCAGCTCTGACGTCATTTGTCCGTTTCCAGCCTTCTCCCTTCAAACCGGCACCGGTTACGGGTGGTACCGGCTAGGGCTGTAATCAGCCGCTCCGCTGTGCAAACAATAAGGTCATAAAATCCACGCCCTAAAAGCGCTTTGGGGTGTTTTTGCTCCCCGACGTAAGTCGTCAGCGAGCAGAGCAACCACCTCCTCCCAAAAGCGTCGATTTCGGAGCCCTGGGCCTGGCAGATATTTTTTTTATATACAACACTGAATACAACTTTTTTTTTTTTTTCTTCTTCTGTTTTTTGGTTGGTTTTTTTTTTCCTCTGCAGTTTTCCGAGAAAAGAAGTCAGTTGTATCTCTTTAGAAGTTCTTACATCGTGCTAGAAATAGAAAAGAAAATCGCTCTGGGGTGCAGCTGAAGCTTAAAACCAATGTATCCGATTGTGGCTGTGTGTGGCAGCGAGAAAGAGGAAAAAAAACCCAAACAAACAACAAAACCAAATCTGAGCCATAAAAGGGCCCCTCTGGAAAATCATCCCAAAGCCCCTCCAGGATGAGCTTTTTGCTCCTGGGTCTCCCATTTCAGGGGGCTTTATTTTTGCTGCGGGCAACTTGTTTTCTTGCACGCTTTCTGATTCTGCAAAGCAAACAGGCTCACTGGGGACAGACGGTTTGATGAAGAGGAGGAAAAGGCTCCTCCTTACTCTGGTCTCTCCCAGAAAATCCTGGTTTATAGTTGGCTTTCAGAATGCCAGGAACAGCTGGATGTTGGCTGAGGTGAAGATGAGGTGGATGGATGGTGTGTGTTGAATTACAACACCTATTTCCAGATCTGCAATTGCATAATATTACCTAATAAAAATAAATGTCCTCAGCTTTGCACAAAACTGAGGAAGATGCAAACCAGGCTGGTGCCAGAAACTGAAGTTCGCCTTCACAGGTCAGAGACTCCATTGCAAACTGATCCTGGAAATGTGTCTTTTTGTTGGATTACTCTGGTTAACAGGAACAGGCAGTATTGCTGCTTACCAGAATGAAATAACTTATTCTGAGGTTTATGTATCGGTTGTAACTGTAGATGCAGGGAGAGGACTGGATGCTGTCTGCCTTGACTTCAGCAAGGCTTTTGACATTGTCTTCCATAACATCCTTGTGGGTAAGCTCAGGAAGTGTGTGCTAGGAGAGGGGACAGTGAGATGGGTTCAGAACTGGCTGAACGATAGAGTCAGAGGGTTGTGGTCAGTGGTGCAGAGTCCAGTGGGGACCTGTAGCTAGTGGTGTTCCCCAGGGGAACACTGTTAGCTACTGTGATGCTCTAGCAGAGTTATTTTTATTGCATTTGAAGTGTTTTAACAGTGTTCAACAAGAAACTACCAAGGCCTCTTTTTTAAAAACAAAATTGATCTACTACAGTGCAAATTTTAGCTGAATATTTGCTTTGAGTTTGTATGTTTATTAACAGACTCTGTTCTCATCCATGCTCTCCTGTGAAAACTCTGCTAAAAATGCAGCTTAGAAAGCACAAACACATTTTCTCAGCCCTGGTCAACAGATATATTCATTAATTAGATCAATCTGGAATTTTTTTTAGACCTTTAGGTTTGCTTGGGGTTTTTTTTCAAATGTGGATGAAACTGGCCAACGAGAAAAAACATTATGGGGATCAAAAGTTATGACAGGCTATGTAGATAGACACACACTGACACTCACGTACATACATATGTATGTACTAAAGAAAATGGTACACGCTTCATTTCCTTCGGCAAGCAGAAGAGAATAGAGATGTAAAAAATGAGCCAGTTAAGTATGAAGTGTCCAAAGCTGTGATTGTTGCATTTCTACAGATGTCGTAAGATGATTTCCAAGAATACTTCTTGGTTTTATTAAGGATGAAGACCCAGACTTGGAAATAGGTGAGAGAGGTCCAGAAAGTATGAAGGCTAAATTCTGTTTCTGGTTATGTCAGACACGTTGCCATTTACTTCAGACTTACCCACAATCACAGAATCATAGAATTGTAGGAGGTAGGGGTTGGAAGGGACCTCAAGATCACTGAGTACAATGCCCCTGACAGGATCACCCAGAGCAGGCCACACAGGAACAGACCCAGGTGGGGTTTGAAAGTCTCTAGAGAAGGAGACTCCACAGCCCCTCTGGGCAGCCTGTTCCAGTGCTTTATCACCTTCACAGTAAAGAATCTTTTCCTCACGTTGAGGTGGAACTTCCTGTGTTCCAGTTTGTGACCATTGTCCCTCATCCTATCACAGGGCATCACTGAAAAGATACTGGCCCCTTCTTCTTGGCACCCACTCTTCAGATATTTGTAAACATTAATAAGATCCCCTCTCAGCCTTCTCTTCTCCAGCCTAAACAGCCCCAGGGCTCTCAGCCTTTCCTCAAAAGAGAGATGTTGCAGTCCTTTAATCATCCTCATAGCTCTCCATTGGACTCTCTCTAGTATTTCCCTGTCTCTTTTGAACAGGGGAGACCGGAACTGAACACAATACTCCAAATGTGGTCTCCCTAGTGCAGAGCAGAGGGGAAGGAGAACCTCCCTTGACCTGCTGGACACACTCTTCTCTATGCACCCCAGGACACCATTGGTCTTCCTGGCCACAAGGGCACATTGCTGTTCCATGGATAACTTATTGTTCACCAGGATGCCAAGGTCCTTCTCTGTGGAGCTGCTTTCCAGTGGGTCTACCCTTAACCTGTACTGGTGCATGGTGTTGTTCCTCCCCAGTGTTCCTCCACTTAACCTTGCCAAATTTCATCAGGTTCCCCTTTGCCCATCTCTCCAGTCTGTCCAGATCTCACTGGATGGCAGCACAGCCTTCCGGTGTATCAGCCACTCCTCCCAGTTTCGTATCATCAGCAAACTTACTGAGGGTACACTCTGTCCCTTCATTCAGGTCATTGATAAAGATGCTGAATAAGATGGGACCCAGAATTGACCCCTGGGGAACAGTTAGCTACAGGTCACGAACTGGGCTCTGAACCACTGATTACAACCCTCTGAGCTCTATCGTTTAGCCAGTTTTCAACCCATCTCACCATCCACTATTCTAACCCACGCTTCCTAAGGTTACCCACAAGGATGTTGTACAAAATAGTGTCAAAAGCCTTGCTGAAGTCAAGGTAGACAACGTCCACTGCTCTCCCTGCATCTACCCATTCAGTCACACCATCATAGAAGGCTATCAGCTTAGTCAGACATGACTTCCCTTTAGTAAATCCATGCTGTCTGCTCTTGATAACTTTTTCTTCCATGTGCTTAAAAATGATCTATAAAATGAACTGCTCCATCACCTTTCCAGGAATGGAGGTGAGGCTGACTAGCCTGTAATTTCCAGGGTCTTCCTTCTTACCCTTTTTGAAGGCTGGAGTGACATTGGATTTCCTCCAGTCCTCAGGAACCTCTCCCATTCTCCATGATCTTTCAAAAATGATGGAGAGTGGTAGAGCAACACCATCAGCCAGCTCCCTCATCACCTATGGGTGCAGCCTATCAGGGCCCATGGATTTGTGTGTGTTCAGTTTACCCAAGTGATTTCTAACCCAATCCTCATTGACCAGTGGAGTGTCTTCCTCCCTCCAGGCTTTCTCTCTGACTTCTAGGGTCAGGGGTTCCTGAGCACTGGTCTTAGCAGTGAAGACTGAAGCAAAGAAGACATTCAGTAACTCTGCCTTCCCTGCATCCTCTGTCACCAGGTCTCCCACCTTGTTCAGCAGTGGGCCCACATCTTCCCTGGTCTTCCTTTTACCACTGATGTACTTGAAGAAGCCCTTCTTGTTCTCCTTTACTTCCTTTGCCAGAGTTAATTCCAAGAGGGCCTTGGCCTTCCTTGTTACATCCCTACACACCCTGACAGTGTTCCTATAATTCTCCCAAGAGACCAGCCTCTTTTTCCACATACTGTGAACTTCTTTCTTCCACATGATTTTTTCCCAGCAGCTCCTTGCTCATCCATGCTGGTCTACTTTTGCCTCTATTTGATGTTTTATTCAAAGGAATGCACCTATCTTGAGCTTGGAGGAAGTGATGTTTGAATACCAACCAGCTCTCTTGCCCCCATTACCTTCTAGAGTCTTAGCCCAAGGGATTCCTCCTACCTTCAAGTAGGTCTTTGAAGAGGATAAAGTTAACCCTCCTGATCTTACTTATTGTCCTTCTTGTTCCTCATATAATACTGAACTCTACCATGTCATGATCACTACCACCAAGGCTGCCTCCAACCTTCACATTCCCATCCAGATCTTCTTTGTTCATTAATAAAAGGCCCGGACACACCCCTCCTTGTTGGTTCTTCCACAGCCTCCATCAGAAAGTTATCATCAGTGTACTGTAAGAGCCTTCTAGATTGAGTATGCCTCACTGTGTAGCCTTTCCAACAAATATCAGGGTGATTGCAGTCACCCATGAGCACCAGGGCGTGTGATTTTGAGGCTATTTCCAGACAATTTCAATCAACTCTCCATTATCCACGAAAATGGAAGGGCTCAGATACCATGGGCAAAGGAAAAAAAAAAAAAAACCCAAAACACAACAAAACACATAAATAACAAGTCCTGAAAAGCATAAGTAACCTGAACCAAAGCCAGAGCTCTGTGATGGTTGATAATCTATGATGGATCCACCAAGGTTGTCCCTGCAAAGGAGCAGAGATGAGTCCCAGAACATGTACCAGAGCTACCCCAAGACCAGCAGCCTTTGGTCAGGAGGGTTTTCTTGAGTCAAGAAGCCCTAACCAGACCAGCTTAGCCAGGTAACTCAGAATTACTTGGATCTTCTCGACTAATCCAAGGAGGTCACCCAAAAGAGACTCATGCTGATGACTTTGCAGGATTTCTTTACAGCTGATGTACAAAATGTCAAGTGTGTTCCACTTAGAGAACCAAAAAATGAAAATAAAGATAATACAGCTTAGGCTTACTTCATTAATACAAAAAATGGCTAAATGTCCTGCAGGTGAACTTTTTGTGGTAAATTCATATAAAATAAATGGATGGGCAAAGTGGTCAAAGGAAGAGAATGCAGAATGTGAAAATGTCAGGTTTTTGGTTTTTTTTTATAGCCTTAATCACCTTCCAGATGTTAATCACTTTCTTAGTTCTCATTACCTACATCCTTGGTCTCTGACTAAGTCATCAGTTAAGCAGGTGCAAAATTACAGAGCACTTTCTGACTGTTCAGAAAGCAAAACAGAAACTTATGGATAAAAGCAATGTTTCATTGTTTTCTAAAGAGGCAAGGCTCAATGGTGTAAAAAACCACAAGGTAAAAGTAGCTTGTAATAATCTATTTTATTTTGTAGTTGAGGCAAGTTAAGAACTCATGTAATTAAAACAGCTTCAAGCAGCAGATTACAGATTTTTTGTTACTTAGTCATATTAGGCTGGTACTTTAGCTCTAAAAGTGTTAACAGCAGCTCACCATTAGCTTTCTTGTTACAGCCAGCAGAGATGACACTGGAACTCAGCAGGATCTGCATCTCATGGTGACCTAGTGAGCAACCCTGCACAAATTCTATCACCTCCCCTGTGCCTCTGTTTCCCACTTTTATAAAGCAATTTCACAGAATCATAGAATTGTTGGAAGGTTGGAAAAGACTTTTCAGATCAAGTCCAACTGTTAACCCAGCACTGCCAGGTCACCACTAAATCTCTCAGCACCACATCTACACATATTTTAAATACTTCCAGGGATGGGGACTCCACCACTGCCCTGGGCAGCCTGTTCCAGGGCTTGACAACCCTCGTGGGAAAGAAATTTTCCCCAATGTCCAACCTAAAAATTTTAAAAACTAGTGACAGACGGTGATATACAAAAGCCACGTGATCTTACTCGTAACAGCATACTGTTGGGTCGTCTTTTTTAAGAATTTGCTCGAATATATGCACTTAGGCAAAATTTGTTCCTCCTAGTAAGGGAAAGAAATAAAGTGACCACCAAGTGATACTACTTTGCATTATGTTCTCTACAACTTGACATCCTTACATCCCCATCAGTTAAATAATATGATTCTCATCAATTACAGGCACTAGTCTAATGAATTAAACTTTCTGGGTGCTAACAGAATAATCTGTCTCACAACACTTCCTTCTATTCTCAAAGAAAGGGGAAGATGGAAAGGGGAATACAATGAGCTGGAGCTTGAAAGCATCAGTGGAGATGGCCCAAGGGAGAAGCAGCAATTTTCACGTGGAGAAGGTGATTTGTATGCAGTACAGGTCACCAGGACAAAGCTGCACTTCTCAGCCGTTGCCGAGGTTCTTGCTGGATTATTAACTGCATCTCCACCTTGCATCGCTACAACCTGACTGATACAGACTCCAAAACAATCCTTTTTCCTCAGAACAGCCTTTCCCAGGTAGAAGAGGAGCACATCAGCTTGGTACTAGATGAGAACCAAGCACATCTACAGCAGCTGCTCCTTTTCTGCCATAAACAGTGAATTTTCAGCTTCCAAGAGTCTTACACTGGCAATTTCAAAAGTAAAATTGGAAAATCAAGGAATAAAATATATTATTTATATCAGCCTGCGAGCAATTGAGAATCACAGAATCACAGAATGTTAAGGGTTGGAAGGGACCTCGAAAGATCATTTAGTCCATCCCCCTGACAGAGGAGGACCACCTAGAGCAGGTCACACAGGAACACATCCAGGCATGTCTCCTGAGAAGGAGACTCCACAACCCCTCTGGGCAGCCTGTTCCAGAGCTCTGTCACCCTCACAGTTAAAGTTTCCCTTTGTATTTGTGCCGAACCTCTTATGCTCCAGCTTGTACCTGTTGCCCCTTGGAGCCTGGCTCCATCCTCCTGACACTCACCCTTTATGTATTTATAAACATTAATGAGGTCACCCCTCAGTCTCCTCCGAGCTAGAGACCCAGCTCCCTCAGCCTGTCATCATAAGGGAGATGCTCCACTCCCTTAATCATCTTTGTGACTCTGTGCTGAATTCTCTCAAGCAGTTCTTTGCCCTTCTTGAACCGAGGGCCCACAACTGGACACCATATTCCAGATGCAGCCTCACCAGCAGCAGAGGGGGAGGAGAACCTCTCTCGACCTACTAACCACACCCCTTCTAATACACCCCAGGATGCCATTGGCCTTCTTGGCCATGAGGGCACATTGCTGGCTCATGGTCATCCTGCTGTTCACCAGGACCCCCAGGTCCCTTTCCCCCATGCTACTCTCTAACAAGTCAAGTCTCTAACCTATACTGGTACATGGGGTTGTTCTTTCCCAGATGCAAGACTCTGCATTTGCCCTTGTTCTATTTCATTTGATTTCTCCCTGCCCAACTCTCCAGCCTGTGTAGGTCTCGCTGAATGGCAGCAAAGCCCTCTGGTGTGTCAGCCACTCCTCCTGGTTTTGTGTCATCAGCAAACTTGCTTACAATGCACTCTGTTCCCTCATCCAGGTCATTGATGAATAATATTGAATAGTACTGGTTGCAGTACTGACCTCTGAGGGACTCCACTAGATACAGACCTCCAACTAGACTCTGCCCCATTGACCACAACTCTCTGACTTCTTTTCTTCAACCAGTTACCAATCCACCTCACTACCTGATCATTCAGGCCACACTTTCTCAGTTTAGCTGCAAGAATGCTGTGGGAGATGGCGTCAGATGCTTTACTGACATCAAGATAAACCACATCCACTGCACTAATATCATCATTCCACCTGGTTATTTCTTTGTAAAAGGCTATCAGGTTGGTCAAACATGACTTCCCCTTAGTAAAACCACGTTGACTGCTCCTGATGACCCCCTTGTCCTTGATATGCTTAGAGACAGTGCCAAGGATAAGTTGTTCCACCACCTTTCCAGGGATGGAAGTGAGGCTGACCAGTCTGTATTTACCTGGGTCCTCCTTCTTGCCCTTTTTGAAGACTGGAGTGACATTTGCTTTCTTCCAGTCCTCAGACGCCTCTCCTGTTCTCCATGACTTATTAAAGATGATGGAGAGTGGTCTAGCAATGACCTCTGACAGCTCCCTCAACACTCGTGGGTGCATCCCATTGGGGCCCATGGACTTAGGTGTATCCAGATTGCTCAGTTGATCTCTAACCCAGTCCTCATCAATGAAGGAAGTCTTCTCCTCTATCCTGATTTCCTCTGGGGTCTCAGTGGTCTGGGGCTCTCGAGGACCATCTCCAGCCGTATAGACAGAAGCAAAGAAGGCAAGAAAAGAAGAAACCCACTAGGTATTTTTATATTAAGATGAATGCAACACTGTAGGTAATTTAAATTGTTATGGAATTTAAAGATAGTTTAAAGTATCTTCTGTGTCTTGCATATGAGAGTTAACAGCCTAGATTCCAAAAACAGTTGAATTCTTTTCTGGTCTTTTTTTTGTTTGAGTCCAACTGAGTTTCCACTCCTCTTACGAGGTTATCCAGTGACTTGATACACTTTCCTGACACAAGCACCTTTATTTCAATTTTAATTTCATTCTATCTGTAATACCTCAGACCACTTCTAAACTCTTTCTTTCTTCCTCATACACTTTCTCATGACATTTTTTGCTCCCGGCTAAGGTAAGAGCAGAAGCCTCAACAGGCACCCAGAGAAGCCTTTTATGCACAGCCTTGTCAGATACAGGGATTGTCACCCAGGACTATTTGTATTTAAATCCACAAAGATATTTCAAGCACTTTCACTTAAGATAGCTTTGTGTTGCCAGTTAATAGAGATTTCCCCCCCCCCCCGTTTTAAGTAATACATATCATATTCAACATGCATATTTATTTTACTAGTAGTAAGAGCTTCAGTGATGAAAAGTACCTAAATTCAGCCAGGCTTAAATCCATTACAATGTCACTGTGCATTGAGCTGAGCTTCTATTTTGCTACTTTGCTACAATGAGGCAAAAACTTGATTATATAAATTCAGATAATGAAAACAGTGAAATGAAAATGTCATTCTGCAGCATGAGCAATTGAAGTCAATACCCTCTGTAATCTAAGGAGAGACGCAAACCTCCATCCTCTTTGTAGCATGCTGTACTGGTGAAGAACGTTATGAACTTGATGGGAAGAAGGAAAAGATGCTTCTCAGAATAGAAAGTGTGGGAATAAGGGAAAGTATCAAATTTGTTACTCTGTGCCGTAATTTGTGTCCTTATCTATGGTCACATGTGTATTAGAAACCACAGGAAACTCTAGAATGCTTCTGCAATTCAGAACTTATCCGAGATAAGCATTTAGCAGAATTCAGCCATACTATGACCTAATTTGTGTTGATTTTTAGGGGAGATTGCATGTTCTGCCTTTTAATCCATCAACAGACTTTCCATTGCTTCACAGTTCAAATCAACTCTAATAAATAGTGAATTATTTGCTCATGATTTTGACTAAATATTTTTACAAGGCTAGATGGGCTGTAAGTGCTGGGGAAGCAAGTGAACATATGGAATCATAGAATCATTATGGATGGAAAGGACCTCCAGGGTCATCAAGTCCAACCTTATATCAACTGTAAAGGATGTATTTAATCACTCTACAGAGACAAAAAAGGCAGGTCCATAGACAAGAGGATAAACAGTTAATGATCATAAATACCTGATGGCCAATGAAATAAGACATTTGCTTATCTGGACAATGCTTATCAATATCTAAAGAGTGGGGGTCAAGAGGACAGGGCCAGACTATTTCCAGTGATGCCCAGTAACAGGACAAGAGACAACAAGCACAAAATAGAACCCAGGAGGTTTCATCTGAGCATGAGGAATAACTTCCCTGTGAGGGTGCCGGAGCCTGGCCCAGGCTGCCCAGAGAGGTTGTGGAGTCTCCTTCTCTAGAGGGATTCCAAACCCACCTGGACAATGCGATCCTGGGCACCCTGCTGTGGGTGATCCTGCTGGAGCAGGGGGGTTGGAGGAGATGATCTCCAGAGGTCCCTTCCAACCCCCACCATGCTGGGATTCTCTGACAGTCACTGACCTCGTTTTCCCTATCAATAGAACAACTGTTTTTGAAGAATCCTGTTCATTTGATGTGTCCCAAATTCAAGAAATTATATTGATCCTGGAACACCTTGCAAATTAAAGTTTACTTGAACATACCCTATATTGTTGCAGGGTGAAAACACCAACGGAGAAAGAAAGCAAGTTGGTGCTGAGTTTGCAAACCAGAAAGAGTATCATTGACGTCACTCTGCAGCCTTCACTGAAACTTTGGGAAAAATTCCTGTACTGGCAGTTTAAGAGGTTGGTCTCAACACCAGTGGCTAGCAAGACTTGTGCAGAAAAATAAAGACAACCTGTCACATCTTGACTCAGGCAAGCAAATAGGGAAAATAAAAAATGACTCAGATTTCCTCACTTTAACTCCTTCATGGTGATATGAACATCTGTGTTTCTGTTAGCATGTGCTGTTCGCAGAGCAGCACAGTAGGCTGGAATGGTATGTGTGGGTTGGTTGATGCTTCAAAAACTGCACCAGCACTGGTAAGCAGAGGGGACTGGACTCAGAGCGGTTGCTTGTGATCTATTAGGTCTTTTGGAAAGCTAAGCCTGTGCACCAAACCATTGCATTTGGACAGACCCTGACACAAACAAAACCCTCACACAAAAATACACTGCTGCAAAGCCAACAACCCTCTGGATTTCCTCATACTGAAGACTTGATACAAAAATTACATTATTTGGATTGGAATAATAAAAAAAGCAAAAAAGACACCAATGAAGTAGGGAAACTGCAATGGGAATTGTGTCTGATAACCCTTGAATATCATGACAGACATTGCTAACTTTCATTTGTAAACCACTATCCATGAGGGAGGAGCCAGGAGGGGGCATTATTCCAACTTAGGGCTGGAGTTAAGTTGCACATTGGTCACTAGTATTGCGTACTCAGCCGGCACTCACATGGCCTCAGAGGTCTGTGCTCACACAGTATGCAAGATTTTATTATTCCCTGCCTTTGCCTTCCTGTTCTCCAGAAGTGCAGGCCAACCCTAGACATACACAACTTGGTTTTCATCCTGTCATTGCAAACTTCAGCATGTCTGGACACAGATCTACAAAAATACCTCGATGGGATTAACCTGATGTCCTTTGAGTTCTTGCAGATGGGTTGTCCCAACAACTATGCGGCTGTAAGATTTGCAAGAGAATACAGTAACAGTAGGAGTCATTAAAGCATTCCAGGCTTCAAATATTCTCTTGCAAATAAACTTTTAATGTCAGGAAACCTGCAGTACACAATCATACTTCTACAGTACAATCAGAAAACAAAGGCATAACAACTTTCACCCTTGGAGAGAGATACGCAGTTCATTTTCAGAAGTAAAAAAGTTACTTTATAATCACTATTATGTGATAGAGAATACAGGATTTAAGACACAGTTGACTTTAAAGACACAGCAGGGAAAAAAGCAATTAGAAAATTCAGATGCACATACAAAATTCCTTTAAGAACAATTTATCCAGAGAATACATATTATCTGTACAACACTAATACAGTCGATAATCCCCATTCAATGTCAATAGATGGACACATTTGGAAATATACTGGGAACAATACTTGAATAATCTGGAAAATTATTTAAGACACAAAACCACCAGCATACAAATTACATATTTACAATTCAAAGGCTACTCTGTAGAGAGGAAAAAAAAATAGTTTTGGTGATGTTTGTATAACAGAAGCTAATTTTTTGGTATTTCCAACTAATTAGTAATGTAAACTAATTTTCTTTAAAAATAATGGACTTCTGGTAAAATTGTTGTGTTTTGAAAACAATTCAGTTTATTTTCTTTCTATTCTGTAGGAATCACTTTAAAATTAGTCTCACAATAAAAACCAACATCCATCAGTCTTCACTATTTTAACTTTATGCACAAGTCATTACATTCATTTCATCAGGAAAGTTCATATGCAAATACATACACATTTAGAAGAGAACAGCCATAACGTGCTGGCATAGTGATTCAAATGATACAACTGTTCTCAACTACCTGAAAGGAGGTTGAAGGAGGTTAGAGGAGGAGAGGGATAGCCTCTTCCTGCTGGTGACTTGTGACAGGACCAGAGGGAATGAATGCAAACTGTTCCAGGGGAAGTTTAGGTTGGATATTGGAAAACATTTCTCCACTGAAAGGGTTATCAAACATTGGAATAGTCTGCAATGGTGGTGGAGTTGCCATCCCTGGAGGCATTTAAATGGCATGTGGACCTGGTGCTCAGGGACATTAGTGGTGAGCTTGCAGTATTGGGTCAAAGGTTGGACTACATGATCTTGACGGTGTCTTCCAACCAAAGACATTCTGTGATTCTGTAATATCGACAGCAGCTTTGGTCAGAAGCAGCAGGTCAGAAATATGTGCTCCTTCTTTTTAATACTGACATAATGCTGCTCTGGTTTTGCTTGTTTAGAATCCTATGAAGGAATTTCAGTGCATGCTTTTGTTAAGTGAATCCATTTGGAGGGGAGAAGGCCCTTCAACCTTCAGCAAATGACAATCATTTTTTAAGAGTGAAGAAGTATTTTCACATACTAGAATGGGTTTTTAAAGTGTTTGAAAATTAGGGCGCTTCACAGTAACATTATAAAGTTATGCCTTTAAACTGTTACTGCAAATGAAGATGATCCTGCTCTCTTCTTCGCATTCCCTTGTGTAACCACAAACAGTTACACAATGTGCACGGCAGACCAGATGGCAGTTACCTGATTTAAATCAAATCTAAAGGTAAATGAGGATGTTTAAAAAAAAAGTTACTTATCTGATTAACTCCCTTATACAGTTCATCATATACGAACATTGACGATTGCTCAGTAAAGTGAAAGAAGTCAGGTGCAACTACAGTTACTTTTAGCATTGTAAAATGAATGAACTCAGCTACATGCCCAAGCTAGAATATGGGCAAAGAATTAACACGAAATAAATTGGTATTAGTCCAATGAAATATGCTTTGAAACCCCTAGTTTGAAGGGCACTTGATGGGAAAAAGCTTGTGGAAAAGCTTTTTTCCTCCACATACTGAACAGAAGCCTGACAAAAGGAATCAGATGAGTAATTTTTATTATTTTTTTCCATTTATGCACTTTATTCCGAAAGTCATGTACTTTGGCTGTTTCATATATTTGGATTATGCTTCCTGAAGCCAAACAAATCTATGCATCAGGGCACTTTTAAGGTGATTTTATAGGGATATAAAAGATGCATCACAACTGAATTCGTAAGACCACAGCACTATTACCCCTGAACCAATTATCATTTGCCACCAGCATAGATACATTTCACAGCTGCTGTACCTACTTCCTTAAATGACATTTTTTTTTTCCCCCTTCTTCCAACAATCCAGTTTTCCTGCTTCTCGTTTCTTTTTCTCTAAGCAATCTTAGCTATGACAGACCTGACGGAAGTCTTCACACTAGGCATCCTCCTCCATTTGACTACTTTATTTGCTCAAAACACTCATGGTTTCTCCCATTCCCCATCCGCACCGTGGAGTCGCATCTTCCTGAACAGCCAAACGGAAGAAGACAGACAAAAGGCAACGATTAATGACCTCATTCTACACCCCCAGTGCCACATCCACGCACGTCGCTCCTCCGGCGCGGAGGGAGGCAGCGGCAGACAGGCCGCAGCCGCCCTCAACTGCGCATGCGCGGCGCCGCCGGCGGCCGCTTCCCCGTTGCGCAGTCGGCGGGGCGGCAAGGCTGGGGCTCCCCCCTCCCCCCGCTGCCTCCCCCGACGCATGCGCACCGCCCATCCGGGCTCCCGCGGGCGGCCGGGCGCAGGGCAGTGTGGGAAAGAGGCGGCTCTTGTCCCGGCGGAGGGTGGCGGTGAATCCTCCCGGCCGCTCACAGCAGTGTAGAGCCGCTTCCCCCCCCCTCCCCCCCCCCCCCCCCCCTCCCTCCTCCTCCCCCCCACATACCCCCCCCCCCCCCCTCCCTCCGGCCCGCGGATTTAAAGGGGCAGCGGCGCCAATCCGGGGAACCATGCCGAACTTCTGTGCGGCTCCCAACTGCACCCGCAAGAGCACCCAGTCTGACCTGGCCTTCTTCCGCTTCCCCCGGGACCCGGTCAGGTGAGACCCCAGCCGGGCACTGCCGGCACCGCCTCAGGAAAGCAGCAGAGGGGCGGGCTGGGGCGATGGGGAAGCGGGAAGAGGGGGCGCGGCGCGGCGCGCTCGCCTCTTCCCTCAGGCCCTGCCGGCCCGCAGCCCTCCGCTCCGTCTGAGGAGACACGGCGGCGGGGAGGCACCTCCCTCCACCCCATCCCCCGCCACACCTCATCGCGCCTCCTCACCTAGGCGGGGGGCTTCCGCGGAGAGGGACGGGGAGGGCCAAGCGGGAAGCCGGGGCAGGATGCGAGGGGCCGGCGGCCGCCCAGAGCTGCCGGCTCTCCCGGCGGAGGCCGGGCCCGCTGTGGCGCCGGGGGGGCGGGGCTCCGCGGGACCCTCCGGCCCGCGGCGGGGAGGAGGGCGGGCAGGTGCGCATGCGCCGGCGAGGCTGCTGCTTTCAACTCCCCTCGCGCCGGGCTCGTGGGAGTGGCGGTGACAGACGGCGGAGCCGCGCCGCGGGGCGGTGAGTGAGGGGCTGCCCGGCCGTGAGCGGAGCGCTGAGGGAGTGAGGAATCTGTGCCTGCCTGTGAGGGATCTGAGGGGGAGACGGGCTGTTGGAAGCTGAGGGGCTGCCCGGCCGTCAGGGAGTGCTAAGGTTGTAGGGCAGCGATGGGCTGTATGGCTGTCAGAGGTGTGGGGCTGCTGGAGGGATGCAGGAGCAATGAAGCCAAGCAGGGGAGCCCGTGCATTGTGGGGAGCTTGTGCAGGGCTAGCAATGGTTCAGGAGGTGGAAATCTGTGAGTTGTATTGTGTGTGTTGAGGTGATGTGCTGCTGGACGATGAGGTGTGTGCTTGACAAAGAGGACACCCGTGTGACAGGCAGCTGTCACTGAATTGCCAGGTTGATGGCTGATGGTGTAGCATTGTGAGCAACAGCAGAAGTGAAGGGATATTAAAGTTCCCCATGGGTGAAAATCGGGCATGTTTCACTGGTAGAGCAAGAAGTGTTTGAGTTAGAGGCTATGGAAAATACCATGAAAAATAAATCAAGGACTTAGGTGTAGAAACCCCGGTGTAGGAGCTCACTTATAAATCTACGTAACACTCTCAAAATCATTTGACTTAACTTGCTTATCACAATTTTGGAAGGTGCAAAGGCACTAGAGCGATACCAGTTATCTCTCTCCTAGCAGTAGGCAATTAAAGCTGAAATTTCTGACAGTTTATACCTGATATTTGTCTCCTTCCTTGGAGCTGCTTGACCTGATTTTTGGAAAATTTCAAAGCTCATGGGAATTCTAGGCATATAGGTTTTTTTTGTCTAAGACGACAGTCCCTTGTAAGTGATTTAAAAAGAAGATTAAAAAAACCCCCCAACTTTTATAGGTAGTAACTGCTGCTAAAGCTGTGTTTTCAGCTATGTTTTCAATCTCTCCTGGGTGAATACAATGCCTGACATAGAAGCTGAGATAATCAGTTGTCCTTTTGATGCCCATACATGCAAAGTTTTGTAATACAATTCATATTAGATGTGTTTATGCTTTAAATGAAAGCTGAAATTGAAATAGTTGATTTCCTACTCTTAAACTTTCATATTTGTATGATTCACCTGTGGTGTTGTCTCTTTCCATCCTCGGTCCTGTGATAGTTACAGGTTCTTACACAGTCAAAGCAATGACCACGGTTTGTGTATGGAATTGGAGAGATTTGGTGCTCTCTGAATTTCAGGTTTAGTTTGTCAGGAGTCTATGCTACAAAATCTGAGCTATGTCAAGTTGTACAAAATTGGTCGATATGTGACGGTTTATTGTATGAAGAAAAATTGTGTCCAATGCCCAAATCTGAAATTTATTTACTTTTTTTAAAAAACTGTATTCTGGAATTAGGCTACTACTTTTAACCACTCTCTATGCATGTTTAGAAATGAAAACCTTTCGGAGAAAAAACAATGCGTGTCAGCTACAATGAGTTGGAACAATATAGAGTTATGGATGTTTCCTGTGCAAACATTAAAGAAGATTGCAGACATAGTCTTAGGAAGCATGTCCTGGCTTACATTTCTCCAGTGTGTGAGTAAGCATGCTTCCTGAGTGCATGACTATGTCAGAATCCCCTTGAAGTAGTTCAGGCTGATGCGATTAATGTTCCTGTAACAGAACTGTACAAAATGGTTATAATTGACCCTGAAGGACTATCTAGACCTTTCCACTGTCCAAAAGAAAGATAAGCTATATCTGAACTGTTTCTAGTGTCTTTTTCATGCTCTTAAAAACATGCGGTGACAAAGATGACACTCTTAAGTTCCCTACAGGCTTTCCCTCCAACCACCAATATATTACAGCTTTAAATGAGAAAGTTGTGTTAAATATCTGAATTTGATCATATATTCTAACATCAACATTTAAAGATTGATGAACGTACGCAGCCTTCTGGCTTTGTGGACTGGAGGATGTTAGTCGTTTATTCTCCTTGTTGGACTACAGCATCTGCAGCTGTAAATGACAATGTGTGGCTCGTACAATTTGCTGTCATAGAAACCTCTTGCCATCATAGGTCAAACTGGTTGTTGGGCAGAGTACTTTGTGCCAAGTATGTTTTGTTTTCACTTGGCAGGTTACAGTGAAAAAGCTGAGTATAATGGCATTGGAATACATCTTTAAACGTTTAATTAAAAAAAAAATCATTGCTGAGAAATACATAGTCCCAGGTAAATGGTCTCTACTACCTTACTGCTTTCAGTTTTTCCATAATAACTAAATAATTGCCTTTTTCTTTTCCCAGTTTAGTTCCAGTTAGACATCCCAAGTCTGATCTCTTGAGTGTTAGCAGGTCTTTGAGAGCTAACCAGTGAGTTAAGACTATCTTCATTTATTGTCACTACCTGAGAAAATGAGGAGTGCACAGATCAGGCTTTGAAAAAGAATGAGCTGTATTTGATGGATGGTACGTAGTCTTTTCATATGAAACATTAATTCTGGCCCAGTAAGGATGTGTATTTTATAGTTTTATACAGTCAAAGCAGTGATCCCTACAGTAAGATCTGTCTGTTTAACCCTCATCCATGTTTCTGACTCCGTTGTGGTGATTTGAGTTAAGATGAGGTGCAATATACTTGTTAAGCAAAGAAATGCTATTCTACTGCTGTTAACCAGTACTGAGGTAATGTAAATGGGTTGCACTCTGTCCACACATCAATAAAATGCCATTTGAGCTTCTGTGAGATGTCACCAGATCTCTGAAAATGTAAAGTTTGTGACAGAAACAAAATTTCTTAAAAGTTACTGCATGATGCCTACACAGTGACATAATACATTGTATTGAAATGGCTTTTAATTTCTGCCAAAATACTGTGCAGAAGTGTGTTAGTTGAATACTAAGAAACTGGAGAGAATTTTATATATAATTTTACTCCAAAATCATCTTAATTGCTGCGTGGGTAATACCAGGCAAAGCTATGTTGGGTGATTTCAGGTGTCTGACCTGCTTTTTCCTTTGTTCTTCCATACCTTGGAGAACATTCCTTTTGAAGCAAACTCGTAGCAAGACAGAAGCGTTGAAATCAGACGTGGAGTTTGTGTGTTTGAGTCCAGTCAGGTAACCTCCACCATCTTCTGTAGCTATCTGAGAGTGTACCAGCTCCAGCCTTTGCCAATAGAGTTTCCTGCATGTCTAGAGCTCCGGTTACCGATCTGCTGTTCTAATGGGGTGACTAGCTCAGCACCCAAGTCTGAGCAGGATTAGCAAACTAGGGCTCTGCACATCAAGGGTGGCTTTTGGTTGGTGTGTTTGGACAGTGTTGAATGCAGCACAAAAGGCAGAGACTCATTTCCTGAATAAGACCCCTTTGAAGAGTTCATAGTACCTTTTGCCCTCACTCCTTAGTCTGATCTGGTCCCTAGCTATCACTAGTATCCACTTAACCTGTTCACTGGTTGACAGCAATATCGGTGGTGAAGGGATTCACGCTGATTTTTGTCTGTCCTTGACAGCTGTTTGCCAGTTGTAGATGTGTCATTGATGCCGCCAGTTTGTCCCTGTGTGGTTACAAGGAGGCGATTCAGAGAAGTCACTGTAAGATGAGGAGTTCTGAGCTTCCTGGCAGTCTTCCTCAGCTTCACTGAGTCACTGAGAAGGGCAGAAAGGGCCACTATGGTCAGGTCTTCCTCTGAATACCCCTGTGGAGTGAGACCCTCCCCACTGGCTAGAGGGAGGCTAATCAGCCTTTGTGACAGCCTGACACAGTCACCCTTAATGAGTTATCTAGTAATCAGCATCCACTCAGAGAGCCAGATTCATTATCATTTACATGCTAACTGTCTCCTATGTGAAAAGGCTGAATTTATATAGTTTGGTTAAATGAAGAATGCTCTTCTGTTTTCTTGGTGGGGTTATTAATTAAGAATTAAGATGCAAAAATGGTTCAGCCAGCAAAGATCTGAATCCAAGACTCTGTCTTCACTGTTGCCCTTTAGTATGGATTTCCTTGTTTGGGCTGCCCACCAAAACATCTGGGAAAACAGCCTTCATACCTAAATTGTTGAATAATGGTTAATTATTTTTCTCCCTCCTTGCTCCTAAAAGTGATAATTCCATGTTTGCAGTCAAAAATAATAGTAAAATTGCTTTCTTGTTAACTTCTATCTGTTTCTTGGGTCGGGGCCCATCTTTTTAATTTAGGAAAGAAAAAGCCTACTTAAAGCCTTTTGCTTTTAAGTGGACCAAGTAATTTTTTCACTTTCTTGAATTTCATGAATGAGTGGGTTGTGGGGAGATCTCCCCCACTTTGCCCTCCTGAAATAGATTCTTCATTTAACTCTTCTAGGTTCCTAGAACTTGGTAGACATTGTCAATGTGAAACAATTAAAGGAAAAAAACAACACAACAGTTTAAAATGCAAGTCCATGTTGAAAAGTCTGTAGCAAAGTGATGGGCTGTAAAGTGTAATCAGTCGCTGAGACTGTAGTGAAAATTCCTTCTTTTTATTATGGAATTACTATGATATTACCATAGTTTTTTATAATGTAGTTGTCTCTGGCATTCTTGAGTTTGTCTGAGGAAAGATTTCCCCTAGGAAGAATGGGAGCTTGCATAACTACCGTATACAGTTAGAATAACAAACAAATCATCAGTCATGTTTGTGTGAAGGTTTTCAGTCATCTCTATTGTATGTTTTCAGTTGTCTGTTCACTTAAGTTGCAAATTGGAGGTTCTGTGATGGCACAGGTTGTAAGCAAGTGCATTAAAATATTGCTGCTTCAGAGGATTATTTTTGCAGGAAGATAAGTTGTTGGGGTTTTTTTTAAAACTTAAATACAGAGCTATCAATAGCTGCTAGAGGCTTGTTAATTTTTATATTTATATATATTCTATTTTTTTTAAATATTTACTGCACAAATAAAATAGCTGATAAGCATTGCTGGACTATGTGCAGAATCGATCTTGGCATGTTGTTGCTCAAAAATCCAAGCAAGAAAGTGATTGCATAGATCCCGCTTGGGGGAATATAAGTTAGCTAATGCATTTTCATCAATTACTGCAAGTGGTTTACTCACCAGAGGAAATAGTATCTTGCAGGTCTAAAAGGAGCCCTGTTAGTAGGGGAAATGTTTCTCTAGCTTTGTGTTACATCTCGGAGAACTAATCCAAAGCATAATTAAATGTAAAAATACGCACCTAAGGAACTCTTGCTTCAGGCATGTGAGCACTGGCTGCAGAATGATTGCTTTTTTATTTTTATTATTTCCCTTCTCAAAAATCTACTCTAAACACCCCCATGACCACAATAAATGAGAAAAATGATGTATTTTGAAGACAGGCAAAGAAGACTACTCTTTTAATAGCTGCCTTCAGAATCTTTACAACTGTAGTCTACAAGCACTTTTTTTTTTTTTTAACTTTTTAAGGTTAAATTCTTAAGAATTAAATGGTCAGGATTCATGAACAACTCTATTAGTCTGTTGTGTGTGTGAGACAAAGGCAAGTATATATAAAATACGGGAGAAGATTCCTGAATTTGCTGGGGTGGTGGTAAGTGGTAAGCTAAAGGAACTTGCCTTGGCCTCACGTAAAGGGCAGGTGTCACTACACTCTAATTCTGATTACAGTTTGAAATTGTAGAGCCTTTTTTTTTTTTTTTTTTAATCATAAAACTACCTAATTCTTTTGCTTACATGCAGATGTCAAAGATGGGTAGAGAACTGTCGAAGGGCAGATTTAGAAGATAAAACTCCAGATCAACTCAACAAACATTACAGATTGTGCGCTAAACATTTTGAGACTTCTATGATATGTAGAAGTGTAAGTAAACCCAAGCATTTTTTAATTGCATTTTGCAAAATGTGACTAACAGTTTTTATCAGAATGCTGCATTTTAATCTTTGATCTTCTGGGTAACTGGTCCCTGGGCAAATTAATCTCTTAGTTTTAATTAAGGTCACTGTCATGGTCCAGGGCACCTCACAGATGTCAGCACAAAGGGCAAGGTGAAAATAAGCACTTGGGGAAGAGAAAATCAGAGCTGCTTCTGCTATTTTAGTAGAGCCCTGCTCTTCACTGTAGTTCTTTCCTCATGCAAAGCAATTCTCATTTTATTGTCACTACATGTGACAACAGTGTATAAATGTATTGAGTGTAGGTATGTAAGTTTGCATAGCTCTAATAATTTAAAATCATTAATGTGCTGTTACTGAAGTGTGTACATGGTGTGATTCAGTAAAATTGCACTCTATTGTGGCCAAGAGACTTAAACATTCTTTGCATCTGTCAAGCTTTTGGTTCCTGTTATATTTTTTCCAGCTAAAATCATGTCACTGTTTCCTGTTAATGAAATAGTAGCTTTTAATTCTTCCTGTTAAGAAGATAATGTTAACATCTCAATAATAGTAAGAAACAGTGGACTCAGGGCTTAGTATCAAATTTTAATTTCTAGGCTGAATTTCACTCTGATACATAGGCAAAATCAGTCCTTGAGTTACAAAGGATAATGAAAATACACAGGTCAGACTAAGCTCCTGGTGGCATTGCACGTGACAGGGTGTCCATTTATCCAGCATCCCAGAAACAAACAAACAGATGTTGAAAGTAATTCTGAATCTGAAATAAAGTTTTATGAAACTCAGTTTGTTTAAAACACATTTCAATCTAATGACAGGTATAAACATCATCAGTTAAAATTTGGTCCTTACTAGAAATTAGCCAGCTTAGATAACATAAGTTTAGAGTATATTAAAATTTAAAATCTGACATAAAACATTTTTATTCAACTGCTAGAAACATTTACATGACCATCTAGAAGTCTTTTCTTCCTCCTGCTCATTGACAGATAAATTTTCCTTCAATATGGTCTTTCACAGTGGTGTTTTGTTGCCTTAAGTTGATGTATAAATTCTACATTTGAACATTTTTTCAATTAAAATGTTTCTGTGAATGTTTATAGAATTGTGAAATAGGTGATAAAAACCAAGGCACAATAGTAACAAAATGTTTCCTTGCTGATGTAGAAATACCTTTTTATCCAGAATGTTTATTAAAAAAAAAAAAAAGGAACACAAAACCCAAACATAATATTGCTGTAAATTAAGAGTACTGCATCTGAAGGTCTTTGGTATGAAGGTAATGGAGAGGAAAAAGTATTTGTGATTTGGGTTGAAGAGGTTTTCTTTATTATCCCTTTTCTCATTTTCAGTGTTCCCTTGATATCTATGAAATACGAATTGCATGGCTGCTTTATGTTTGCTTTGAAACCTCAGAAAGTGAAAGTACTTTAAGGAAAAAACAAAACAAACAAACAAAAAAAAAACCAAACAGGCACAGTATCTGAAATTCTGGGTGTCTTATGCGTACACATGGGACTTCTTTGGGAAATTCTCACCTAATCTAGATACCTGTCTTCTTACAGAGCCCTTATAGAACGGTTTTACGGGATAATGCTGTGCCAACTATATTTGACCTTACAAGTCACCTGAACAATCCCCACAGCAGACATAGGAAAAGGATAAAAGAGCTGGTAAGTTGACTTTCTTTATGTAAATGGTTTTATTATTATAAAACCAGTAAAGGCAAGTACTTTCATGTGAAACCTTTGTATAATGGTGTCAAATACTGTTTAGCACTTCAGTGTTTGCATTTTCTGTACTGCCTATTCTAGTATCTTTTTGTGGATTGCAAGTTAGATGCTCAAATATTATGCTGATATAAATTTTATCTACTAAGGAAGGTTTAATGAAGTGATCTGGAAAACAAAATGTGTTGATCCAGAGCTCATTCTGTCTTCCAAAGGAAGTGCATAGCTTTCCTTTACTTGTTATTACAGAGCTAACTCAATACAATTTATGCATGGTATCCTGAAATTCTTGCTACATATTGACTGTGATCAACATTTAACTGTTGAAATCTGTGCCAGTTCAGACATGCTTGGTTTAGTTTATTGTTCTGAAGACCATTCATGTATAAACCAAGATCAAGGAGTTTTTGTGGATTTTTTGTCTTACTGATACCTCTTTTGTATCATTTGCAGAAAAAGTGTCTTTGTGTCTCTGTGATTCTTACTATACTGCCAATTATAAGGAACTCGGCTCCTAAACTCTGGTTATATATAGGAACTTTACAGACAATTTCTAAATATTTCATGAGTATGAATCTGTTTATTGACTGAAAATTCCATTAAAGGCAGTTCTGTCTACTGACAGCATGTGTTCATATTGAAAGACAATTTTTTTAATGGAATCTATTTGCTAATAAATATAAAAAACATATAGAACAAACTCCTAATGCAAGTATGGGAACCTCAGCAATAGTAGCAGTTAGTTAACTCGTGTAGTTAGTAGGTATGTGTCATGGCATCAATAAACTACCTGAAGAATTACCTCCATCTCTTGGACCTTCTGGCACTGTTTGGTAAATATTGACACTCTTAAATATTATAGATGAGACCATTTTGTATTTGATCTTGATGTGTTTTAATATTTTATGGTCACATGCTAGACATTATAATCAATTTAAGTTGTGGTTTTTTATTGTTTGTTGTTTTTGGTTTTGTTTTTTTTTTTTTTTTTAAAGAGTGAAGATGAAATAAGAACACTGAAGCAACAAAAGAGTAAGTGGGCAAAATAATTGGGTTCATAAAAACCTTGTTTGCTCAGGCCGACAAAGTAATACAGGATGCATAAATTTAAGTTTATATATATTGGTTCCTGCTTGATTCAAGCAGCCAGTCTAAACTCTTTCTAAAATACTCACTTTTAAGCTGAAAGCTTTCTTCTGTTACATACCTTAGTAACATAAAGGTAATGGGGATAGTAGTAAAGGAAAGCAAATGTTTTTTTTTATTCATGTTATCTTGACACTTACAGTATTTTACATTTTATAGTTGAAGAAGCTTTCGAACGGGAACAGGCAAGTCAAGAATTGAATGAAAGCAATGAACAAAATACTGTCTCTGAGGAAGGAGGGGAAGAACAGGAAGAAGAAGCTGTCCCCTTGACACTGGAAGAAAGAGAAAACAAAGATTACCTTAAAACTTTGTTTGAAATTTTGATCCTCATGGGTAAACAAAATATTCCTTTGGATGGCCATAATGTTGATGAGCTTCCAGAAGGTATTTTTACTTCAGATAACTTTCAGGCTCTACTGGAATATAGAATAAATGCTGGAGATGAAGTTCTGAGGAAACGATTTGAGATGACTGCAGTCAATCTTGAGTATTGCTCAAAAACTCAGCAGAAACAAATGCTTGAGATCTGTGAAAGCTGTGTTAGAGAAGAGACGCTGAGGGAAGTAAGAGATTCACACTTTTTTTCTATTGTCACCGATGAAGTAGTAGACATAGCAGGAGAGGAACATTTGCCAGTGTTGGTGAGATTTGTTGATGATTCTCATAATCTCAGAGAAGAATTCATAGGGTTTTTACCATATGAGGCTGATCCTGAAATGTTAGCTGTTAAGTTCCACACGACTATTACTGAGAAGTGGGGTCTAAATATGGAGTACTGTCGAGGTCAAGCCTACATTGTCTCCAGTGGGTTTGCTTCTAAAATGAAAGTGGTGGCTACAAGACTATTGGAAAAGTATCCACAAGCTGTGTATACGCTATGTTCCTCATGTGCCTTAAATGTTTGGCTAGCAAAATCTATTCCCGTTGTTGGTGTTTCTGTTGCACTGGGAACAATCGAAGAAGTGTGCTGCCTTTTTAATCAGTCTCCACAATTACTAGTAGAACTGGACAACATAATTTCTGTTCTTTTTCAGAACAATAAGGAGAAGGGTAATGAGCTGAAGGAGATCTGCCATTCTCAGTGGACAGGCAGACATGATACGTTCGAGGTTTTAGTGGACCTCATGCAGGCACTGGTACTGTGCTTAGAAGCGGTAAGCAGTGACCCCGCTGTCAGGTGGAACAATTTCATTGTTGGTCGAGCATTTGTACTTTCAAGGGCGTTAACAGATTTTGACTTCATTGTCACTATTGTAATTCTGAAAAATGTTCTGTCTTTTACAAGAGCATTTGGAAAAAATCTCCAAGGACGAACATCAGATGTGTTTTTTGCAGCTAGCAGCTTAACAGCAGTGTTGCACTCTCTGAATGAAGTGATGGAGAATATTGAAGTTTACCATGAATTTTGGTTTGAGGAAGCAACAAATTTGGCTACAAGACTGGATGTACAAATTAAACTCCCAGGGAAATTTCGCAGGGAACAACAAGGGAACTTTGACTCTGATGTTACATCAGAAAGTTACTACAAAGACATCCTTAGCATCCCCATAGTGGAGCATATTATTCAAGAATTAAAAGATATATTTTCAGAACAACATTTAAAAGCTCTTAAGTGTTTATCGTTAGTGCCCTCAGTCATGGGGCAGCTCAAATTCAATACATCCGAGGAGCATCATGCTGACATGTACAAAAATGACTTGCCTAATCCAGACACGCTTTCTGCTGAGCTTCATTGTTGGAGAATCAAGTGGAAGCACAGAGGAAAAGACATTGAACTTCCAGCTACTATTTATGAAGCACTTCACTTGCCTGACATCAAGTTTTTCCCTAATGTTTATGCATTGTTGAAAGTCTTGTGCATACTTCCAGTGATGAAAGTAGAGAAAGAAAAATACGAAATAGGACGAAAGCGCTTAAAGGCATACCTGAAAAACACCTTGACAGAGCAAAGGTCAAGCAACCTAGCTTTGCTGAACATCAACTTTGATATAAAACATGATTTAGATTTAATGGTGGATACCTACATTAAACTGTATCCAGAGAAAGTGGAATTTCAAGAAGACTTTATTCCCTCAAACAACTCTGAAGTAACAGAAAATGCTTAATTTTTTTTAAGCTCTAACCAATCAGTTGAAACAGCTTTTTCTCAATGAAGTTTCAACGCTGAGGAAAAACAAAACTGTGAAACCTAAAAAAAAAAATTATTGCAATTTTATTTCCATTTTAGGTTTCAGACTGAAGAAATATTCAGTGGTCATATTCACTCATGAGTTAGGATAAGGAAAATGTTAAAGAGTATAATCCATTTCAGTTTTGTCACTTAGGAATTTTATTCTTTTTGAAAACTTTAAAGAAAAGTCTTTGTATATTTAATTGGCATTTTGGAGAGGGGACTGAGCTATTGCACGGTGCCAGTGCTGTGGACTGTTCTTGGTGTGAAGTGAATGTTAGTGGTATAGAGGTACGTTATGGTTTCATTGGACGAGTCAACCTCTTTAATCTCGATGACTGTTTACATTCCTTTGTGTGAGACACAAACTGTGTTGTTTTGGGGTTTGTTTTTTTTGTTTGTTTGTTTTCTCCTTTGGCTTTTAACAGGCATGGCAGGAGTACTGAAATTCCTAAAAGACACTAAAAACTTGAAATTTATTCCACAAGCATTTAAATCTGTTCCTTCTATCCTGACTCTGACACAAACCCATGCCTCTTACTGTCTATTTGTAAACATACACAAGAAAGGTTAAAATAAGGGTTTGTTTTTTGTCTAGAAGTAAGATTGAAAATATTGCTGTTATTTTTGGCAAGAATTAAACATTTTTGTACAGTTTATTGCAATTTAAAATAAAATGTTAATTGCTTTTTACATAGTATTGAATTTCTTAGTAAAGCTGTGCCTCTTTGAGAACGTACATTCTTTTGTAAGGTACTTTTTAATTTTGGCAATTTTTTCTTGTGTGTTTGCACTTGTGTGTAGCATTGTCTTAAGACACAGGAATCTGTGTGTAATAGTTCTGATCTGTATGTTCTGCTGAGGGTTTTCTAAAGTATTTTGAGGTAGCAGTAAATACTTTTAAATTGTGGAAGTTCTGTCCAATTGAAACTGGCAGAAATAGATTAAACTTGAGATGGTTGAAAAGTTAAGCTTTGCAGCTATCCTGATGCATGCCAGTTTTAGAACTTACAGTTCTCTTTCTGTGTGCTTTCCAGTTGCAGTGGGAAAGACTCCCAGCAACAGAAAATTGAATGATAGTGGAGACTGTGACAAACACAGTCCTTAATGTTCTAATGCAGAGAAATTTGAAAATAAAAAGTAGCCTTTACTAAGTGAGCTTAGATATTAAAGTGGCTGTGTGCATCTTAAGAAATGCTTTCAGAAGCTTTTGTTTACATTTGAGTACTAAAAATTCCTCTAAGTATTATCTTCTCTTTTCACTGCTATTTTTTTATATGCTTTCTGGCATATTTTTATGTTAATGCAGTTGTTGCCTTGATCAGTAAAAAATGTTTTAGCTATTGCTCTTTTCCTCTGAATAGATGAGCATAGCCCAAATTATGTTAATGCTATGAAGAAAAAAACAAAGACTTTTTAATTAGAAGTTGTAGAAAGTTGTCTTTTTTAAGATCTCAATGACAATTTTAATAAAATAATTTTCTTTAAAAAAAATCTTTCCCATCTTGGGAATGTCTGTGAGTTCCCCAGTTCAAGGCAGCTATACGTGAGGTGGTCACGACCTCTGAGATTGTGAGCCCTCTATCAGCAAAGCCAGGTTGGATGAGCCCAGGCTTGCAGAGAAGGAAAATTGATATTTGGCACCATGTAACTGGTCAGAAGAGCTAAAGATTGCTTTCTGAGTATGTAAATTGAGACCTTTTTGACCAATGTACTGAGACAAATTGAAGAAGGGAAATGCAGTAAAACACTCCTTTAGCTACTGAAGTGTCTCCTGGAGCTCAGCGGAGACATACTGAGTGTTGCTAATTAGCTGGCTTCAAGAGCCTTGATCTCCTGGTGTGCTCGGTAGCTGCACTGCCTTTTGCAGAGACACTTACATTGTCTGTAATCAACCAGAAGCACCTCAGTTTGGTCTATTTGAATTGTCCCATTGATGAGGAATGCCTTACTATTTTTAGGCACTTCAGCGCATTACTTAGGAACCTGTAGCAAGTAGTCAGTGCAGTGATGGCTGAGCAGGGTGTGGAGGAACAAAGGAACATCAGAATTCCATGGCAGGTACCCCTTCAGCTTCAGAGGTTTGTGTGGAGGATGTGAGAAGACTGAGAGGGGATCTTCTCTATGCTTAACAGCTAAAGGAGGGGTATCAAGAGGATGGAGCCAGTCTCTTGTTAGTGGTGCCCAGGACAAGGGGCAATGGGCACAAATGGGAACCCAGGAGTATAACACACAGTATTTTATAGAAGGTTCCCAATGACCCCACATATGTTGATTGACATCGATACTCTTAATGAATAAATTAGTTGTAGAACTTGGGGTACAGACTAAAGCATGGCTTTTATCATCCCAAGGCCACCCATGCTATCTACAGACCTCCCACAAGCAGCTATGCATTCATGGCCACATACTCCACCGGTAGCCACACTCTTAACAACAGGTTTGTGTGGGCAGCAGAGGATACTCGATGCTCTGAGCCTGCCATATACCATATGGAGTCCGGACAAGAACGCAGGCTTCTCTTGCTGCAGCTAGAGAAGAGGGGCCTGTGACAGCTCTACTAAAAGATGATGAGCGTTGCTGATTTGCTTTTAAAACCTGAGATCCCTGTAGAAGCTAGGGCTGGAGGTGGTTGGTTTTGTCCTTTCCTATTTCCAGAGCAGAGAAAAATCAAGCTTCATGGCTGTTCCCTAGTGAAGCAGTAGGGCACTTCTGTACAGTTAGCACCGGCTAACCTAGAATCATAGAATGGTTTGGGTTGAAAGGGATCTTAAAGATCATCTAGTTCCCACCCCCACCCCCACGCTATGGGCAGAGGCACCTTCCACTAGACCAGGTTGCTCAAAGCGCCATCCAACCTGGCCATGAACAGTTCAGATGGGACATCCACAGCTTCTCTGGGCAACCTGTTGCAGTGCTTCAAGTGCAACTTGGTAAAGGAGGGATGCTTATGAGCTGTTTGGGTCATGAGGGAAGCAGGAGAGAGGTGGGGAGATACATGAAATCACTAATCAAGGGCTCCAGTTTGTTGTTAGTGTGATGGTCCAAGCCTGCTTGGTATATGAGTACTGTGTCCACTTCTGGAGTCCTCAGCAAAAGAGAAACATGGAGCTGTTGGAGCAGGGCCAGAGGAGGCCACAGCAACGCTGGGAGGGCTGGGACCCCTCTGCTGGGAGGCCAGGCTGAGAGAGTTGGGGTTGTTCAGCTCTAGAGAGACCTTATTGTAGCCTTTCATTGCTTAAAGGGGACCTGTGGGAAAGATGGGGACAATCTTTTTATCAGAGCCTGTTGCAACAGGACAAGGGGTGCTGGTTTTAAGCTGAATGAGAGGATATTTGCACTAGAAATTAGGAAGAAATTTTTTACACTGAGAGTTGTAAAACACTGGTCCCGTTTGTCCACAGAGGTGGTTGATGCCCCATCCCTGGAAACATTCAGGGTCAGGTTGGACAGGGTTCTGAGCAACCTGCTCTAGTTGCAGTTGTCCCTGCTCACTACAGGGGGGTTGGACTAGTTGACCTTTAAAGACCCCTTCCAACCCAAAACAGTCTATAACTCTATGATAATCCCAGAGCTAAGCCAGACAGGGTCCTGCTCTTCCCCATCCACCAGCCTGCAGCAATGGCAGGCTGAGCAGCCATAGACTGGGGGACTTTGTGCTGCTGGTTGAAGGGCTGCCTTACACAAAGCATGGAGGAGAGGTGGCTGCCAAGAGGCTGACGGTGCTGGGGAGATTGAACCTGTGTCTGTACCTACAGGTCCACCGTCATGAAGGCAGCCAACTAAAGGCCCACTTGACCTCCTTCCTAAGCTGGGGGAGTTAACAAGTTGAAGGCAAATCATCTATTTTATTAAATCAGAGGCCACTTCAGGGACTGCAGCCCACTTATGCCACATGTTGTCCATATCCTGAACAGAGTATTCATGGAGAAATCAGATCCATATGGGCAGATCCTTACTGGGGAATATGTCCTGGTGAAGAACAGCCATGGGTATCTGCCTGCAGAGATCAGGCTTAGGAGGATTCATGCTTGAACTCTTAATTTTAGTGTTGAACAGCTCTCAAGAAGAGGGAGGGTTCCGTGGGAGGTACAGAATAAAGAGGACAATGCTGTGATGTGCATTCCCCCCCCAAGGAGGGAGGCTTTCTGCCTTCGCCATGGTGTGAGGCTCTGTGCTTTAAGAACAAGCAGGAATATCGTGGTCTGGCCTGAATTCCCCCCTGGAGGAAAGACAAAAATGATATCATTGTTGGAGTTGTTTGGACATCGTGAAGGCACTTACTGAGTTGAGAACAAATATGGTTTCAATTCCATTTTTAATAATAAAAAAGTAATGGAAAGCTATGAGTGCCAGGAGCCTTACTGAGAAAAGAGTCTTTGCACCCTGGAGAACTTCCTTTTGCCTAATGAATAATCACTTCTAAGTCACTTTTCAGTTCACTTGTGATATATATATATACATGTATGAAAATTACAAAAAGCTAGGTGAAGTGACTTGTTTGTCTTGCAGTTGTCAACTTTGCTGAGCAATGCTTTGATTAAGAAGAAGCACATCCACAGTGATTCTCGGGAGACTTTTTCCACGCAGTACACGGCTCCTCATGAACTCTGTAACCTAAGATCCAAGCTCACAACTGTTAAATTAGCAGAAGATGTGAGCCTAAACACATGCTAATGATTAGATAGTTTCCACTCCACTCTGAAAAGATTTAAGTGGAAGTATGCAATTGAGCATTGACTTTAAGTCTTAAAGTTCACCGTACAAAACTCCACCTTCCAAATTGGTGTTGTGCATAAGGCAGAGTGCCCTGTTCAGTGTCTGTTGAGACAGCAGAAAGCTGGAAGGAATTACTGCTTGGCAGGTGAGCAGACCTCTCTCCGTTTAGCTGTTCTTATAAACTTTAATCCTGTAAGTGTATCATCATTGCAGAAGATGTGTTTATTGAGAAACCTGTGGCTTCAGTGTGGATTTTGGCATATATCAAGGCACCCTTCTGCATTATTGTAAAAGCTGGATTTGGAAAGAACTTGTAATACATACAATTGGACATCAGGTATGCCTGTATTTTCCAGACTATTTCACATTCCTATTCTAACAACAGGGATAATGGAACAGATTCGCAACTCTTACCCTGATTCTTTTTGCCTTTCAGGCAGGACAATACCGCTAGAGCCTGCATGCAATTTCCCATCTGAGAGTGCACTATTGCTCCTGGGAAACTCTTCAAGGGGAAAAAAAAAAAAAGGTGAAAATGCTGACACAGCTATTTTCTGCACTGTTTTCTTCTCAAAGATATGCTTAAAGTACTGCACAGAATCTTAGAATCGTTTAGGCTGAAAGAGACCTTTAAGATCATCAAGGCCAACCATTAACCCAGCATTGCCAGGTCACCACCAAACCATGTCATGAAGCACCATATCTACACATCTTTTAAATCCCTCCAGGCCTGTTGACTCCACCACTCCTTGGGCAGCCTGGGACAATCCTTGACAACCCTTTTGGGGAAGCAACTGTTCCTCACTTCCCATCTAAACCTCCCCTGGTGCAACCTGAGGCCATTTCCACTTGTGTATCACTTGTTCCTTGAGAGAAGAAACCAACCCCCACCTGGCTCCAACCTCCTTTCAGGGAGTTGTTGAGAGCAAGAAAATTTCCCCTGAGCCTCTATTTCCCCAGGCTAAACACCCCCAGTTCCCTCATCCACTCTTCGCAAGACTTACACGCTAGACCCCTTACAAAGTTTGTTGCCACCTCATGGTCCTTCAGGTTTCACCGCTCTTCTGATACGCAAAGAGCTGCAAGGAGGACAGGTCTTTCCAGGGCTGGATGCTATTTTTCTGCCTCTGTATGGCCTAAAGTTTCATGCTTAACTTAGTGTCCTCTAAAGTCATGCTTTTCAAAGGTCAGTGTTCTTGAATGCCTGTATTTTACATTTCTCAGTTGGAGATGCATGGAAAAGCTGTGGGTTTTAGAATGCGTTTAATGTTACCCCTGTCTGTGGAAAGGGGCTTTAAAGCAGTGTCAAGCTAGACATGCACAGTTAAAAGCAGGAAAAAGCACAGATTTTTAAAATCTCCATTTAGGAACAAAAATCATCATCTGAGTAGAGCGCTGGGGCTGTATTTCTTTAGCTACCTTGGTATTACATTGCATCCCCCAGGTGACTTTCAGTAGATACTGTGACAATGAAATGTTTCTAAACAATTTTAAAATTTGCCTTTTTTATACATCCCCTCATTTTAGTTGTGGTTTGGAGAATAGAAAAGCCCCAATGTATTCAGCTTCTGCTACTAAATATTGCACAGACGTCTCTTTTTTTTTTTTTTTTTTTTTTTTTTTTTTTCCCTACTTTACTCCATTTACTTTCCTCTTTCCAAATTCAGCCCAACAGTTCTTCACTTTTTTGGTCTACAAAGTTGCATTCACTTCTGAATTCCCATTTACATGTTAATCACTGCGTCTTATCTTCAGGAGACTCTCTTCTATTCTGAGCAGGACATATTTGCCAGATGTGTTGGGTTAGGTTTACTGTTTAAGCATACAAACCCATCCATTTTCTCACCTAGCCTCCTGTTTCTTCTCCTATCCTAAAATTCTGCTTTTATGGTACACAAATGTAGAAAACCATCAAGTTTTTCTTCACTTTTCTTCAAATACTAAAGAAAGATTTGTGCTTTCCTTCTGTAACCTTGGCTATTCAGGGAGCCCAGCCAAGGGAATTACCCTTACAGTCTTTGGGGAAAAGGTGACCTTAAAACAGCTCAAACTGATGAAGAAAGTTTGTAGGCTTTACACTGGAGTGTCCCCTAAGTGTCCCCTTGGGTGTGAGTGGAGAAAATAGCCTTTACTACAGTACTGTGTATTAATCAGGAATCTATAATCCTAAATAGCACAACCTCCAAGAGATGATTTACCTACTGGCTATAAGCAGCCAGTAGCCGGGATCCACTTGGAACAGCTACTTATTCAGATTTTTCTTTCTTGGGTTGACAAGCTTGTTGTAGGTACAATCATTACCTGTTGTTTAAATACAGAGCAAGCCACCACAAGTGGCCAAAAAGTTGCAGCATTTCTACTCTTTCTTTCCTAACAGATTGACAATGTTTAAAGATGTGATGGCCACATAGTCAACTGCTGTGCATGCTTAGCTGAACATACTCTAGCAACAAGGAGTTGGGTTAGATACCAGATTGTATGGATTCATACTGTGCTGTTGGATCAGATCATATGGATCTACACAGTTTACTGTTTGCCCTTTATCTTTTCTGTGCTCTCAGATTTTAAAATGTTGATTTGTGTCATCATGTTCCACTCTGTCCTGCTTCACATGAATGGTAAATCTTGTGGATCATGGACTTCTCTGTTGTTGTTCTGTAGGACTCTGGTCTTTGCAGGCAAACTTTATCCTGTGTTCTGTCTGTGCTCCAAGCAGACTGTGAACCAGGAACCTGCAGTTGAAAGCAGAACCAATACACCCTCCTGAACTTGAGGAGATGGCTCCAGGATACATGGTTGGCTTGGGACACAGGTGAACTCTCTTTCGTATGCAAAAGACCATGTAGATATAATCATGGGTATTCATATGACCCCCATTTCTGGAATATTTTCTATGTCATCAGTCTATTTTCATAGAAGCTCCGGGATATAAGGCCCAGTTATCAGATATTTGAAGTGATTATGGCCTCCATCTGGTCACATGAAAAATTTACAGTGTATTAGGACATTATATCAAGGTGTCTAAAAGACCTCTCTAGTGCTATAGAACAATGTCTCTAGCCCAGAAGACTTCCAGATATGACATGATGAGAAACAGCAGAAACAAGACAAACAATACTTAAAGAGAAGGGGTAGCAAGGGTGAGGTAATTTGGGGGAAGAACGTACAGTCCATGGTATTCATAAAAGCGAAGAAGACAGCTTCTCCTAACATCATTGGATTCATGCTTTGCCAGCAGTAGACAAGGAAGGATCAATGGCAGAGGAAGACTCTTAGAAACTCATTCCATGTGGGTTTGATTATTTAAGCATTTTCTTCTCCCATAACAGCACCATCAATCTCTTCTCTCAAGGAACAAGTAATAGGACAAGAAGAAACAGCCTCAATTTGCTCCAGGGCAGAAAAAGAGGCTCAGGGGAGACCTTCTTCCTCTCAGCAGCTCCCTGAAAGGAGGTTGGAGCCAGGTGGGGTCAGTCTCCTCTCCCAAGGAAGAAGCAACAGGACAAGAGGAAAGAGCCTCAAGTTGTGCCAGGGGAGGTTAAGGTTGGACCTGAGGAACAATTTCTTCCCTGAAAGGGTTGTCAAGGCTTGTCCCAGGCTGCCCAGGGCAGTGGTGGAGTCCCTGTCCCTGGAAGGGTTTCAAAGCTGCGGAGAAGTGGTGCTTTAAGACATGGTTTAGTGGTGACCTGGCAGTGCTGGGTTAACAGTTGTACCTAATGATTTTAAAGGTCTTTTCCAACCAAAACCAATCTATGATTCTGTGATTCCTCTCACAGTGACAGCAGTTTATGAACAATTCAACTTCACACGCTCTTCTTCACATTGACACTTGCATCCTGAGACTGAGCATCTCTGCATAAAAGAAGGTGGGAACAGGTTGGAGACAGGAGTGTGAGTGTAAGGAAGGAGCGTAGGTGGGTAACATCCATTTGAAATATTAAATATCCACACCTGACTCAGAAACCTACCTCCTGTGTTTATCTAATTACAAAGTTAATATATAGTAATTTCTTCATTTCCATCAAATCAGTATTTCCTGAAGTATTGCGATACTTTCCCTGAGTGGAGCAGAGCTCCACTAAGATTTTAATTTACAGACAATTTGGTAATATCTTATTACATGTAAGACTTGTGCTAGGTCATATAAAAATGTGTCTTGCACTCCTTGCTTCTCCCAGAGCTGCTGCACAGTAGATATTTCAATGTGCTAAAGGCATAAAGAGTTATAAGTATGTAGTTTTACAATCCTTTTTTTTAGGGGTGCTTGAATATATTACAGCCTTTACACAGGAACCACTTCTCCTCCTCTAAGAAAGAATTTGGAAACAGAACTATAAAATAATTGGTATTTTTGATTCAACAATAATTATATAAAATTAAATAAACAGTCGTAATCTGTTGTGAAACAATGTCATAAATGTTTTATCCTCTCAAGATTAAATTGAAGACAAATTAAGACAAACGTGTTTCTAGATAACATCAAAGTAAAATATTTCATCATAAAAACAGAGTTTCATTCACCCTGAATGAACCATGAAGGAAAGCAGCAATTCACAGATCATTTTCCCAGTTTACAGAAAGTTTCATCTGAAAAACTTGGATGTAACTATGTGAAGTCATATGTCTGTACCAATCCAATCCAACTCATTTTCCTAACAGGAAAAGAGAAATTAAATCTCCCTTTTATTTTGTTTTGCTTTTCAATTTATTAGATGGCTCATCTAATTAGGGTGAGTGCAGAGTGAGCAGTGAGCAAAGCTTTTTGTTTAGTGTTGGCTTTTTTTGCTTACTTTTATAGGTAAGTAACAAGTGTTACTGCCTCAGGTTGAGGGGCAGAACATTTTTTTGTTATTTAAACTTGGCAATCCTTCTCCATGGGGAGTAAAAATATGTACTGTATTACAGAGCAGTCACTTTAGACCTGACATTCTTATGTTTCCTTACTGTATTAAAAAAAAAAAAAAAAAAGCAAAGAGCAAGGAGCAAAACCAAATACTAGGAAGAAAATGTGGCAGTAACCATTTCTCACTAGGCATGCAAAGTGGGCAACTAAACGTTTTTCACACGGGTGAGATTTGAGGTAAATGCAGAATGATTGTGCCTGTGCAAATTTCCTGTAATCCTTGAGGTCAGTGTGTTTCAGAACAGACTTTCCAGATGCTGCAGTTAACTCTTGAAATACTGTTCTGGAAATTTATCGCACATTTATGATTTGATACAAGCTCAGCAGAACTAAGTGTGAAATGTGGCTTTTTCTGCGCTCTCCGCACTTCACTGTACTGTATCTAATATATGAAAAAGATGTTCATATGTTCATTGTGTGATATTATTTCTTTGACACTTAGAATCTCAGAATCATAGAATGTTTTGGTTAAAGGTCATCTAATCCAATGCCCCTGCAGTGAGCTGGAACATGGTATGAGATTCAACAAATCCAAGTGACTGGTCCTGCCCTTGGGTCACAACAACCCCCTGCAACATTCCAAGCTTGGAGAACTGGTAACTGCCCATCAGAAAAGGATGTGTGGTCGACAGCCAGATGAAGATGAGCCAGCATGTGCTCAGGTGGCCAAGAAGGCCAGGCATCATAGCTTGGATCATCACTGGTGTGGCCAGCAGGACTAGGGCAGGGATCATCCCCCTGGACTGGGCACTGGGGAGGCTGCACCTCAAATCCTGGGTTCAGTTTTGAGCTCCTCACTCCAAAAAGGACATTGAGGGGCTAGAGCATGGCAAGAGAAGGGCAATGAAGCTGGTGAAACTTCTAGAGAACAAGTCTTGTGAGGAATGGATGAGGGACATGGGGTCATTTAGCCTGGAGAAAAGGAGGCTTATGGGAGACATTCTCGCTCTCAACAACTCCCTGCAAGGAGGTTGGAGCAAGGTGGGGGTCAGTCTCTTCTCCCAAGGAACAAGCAATAGGACAAGAGGAAAGAGCCTCAAGTTGTGCCAGGGTGGGATTTAAGGTCGACCTGAGGAACAATTTCTTCCCTGAAAGGGTTGTCAAGGCCTGTTCCAGGCTGCCCAGGGCGGTGGTGGAGTCCCCATCCCTGGAGGAGTTTCAGAGCCATGGAGATGTGGTGCTGATGGACATGGTTTAGTGGTGACCTGGCAGTGCTGGATTAACAGTTGTACCTAATGATTTTAAAGGTCTCTTCCAACCAGAACGATTTTATGATTCTCTGATATTCTCACAACTATAACAGGTTTCTCAAAGCCTCATCCAACTTGACCTTGAATGTTTCAGGGATGGGGTGTCAACCACCTCTCTGGGCAAGCTGTGCCACTGTCTCACCATCCTCAGGATAAAAAATTTATTCCTTGTATCTAGTATAAATCTCCCCTCTTTTTCTTTAGTATTACTTAATACATGATTCGGCTCTAGCATTTGGCTCACTCTTCCTGAGCATGCAAACTCACATTGTGATGTAGGGAATTATTAAAATGAAACCCACACTTTGTAATGAAGGACATTTTAATGCTCAAGAGCAGTTGTCCCTGGAAGTGTTTGAAAAAGGACAACCTCTGAAGTATGCCAAGCTCTGACCATTGTGGTACTTGGAGGCCCAAGAGAGAAGTGCTGTGTTTGACAGCTCTGTCTCTTTCTTTGTTTTATTTGCTTTTACTTTTATGAATAAATTGTGGCCATATCCCTTTATGAAAGAAAATTACTGATGATTCCCTTGATTCTTTGCAAAGTATCACCCTGCCATCACATAGGATCAGGGCAGGAAATGGTAATGGAGATGGGAACTGCTGATGTGACCTTGGCTGCTGCATGGAGATCTGCCAGTAACTTGCAGAGCTTGGCTTCCTCTCCCTGTGGCATGATCTGCACATCCATTCGTATGTTCTCCACCTGTGCATGGCACTGATGAGGAGGAGATGTTTGCCAAGAGGATACCAGCTTCCTTGCACTGTTACAGAAATATCTCCCATCCTCCTTGACTCTGTCCCTCATATGAGGTCCTCCAGGTCTCACAAATGAGTGTAACCCCTGTCTTCAGCTTCATATCTAGCCACCTCATGAACTTACTACATCACGTGATGGATATGGCAGAGACTGACATGTTCAGGCATGTGCAAAGCATGAATGATAGCTGCTAAGCTGCCACGAAAGGAGGTGTTTTCTGAAGCATTTTCCCTCAGCCGGACAGGATGCCATCACCTGCCTGCGCCATCTCAGCATGAGAGAGTGGAGCCAGTGCTGTGCTGCTGGTGTGGGACAGGATGCACCACAGCAGAAGGACATGGAAGGACCAAAGGAGTGAATGTCATATGTGTTTTGTGCTATTCCTTCTATTTTTTTCCACATCGCCTTCTCAACAGCAGTCAGATGTTTAAGTGCAGGATTTTGTTGCAGTAGAAACGATCGCAGGCAACTTCAGCAGAGCCCTCCCCTGTTTTTTTTGTATTCTAGACCACCAGCATCCCAGTTTATGTACTCCAACAGAGTTACTTTGATCCTGCCCAGTGAAAGGATGGTCCACAGACCTCAAAATCTGTTTGCTCAGATGTGTCTCCCCCTTTTTCTTTTTGCAGAAGTGCCTTAATTTCTCAGTTGGTTTTGTTGTTGTTGTTGTTATTGCTTTGTTGATGTTGGTTCTTTGGTTGTTGGTTTTGTTTTGTTTGTTTGTTTGGGTTTGGTTTGGTTTGGGGTTGGTTGGTTGGTGTTTTTGTTTGTGTTTGTTAGTTTAGGACAAAGATTAGTCCAGTGAATTTCCACAACATGTTTTTTTTTGTGTCTCCGAGTTCAACTTTGTTGTGGTGCTGCTGCTGGTCCTTTTATTTTCCTTCTACAGGGTGGTTGTGGCAGGTTGGAGCACCTAATTTGTGCAAGCAGACAGCCCAGAAAATAAGGAAAATACAACAGCTGAAGAAATCCGAAGACTGCAATGGTTTCCTCATGCAGATTTCTCCAAATCACATCTATGACGGGGCACGGCTCACTGAGAAAATGTGTGCCCTGTAAAATAAAAGGATTAGGAAACCACTTTATAGCCTGTGAGATTTATGGTTTCAGAACAAATGGCTGTAGTTCTCTTGTCCTGCAGCTCTAAAGGAGGCCAAACGAAACTGCTCTAAAGCTTTGGATCAAAATGAAGGCTCAGATCCCCCCTTCTGTGGGTCTTTATAAATGCTGGGAATATTGAAAAGAGTCTTGTGTGTCCTGCAGCACCTCTAAGCTACCACTTTGTTGTCTGAATGCGGTAGTACTGAAAGGTAAATTTGTTCCAAATTTCCCAATGTCAAGCTGGAAACACAGGGATGGAGCAGAGATTTTTAAAAAGTTTATTATGGGAAGGATTGCAGAGGAAATGTGTGATGTGACCTTTTTTCTCTCTGGGAGATATGTGTGCAAGGCACACCATCGCCTCCCTCTGCTGAAGAGAAGAATTGAAGTTGTTTTGGGATTATCAGAGCCAAAAAAGCTTAATTTCATCTTGATTTGTATTTCCAAGGGAAGCTCGCCTTTGTGGATTCCCTGATGTCTGATAAATAACTGGATGTGATGCCCACATCCAGCTATTTCCTGTAGTGAGGGAAACTCAGGGATCTCTGCCTCTTGTAGCCCTGCAAGACCTGTCTTCCTTCGCCATATTTGTATGAAATCGGCCAGTAGGTTCAAAGGTACGAGTAGAAGGCTTGATAAGCTCACACAAATACCCAAGCACAATTACAGGCTTTAAAAAATTCTTTTTCTTTCAGAAACTGTGCTAAAAATATCAAGTCAAAGAACAGCCTATGTAAGAGCATGCAAAACTGTTAACACCACCCTGCCTGGCAACTTAGTATATTCTAGGAGACGAACAGGGTAATTAATTAACTTTTTTTTTTTTTTTTTTCTATTGGAAAGCCAGGTCTGTTAACATTCTTTTCATCTTAAAATGTGATACATATAATAGCACTGGATAATGTACTAAAGTCTAGATGAGTAAACTTTATTATTCCAAGTAAGCAGTTCAAACTAAATATATTCTGAAGGATTCAGTCTTCCAACTCAGTTGCATAAGGTCTCTCTTTAGCGTGACCAGACCAATTCTGGCATAGGGATGTTTGTCCCTGTCTGATTGCTTCAGATTCGTTCTTGACACTGGAAGCCCAGAAGGACTCCCAGGCTGCTGACAACATTTATCAAGCCCAGCTGCCAAGAAAGGATGCTGATCGTAGGCAGCCCATAGTATGTCATGAAGAAAACATTTCCTTCTTCTGTGCTTTCCAAGTCACTGAGGTCCTTCTGTGCAAACAGAGACAACGCTAAATTCCTGCTTGGCAGCCTTCAGCATGGCCCTATGGAGTTGTCTGCCTACCACAGAGAGCCACCTGCATTTAGATATATTCACCTTCTTTGCATTAATCTAAATGTGCTCAGGAGCAGTAGGGATGTGCAAGGCAAGCCAAGAAGAAGAGCATCTCTCACTGGCAAATGTGTCCAGATTTTCTAATGAGACTGGTGATGGTGGATGCCTTAGGTTTAAGCTGGTTCATTTGCAGCCCCTGCCCAAAATGCTTTCTAGCAGTATGCTCGTGGCCAGTGCCTTTGAAATCAAGCACCACTCGAATGTCTTCTTTCATTTAATTTCAGATTTCTCAGCACTGCAGCCATTCTGAGAAATGGTGACACCGAGAGACCATCAAAGGGACTTAAAGATTGTAATAATTTCTGGGTCAGAATAAAGTTCTTGCTTACTCACCTTTCAGTAAGTGATTGTATGCTTTGTTGCTCATAGCTAAATATTTAGACAAATAGCCTGATTTGAAAGGTTCAGAGATTGTCTTGAATCTCTCCTGCAAATAGCCTGGCTTTTTGGACTGACTTACTATTATTTAATCACTGAAAAGCAATAATTTGGGAGATGGAACTGATGCCAAGGAGCTTTGTAAAACCTCTGAGTTGTCCACTCTCTGGCCAAGCTTTTCCCTCCACCTCGTGACTTGACACTGAGAGAGCAAGTCTAATAATGATGAAAAAAGAGAAGGAAGAGGTTTCAGGGAACAGCAGCCAAGTCTGTCCTGAGGAGGTATTTAGAGCTCAGTCTGTTGTGGATTTGAGCTCTTTGGACTTGCACTGAAATGAAGTATCAAGTGATAAAGCCACATTCACTGATTCCTACATTACAGCAATAATACTCAGAAAAAAATGTCTTCCCAGTTCTGCCAGCTAAATAATTACTTTTAGTTTATATCTTCCCCATTCCCAAAAGAGAATAGACTGGACAACTCCTCCATTGTTGGTTTTTTCTTCTGGGAAATGATGGATGTCCTTGGTTTGCAGCATCACTGAAATTGCCATTCTCTCTAGAACTACAGCTCAGTATCTTGCTGTAGCCACTGGGCAGCTCCAGCATCACAGGGAAAAATGGAAAAATAATCTCTTTAGGATGTGTTGGTAAGGTAAGATGCCTGAAGCAAAAGTTTTCTTCCGTCCCCTTCCTTCTCCCTAGTAGCTTGAGATTCAGTCACACACTAAGCCATAGCCTCCCTTAGGCTTAATATTACTGATTACAGCTCTGGTTTAGTGGTTTTATCCTTATACAGGTAATCTTTCCTTTGAAAGGTACTGGAACTAACAAGGACCAAGGCATGGACCCATCTAATGTCCTGAAATATTGTAGGTTGTGTAGTTGTGCCTGTTCCACAGTGTGGTTTTGGCCATGCTCTCTGACAATTTCCAGGGAGAGCACAGGCCTTGGGTTGCTCTCAGCAGGCAGCATAGAATCATAGGATCATAGAATGTCTAGGGATGGAAGGGGCCTCCGAAGGTCGTTTAGTCCAGCACCCCTGCAGTGAGCAGGGATACCCTGAACTAGACCAGGCTGCTCAGAGTCCAACCTCACAGTAGCACAGTTGAGGCAACTGTCTTTTGATGAGTATTTGGGTGTATGGATGTGGGCTGTGCTCTGCAAATGGTCTTCCAGGCAAGAAAACAATTCCTGAAATATCTTATTTGATAGAAATAATGTCTCCACTAATATTCACATGACTCTGAACTGCAGAGATACTGTTGTCCTTTGTTTCTTGGGTTACTGCCTGCCAACAGAGAAGGACTGGGAAGTCATCAAGTTTGGAGACAAGGACTTGATGGGAAAGGCAGCTATGTTCAGAGTGGAAGAAAGTTGTTTTCAACAGGCTAAGTAATCAGCAGTAAAGCAGGTCACTAAAAGGCAGGGTGGATTCTTCATCATATGAAGGCTTCAGAGTTAAATTAGACATTTTTCTGTAAGATGAAGCTCCAACTAGATGCAGATGTACTATTGGAGGCAAGGGGGCTGTAGCTCCTTCAGCAATAGCCCTACCTCATGGGTGCAAGCTGACAGACCATGGGGAAAGTAGGTGCTGTTTGCTGCTCTGTGTGCAGGGACTTTGTGGTCTGTGTTGCTCAGAAGGTCAGGAAAGGGAACAACAGTAGCCCCTTCCAGAGGTGAACATCCTCCCTGGTTTCATTTTGGGTGATACCCCCCTGTCTCAGTGATAAAAGTGGTTCTCTTTAGCCAGCACAGCGAATGCTTGCAGACTTTTTTTTTTGTGATGCCTCTTCAGTGATGCTTGGAGGTAGAGGAGACTTTCTCTCCTAGATGTGTCAAGTCAAAAGGAGAGAGGGAAGAATGACAGTGAGGGGACCAAGGTGCACAAGAGCACCTCTAAGCACAGCTGAAAGGCTGCAAATGATTTAAGAATGGTCTTCATCATTTGCTTAATGGATTTGATGTAGACACTACGGGTAAAAGTGGTGCTTTTCTGTGCAACTTAAAATGTGTCAGGAATCACTGTGAAAAAAAAATCACTACCAAAAAGTCACTACCAAAGTTGTAAGGGTAACTAAATAAAACCCCTTGTATTGCCTTCATTTTCCACTGAATCCTCTAAACCTTTTAATGTTTTGCAGCTGGCAAGGAATCATGTCAAATATCTGATGCAAGTGCTTTGAAGATCTCTAATTGTCCCAGATCTCTAATTGTCCCTTTGGCCCAACCAGCAGGTGATTAGGTGTTTCAGTGTTTCACTTTGCAATGCCTAATTGACTTCAGAGCCTAAACTTAGCTTTTCCAAATGTATTTGTTCATGTAAGACGCTGCAGCCTACTGGCTTTCAATGAGTTAAAATATTAAACTCTGCAAGCGGGTCAGGGTACGACCGCATGCATAGTTGAGTACCACAGTCCACGTGATTCACTGAGACTTGCTAAGTGGGCTTCTAGGTTGCACGCTTTATCTCTTGATTGCTTCCTCACGTCCTCACACTATAATGTTCCCATAAGTCCTTTAAGCATTGTAGTACTGAACATTGCTAAATACACGTTAAAGTATGGGCCACAGTCTTCTCTCACTTGAGTTAACTGTCTTGCTGTTGCAGCAATGATCTCCCATTGTTGGCCAGATGTCTTTTGTGAGATGTAAGTGAACCCTGTAAAGTCATTAGAAAAGTAAAATTTCCTACCTAGACTGGCAGTTTTGTGTTCACGTCCTTCATTTGCACCATTGTATTTTAATCCATAGTATGTGCATGTAGAATAAATCCAGAGTAAGGACCACAGGCTTCAATGAAGATAAGCCAGATTTTCACTGCAGGTAAATTGACAGAACTACCTGCTCTACTGAGAAACCAAATTTTGCCATTGCTTTGTTACATTCTTAAAGGTTGGGGTTTTTTGTGGGGTTTTTGTTAATTTTTTTTGGTTGGGTTGTGTGTGTGTGTGTGTGTGTGTGTTGCTTTTTCTTAAGGGCTGCCAGAGCTGAAAATATTGGCTGGTTTGTGTCCAGTGAAGAGCAGACTTGGACTACATGGAACAGCTGCACAAAGATGTTCAACATAATAGGTAATGTGAGTCTTTAAACAAAACCCAGCACCATCAAAGCCAAAATCTGAAAAGCTCTTAACAAAACCCATATTTTTAAAGAACAGATGGAAAAATAATTGTTCTGAGATGTATAACAGGATCACATCAATCAGCCCAGCAGCAATGGCATACAGAAACCTTCACACATGACCAAGAAACATAACCAGAAGCAGACACGATACCGGTTATCTCCAACTCCTCCAAAAGCAAGAGCGAGTCGGGGTGAGCAACGTCCTGAGAGGCTGAGGACAGGCAGGAAACACAGTAGTTATAGAGGTGTTTTATCTCCGTAAAGCCGGGATCTGGGAGATTTAGGAAAGCATCATTCCAATACATTTTTCAACAGATCAGTTAAAAATACAGCCTTGAGCTCTCAAACAGTCCTTTTTATGTGCGATAGAAAGGCGGTGATAATCGAGCTGTCCAAAAGATGAAACAAAGCACACCGGGCTATTCCCATGCGTATTTTTAAGTTCTTTTTGCCACTAGATGTCTCTGCTGACCTCACAGTGCGCTGGGTGAGCAGCTCTCCCTGGTGAACAGGAGAGACCAAGGTGGAAATCAAGCTGTGACAAAACCTGCTGGTGGCTTTAGTTCTCCGGGTTTTGTTTGTGATTAATAACATCTTCTGTTTAACACAGAGATAAGAATTTGTGAGAGCTCTCTCAGCTGTCTCCCTTTTTTCAAGTATCAGAATGGGAATAAGATACTTGCTGTCATTCAGCATTGCTCCTATTTCAGAGCACTTACTGCCTACTCAGACATTTTGATTCTCATTCCTCCCCTCGTCACCCTGATGGTTTCTTTGCTTGTTTCCAGGGGTTTGTTGTCCTTGGACCTCATATGCAACTATGAGTGCTGTGGGCTAAGAGCAGAATGCCATGGAAGAACCCTATGGCCAACCCAAAGGGCTGTGGGACATACTGTAGAGCTCAGGGTGTCCAATCAAGGCACCATTTTGGTAGGTGCTAATGACAGATGTGAGAATGATGGGAGGGAAGTCGTACGGACGACCTGTATCATCAGGTGCAGATCTTGACTCCAAGCTCCTGCACACCAAGATGTGAGTTGGGCTGAGGTTGGAAACCGGGTCAGAATGTGCCCAAACTGTGCAGTCCAGGAGCACAAACTGGATAAAATGATAACAGCAGTGATGGTGTGTCTTCCAGAGGAGAGATGGTTGTCTTCTGTTGGCTCACAGAAAGGTGGATGGGCTTAGTGCATCCTTTGGTTATGGCTGCATGGTTGCCCCCAGTGATTGGCAGCTTATCCTGAGAATCAGGGAACGGTCACAAGATGGAGGTGCTGGAAACTGGCAACTTTGATACCATAGCTCTTAGAGATGTAAAGAGTACCCAGAAAAGGTTAAGCAAAGTTTTCCTGAGGTTGAAGCTATGGCCCCAGTGGGTTGCTCCTGTTGCCCTTTGTAGAATCATAGCATGGTTTGGGTTGGAAGACACCTTTAAAGGTCATCTAGTCCAATCCCCCTGCAGTGAGGGGACATCTGCAACTGGATCTGGTTGCTCAGATCCCTGTCCAACCTCACCTGGAATGTTTCCAGGGCTGGGGCATCAACCATCTCTCTGGGCAAGCTGGAGCAGTGTTTCAACACCTTCATTGTGAAAAATGTCTTCCTTATATTTAGTCTAGATCTCCCTTTTTTAGCTTAAAGCCAGCACCCCTTGTCCTGTTGCAACAGGCCCTGCTAAAAAGATTGTCCCCATCTGTTGTATAAGGCTCCTGTAAGTACTGGAAAGCCACAAGAAGGTCTCCCTGGAGCCTTCTCTTCTCCAGGCTGAACAACCCCAACTCTCTCAGCCTGGCCTCACAGCAGAGGGGTTCCAGCCTTTGGACTCATTCCAACAGGTCCATGTCTTTCATGCTACAACAGTGCTCTGCCTGAGGTTTCTGATAGCCCAAGCAAGAGCAATTCTGGCATTTATGGTGGTGTTTTGCACTTGTGACTTAATCAGTCTGTTGTGGTTTAGGGTCAGGGCAGCCTTTTAGACTTAGACACTCTTTGTTAACCCCCCTCCCTCCGTAAAGGGGAAGAGAAAGGGAATAAGGGAGAGAAACAGTGATTAGAAAAGAAAGCTAAAACAGCTTTAATGAAAATAATAATAGTAAAAATGGAATATATACAAGCACTGGCGAAGTCCTAGACTTCAGACAGGAAAAGGATTCAAGAGCTGAGTTCTGGAACTGGATTCAGGAACACACAATTGGGATGGAAGGCAGAAAGTGCAGAGTCCTCCTTGGATGCCCACCATTGAAGAAGTTTGACCCTCATGATCCCTCAGCTTTATACTGAATATGACGTATATGGGATGGAATCTCTCAGTGATCACTTCAGGCTCACCTGTCCTGTCCTGCAGGTGTGACCTTTTACTTTCTACACCCTGCAATGTGGTACGCAAGATCCAGCAGTGGCCTTGGTCTGCACACCAATCCTTGGTAGTAACTCTAAACATGGGGTGTTATCACTGCTAGAAGCAGACATTGCCTGGGAAAACAGGCTGCTAACTTTAGAAAGTGCAGCCACTTAGAAAAGACTGAACTGAAAAGCAAAATCATAGAGCAGAATTATTCTGTTCTAATTCAAAGCAGGGCACAATCCCAGGGCTGCAGTGGAGGTCATTGCCGTTTTCCTGACATTTGCAAAAATGGCTTTATGCCACTGATTCCACGACAGGGACTAGTCCCTGCCCTAAGAAACCTTCTTCCCTTTCAGACAGGCAGGATCATGCCCCACATGTTGCGGAACGTGAAGTCTTGGGGTTGTAACCTCTTCACCATTACAATGAATAAATAAACTCAACAAGACTTTTAAGAATCTTAATTGGTTTTGTGTTTTTGGTTTTTTTCTGTATCTCAACACTCTGTGTTTCCCTTCATTCCTGGCAAAATTGAGAAGCTTTCAACACTAAATGACACCTTCCTAATTTCACCATTTTCCCACGACAATTCCAGGCAGTGTCCAAGTGCAAGGAAATTCCAGGGATGCTGAAAGGCATATCTCAGGGGAGGAGCTTGGAAGAAAATATCAGAGAGTTCATGTTTTAACAGGCCACCCTCAAGATAATGGTAAGAATTGGAGAGTTTTCTCCCCTGTCCATTATTTAGCTCTGTATCTCATAAGCAATTATCAGAAGGGAAGTGCTGCATGGGATAGGTGGGGCTTTGACAAACAACTGTAAGATTCCAGGGCTGGCAAATACGGTCAACATATCTTCTGAACTCAAACGACAGCACACTCGTTGTGAGTTTAAAAGCAGTAACTACAGGAAGGGAAGGTGGGATCCAGCACTTGGGCTGGTCCCTTAGTCTGATATGGCATCTCCAAATAACAGACCTGAGAATGGGAGGATATGTGGCTCTTTCCTCTCTTCACCTGCTCCCATTAATGTAAAAAGCTGCATGTGTGTATGAATGCAAATCCCTTTTCTCTTTTCCCCATTTATTCTGTTTGCTTTTGTTGTTATGATTTGGATCAGCAGTAAACCTTGGTATAGTACTGAGCACCATTCTGAATTGCAAAGGGATATTTTCCTCCTCTGTGAGTAAGATCACACAATTAACAGCTCCATTCCCCGGTTTGACTATCTTAAAGCAAAGAGTGGCAATACTGACCAAAAGAGGCTGTGACATTTAATTGCTTGACAAGTCCTGGGGGACAGAAAGTACACTGAACTGCATGAGCATCTGTGACAGACTGAAGAAAACTAGAATCATAGAAACATAAAATCATTCTGGTTTAAAGAATTCAAGATCATCAAGTCCAACTGTTAACCCAGCACTGCCAGGTCACCACTAAACCATGTCTTAAAGCACCACATCTACACAGCTTTGAAACCCCTTCAGGGACAAGGACTTCACACTGCCCTGGGCAGCTTGTTCCAGGCCTTGACAACCCTTTCAGGGAAGAAATTTTTCCTAATGTTCAACCTGAACCTCCCCTGACACAACTTGAGGCTGTTTCCTCTTGTCCTATTGCTTGCTCCTTGGGAGAAGAGACCAACCCCGTCCTGGCTTCAACCTCCTTTCAGGGAGTTATGGAGAGTGAGAAGATCTCCCCTGAGCCTCCTTATCTCCAGGCTCAATAACCACAGATCCCTCAGACACTCCTTCACAAGACTTGTTCTCTAGACCCTTGCCCAGCTTTGTTGCCCTTCTCTCGACACACTCCAGCCCCTTAATGTCCTTTTTGGAGTAAGGGTCCCAAAACTGAACCCAGGATTTGAGGCACAGCCTCCTCAGTGCCCAGTCCAGGGGAATAGTCCCTGCCCTAGTCCTGCTGGCCACACTGGTGCTGATCTAAGCCAGGATGCTGGTGGCCTTCTTGGCCATCTGAGCACACGCTGGCTCATCTTCAGCTGCCTGTCCATCAACATTCCGAAGTCCCTTTCCACCAGGCAGTTTCCAGACACTCTTCTCCAAGCCTGTAATGTTGCAGGGGGTTGTTTTGACCCAAGTCCAGGACCAGCCCTTGGTCTTGTTGAACATCATCCTACAGGCCTCAGCCCATCAACCCAACCTGTCCAGATCCCTCTGTAGAGCTTGCTTTCCTTCAAGCAAATTAACATACCCATCTAAATTGGTGTCACCTGCAAACTTACTGTAACTAGTAGGTTATATGTGCAAATATTGCTCTGGCATGGAGACTATTTCCAGGAATCAGATAGTCAAATATCATACCAAAAATTCTGGCTTAAACATGTGGTTGCATCCACTGAAAGTAATGATGTTGCCTGTGACTTGTCATAGAGAGCTAGTAATACCCTTTGCACTCCAAAGGTGTTATGGGGCTTTTTCCTCTATTTTAGCTTAATTTTCTAGTTTGATCTACTTCATAATCCAGCTCATTGAATTACCCTCAGCAGTTCTTACAACATTCTACAAAACCTGCGGTGCCTGGACTGCTTTGATCATAAATGGAAACAGGATGTTATGGCCACAGGTATGAAGAAGCCAAATTGTCTCATTACCTCATTGAATTGGGGCAGAGAGAAGAGTGAGAACCTAAATGGGGATATGATGCTCTCTTTTTCTAGTCTTTATCAGCTCATCCCTCCAGTAGCTGGCATGTGTCCCACTGACTCCAGACAGATGTTGAATAGCCTTTGTGCTGGGTAGTTGAATACCCGATTTTTTGGGGTTTTTCGTTTTTTTTTTTTTTATTCGTCTTTCTTCTCCTCCTCCTAAGTAACATGGACAATTAGGTTTTCATTTCAGTCTTGGTCTTTCTCCGGTTCCAGGCAACCTTCTGAGCTAAATCTGAGCCCTTGATCCTCACTCATGGGGTAAGATTGGACTTCACTTGGCCAGTGTTCACTGGCAAGGCCACGACACCATCACTCTTGCATGCAAATAAAACATTCTGACTGCATTCATGCTAATAACCAGCACAGGTCTCAACTGGCCTTACAAATAAATTTTGTGCATGGTCCCTGGAACAGTTTTGTCCAGGTGATGAGGATGGATGTGACCTACCTGCTCTGGAAAGCAATACAGATTAATGATAAAGGTACAGACCCTTCTATCTTACCTGGCCTTCAGGCCAGGGAACAGAATTTGGCAATACTCATTTTGCTGGCATAAAGACAATGGAGACACTTAAGTACCTGCTCTAGAAGGTGTTCTGGTAAAATGAGCCTCATAGGTCACATTGTTTCAGCTTTTTTATGGGTTGGTTCAGTTTTGTCCCTTCCTGTATATGAAGTGCATTTGGGAGATTAATTCTAAAGCTGGCAGGGGGAAGAGATGGGGAGGGAGCAGAATGGCTTTTACTGGATCACATTTACTTGAGGCTGATGTCTCCAGTTTTCCAAGGACACCTTGCATCTCACTGCTTTGTTTGAAACATGAAGTCAAGGAGTTTGGCAGCAGTTGAGCAACCAGTCACTCCTCTCTGCTTTAAAAATTTCCCTAATTCTTCATTCCAGTAAGAACCTCTGAATTCAAAGTGGGAGATCACATCGATGGTAGATGCTGAAGACAAGGACACAGGAAAGATCCTGAGTAAATTTTATAAGCAGCTTCTCAAATAGCTTGAAATAATTTCCCTTGGATGTATTTCAGTTGTTTCCCCAAATCATCCCTCTTTTGCCTTGTAAATTGTTTGTACAGGGGGACAGCTACATCTGTCCCTTGTAAGAATTTTGTTCTCATTCTGTATCACATTTTGGGTCAAAACAGAGATGAGATTTCCAAACTGCAAGTAAATAAATTGTCCTGATATGAAGAACTTCTTGCCTCATAATTCCTGGGACAGCAGGTAAAAACCCCTTTCCCTAAGCTGAGTCTGTAAGAGTGGCCTCCACCCCAAGAAGCTGCAATATCACATCAGAGCTCAGCATTCAGCTCCCAACTCACTGCAAGCAGATAAATATCAGGAGAAAATGAAAGGTGATGGGTAAAGGAAATAGAGAAGACAAGGCAGAATGATAATCAGAATGTCTCTAAGCCCTGCTTCAAATTGCATCTTCTCCCAAAAGCCTATGAACAGATTTTGGGGTGTGTGTGTGTGAATTAAAAAATATTAGCTGTATCTAGATTTAGGTTACATCAGATCTCTGAAGTATTTCTTATTCTGCTTGCACTTCACATGTGTTTTATGGTGCCAGGAACTACCCATGTCGGGAGTCAGTGATACATGGTCACACAGTTTGTGTAATGTTGTCATAAATTAACCATGATCTTTATTGTTGTCTTGCTGCAGACAAGGACTGGTGCTGGGTCAACGTGGCAAAGCGAAGTCATCCGTGGAAATGCAATCTGTGTGGTTGAACACGAATAAGGAGGAGACAGCAGGAGTGCTCAGCAGGATTGGTTGTGCACCATAAGTTAGGCACGAGGGGAAGAAGCCAGTGATCTTTTCAATCTCTCCTTGTGCAGTTAGGATGGAATCAGAATTGAAAAAGCACTTAGCAATACATTTGGTTGCAGAAGCAACAAAAGGATGAAGGTGAGTGGAAAAAGGTGGAGGTACTCATCACTGAGAACAGTAGTTCATTGGGATTCAGGGTAAATTTAGCCATGGAAGGGAGGTTGGAACGAGATGATCCTTAAGGTCCCTCCCACCACAAACCATTCTATAATTCTATGATTCCATGATCTAAGGGCTTCAAATAAACATAGTTGACATTGGAACCTCACTGTGGGCCATGGGAAAAAGTGAGGTATTTCCAGAGAGTGGTTGTAGGGCTAGATAGGTTAGATAGCCAACTTAACCCTGAAGGTACTCTGCCCTCTCTTTTCACTGTGGGAGAGCACTAGATGACTACTTTGTGCTGGACTTCAGCTGGTGAAACTTCCCCCCACCAGCTCTTATGGAGGAAAAGGCAGGAAAATCCAGGCATGAATACCCAAGTGACAGCTTGTGGGAGACACGGCCAACAATCAGCTGAAAGTGTGAGAAGGGTGAGAACAGGAGGCTAAAAGAAGGGTTGCCTGGGGTGCCAAATGAGAGAGATTAGTTCAAGTGGATCAAAGAAAAGGGAAGCAGAACATGATAATCTGGCACAGCCCCTCTCTGGGATGTGATCTACTGGGCTGCAATCTCACATCTGCTGGCAAGCATCAGGAAGCCACAGGGAATAGGTCTCTTAAAGAAGAACTGTAGGAAGAAAAGATGCATGTGCTCTAAGGAGCAGTCCCAGAGCAAGCAGGGGACATCTGTATAGAAAGACATCTCCAGCTCTTACTTCATCACTGTTTTAGAAGGAACAATAGTTCATTTGGAGACTACTGGGAGTATTGTCAAAGTAAGGCAGTAATCCGTGGAGCAAATCCCCACCTGGCCTTACTAAAGGAGGTGACTTCACTACAGTGAGTAAAGATGCTGCAGCTTTTCTCAGAGGAGGATGTGAAGACGTTTTTCAGGGAACACAAGTCACATTGTGCAGTTGACTCCCACTTCTGAGCTCTTTGGCTCTGGGGACCATGAGGTGGCGCAGTTACCCTGGATATCAGATCACAGCTGGCTGCACTCTGGCCAGGTATCTTCCCAAAATACATGTCTGCTGCCCAGCTGTGTAACTACAACCATGTGTTAAGGAGATGCTGCTTTATAAGCTGTACAGCTACATCACCTAAACCCTTTTTTTTTTTTTTTTTCCCTTCTCAGGGAGTCAGTGAGGTGCTGTGGGAGAAGAAAGAGCAATAGAGCATATTGTGCTTTCCTGTTAGCGAGTGTGCCCCTCGCAGAGATCTTTTTCCTCTCCTACTCTGAAATAGGGCCTTAAAAAAATAAATGAATGGCGAATGCATTTTACCCCCCCCCCCCCCCCCCCCCCCCGAAAGTACTGCAAGGACACTGCTTGTTTTATTAGCAGGGCAGCACGATGCAAAATAACAGACACAGACCACATGGCAGAAGGTGTTGGTGGTGTCTGCCCTTCCTCTTCATGCTCCATCTCCCGGAGTGGGAAGAAAAGGCCTCAGAGCTGTGTCCTGTTTATAGGTAACGTCCATTGCTCTCTGACTTTGGGTCCTTTTTGGGCTTGTGAAGGGGTGGTAGCTCCAGTGCCCTGGCTGATTTCCAGAGAGAGTTGCTGTGTTGACTCTCTCTCAGATTTCCTATCAGGATGAACTGGATCTTTTTTTTTTTTTTCCTTCTTGCCCTTTGCAGCAGCTGAGTCATCTTGCTGTGTGCTCACAGATTGCCCCAGACATTGTGCGTTTCAGTGGAAAATCTGCATCTGCTCATGAAGTAAGACACTCAACCCCATGCAGAGAGGACAACCTGATTCCTGTGTTTCACAGGAGCTCCATTCTGGGAATAAAAATGCTTTGGGATACAGAGAGCTTTTCCTCCCTGGGGTGCTGTATTTGCTTATCCAAAAGTTGGTTCTATTTAATCTGGAAAAGAGAAGAGTGAGGGAGGATCTTACCAATGCTATAAATAATTAAAGGATGGGTGTCAGGAGGATGGGACTGGTCTTTACAGTGGTGCCCAGTGACAGGACTAGGGGCAATGGACACAAACTTGAACATAGGAAGTTCCCTCTAAATATGAGGAGGAAATGCTTTACTTTGAGGGTGGTGGAGCACTGGAACAGGTTTCCCAGAGAAATGGTGGAGTCTCCTTCTCTGGAGACATTCAAAACCCACCTGGCCATGTTCATGTGCAGCCTTCTTTAGGTGAACCTATGTTGGCAGGGGGGTTGGACTCAATGATCACCCAAGGTCCCTTCCAGCCCCTATCATCCTGTGATTTGCTGATTCTGTAATGGCTGCAGCTTCACTCAACCTAGAATTTTACTTCAAAAGCTCTATGAAGCTGAGGCAGATAGACTTTCAGCTTCTGGCAGTCTGCATTGGCCATAGCATGCATGCAATATTACACGCACGAGTGCAGTATGGTGCTGCATAAGCACCCATAAAGGAAACACACTCTGTCAGTAGGTTTTAGTATTCAATCCCTAGAGCATTACTGATCCTGAGCATGATATGGTGTGAACTCACCCTCCTGCTCCACAGGCGCATTTCGCTATGTCTATAAATGCCCTCCCAGCACATCAAGCCCTGATTCTTATCACTTGTACACTTGAGAGATCAAAACAGCCACAGAAAAGCTTCTCCAGATTCTGCTGTGACTGCTACCACTACCCACCTGCCCCTGGGCACATTCCAGAACAGAAGATGAGCTCCCTGGTCTCCTGTTGAAGCACCACACCAGCACCATCTCCTCCCTTGGTCAAAAATGCAGATATCCAACATCTGAAGCAGACCACTACAGGCCTGAAAGCCCAATGGGTACAGAAACCACCTTTGGCTCCAAGGACAACAGGGACAAGTGCTCCATGTAGAACAAGGAGCAGAGGGCCTGTTGTCTGGGCATGTCCACCTCATCTGAAATGCTTTTGCAATTGTTTCCCAAGCTCAGGACAGTGTCTACTATATCCCTCCTCAAGCAGGACAAGTGCTTTGTCAAGGGTTAGCACAGAAAAGACCCTTCCTGGTAAGGCTTCACCCTACAAGCACCACACTGAAGTGGCCAAGCCATCCCCCATGAGATCTGAGTCTCCCTTCAGGAATGTCCTCCTCCACACATTAGATGCCCAAGGCATCTGAATGAACACCCTTCAGGGTGTAAATAATTATATTTAACATTTCCTTCACCTTCCAAAATTACCTCCCACCTTCCCTCAGGAGTTTGTGTGATGTTGATTCCCAGACCAGCTACCCAAAACCTGCTGGGTCTCCCACTTGGATGGGCTGAGATGTGATGCCTCCAGTCCCACATTTCATCTCTGCTCTTGGGGCAGCGCATTGGGATCAAGGATGGGGGTAACTGCTGCATCAGGGACCTGGCCACCTTTGACATCTCTAATTGGCTTGCACTTGAGCTTTTTCCCATGTCCCTCTGATGCCCAACCCAGGCACTGTATCCGCCTTTGCTATTGTGTCCTGGTTGTGATCCAAGCCCTGCAAACCTACACATTCCTCCTTGCTTACACACCGCAAGCTTTATTTGTTTTAATCAAAGGGGCCCCTGATAATTATTAACATATTTAATTATTTTTACTCTGAGTCACTTGGCTCGGGCGTGGAGCGATCACAAGGATTGCTTTACTACAAAGACCCAGCCCCGGAGCATTTGCACCACCAAGTAATGGCCCTCCACAGATGGAGCTCCCATTGATATCTGCCTCCCAGCCTGCCTTTCCTCACAGTTTGAGCTGCTTTTTGCTTCACTGGGAAGTGCTGGCCTCAAAAGGAGAAAAACTGGACATATTCAGACAATTTGCAGGGCTAAGGCTTTTCATGCTGAGATTGGTAACTCTGGGAAAGAGCTGGTAGGGAATGATGTTCATCTGAGCTGTGCTCCTGCCTTGCACCTCATGGGGGGCTCTAAGTCCATCTACACCCCTCCCGCTGCCATGAAAATTGCACCACCCTTTCCAGCACCCCTCCTCCCCAGGCTCACCAGCGAGTTACATGGCCTCGTACCAGCAATCAGAGCACACTGCAATTAGTGGTGCTTGTCTGAGGAAACCCATAACTCTACACTTCTACATGATTTATGAGGTTCCCCAGCCTGGCCTGGCCCGTGAGCCACGATCGATCCCAGCACTGATGGTTCACGGTGAGGCTACCCGGGGTGAACTGGGTGTTTTTCCTCCCCCGCTGTCCATGGGGGCTTTGCAGGGAAATGCTACCCTTGGCGAATGGCCCCTGCGATCCTGCAAGGTCTGGGGGGTTTGGCTGGGGACCAGAACCGTGTGTTCAGGGTGTCTTTACACTGGGGTGCATCCATGCCATTCTGAGTGAGCTTGGTTCCTGCTCCCTCCTCCATGCCCTAGGACTTTCTTCCAAAAATAAAACAAGACCTTGTGACTGTGGATCCCCCAGGACTGCCTTGGTCCTGAGCATCTAACTTCCAGGAGAATATCTCTGGCTGGTGAGCAAGAAATACTTTAATTCTCTGTCACACCAGGGATGCAGGATTGCATTAACCAAATTTTTAGATACAAGAAAACTAAGGGAGGGACTCAAGGATGCACAGAGGAGGCCTTGATGGGGTTGGGGTTGAGCAAAAATCTCCAGACACCTTAAAGAAGATGTTGTCCCTTGTTGAAATCTGTATTTAAGAATAAATTTTTCGTTAAATACATACATAAATATTTATACAGAGAAGGAGAGAAAGGAAGAAGTGGAAAGAAGTAAGCTTCACAAAGCAAAAACCTGCGCAATTTTAAACAAATCAAAACTTTTAATAAAAACCAGAACACTGATGCTACTTTAAAAGGATATAAGATAAGGGTGAGTCTCTGCTTTCCCTTGAGGGACAAGGTTGGAAAATAGCAATCAGGATGTTCCTACTAAGGTTGAGCTCTTGCTCAGAAAGCCTTTTTTTTTTTGGTCTGAAGTGTTTTATCAGCATTTTCATTAGATCTAATAATAGCAGCACTTCTTTTGTCTTGACTGCTTTCACCAAAGACTCCAGGGAGCAGAGCTGATGTCCTAGTGTATAAAGGCTTATCTCCACCAAAGCCCATTTTCTAACTTTGGTCAGTTCTTTCGGTGGGCAGTAATCACCTCAAAGTCCTTTTATTTTTTATGTTGTCTTGTCATTCTAAAGTCTTTGCGTGTGTCTCCAAGCAGCTCCCAAAAACCACATGGCAGCAAGCTGTCTGCAAGACCCCACAGGCAGGAGGTCCAATGATCAGAAGAAGGTCTATTTGGAGCTGTTTTTTTCATCTGTACTTTAAGCAAAGCCTGGACCATCCAACACCTCTTGCCAAGCATCAACCCAGTCTTACACCCACTTTCCTGGGTGTGTTTAACAGCTACAGTCCTGCTTACTTTGGATGCAGCAGAGAAAAAGCAAATGCGCAAGTGTGGTGTGAATTCCCAAGCTCAAATACACTTTCATCCAGTACAAGGAAGAGCTGGGCTTGCAAACATAATGTAAATGCAAAATAAGAGGAAATCCTCTTGTTTAGAGAAGCTGAAAGATAAGGTGAGTGATAAATGGGAGAGTCGTGCCCACCTCCACTTGTGGACTCTGCTCTCAAGGAACAGGGACTTCCCCAAAGTGGCAGATGACACAGCAAGTGCCTAGGGGGTTGGAGAGAACTGCAGGGGGAAGCACCTGGGGACCCAAAAGTGGAGGAGGTGGGAAGAAGCATCATGAAAAGCCATCTCTCCTGTTTGCTCCAGTTGCAGCAGCTGAGTGTCATCTCAGGACATGTCAGGATCTCAAAATCTCTTCATTACTTGAGCCTGGGTCACCTTTGATCCAGATGTACTGCTTGAGCTAATTCCCAGCTTGCACAAGTGACCATCCTGGCAAAATGGAATGAAAGACCAGGAGCAGTGACTCTCTCATTGCTGCTGCTGCTGCTGAGAACAGAGCTGTGCCATCCCAGCATCCTCTTCTCCCCACTACTCCCCATTCCCTCCACAAAACATCAGACAAAGCTCCTTTATTGTAAAGTCAGAGCAGGGAGGGGAAAAAAACAGATCCATTAAAGCTGAGACTATATTAAGCCACTGAAAACCACAAAAATAAATGCCTGCCCTCCCAGCAGCACTAAACCAGTCCGCTGACTTCCCCCTGAAACCAATTTCAACCTGACCTGGGTGGGAAAATGCCTGTAGTCGTAACCACTCTGTCATGAAAACAGAGTGAGGCATTTATCTGAGCATTTGATTGCACAGCTCAGCGCTGTGATTCGCTCTGCTGTGCAAAATAACAAAGCCAAGACGCTGCAGGTAACAGCCAGGACAAGAAGTCTGTGAGTTTCATTCCCTACAAGTGAGTTTTGGCACAGTAGCTATTTCACACCCAATTAATTACTTCAGCACCAGATTATACTTGCAGGCTCCAATAGAAGTGATAATAGGAACCAATTAAATTAAGTTATATTTACTTTGTAAGCATATTTTCCTTTGGTAAATCTTTGCTTTAATTTGACAGATTGGACTCCAGCATTTTGTTTTTGTTAGGAGATACTGCCCTGAATCCAGAGGAACAAATCCAAACCTGTAAAACCAAGAAGTCCTTCCCTTTCAGGTTCAAAAACATGTAGGACATGGAGTTAAAAAAAAAAATAAAAAAGAAAAGAAAGGAAAAAGAAGAACATATGCACGTGCCTGGAGTAATAAAAACATACTGTGAAATGTGCAGGAAGGTGCCAGCACGTCTTGCTGGAAGAACATAAGCATGAGCTGGGCTGGAGGCGGTGACTGGTGAGATATCCATGCCAGAGTCTGAAAATGAGATAAGCGTTCATGTCACAGCGGGCAGGTTCACAAAACAGCTTGCATTGGAGAGAACCATGTTCTGCTGTCACCTGTTGTTAGGGAACAGGCTTTGCTAAGCGCAATTTATTAAAATGGGACTGTCCCAGTTTATGACATTATGTTTTGGCATAAAACTTAAGAGGTTAAATCCTTTTGTGTTGTAGTTGGATATGAATACCTGCTCCTTTTGCACCCAGTTTGGTTGTCTCTACAACACGTACATCTGGGAATGGCTGAAGGCCTTTGTGTCTTTTATAAACTCCATATAGGATGACTCAGAAGTGAATGATTTATAAACCGTAGTATTATCTCATCTGTGTCTCATGGAACAATCCCAATATAATACCAGTCAGCTAAAGAGTGGCTTGTCAGAGACAGACAAAGCCACAAAACAAGACCTGTGCTCCGATGTGTGATGCTTTAGGTTTATATCCTCGCTAGTGTTCCCTATCCCACCAGCAGCCCTTCCTTCTTCCCCTTTCCCCCTCCACCACTGTCCTCACTAGCCTACAAGGGTTCATGAAGTGAAGGCCTTCTTGGCACCCAAGTGAAACCATTCCTGAAATGTCTGCTGCACTTTCTATCCTTTCTTCTCCTCCCTTCCCTCTTGAACAACTATCACAGGGAAGTGCAACTGCAGCAAAACTATCCTTGGAAAACCAAGAGCTCTCCACTGCTGCAGGACAGGATGATCTGGTGTCTTCCCACAAGCTTCAAGCAACAGACTGTGAACTGCAGTGTGAAACGTGTTGTCCCTTGTTAAATAACTCCACTGAAGTTGGTAGAGTCTTTACGGTAAGTTCCACTGATGGCATTAAATCATGGACTCCATTAAAAGCAGTGGGACTAAGGACACCTAAGATGACAACATGGTCCTGTGACTAAGAGATTAGGAGAGAAATTTCTTTGCGCTGATAATGGTGGGCTGAACTTGTGCAGGATGGGAGCAAATACATGTCCCCATGGACCCTCACTCTGTCTACACGGAGACAAGCTGGACTGAAACTCTGCCTTCCTCTGAGCTAACAGGGATGGGGACACGATGGGGAAAATCTGCCCCTTTCTTGCCCTGAGGAATGAAAGTGAGGCGGCTCACCAAAGTTGCCAAAGAGGCTTCAGGGACACTTTAGTGCTTTTGGAAATCCATTGAGCTTCTTTTGGGCTCTGGAAATTTGCTACTTCCAATGTTGCTGTTTTGTCAGCCTAGCGTAGCATGTGGATTTTACAGCTGTAGAGTTGTTACTCATTTTTCACCCTCTGAATGGTGATTTATGGCTTCTGGAACAAAGGTTAAACCTTCTTCCTCTGCTTGTTAGTGCTGTTTCACATGTTTCACACAGATTGGTGCTGTTGCACTCGGAAGAGTTTGTTGGCCAAGGTCCCATAAAATCCAATTTTCTCTTCATTTTGGATCTCCCATGCTTTAAATCTGGGAGATGTGTGGGTATCTCATCTCAGCAGACCCACACACAAGAAGTCTTCACTGCATTAAAGTGGAGAAGGATCAAAAAAGAAAAAAAAAAAGCATGCATAGGACAACACAAGTACTCCTATGTCCCCTGGCATATGCTAATGAGGCAATACTGTCATGCTGCCACAAAGTGCTGGGTATGTCCCTGTTTTCTTTGCCCATGCCCATGCAAAGGTGCATTGCCCACTGAACGGCATGCTTGTGATGATACTAAACAGCATGCTTTTGAGGACAGACATGCATTCAGCATGTCATCAACCTTGCTTGCTCCCCTCCAACTCTTAACAAAAAAATAAACCAAGGAAACAAAGACGTTGTGTTAAGTGAAGTACTTGCTGCATCCTTGCAGTCTAGACTCCAAAACCCTATTTTAGCTAATTTCCTTTTTCTGACTCATAATTTCCCTTTTATGGTTCAACTTCTTTTCTGCTGGTGAATGTGATGGAGAACTGCACATGGATGGTCTCTGTGTAATTAACTGCTGCATTCTCACAGGACTGGGATGTAGATGGGATCACCACTGAAAGCCAGAAGTTGGTCCTGAGCTGAAGACACCAATGCGGATTTGTACATCCCATGACCCATCTGCCAGTGATCCATGATGGATGAAGATGTTGTGGGTGGTCAGTGTCCTGAACCTAGGGGAAGGTTTCAATACACGGTTCTTCATCTGCAGCAAGACATTCAATTGCTTTACCACCACACCCCATGAGCCATTGTTATACTTGGCTTATTCTTCCACCAGATGCAGGTTTTCTGTTTAAAAGCAGAACTTAAAAATGAAAACTATGCGAGGAGAGATTTATGGCCTGTGTTACTGCTGGGCCAGGCAGTGAAGGCCTTAAGAACTGAAGTCAGTCTGCACAAATATTCACGTTTTGCATTTCACCATTCATGAACTCCATTAAATTGATTTGGAATAGCCTCTGTGCTCTCCTGTCTACTGCAGTTAAATTTGGACATTCTTTAGAGCAAGAGATGAGACCTAGCCAGGTTGTGACAGAAGAACTCCAGAACTGAAACTGTATAAGCCGCCATTTCTGGGACATGCTCAGCAAGCCACAGTATCTCGTTATCATTTCTGTGCCTTCCCCATCCTTAGTGGTGGCCTCTTAGGAGCCCTGAATGTGTCATTGCTTCTTCCTCTGACTCCCTCTTCAAAAGCTAGTTTCTGCCTTAAGAATTCTAAGACGAGAGATGATGTTATCAAACAACATGAACATTTTAACACTGTCAAAGTTCCACACCAGACTGAGAAGTGAGACTCTTGGGTTGTTTGAATTCTTGTCTCTTCACCCCTCGCCCTTCTCCCTGCTGATGTCCCTCATGTGCATTGACTGCATCAATAAAACTCTAGTTTGTAAGTTGTCCAAGCTATTCTTATGTCAACCTATATTGAAAGGCCCCACAAAAAAAGTGAAAAGTCACAAAGAGTTTCAAAAGCCTAGGAAAAACAAGTCTCATGATAGATCTCCACCTGCTTCTCTTACCAAGGGAAGGTCAAGAGGAGGCTCAAGAAGGGTAGAAGTTTGTTCTCAGGAGAAAACATGAAGAGGCAAGAGAGCCTTGTTGATCAGAGGTCCAAGGCCGGAACCCAAAAGCAGACATATTTCTCTTCAAAATGAGGCCCAGTGCTTTAACTGTGGGAATGATTAAGTGTTGAGACAAAATACCAATGAAAGTAGTAGATTCTTCCTTTTCAGATATTTTCAAATTGTGAGCAGATGCCTGCTGGAACAGAGCTTTTAGCCAAGGACAAATTATTGGGTTCCTTATTGGAGTATGCAATTTTATGGTCCATGTTATATGGAGCTCAGAATAGATGATCTTATGGCCCACTGTGACTTTAAAATCTAAAAAATAGGTAGATCTGGATTGAAAGGAGCCAGGTTTCCTCTGGATTTGTGTCTTGAGGCTGACTGACTCTGCTGCCCAAGAAGACACAAAATCTGATTGAAGCTTTTCTCATTTAACAGCAGTGCTGTTAAAAACACAGACTCTATTTCCAGGTTGAATTTGTCTGGCTTTGGTGTGGTTATGGGTCTACCTTTCTCTGGTTGGCTGGCTAGAAGGCCTTGCTCTCAGGGAGATACCAAGCAAAGCCCCTTTGGCCTCTCGTCTCCTTCAAGTGTGGTTGAGCTTGGCCAAGAGAGTTGGATGCTGTTAAAGTGGGAATGGACAGACATGAGCATACGCATACACTCACAGTCTGAAAGAGAGAAGATTGAAACAGCTTCATTTCTCCAGACTAAAAATAGAGAATAATGAAGGTTAACATTAAATTAAAGGAAAATGTATCTCTTCAGATAGCGGTTGATACATTTGAGAACATCCTTTATCAAAGAGGTTGCCTTTCATAGCAGAGTCAGATGACCCTGAAGATCTTGTCATGTCTTTTGGGATTATGGACTAAATATCCACGTCAGACTGACTTTATTTATTCTTGGATTTGTAAAATGTGAGAGTCATTCAGTTCAGAAATCTGGTCTCTACTCAGTTTTCATGAGAGGTTGGCAGCTCACCCTCTAAAAATAAAAGCTCAAGTGCTATTCACTGTCCACATCATCTGAGACAGGATTCAATTAAGAGTGTTTCTGTGTTGTATTTTAGGAGTTAGTGTCTGTCAAGATTTTACCTTGGCGTCCTTGGGTTAAACCTTCCTGTCTCACTGTCATGCTGTGTGGAATAGCTTTGCTCTTTGAAGGAATCCATCTCCTCTGTCTTTCCCCCCACACCCTCCCACAGACACGAGGGTGAGCTGATTTTTGGTATGTAGTAATAACAATTTGTCAGGATGCCAAGTTCAAAGCCTCTAACCTACTGCCAATGCGAAGCCTGAGAGTGAGGTCACAACTAATCTCAGACTTCTGACCTCCCAGTCACATCCACCATTACTGGATCAGAGGAGAGAAGTGGAAGGGCTTATTTTTGAAAGGTTTTAGATTTCAGGTGAGGTCAACAAAAGATTTGCCCAGATGGAAGAAATCAAGAAGATAATATGGAGCATATTAGGGAAGATGAAAGGCATCGTGTAAAACAATCTCCTCCTTAGCCTAGAAGGGAAAGTCTAACTACCAGGGTAACCTTCCGGTAATGGCAATTGAGCCCAAGTGATTAGAAAAAGTAGCAGAAACCAAGCATTGTGAAGAAAGCAATGCAAGCTTAGAGATTCAGAGTGATGCTGATGGAATTTTCAAAAGCTCCTAAACAGAGTAGGCTTCAACCACTTAAGCCACTGGGAAATAGATGCCTAGACACTTCTGAAAGTACCATGAGAGATCTTTTGGCATTTTGAGAAGCATGCATAGCTCAGTGACCCCAACATGGGGGCTCAATTTGCTGCAACTCTATATCTGAACATTTTGAAAAATGTGGGCCACGTGGAAATTAAAAATGTTTGGGGACTTCACCTAGAAGAACAAGGGCATTCATGCAGCATCCAGTCCACTTCCAGCTCATTAGCCACCTAACAGATCTGCTGTTGCCAGGTCATTCTGCAAAGACGTGTTCCCAGCCATACTGTGAGCCCATAAACAGACTTTTCAGGAAAAAAAAACCCCAGATTTCCTGACTGCCAGCTCTGAGCCACCAATAAAACAGGAAAAGGACCAATAAAATAAATTTCCATTTCTGGAACAACCTTTTGGACCAATGACAGACTTTCTGATGAACTGAATTTTCTTTAGAGGGAGGAGGGAAACACCATAGAGATGGGGCTGAGATGCTAGAATGTGGGTAGACTCCTCTTCACGGTTTCTTCCTGCTGTGGTAGTCTTTTCCCCTGTGTGCTTTCTTGGATCTTCTCTTCCACACAGATTTTTCCTAATACTGATGCCCTGGAGGAGCTGGAGCACTAGTGAGTCAATTGCTTGGCATACACCACTTGAACTGGAAGTGGGTTGTGTTGGCACTCAAGTCATCTGCTAAAATGATTACATTAATAGAAGACTGTGTCCTGGGCTAGAAGAATAAATTACATAGAAAAGAAGCCAATACTCCCATTATAACAATAAGACAGAAGTTTTGTTAATCCAAAGTAACAAAAATGTGAGCATTGGTGGACATGCAGATGTCAGGGCCACTTGCCTCAAAGGGCATTTGTTGCTCTACACAATGTCCTCTGAAAAGAAGTGTACATTTTTTCATTCCCTGGACACTTTTGCTGGTGTTTTGGACACAGTAAGGGAAGATGATGCTGCCAGTTTCTGTGCACATGGTCTTATCTGGGGATAGCTGGGCCATTTTCAGCTCTGAGCGGATAACTGCAATTTATGGGATTACAATATGTGTGTTGCATTTATTAGTATAAACACAAATGTTGTTACAGGCATAAATCAACTGAAAGTTTAGACTTCTCCATTCAAGTTCAAATGCGTATCATAGCCAGCATTGTAGTTAATTCAATTGTTTCCTGGAGTTTTTGCAGGCCTTGTCTAGAAAATAAATCAAATTTTGTTACAGACAGAATGGGAGAGAAGAAGGCTGCAGATGTCTCTCAGCTCATCCCTGTGAAATCTGCTTTTAGCAACTCTTCTCTTGACTTCTTGTGGAGCAGCCCCCAGGCAGAAGGGTGTGATGCCTCCTTCGTGAAAATAATTATCCATCAACGATTCACATCACAGGTGGTTTGTGTGCAATTCCTATGCTGACCAAAACTCTCTCCTGGATAGATGCGCCTACCAATTCTCAGGCAGACGACCACTGGACCTATACCAGCAAGATAAGCAGCATGTTTTCTATTGCAATCCAAAGAGCCTTCAACTCACTGTAGGAATAAGACTATAAATTATAGTGGAAACGAGTCTTAGGAGGAAATGTGGGTTGCTGTGTCCAAAAATAACAGCAGTAACACTGTGAAAACAGAGCAGTTGATAGGAGGGGAGTACTACTCGAGAAGTGGATTTTTGACTCCCGTTTCACTCATCTTGTTGGATTTCAGTGGGAGCATTGGTAGGGCGAGGAATGGTTTGTCATCAGGAGTAGCCTGCAGTTCTGAATCACTAGGTGACAGATGCACACTCCACCGAGGCATCGCTCACTGGGCATGTTAGGTAGAGTCTGTTGCTGAAGAAGTGAACCCAAATCTCTGGGGACAATTCATCATTTATAAAACTAATTTTTTTTTTTTTAATTTTGGTTTCACCTTAAAACTGATTGCATTTCACTCTGTTTCACTCCAAACTCATGGTGACCCATTTTCTGTAGCTTGTTTTCCCAGGTTGTTCATCTCAAAGCTTTTCCCAGTGGTGGAACAGAATCACAGAATCACAGAATCACTCAGGTTGGAAAAGACCCTTGGGATCATCGTGTCCAACCATTAGCCCTACTCTACAAGTTCACCCCTAGACCACATCCCCCAACACCACATCCAAGTGATGTTTAAACACATCCAGGGATGGTGACTCAACCACCTCCCTGGGCAGCCCATTCCAATACTTCACTACCCTTTCTGTGAAGAATTTTTTCATAATTTCTAGTCTAAACCTACCTTGTTTCAGCTTTAGGCCATTCCCTCTGGTTCTGTCACTAACCTGAGAGAAGAGACTAGCCTCTCTACAACTACCTTTCAGGTAGTACCTTTCAGGTAGTTGTAGAGAATGATGAGGTCTCCCCTCAGATTCCTCTTCCTCAAACTAAACAGGCCCAGCTCCTTCAAACGATCCACATACAATCTATAACACTGTCATCTTTCCTATAGATCCAAAAGCTACAAAAAAAGGCACAAGTTTTTATATGTCGAAATTCTAGTGAATGAGTCCATTTCTTAGGAAGAAATTATGTCTGCACTTACATGGAGTGCAGTAAAAGGACAGTCCCTTTCATCTCTGACTTGTGGCATGCTATTGCGTTTAAATTCACATCACCATTAAATAACAGCAACTAGTCTTTACTGTCTCCTTATTGCCAAGTTATTGTTTGCCAAAATATTGTCTACCTTTGAAATTATAAGCATAACATAATCATGAAAGATATGGGATTAAAGTCCCATTGCAGTTCATTAGTATAAGGGCATATTCTAATAAAAAATCCTTGCCCGGGGGCAAAGGATTAGGTGATGTTGCCCTGAAGCTATGACCCAAATCATCAGTCTTCAGTTGCCCTTCTTCTTTCCCACCTGACAATATTAATATTTTATTCATAATTTTCCTTCATATCTGCTCAGATGAAGAAGTGTGATCCCGCCCATTACACCTGTGTATTCCTAGATGTATTTTACTCAGAAAATATTTTCAACTGTTTTTAGAAAGACAAGCAGAGAGGGATTTAGGTTTTCCCATTAAGAAAAAGAAGATCAATTACTGAGTTGTTATACATTAGCCTAATTTGATTTAAGCAGAACAGAGTGGAAATTAAGACCTGTCAGTTTTCTTCTTCCTTAGATGTAATGGAAGATGGAAATGACAAAATAGATAGTAAAAAGGTCTGATATGATATAACAGATTTTAACAGAACTAATCCTTAGTTGTGCTGGTTATTATTTTAAGAGGTTTTAACACTATGGAAAAAAAAAGACTACTACTTGTTTTACTAATTTTTCAAGTTCCAAAACGTTAAGGAAAAAAGTTAACCATAACTGCTGTTATTCAATCCATTTCTCTCCATGGGAAACCTTGAGCACTTCAATCAACCTCCTCAAGCAGAGTTTTCTGGATCTGCAAAATCACATTTCTCCACCTCAGAGCAAAGAGCTGGACCTAAGGAAGATGACCTCCCAGGCTCCCCAAACCTTGGTTTGGGGATTCTTTTTTTTTCTGTAATCCAGTTTGATGTTTAAAATGAAAGTGCTTTGAGTGATATTGCTAAACTTGGATTGATCCAGAGATATCAGAGCAGGGAGAACTGGAGCAATTCTGGGTTACCGTCTGTGCACCCCCAGTGATGGCTCAATTTATAAAGGCAAAATTACTCATCCTATAGCAATACGTTTGGCATGAGCAAGGGAAACTCGTGCTTCTGTAACCAAATGCCCTGGCGAGCTGCAGAGGCACTGGGAAGGCTCAGCTGAGTGATTTTTGCTTGGCTTCACTTTGGCACCCATCTCCAGCTCCTGCTGAGACCATATTAAATGGAGCAAAAAATCAAACTGTTTCAGACTCGTTTCAAATGAGGCAAGTTTTCACAGCTCTCAGGTCATTTCTAACAAGCTGTGCCTACAGTGTAGTCCCTTCTGGTTCTGGCACAACTGCTGTCAACTTTTCTACCAAAAACCAGTAGCCGATGACTGATGGTGTACAAAATGAAATGTTGCTCACTCTTTTTCTTGGTTTTCTTTGCTGAATGCAAAGACCACTGTAGGTCCCTTTGTTCTTGGCAAGAATGGAGACTAATCATTTTTAAAACAAAGGGCAGGATTTGAAAGACCTCCCCTTTGAGATGAGCTAAGGTAATCATAGAGTGGGCTGCAGGAGTGGTGGACAAGCGGTCAATTTTTTTTTTTTTCTCCTGGATATTTGCTTTTACTGTATGAAGGAGACACTTGGGATTATGCATGGTGAATCTCAGCCAAGCTGAAATTAGTGTTTTCACTAACAGAATATCAAGTTGCATCTGCTAAGGATCAACATTCAACACTGCCACTGTGCATTTCACAGCACATTACTTAATCTGGAGATCCAATCAATAGACCTCATGATCCTGACAGTACTGCAATGGCATACTCTGGCCATCTGAACCTGAACTCGACGGAATAAGTTAAGAGATGTGTTAGCTTCTTGTGTCATTTCAGGCTTTCCAGCAAGTGTTTGCTTTCCACAGATGCAACCGTTTGACACTTGAGTCATGTTACTCAAGTGACTTCTTTATATAAAACACCTAGGTCAAGGGAGGAATATTTTTACCTGTAGATCAGCATAAACAAAGCCTAGAGGCCACACTAGCTTCCTTTTGATGAGCTGGTTGAATGCACCCAGGAGCCAGATCTCCTACACCTCTGGTGCTTCTGAAAATACCATGTTGATAATGCATTTCCTGGTGCAGCTTGTCATGGCCGACATGCATCCAAGGAATCTCAGAAGGTCCACAGCTCCTGCTAGGCTTCTTGCTGTTGCCTTCTTAACCTTAGCTGCAACTCATGGGCAGAACATCTGGCACCAGCTTGTCCCTGTGTAGTCGAAGCTCCTTGCTGTGCATCTTCATTACTTAAGGTCAATACCACCAGATCCAATCCTTCCTTTTCTTTTGCACGGTCCTGACATGGAATGGATAGCCTGATGTAGATGACCCATTTGGTTATCATACCAATCACTGTCTTGTTATTTCTTGGCCTTGAATTTGTGGAAGGAAAAAGCTACAATAAACCCCCTCCAATTCTCTTCCTGATCGTCTTTGGGATTTTTAACACAACGACAAGATCTGTCCCCTACTGGGATGAGACCAGTCCGTGGGAAGTTTTGGACTTCAAACCAAAGAGTGATTCAGCCTTTCCAGTCCCAGACCAAGCAGCTGCAGCCTTCTGTGCCAGCAGTGTTAGCTCTCTGAAATCAAGCTCCTGCCCCCAACTACCAGCAACACAAAAAGAAAAAGAAGTCCATGATGAAAACCTAGTGTTAAAGAAGACCCTCTCAGAACTATAAAGCACTGCATTATCATCCTTTAAAAACAGGGACAGGAGTTGCGAACCTCTTAAACACTTTCCCATACAGAAAGGTCCAAATCTTTTACAGCCTACAGCTATTATGAAAGACAAATATCAGGAAGCTAAGCTATACAAATGGTGCCATTTAATAATATTTTAAGATGTCCCCAGCCCTCAGTATTGTGGTAGCAATACCAAGGTATCTAGGTTAGCTGGGTGGCTTACTCTTGAGCTTTATTTGTCCCAAACATGGACGTTATGGTCATGGAGAGTTCAGAGGTTAATGGCACAGTTACAGGGCACAGGATTACACGAGAAAATGCTGAAATCTGAAAACTATTACACATATTTGGACTCCACATCTTGCCTGGCCACACACAGGCCTTTTTAATGCCTTCACAGACCAGAATTTGATGTGAGATGGCTGGTGTCACTCAAGGTTTGCAGTTGGGTAATCGAGACTCAAGCCTGGAGGCAGCAATCTAATCGTTCACATTTTGGGTGTCAATGACCTTGAGAAATGTGAAGTAACAGTGGATAGTGGCCATTGGAGTTTTTTATGTTAACACATGGAAAATAAAACGATACAGGAGGAGGAAAATTATTGCTCCAAAAATGACTACCTCCTTTAAGGTGCTGGCTGAAAACATACATCCCTACTCTGCAGTGCCAACTCCTTCCTCTTGTGCAGTTGTATTTCCCTTTGGCTTTGTTCCCCAGTGTAAATCAGCCAGAGTCTAGCTTAGTGCTGGTGTCAGGTATCAGCCTGGTGCTTGGTTTCAGTGCAGCTCCTCAAAGTTTACCATAAATAAAGACAGAGTGGCATAGGGAAGCAGCAGGTGGACAGCATTTCTTCCCCAGACACTTGGCAGAGAGCTGGGACTTTAGTGAGAGGGTCTTCCAAAAGTGTTGGAAAAACCCTTCCTTCTGACTATAATAATTTAAGTTAAGTAACTATCTTTGGGAATATCCAAAGACACACAGTTGAGACAGTGATGCTTAAAGATAATTTAAAACCCAATTAAAATGGATTGGTTTCTATGTTTTAGCTGTGCTGTGGTTTAAGCCCAGACAGCAACTAATCCTCACACAGCCACTCACTCACTCCCCACCACCGGTATGGAGGAGAGAATCAAAAGGAAGAGCAAAAGTGAGAAAACCTGTGGCTTGAGATAAAGACAGTTTAATAAGGAAAGCAAAAGCCATGCGTGCAAACAAAGCAAAACAAGGAATTCATTCACCACTTCCCATCAGCAGGCAGGTGTTCAGCCATCTTCTGGAAAGCTGGGCTCCATCACACGTAACAGTTACTTGGGAAGACAGATGCCATCACTCTGAACATCCCTCCTTTCTTTCTTCTCCCCCCAGCTTTATATACTGAGCATGTTGTCATGTGGTCTGGAATGTCCCTTTGGTTAGCTGTGGTCAGCTTTCCAAGCTGTGTTCCCTCACAATGTGTTATGCACTCCCAGCCCACTGCCTGGTGGGGTGGTTTGAGGAGGCCTTGATTCTGTGTAAACACCACTCAGCAATAACAAAAACATCTGTGTGTTATCAATACTGTTTTCATCCCAAATCCAAAACACAGACCCATATCAGCTACTATGAAGAAAATTAACTCTACCCCAGCCAAAACCAGCACAGGCTGTTGTTTTGTTGCGCACCAGTCTGAGATTGGATGGGAGGCTTCTTCCACAGAGAAAATCCAGTGTATGACTCAGGTCTAGAAGGGCAGAAAGCATTTGGTGAGCTTCTCTTTTCTATTCTCTCTGTCTTCTTCATAGTGTTTTTCACTAAGAAATAAAAGTGCCTGAGGAACCACAGCTCTCTCCCTTCCCCATCATAACACACCGCTCTCCACATACCACCCTCTTTTTCCCAAGGGAAGCAACCATCTTACCAACCTCTTCTTTACTTATTGAACAGCTTGCACTTATTTTGATTTTTTTTTTTCTTTCAGACAATTAATACATCTAGTTCAACTCCAAGAACTCTCTAGAGAAATGTAACCACCATAGAATCTTGTTGCTTCTATTTCAGACCTGTAGAAGGCCTCGTGTGATGGAAACCTTGTCTAGTCATCAGTAGCAGATAGGTGTAGTAAGAAATGTTCCTTCTACCATAAACCTGGACTAGCAGGAGACATCCTTATGGCAGATCTGCATGTGAAGACTTCTGTCCTGATTTGTTCCTCAAATGGGGTAGCAGATGTGAAGAACATCTGTGGTCCATCACTACAGAATTGCTATCTGCAGGCTTATTAAGACTGCCCATGTCTGAGTGTCATGTCTATTGCCTCTGCCCTATCACCCTGCCTGTCCTGTCCAAGGAAAGTCCTGTAACCCTGCCAGCTCTGTTGCTGCAGTTCAATAGACCATGAGCTATTGAAGGAAGATTTATTTGGAAGTTGGCCACTAACCTATATGGTGTCTGCTACAGGAGGGAAGAGAGTTGAGGCTTGGTTAATATCATGCAAAATTATCTCCAGTAGGCCTTTCTGGGACTAGGATATTTGATCATCATAGAGTGCAGACAAAAATCTACAGCTTTAAGAAGGTAAGAATGCAGAAGATATCACCAAAACCAGTAACAAACATACCTAGGACCAGAGGAATTGCTGTGCTACTTAGACCCGTATATGACAAATTCACTTCAATAGTTGTCACCACCGAATACTCCCAGGGAAAGTGTAAGAATCCCTATGGTTATGGGACTCACCTACTCCACAAAGACCCAACAAGTATGAGATGTAGCTCCCAGGCAAGAAAAGCTCTATTTTTTCAAAACCTGGATGATCTCTCTGAGGAGACAACCACTCACCTCTGAACTTTGCTGTGACCTTGGAACTAAACTGAAAGGGAAAAAATAAGGGGCAGAATTTAAATGTTTGAAATATCTGTGTCAAATTCCTACCCTGAGGCCAGTGCTCAGAGACAGGTCTCTGCTGCTACTCGTCAATTAAATTATGACCTGAATTGTTTAGTATATTGTTAGTGAAGTTCATTTCCAACGGTTAAATTCTCTGGAGGCCTTTCGTGGTTAGAGAATGACTGGGGAAGAGGGTCCCACAGGAGTGGCTTGTGCTGATAAAGAAGGAATTGAGGCAGAAGACCATAAGAAAGGGGTGAGGAGGAGCTGGTAAGAGGAGAGCAGGGAAGGAAGAATAGCTGCGCTGAATGGGAATAGGCTGAAGTATTGGAGATTCACAAGCAGATCAGATAGGCTTGTTTAAAGGCTCTCAAGTCCCAACACAGGGGGCCCTGAGAAAGCTCAGGGACACATTAGCTGTAACCAGTGGACATTTAATAGGAGAAAGTGAACTCAGTACAGGCAAGGGTCAGGAGCTGCTTCCCCACAGGGATTATCTGTGATCAAAGCCCCTGCTGCTTAGTAAAATTTATGGGTGGATCCAGGCAACCGTAGCAGCTGTTTGCAGCACAGCCCCACAGAACTGTGGCTGCAGTGAGGATGGCAAGTGCCATCACAACCGTTGTGAACCATGCATGAGAGGTGTGCGGTTTAGAAGACATGTACCTGCTTCTGTGCATTTAGCATCGGTAGCCCTGGATCCTCTATCCATCCAGGATCAGCAGTACTCAGTAACTTCATAGAATCATAGAATGGTTTGAGTTGGGAGGGACCTTTAAAGGTCATCTAGTCCAAATCCCCTGCAGTAAGCAGGGACATGTTCAGCTAGATCAGGTTGCTCAGAGCCCCATCCTACCTGACCTGGAATGTTTCCAGGGATGGAATTTATCTACCCAGTAATTCACCAGGCACTCAGAGACCTGCTGTCTGCTGGAGATGAAGGGATGCACTGCAGGGGAAAGAAGCATTGTTAACATCTCCCTGGTATACCAGTGTCTTTACAGGGAACACTGCTAACGGAAGGCTGCTGGTGGCAATGGTTTTCTGACCCATCAGAAAGTGGCTTGAAGATGTTTTCCACCAAACAGCACTGTGGCCTTGTAGTCATTTTGTGCTCAGATATACAGGTTGATAAGCTTTAATTTACACCACAGGACTGACATTCACATCACAACATCCTACAGAGAGTAATTTATTTAAAGAGAAAAAGAAGCATATTGTGGAGCAAGAGACAGGGGAGAAGACAATGTACTTGCATGGCATTGAAAGCCAACAGTGGATGCTGGGGAAGTTAAAGAGGCTAAGCTGATTTCCATCAGTAGCTCAGGGAAAGGAGAACTGAATATTCGTGAGATGATGGCTTTGCCAGCCACAGGTTTGTATTGTTATAACTCTTCTGCAGTTGAACATTCTGGTGTTACAGGTAGTTGACACAGATGTAAAAGTTATTGGTTGAACCCCTCTCCACCTCCTTTTTCTATTTCAGCCTTTTCCTGGTTGCTGTTTATTCAGCCAGCTTCAGTACTGGATGTATTTGAGTTTCTTGCCACAAATGCCTCCCTGTTTAAATGTCAGGACAGACTATTTAGGAGATTATCAGCCTCAGGAAGAAATTAAACATCTTGTAACAATGTGATGTGACCCTGGCACATTCTCACTATGATAGTGGATGTTTATGCAAATAACAAGAGAATCAGGAATTAAAATAATTAGTTTTCACATTCCAAAGAAAACCAGACATTCTGAAGGGAAGTAAGTCTTCATTGTCCAGTACAAATTTGATGTAAAATTCCAATTTATTTTTTATAGGAAATGTTGTTTTCATTGCAATGTGTCATGGCAATTTTTTTTTTTTTCTTTGAGGATGGTGGGAGCATTTCTGAACACAGAGACCAGAAATTAAAATATGTGAGCTTTCTTTGCCGAAGAAGTAAAGCAGAACTTTCAAATAGAAGAAGACAAAAAAGCATAGATTTTCTCTTTCCATTGAAAAGGCATTTTTAATCCCCCAAAAAAGGTCTGATGAGGCAATATTTGTCCATGTGTGCTCTGGGGGTTTAAGTCAATATTTGCTGGAAGTTAGAAAGAGATTCCTGCTATTGATCCATGTTTGCTTATTCTGGATTTTCTTGCAGTTTTCCTGGTACATTTGTTCCTTGCCAGAGTTTGAGACATGGGATTGCTCGGGGGTCTGGTCTGAAGTTGGCAGCCCCCCTCAGTTAAGCACACTTTGTACGGCATGGTTGGGAGGCCAAAACAGCATCCAGCTAGGGTAAGGTAGATTGAAATATGAAGGAGAGCCCTGAATATACCAAGCTGAGAGCAGAGCTCTGTCCACACAGCTCTTGGGTGAAGGGTAAAATGTTGTCCCTGCTTGCTTCATGACAAAACACCTGGCTGGTCCTGATGGCTGGACTGGACACCAAATTGCCACATCTACATGCTCCCAGGTCTACAAACCATAACATTGAGGCAATCAATTATAAACACTTGCCAGCAAGGAGTTCAACATTTCTAAAACTTGTGTTCATGGACTATTTCTTTCACGTGCCATGTCTTTTGGCACCATCCTCTTCCATCCTGTTGGTGCTTAGAAGCTCCAGAGCAGAAACACAAGTACAATCACGAGAGCTGGAAAAGAACCAGACTGAGCCCATTTTGTTGATCTCACTGCAGAGGATGGGCTTGAGACACCCACCTGGAAAGTCTTTTGAGGAAAAAATCCACTGTCTATGCCCTTTGCTTAATACTCTTCATCTGGATAAAGTTAAAGAAATCCCAACCCTCTCCCAAACACAAGAATGTGTTTAACAACACAGAGTCAAAATTAATTTCTCTGAAAGGAAATAATACATCCCACACATACGAGTGAATTACTTCCCACAATTTGTGTGCTAGTTGAACTGTACTGAGCTGTGGGCTGCAGCTCATTCCCGTGCTTGCACATAGCAAACAGGGACAAATGCACACTGAAACACATCCATGGAGATGTTTTGTTTCCTCTGACCAGACCCAAGAGAAAACCCCTGCTCTCCAAATCAGAAAGAAAGATAATATGTAAGAAGCAGCTGTGGGAAGTGAGATCTGCCCTTGATATGGGGACATGAATGTAAGACAACTTTTGAGACCAAATATACAAAGCAATCTGTCCAGCATGTTGAGATATGCAGAATTAATTAGGGTCCTACAGTTGAGGGTCTGTAACTTTTGGCATCTCCGTGCTCTGTGGTAATGAAAGAATGAAAGAACTTAACCTGATGACCCAGAGAAGACCTTAGACTTGGGTATCTTGGTAAGAAACAATGACTCAATATGGCATGGGTAGGGGCAGGTAAGTATAGTGCAGAAGTCAGGGAGCTCCTCGGCCTAGAGTCAAAAGTGTGAGCATACAATGAGCCCCTCTTCCCTCTCTGGCTGCATTCAGGACAGATCAGTGGCCTCCGAAGATGACCAAGTGCCCTCTTTGGTACAACCATTGTAAATTTTTGATTGATTTAGGCTGTCAAGCTCTGTACTGTTTCAGAAGACCGAAGTAATGATCTCCCTTTTAGTGCCTCTCAACTTCTCCCATATAAAGCAAGACCTGAGATTTCCAAGAGGGAGGTTGAGCCCTGCTGGCAAAGGTGATGAGCTTAGACAAAAATCAGGGGGGAGTCTAAGCAAAGATGTGTGTGAAGAAATAGCTAGGAGTTAAGGTGAAGGAGCCTGGCCAAAATGCCTCATCTGACAATGCACCTTTGGATCATATTCAGTTTGGCAAGACAGGGGGAACCTCCTTCATTGTTGTGACTGCCTTGAAGCATGACTTTAACTTGTTTCAGTGACTGCTTTTGGGGACAACATTTAGGGTTTGCCCATGGGATGAATGATACTGGTATGTGAGGGGCTAGCAGTGCAGTGCCCAGATGGTTCTACAGCAGTCAGAGTCACATGCACAGGACTAGGGAAATGTTTAGGGTGGCAATACCTAGCCACAGACAGAATCAGGAGCAGAGGCAGGAAGAGCAAGAAGCACATGCATCAAATTTGCTGCACCTCATGGAGCTTTTTTAGTTGGTAAGGATCTCAAAAATTCAGCTTCCTTCAATTACTTTATAAAGAGGAGTATTGCAGCACACATTTATGCAATGATTTTCACAACTTGCATCACAAAATTATAGAGTGGACAGATTGTCAAGATTGTCTCCCTACATTTTCCATTCAGCTTGCCCATCTCTTCAGCTTTGGGGTTAGCCAAGGAAATTCCCACTGCAGGTGACTGCACGAAGGGTAGTACTCTTCCTGCTCCTGTGTGCTGTGGGGCTCATACAGTCATAATCAACACTTATTCCAGAAACAAAAAAAGGAAACCAAACAAGACTCAGAAAGACTCAAAAATGAGGATTGTAAAATGGCAGGCACTCCACTGTCCCAAAGGCAAGGTCTATCCTTCAGCCCATGACTGTGTCCCACTCACGTGTGGTGACACCAAGTTGTGAGGTGCTTTAGAGGGCACAGCCAATTCCAACATGAGAGACAAATCTTCACCCAGGGTAAAGCTATGTGACTCTATTTCAGAGGAGACATTGAGAGCTATATAGCATCTGGGGTCTAGGCTCAAGTTTCCCAGCAATGAGAAGTGGAAAAGGCCCAGGAGAATTTTGATCCATTTGTCTTTCTAAGTCAGAATTGCTCCTCACAGTGTATTTTCTTTTTCTCTGCCCTGTCTTATTTTAAAAGCAATGGGATGTTCCCCAAGGTGCTTTAGGGGGGATTCTTTTCAGCTTGCCTTGTCAAGGCTTTTGAAACAGATGAACATGGCAGAGTCATCCGGGAAACCAATCAAGCTCCTTAGGTGTGGAAACACAAGGGTGGGCCCCCTGTGAATCACAGAATGGTAGGAGTTGGAAGGGACCTCTGGAGATCATCTCGCCCAATCTCCCTGTTAAAGTCGGTTTGCCTAGAGCAGGCCGCACAGGATGGCATTGTCTAGGAGGGTTTGGAATCTCTCCAGAGAAGGAGACTCCACAGCCTCTCTGGGCAGCCTCTTCCAGGGCCCTGGCACCCTCACAATAAAGAAGTTTTTCCTCCTGTTCTGATGGAACTTCCTGCATTCCAGTTTGTTCCCATTGCACCTTGCCCTGTTACGGGACACCACTGAAAAGAGTCTGGCCCCATTCTCTTGACATCCACCTTTCAAATATTGAGAAACTTGGTCTCTGAGTCCTTACATGGAGCAACATTTTGCCCTAGAAGCAAATCTCATTCCCTCCCCACAGCCATGAAACTAGTGATTTTCCCCAGTTTTTTTGGTATGGTCCAGCTGTCCCATGTCACCTTTTCTGTTTCCTCCCATTACAGCTTGGCGTTGAGTGCTTGACCAGGGTCAAGGCTGCAGAAGGAAAGACAGACTTTACAAAGTTTTAACATTATAAAGATAAATGTGCCCATCATCATAGTTCCACCCACCACTGGTAACCCTTCTGAGGGACTGCAGTGGTGACCACAAAAAACCCTGCATTCAAGGGAAAAGGAGCTTTCTTTTCTTCTTTGTGTGAAAATTTATGTTACAGATTTGTGGCATTCACGTCAAAATTTGTGACAAGCTATGTTGGCTTTGTGGCAATGGAGGTTTCATCCACCTGTCATTGTTTGTGCTGCATTAGACCCTGGCCCGGTGGACAGAGCTCTTAATAGGGTAGAGGAAGGGGGACACACTGTGGTGGTACCCATTGACTAAAATAGCATTGAGCCAGAAGAGATATGGGAATGCCAACTGAAAAAAACCTTAGAATTGTCTGTAGAGTTCTGCACAATGGGGAAAAATTGGTCATCCTGTGGGTAAGCTACAGATCATAAAGGAAAAACCATAGGGGGACCCTAGTTTTGTCTCCATCATATTAATCAGTAGTCAATTTTAGTGTTCTGTAGCCTTCTCCACCCTGAAACAGCACAAAGTGTTTCTTTCTCATGCACAAATGTCACTTTATTCGCCAGTCAAAGGCAACTTTCTTGTGACTCCGTTGCACAGAGCACAGAAAATCTGGAGGGCAGACTGAAATATGAAACAAAGAAAACTCAACAGCAGGAACTGGAGGAGGCAAAATGTATCGGCCCCTGGAAACGGTCTCAAGGACAAGTCTGAGAATGACTTTTCAAAGGGCCGCATGAGCTGACAGTCTGCACCAGGGATGTTTTTTTTCTTTTTTTCTTATATTTTTTTCCCCAGCTGTCACAAGAAAAGGCTTCAAAACTGTCAGAAGGTTAAGTCTTGCGTTTCTGCTGAAATAGAGATGGGAAATTGTGGCACAACAGTTGCTGAAGTATCCTGATTTTTTTTTTTTTTTTCAGAATCAGCAGGGTGAACCATTTGGAGAAGCAGACATATTTTTGGATATTCTTCAGCTCTTGAAAGGCTTCTGACCTCTCTTTGCAACCCAGTTTTCTTCCAAAGGCTTGTCTGGGAAGGTTATAATGGAAGGCATAATTCTAGATCAATGTATTTCTGCTGCTCAGGTGAATATATTACTTTTCTACTCATGTGGATATATGACCACTTTTTTTTATGTTGCTTTGGAAACAGTTTATGCTGAAATTGCACTAGTGTGTCTGAAAAAGTCTTTCAGGGCCAGAAGAACTGGGCACAAAGGCCCTCCCTTCAGGAATAACAAGAGTTTGTGTTGGTGATCAAATGCTAGTCTGGGGTCTTTGCTGCATCAGCTAAACACTAGACTGTTGGTGTGATTCAGAACTGAAGTCTTTGCCACAACCAGGGACCACAACAGGGTCTTATTGAAATTCAAAACTGGGTAATGAGAATTTTGTAAGCCATGTAATATGGCTCCTTCAGTCCTGGCTGAACCTGTGTCCAAGCTGATGGAGGATGCACCATGGCTGCACTCCACCAGAGCAGCTGTGGCATTCCTAGCCCAGCTGTGCATGTGCATGTCCGTGATGTACCAAACATCCCCCTGCACCATGTACAGCCCAGGCTGTTTGGTCTGGGCTTGGTATCCCACTAACAGTGCATAATGGCTGGTTCTGATGGCACATCAACTGGATCAGGGTTTTCTCTCTGTTTACTGATTTATGCAGAAATTTGAGCGGGCGTCTATCCCATTCCCTTACACAGTATTGAGTCACTCAGTTCCTCTTTGCTGCCCTGATCCCCTTCATGCTCCATCACCTCTCCAGATCTCATTACCCGCCTCTTCCTGAACCTGTAGAGGCATCTTCACCCAGTGAGCTCAGAGCACATCCCCTGGAACTTTCCTGGCACCTAATGATGGTTAAATGGTTCTCTCCATTCCCTTTGTTTCCAATTGAGAGATAACTGGCTTTCAGTACATGGTTTCAAAGTGCTGCGTAGACCACGGTCAGTGTTTGTGGCCTGTATGTTTTAGCAATCTTATTTGATGACCAAAGCATGAAGAGGCAGGCATGGTGAGATTTAGACACAGGAGGTTCATTGCCAAGTCCTCCAAACTATACCATACTAACCTTTTGTCCTGGTTTCAGCTGGAATAAAGTTCATTTTCTTCCTAGTAGATGGTACAGGGCTGTGTTTTAGATTTAGAATTAGAATAATATTCATAACACAGTGAAGGCCAATTACATCCTGTGCTATGTCAAAAGAAGCCAGCAGATTAAGAGAAGAGAATTTTGCCATTCTACTCTGCTTTGATGAGACCTCACCTCCAGCTCTGGAGCCTCAGCACAAGAAGGAAATGGACCTGATGAAGAGGGTTCAGAGGAGGCCACAGAAAATGATCAGAGGGCTCAAGTGCCTCTTCTATGAAGACAGGCCGAGAGAGTTTGGGTTGTTCAGCCTGGAGAAAAGGTGGCTCTGGAGAGACCTTCTTGTGGCCTTCCATTACCTGAAGGGAGCCTACAAGAAAGATGGGGAGGGACTGTTTATAACGGCATGTAGCAATAGGACAGGAGGCAATGGTTTTAAACTAGAGAAGGATAGATTTATATTGGACATTAAGAAGTTCTTTACTAAGAGGATGGGGGAACACTGGAACAAATTGCCCAGGGAGGTGGTGGAGGCCCCATCCTTGGTGACATTCAAGGTCAGGCTTGATGAGGCTCTGAGCAACCTGCTCTTGTTGCAGTTGTCCCTGCTCACTGCATGGGAGTTGGACTAGATGACTTTTAATGGTCCCTTTCAGCCAACGCATTCTATGATTGTATGATTCTATGATTCTATGATTCTATGATTCTGTGATGTTTTAGTTGTTGCTACGCAGTGTTTATACTAAATCAAGGACTTTTCAGCTTTTCATACATCCCTGCCAGCAGAGGTTGGGGGTGCACAAGAAGATGGGAAGGGACACAGCAAGAAGACAGCTGTCTCAAATGAGCCAAAGGTGTATTCCATACCATATGACATGCCCAGTATATAAACTAGGGGGGATTGGATAGGGGTGCCATGGCTCAAGGATTAGCTGGTCATTGGTCAGCAGATGGTGAGCAACTGTACTGTGCATCACTTGTATTATATAGTCTATTTATAATTTTAATAATAATTATAATTATTGAACTGCCTTCATCTCAACCCATTGAGTTTTACTTTTTTGCACAACAGCATTTCCGCTTTCCAGCTTTATTATCTTTACTAACCCTGAGTGCATGTTTTCCTTTGCCTTGCCTTCCCTTTCCCTTTCCCTTTCCCTTTCCCTTTCCCTTTCCCTTTCCCTTTCCCTTTCCCTTTCCTTTTCCACTTCATATTTCCTTTTTCCTCCCTCTGTCTCTTCCTACTAGTGGCAACAAATACAAGGAAAAAGGGAACCACAGAGCAGAGAAAGGGTTTTCTTCTCAAACGCATGCTTTAAAGAAAATTCTTGTTGTCTACTATGGGTAAACCTTCCATTCCCATCACTGGGGCTGTATAGGTTTGCAGCAGCTGACTATCTTCCATTCTACTGCAGTGATGATGATAAACAGCGTGATCCCTTTGAGTATTGCGAGCATGAGAATGGAGATGGTGAGATGAACCTTTCTGTCTCTGAAGTTGCCCAGGCCAGGGCAGTGGCTTTGCCTGGGGAAGACACACTGGGGTTCCTGTTTAGGGCACTAAGAGAAAGGGTATGTAAATAAACTGTGAGGCTTGGGCAGACAAGTTTTGATTAACCTCGGCTTCTGGGTGGAAGTACTGCCATAGGTGGATGCAGACCCTACCTGCCCCAGGACCAGCTTGACACCACTCACATATCCAAGCAGGAGCCCTGCCTGGGAATGCTACAGCCTCATCATGAGCTAAATAAAGCTAAATACAGTCATGGGGAAGCCTTGAGGCATGGCTAGGCTGTTGCTGGGGCAGGAGGGAAGGTAGGGCTTCAACCACATGGATATTTTATGTGTGTGCTCCACAGCCCTTTCAGCTTTCCAAAAATCGTTGTTGTGGGTGGAGAAGGCAGGTCCAGAACCCCAAATACAAGGCATCCATGCTAGGAGGAGAGTTTTCTGGCTTCTGTGTCTGTTCAAGTGAAAGAGTGTGACACCTCAAGGTGCTTCAAGCCATGGGGACTTGTTTTGTGCCTGGGGTGAAAAGGGGGAAGTGGATTCCCAGCCCTCACTAGCCCATTTCTTAGCTCTCTCACCCAGGCAGCATGGACCATCTCTCAATCAAGAGAAACAAAGGGCAATGGGACCAGTTTTAAAATTAGAAGTGTAAGGAGCCTTTATCTCCAGCTAAGCTTTATCAGACAGGCAGGCAAGCCTTATCCCACCCTGTAATCCCCTCTTCTGGAAGCTCTTGAATACCAGTGACAACAAAAATGTGCTGTGTTGAAATCAATGCCTGAGGAAAATATCACACAAGGGCTCCCTCTTGCCCCTCCCTAGTCCTTGGCCATGGTCATGTTTCATCAGTGGATAACTGCTTGCTTTGCAGCAGTTTTTTCAGAGAACTGAAGCATCTTCCCTTTTTTTGCCTGTCTCACTGACTGCGGGACACAGGGAGATTTTGCTACTGGTAGCCCCTTTCAAAGAGCTCATTAATGTCACCAGGGAGGCTTTCTGCTATAATAATGCTGGTGTTGTTTCAAGTCCAGCCGTATCCAATTCTTAATGTTTTACTCTTCAGGTGCTGGAAATGTTTGATGTAGTGCCAGCCACAAACCAAAATGTATTCTGCAGAGGGAAGGGCCGGAAAGGATAAATCCTACCCTGAGATGAGGGTCCTGAATGGAAACCTCAGATCGAAACGGCCTGGAAAACAATTGATTTAAGTATTATGCTTGGCCCTGAGGCATCTAAATAATATCCTGAAACCAAACAACTCCTCCCCTTTATTCCATTCACCTTCACTTGGGGCACCTCTAGTTTTCCATTCTGCACGCATTGCACTGCTCCAAGCTGGGGTGTCACATACATCCTGTGGGCTTACTCCAGGCTGGGAGAGGTGGTTGTAGGTGAAAAATCAGACCATTCACAAGCATGGCTGAGGTTTCTTAATTTATCCCTCTCTGGCATCACCTTTTTCTCATGCTCAGTTTGGGACAGCCGTGTAGCCCCAGGCAAGGGCTCAGAGTTGCCACACTTGACACCATGAAGGTTTCCACCTGTCTCCACTGAAACACAGGTTATGGAGCAGTTGTTTGCTTACAAAGCAGGTCTGGGATTCAGTAACTTGAACTAACATGCTTCCTACAGGCTCTTCTCACTCACACTCCCTCTGCTTCTATATTTTTAATGAGCTCTTGACATTTTTACTCTTTCCCTCTTTTCTGTGGGAATGAGTCTGCGATCCACAGCCCGCACACTCTGCAGCAAGTGGGACCAATTTCCAGGTGTCCTGCAGATAAAATAGTGTAGGACCTGTAGGATCTTCATCCATAGACCTCCTCCAGCTCAGAACCTTCAGCACGTGTGCCTTGTAAAGCGTGTTGTACATTTCCAGGGCTTCATAAACAGCAGCCAATGGCTGCCAGAAAAGCAGAGATGAGAAATCTTTCTCCCCTCCTGCTGCCTTCCCCTCCACATTGCAATCTGATTGATAAACCAGCAATATAGAAGGTTCCATGTTTACTCCACAGTTTCTCTTACCTTGGATAATGGGTGGTATTAGCTTGCACTTTTTTATTCTTCCTTTTTTTAAGAGGGTGTTGTTATGTTCTGCTTCTTCCCCCACTGTTTACAACAGAAAAAGAAGGCTTAGAAATGCTTTCTCCAGGTTTCACAGGTAATCATCTAATCAAAACACCAAGGAAGAGTGGGAGAAAGAAAGAGAGAACATTTTGGCTACTGTAAACAGCTCCATCAGTATCCAGTGTTCAAAGACCCACTGTAGTCTCAGCCATCATCTGAAGATGTGGCCCCCTCACGCTCTCTCTGCAGTCAGGAGGCTCCTCCAGCACAGCTTTTGCAATGCAGATACATGCCTTTATCAGCAGACAGCCTTTTGGGATATTCTGCCAGACAGGGGCCACAAAGCTGTGTTTGCATTGGTGATCCACAATTCTGCCAACAAAGTCATTCCCTGGGGTCTCTGCTTGGCTGTTCATTTACCCAGACTGAAATCCCTTTTCAAGCCCGGCTTCTCTGTGCCACAGTAGCAGGAAGGTGGGCAGAGAAACACTCTTATGTGCAGTGCAACAAGTATGGTTTTACTGGGGGATATGAAAAGGGTCTTCGCTGTCCTGTTGGCACGGGCCTGGCTGAGATGAAAGGGTTGATGACAGCTCCTGAGAGCCTTCTGCCTCCACCTCTGGAGGACAGGCAGCATCACTGGAGGGTCCAGCTCTGAAGAGAGGTTAGCTCCTTTGCAGGTGTTTTTGGTGCTGGAAGAAACCCCAGCAGACATTTAGATATTGCAGTTCCAAGCTTTTCTAAGTGTATTCAAAAGAGATGGTCCCTGAGCTGAGGTGCACTGTGATCAGGGAGAGGGGGAAGTCCTTGTTCACACACATGCAGTGGGAAGGTGTCCTACCTGACCCACCCAGGGGCTGAGGAGAGTGCTCTGCACTCATGACCTGACATACCCTGATACATAAGCATTTGCAGTTAGGTCAGCTGCAATATTTATGTGTCATGGATGGACGCCTGGAGCCCGAATTACTCCAGCAGTGGGAAGCCACAAGTCACAGCGTTTGGCATGGTGCGTACATACTTGCATCACAGAAGTCCCCACAGAGAGAGGAACAGGCTGCCAGCTGCTGTTGCAGTCTCTTTGCTGTTAGGAGCCCTGTATAATTTGAATGCAAATTCCCTGCAGATGAGGTGACACTTTGCTTTTCACTCAGAGGCAGATGAAAGATCTACTTGAGCATGCAGACAGAGATGGAGCCTGGCCCACCCAGCTCAGCGGGAGCTGCAGGACTGGCTGGCTTTGTGGCCAAGGGCAGCCTGTTTGCAGAGGGGAACGATGCTGGCATCTCCTTCAAACAGATTCCTCTCGCTCCAGCCTTTTCTTAATACTCGCTTTGAGATCTAAAGAAGTTAAAAATCTTTGGGTGCTCTTTCTGAACTGACACACACAGCAGAGCAGACTCCCGGCTCTCAAGAGCAAAGGGATGCTCAGACAGTGTGGGTTTGTTTCGTTTCAAGGATGTGTGCCTGGATCACACCCAAGCAAGACAAAAACAAATATGCAAAGTGCACCAGGACAGAAATGAAAGCGGCAGTGGGTCACAGCTTTCCCCACACTCCATGGTCTGAAGATCTAAGGCGTCTAGGTTGCAAAGAACACCACAATCCATGAAGCCTAAATATTTGATGAGTCCAGTTCTCCCAAGCTATCCCATTCACACATTGCCAGCTAATTTGGACAAAAGGCTCTGTGAGATTTTAAGAGAAAAAATTAGATCTGCAGTTATTGAGCTTTCTGCGGGGAGTTTGAGATGAAAATTTGCTGCAATTGAAAAGGAGAAGACTCAGAGAAATACATGTTCTTGTCCCTCAACATGAATTATGCATGCATAACTTTTATGTTTTAAAAGTCACGAGAGTGACAGTGAAGATGGAGCACTGGACAAGAAAGTGCAGAGCTGAGCGTCTTGGGCTGAATGTACCAGCTCACAGTGCTGTGTAGGAAGCCCATTGTACCCTTAGAAGCCTCTGCTTTCCTTCTGGGAATGTTGCTGAAGCATTAGGAAGGCACACAACCCAGCCCACACAGCAGTAACACAGCTCACAAGCTTTTCGTTACCTGCTGTACCTGTGGTTTGGTGGTGCATACTCTCGCCAAGGTCAGGAGCACTGTGAGCATCACCGGGTCTCTCATGGAAAGGGCACTAGTGGGAGTAAGAAATGGCCCTACAGACATGACAAAGCTGATCTGCAGTCACTGCAGATGCCCCTGGGTGGGTAGAAGTACTGCAGTCTGCAACACAGCAGATCTTCCAGCACTTTGTCATCACCTTCAACATGGCTGAAACTTGTATGTCAAATCACTTGTGTTTCTAATATGTCATACTCCACAGCCCTCTTTGATCTTGAAGTCCCTTCCAACCTGGTATTTTATGATTCTACGACTGAGACAAGTCACACCCCAAGCCATTTGCAGGTTGAGGGATATCTGGGGTACACAGCTCCCCTCTTTAACCTCTGTGCTGGGAAGTCATGTAAAACCAGGACCTGAGATGGGCTGGACTTTGTGCTTTACTCTTGATATAGAATAATAAAATCATAGAATTGTTAAAGTTGGAAAAAACCTCCAAGAACACCAAGTCCAACCTTCTACCCAGCACCTTCATGACCATTAGACCATGTCCCAAAGTGCCTCATCTACATGTTTTTTGAACACTTCCAGGGATGGTGAGTCCACCACTTCCCTGGGCAGCCCATTCCAATGCTTAACTACTCTTTCAGTAAAGAAATTCTTCCTAATATCTAATCTGAACTTCCCCTGGTACAACTTGTGACCATTTCCTTTTGTCCTGTTGTTAGTTACTAGGGTGAAGAGGCCAACATCAGCCTTGCTACAACCTCATTTCAGGTAGCTATAGAGGGCAGTAAGGTCTCCTCTCAGTCTCTTCTTCTTCAGGCTAAACAAACCCAGCTCCCTCAGCTGCACCTCATAAGACACGTTCTCCAATCCCCTCACCAGTTTTGTTGCCCTTCTCACTGGAAGTGTTGTATCCACTCCAGTACCTCAACGTCTTTCTTGTACTCTGGAGCCCCAAACTGGACACAGTACTTGAGGTGTGGTCTCACCAGTGCCCAGTACAAGGGCGCAATCGATTACCTACTTCTGGCCACGGCATTTTTGGTACAGGCCAGGATGTCATTGGCCTTCTTGGCCACCTGGACATGCTTCTGGCTCATGTTCAGCTGTCTGTCAACTGTCACTCCCAGGTCCTTTTCTGCCAGGCAGCTTTCCAGCCTCTCATCCCCAACCTGTAGTATTGCCTGGGGTAGTTGTGACCAAAGTTCAGGACCTGGCATTTGGTCTTATTAAAACTCATACAATTGACATTGTCCCATCAGTCCAGCCTGGTCAGATCTCTCTGCAGAGCCTTCCTACCCTCAAGCAGAACAACACTCCTGCCTAATTTTGTGTCATCTGCAAATTTACTGATGGTGTCCTCAATCCCCTGATCCAAATTATTGATAAAGTTGTTAAACAGGACCGGCCTCAGCACTAAGCCCTGGGGAACACCACTTGTGACTGGTCACCAGCTAGGTTTAGCTCCATGTACCACAACTCTCCGGGCTTGGCCATCCAGCCAGTTTTTAACACAGTGAAGAGTATACCCGTCCAAGCCACGAGCCACCAGCTTCTCCAGCAGAATGCTGTTGGATATGGTGTCAAAGGCCTTACTGAAGTCCAAGTAGACAACATCCACAGCCTTTCCCTCATCCACTAGGTGATTCACCTGGTCATAGAAGGAGATCAGGTTCATTAATCAGGACCTGCCCTTCATGAACACATGTTGGCTGGGCCTGATCCTCTGATTGTCTTCTATGTGCTGTAAGCACATCCAAGATGAGCTGTTCCATAATTTTCCCTGTCACTGAGGTCAGGCTGACAGGTCTGTAGTTCACTGGATTCTCCTTCTGGCCCTTCTTGTAGGTGGGCATCATGTTGGGGAGCCTCCAGTCATCTGGGACCTTCCCCTGTTAAGCAGGACTGCTGATAAATAATGCAGTGTCTTGGCAAGCTCCTCTGCCAGCTCTCTCAGTACTTCTGGGTGGATTTTATCCAATCCCATAGATTTGTGGGTGTCCAAGTGGCATATCAGGTCATTAACCCCTTCCTTCTGCATTATGAGGGATTATTATGCTCTCCGTCTCTGTCTTTCAGTTCAGGGGACTGAATATTTTGAGGATAACTGGTCTGACTATTAAAAGCTGAGGCAAAGAAGGCATTATAGTACCTTAGCCTTTTCCTCATCCTTGGTGGCAATATTGCCCTTATATTCCCCTTCACATCCAGTAAGGGATGAAGACTCTCCTTGGCTCTACTTTTGTTATTAATGTATTTGTAAAAACACAGAGCAGAGACCAGACTGAGTTCTATCTGGGCTTTTGCCTTCCTATTGTTCTTTCTGCATGACCTAACTAAATCCCTGTACTCTTCTTGAGTTACCTGCTCCTCCTTCCAAAGGTGGTAAACTCTACTCTTTTGCCTAAGTCCCAGAAAAATCTCCCTGTTCAGACAGGCCAGTTGTTTACCCTGACAGCTTGTCTTACGGCACATGGGGACAGCCTGCTCCTGTGTTTCTAAGAGCTCCCTCTTGAAAAATGTCCAACCTTCCTACACGCCTTTGCCCTTCAGGACCATCTCCCAAGGGACTGTCTCACCCAGAGACCTGAGAAAGCCAAAGTCTGCCCTCTAGAAGTCCATGGTAGTGTTTTTGCTGACCCCCCCTCTCCTGACTTTACCAAGAATTGAGAACACTATCATTTCATGGTCGCTAAGCCCAAGATGGCCTCTGACTACCACATCACCCACCAGCCCTTCTTTGTTAGTAAACAGCAGGTTTAAGCAAAGACAGCAGGTCTAGTGAGGACCTGCTCTTATCTCATTATCTGTTCAACTGGGAGAGCTGTGTGACAGGCATAAATCAGGAATTCTCCTAATATCACCAAGTCAAGCTCCCCTTCCCTCTCCACTGAAAGGAATTACATCATGTAATGCAGATGAAACCTTTACTTAAAGGTCCCGACAATGGCTTTGTTGTGTCCTGCAGAAGTCCTGAAGCAGCAGATTTCATAAATGGAACTCAGCAGGGGCTGCGGATGGAAATTTTCTGCAAACATTAGCCAGAGGCGAAAGGCTGCCTGCACAGCTGATAAATATGCCATCTGTAAGGGTGTAAATCATCGCTCCGAGGCATGACTGTAGAAAGCTTATAACACTTTCAAATGCATGTACCAGTTGTCCTTTCCAAAGGGCAAATCAGTTAATGGTTATGGGGAGCTGTTTGCCTCTGCTGTGGCTGTACTCCTTGGATCTTCTTTGCCTTGTGGTCTTGGGGTGAAGAATCAACTACATTTCTGGTGAGACTTCCCTACGCTTCCACTTCTTATGCTTTGGATGTGATTTTTAGTATGTGACTAATGTGTGAGAAGAGGAGGAGGAGGGTAAGGGTACCTATGTCCTGCAGAAAGAAAGGTGAATTTCTTTTCTGTGTCACAGGCCTTGGATTTGGTTTGGGCACCTAAATCTACAGGTCAGGGATTCTCCAAGACCCTTCACTCCTAGAGGCTGTGTATATGCTACAACCTTTAGGCGGCAAAGCTATGTCTGGCTTCTGGAGCTATGGAGAGGTGTAGTCTTTGAGTAGGAAAAGAGTTGGTGATCACTCAGATAAGTTACGCCACTGATAGACCTGGATGTCTGGAGGGAGGGAAGCTGTGGGTGATCTGGAAGAGCATTTCCTGCACCAGCACAGCTACTTGAAGAGGCTGTCCCAGGGCTAGAATCACCTGGTATAATAATCATGCTGATGGGATATTTCTAGGGTAGAAAAATGGCAACTTACCCAAGTGGAAGCACATCCACATTGAGAGTGGCTGTCGTTACCAACAACAATTCTTGACTGACTTTACCTGCCAGTGACAGATGGGGAATCCTAAAGTGCAGGTTGCACCCATTCCCCTTCACTCTTTCTACACCAAAACCCCATCTCCCCATGCAAGGCATGTAAGATGGGTCTTCTACTCTTTGCTGATGTTTTTGTCCAGTCTGCAGCAACATCTGCTGTTTTCCAGTTTGTTTTACCAACCTCTGTAATAACACTCTGCTTTTCCCCAGTGTTTGCAACACCTCTGGCTTCAGCAACACCTGGAAAGGTACTTAAAGGCCTCTTCTGCCAATCTCGATCTTCATAGGTCAGTAGTGAGCATATTCTATAAGCCCCAGGTTCATCCTCCAGAGTGTCCAAGCCCTGAGGAGTGTGAATGTGAGGGGACAGCATCAGGGAGTGGGGAAGAGCTGATTTCTTAAATGGAAAGACAAGAAGTGCCCCTTTCTTGCATCCCCGCCTCAGGGCAGTTACAGCCTGACTTGGTATGTAAGAGGAGACACCAGGAGTAAATGGGAATGGGATGTTATCAGAGCTGGTCCGGGGAGGACTTTCTGGTCCACCGAGCCTGGTAAGCAGTGACATCATTTCCATTAACATTGGCTCTGTGGAGCTACAATTCATCACGCACCTTGCTGGGAAAGTGGTGAGTTCCTGTACAAGACAAAGCTGAAGGGAACGCCTGAGCTGTAATCGTAAACAGTATAAATTACCGTGCCTGTATCTTTATGATCTATATCTAATGCAAATGCTGACTGTCTCCAAGGTAGTAAAACATCACCCCCAGAGGTAATAATAACAATTATCTTACATTACTTGCAGACAATGTTTCTGTTAAAGCTTAAACTACAGAAGGTAGGCGTGCATTTACAAATCAGAATTTTAACACTTTTATAAGACACTTATAAATGTCAATCAGTCATCCCTTCAATACTCAAAAAAATGTTTAATTGAGTGGTAAATAAGGAAAATTATCTTTATACCCTGGAGGATGGCCACAGAGGTTGTCATTATTTTTAGCAAAGGGGCTGGAACTCAGGTGCTTAATTCTCGTACCACAAGATATCATCACAGTCATGGGCTTGGTATGTGTAGGTAGACACATATGCACTTATATTTAGTGTAAACAGAATGCAAATGAGGGTAAATGCACCATGATGTGCAGGCGTGAGTCTGACACAAAGAAGTAACAGAGGTTTTAGCAAATAGATAATCTCCAGACATGTGTATTTGTTCATACGTATGTACAGTTAGAGATAAACCTTGTCATGTCCCACAGCCCACTAGGAATGTCTGAAACTGCCCATCATAAGCAAGCCTGTGAAGTTTGGGAGAAAACATGGACTTTCCCTTGTGTCAGAAGCTTAAATGTAATGTCAGAGTCATGATTGGCAGTGGAAACACAGAAGGAAAGCCGACTTGAGAAAATAAATAACTGCAACTGATTTGGAGTCCTTGAGCCAAATTAATTCCATGTGCAATTCACTTGAAAACAACCGAAAACAGCTCAGAGCCACAACAGATTCTGTCCACAACAGATGCTGGAATCTCTTTACTAGTAGTCAAATCTTTTTGCTGTTGAGTGATCTTAACCCATTGCTTGTGGGCTGGATGCTGCTCAAGGTCTTCTGTGACTCATGGCTGGGGGAAAAGCAAAAAACAGTGGAGTTCATGGCTGCTTGAAAGACAGAGCCCAACAGTGCCTGATCACTGCCACTCACCCTGGATTTATGTATTGGCAGGGAATTGCTAGGAACAGGGAGGCAACATCTAACCCATCAGCATGAGATTGTCCAAGCTCGCTGTGGTTAAAGGGTTAAAAAAAAATATAAATTATGCCCCCCAAAAGAGGAAAGCTTTACTAATTAAGGCCAAATTGGAAACAACTGGTTTTCACTGGCAAGCTGCTACTCCCAGAAAAAGCTGGACTGACTTCTCTACAATCACTCACATGAGTAAGCACTGTGAAAACAAAATTTGGCCTGGAAGGAGCTAATATGCACACAGATAAAATCTTATTTTGAAAGCAGCAACAAAGGACATGTGATTTATATCTCAGTTGGTGACTTCATATGTTTTGCAGAGTTTCTCCAAAATGTATCGGAATTCATAATTCATTTTTACAATGCATTAAATTAAAATAATAAATGTCAGGTAGTTTTTTGAGAGAAAGAAAACTCTGTAAGCAATGCTGAGGGATCAAAAGAGGTTTTGACAGGGAGAGACTCCTGTTGACTTGAGGGCCTTTGAATCAGGCTCTAGATTGGCAACAAAATGGACAACAGTTAATAGAAGCGTGCCTGTAAGACATGCTGGAGCTTGGGTAAGTTGGAGCAGACTGGGAGCTGACTGCAGTATCTCAGGGTGAGTTGCAGGGAGCTATGTGCTGGTCAGAGGCTTGCCACTGCACACGGTGGGATCCCATTGCTTGTCTAAATGGCAGGAGCCATGGATGAGTCAAGACAATGGAATCACATAGAATCACAGAATAGTAGGGGTTGGAAAGGACCTCTAAAGGTCATCTAGTCCAACCCTCCTGACATAGCAGAATTGCCCAGAGTAGATCACACAGGAACAAGTCCAGGAAGCTTTTGAAAGTCTTTGGAAACAGAGATTCCACCACCTGTCTGGGCAGCCTGTTCCAGTGCTCTGTTACCCCCACAGTGAAGAAGTGTTTCCTCATGTTGAGGTTGAACCTCCTGTTTCCCAGTTTATGGCCACTGTCTCTGGTCCTGTCACTGGACACCACTGAGAAGAGCCTGGCCCCATTTCCTGGCACCCACCCTTTAGATATTTATAAGTATTGATGAGATCTCCCCTCAGCCTCCTCTTCTCCAAGATAAACAGACTCAGCTCTCTCAGCCTTTCCTCATGTGGAAGGGAGAGTGCAGGCAAAGGAGAGAGTGAGGATTAGAGGATTATAGGAAAAATGATGTTCAAGGGGAGAAACGATTCCAAAACCTACATCTATCCAAGGAAAAGGGCTATTGCTTTAAAAAGCTGCATGTAATTTCTGGAGTTATTAATTTCCTTCATGTTGGAAGAATTATTATCTCTCTGTGTTTCTGTTCTTTTCCTTAATGCAGGAATATATCACATACCTCTCAGCCGAGGAAGCATTTCATTTTGTTTTGTGCACTTTAAGAAAAGCACAGGATACAGTCAAATAGGTAACTGCTCACCTTGTCCATAGCACAGCAGCTTCAGACATTTACAGGACTTGTGAGCCACCATTTGCATTGGGCAATGTTGTCCCTGTCTGTACCTACAAGAGATCTGTTTTGCTGCAAAATTCCAGTCATGGTTGGTAGACGAGTGCTTCTGTGGGATTAGGGCTGATGGGCACTTGCACCATCGAGCATAGGATGAACTTGATCTCTTTGCTTACCTAACCACATGAAGTCATAGATTCATAGAATCATAGAATGTTTGGCGTTGGAAGGAACCTTTAAGGATCATCTGGTCCAACCCACCTGCAGTGATCTGGGACATCTGCAACTACAGCAGGATGCTCAGAGCCCCATCTAACCTGTTTCCAGGGATGGGGCCTCCACCACCTCCCTGGGCAACCTGTGCCAGAGTTTCACCACCCTCATTGTAAAAAAAAAATCTATCATTGACTGTTCTAAGCAGTCACTGCTGAAATGCTCTATAACCAAGAATAAAACCACACATATCTGTATTAAATCAATGTCCTACATTTTGGTGCTGTTTAGGTAAGATAGCAGCTGTATCCTGTTTGGTGGTCTCAACCTTTCACCAAACTCAAGCTTCCTTAGATACTTCTTTTTCAAGATATTCATTCCTTTGTCTCTCCTAAGTGTTGGATGTACTCAGTTAAATGCAAGGACTGCTGTAGCTGCCCCATGTCCCCTTACACATGGTCAACAGGCAGCTCTACCTCATGTGACACTGAGAAAGCACTGCAGTGGTGCAACCCTGAAGCACCCTCAGCCTTTGGGAAAGGTCAAATTCAGCCCTGGCTCCACAGCTCTCTGTGTTGCCTGGGTGTCTCAAGACCTTTGCATCTCCTCATGCAGTAGAACAGAAGTACAAATTTCCATATATATGTGTATATCTGATGCCTTCGTTTGCAGTTTTTCATGAAGCTGTCACTTTGTGATTTCTGTAGTGTGTAAGACCCACTTGAAGCAGGTCCAACACTTCAGGCTGCTTGGAGCTGAACTCACCTCTGTTGATTACCATCTGCCTGGTAATGAGGAGCCCAAACTGGACCCAGTGTCCAGACATGGTCTCATGTCCTGAGTAGAGGGGAAGAATCACATTCCTCAGCCTGCTGGTTGTCACTTTGTTATTCCAGCTCCAGATGTAATCATACTGTGCTGCAAGGGCACAGTGCTAGCTCCTGGGCACCTCATAGTTCATTGGGAACCCACGGGTCTATTCAGCTGGCCATAGCCTGTGCTGCTATGTGGGCTTATTCCACTCCAGATACTGAACTTTGCATTTCTCCACATTCAACATCATGAGGCTCCTGCACATCCATTTGTGCAGCTTATTTCTTTGAAAAATACCCCTATTCTCCAGCACATCAACCATCCCCCCCTGGCTGGCTATCCTCTGCAGGCTTCTTGAGAGGGCAGCCTGTCCCATGTTTAAGAACTAGCTGAATTTAATGTTGACATCCTTTGGAAATGTTCATCACCTCCTACTTGATCAGCTGGGCTACGCAACCTTAATGATACAGAGGACTCCATGCATTTTCAAGACATCATCCATCCTGTTGCAAGATCTAAAAGCCCATATAGAGCTTTAATATCTTGATGATTTATGGCCGGGATTGAGACATTGTCCAAATTGTTTCTCCATTTGTATAAACCTTTCAGGCTGATGGAGGATTTCGCAAATTAAGTCTCTGACTTTTGTTTAGACTCTGTGAAAATCGAGTTGTTCGCAAATGACCCTACATCTCACCTTGGAGTGGTGAAAATTCACAGTCATGGAGCGTGGATTCATGCAGATTGAGGGCTCAGTTTGTAGACCTGAATTAAAGATATTCCAAACAATTTTCCAGGGAGGAACAGTCATATGCGAATGATAAAAGCGAGCAAGTTTAATGTACTGAGAGTGTATTTTGTTACTGCATTTGCTCAGTGTCTGTTTATGATGAATGTAAACCAGACCCAATGGCAGAGTTCAGACAAGGGTGTTCCCATTTACATACTGAGATTTCACATCTAACACGGGTTTTGAAAAGGCACAACAAAAACCTGTTTTTTCAAAAATGCCTTACTGCATCATTCTTCATGTTTTAAGACATTGAAAAAAGAGGAAATTACTTGTATTATTTATATTACATTAAGCCCCAGGAAGAGCAGATGCAACTCCATTTATAATTACTGCTGTGCAAGCAATTAAGTTTGTGTTGGACGAAATAGACCAAAGCGGCAGCATTATTTGTTTCTGAGAACTCATCAGCTCAATGTCTTGATTAAGCTCATGTACAAAGTCTGTGGCAGAGCTGGAGCTGCAGGCAGAGTTGCTTCTGCCAGGAAAACCAAGACCAGATCAGCTGGGTGGTGGGTGCCTTTGAAGTGTGAAGAGTAAGCAGAGAGCTGTGAAAAGGTTTCTGAGAAGGAACCACAGGGGTTTGTTGGGCAAGTGCTCATTTGCTGCCTGAAAGCTCCTGCTGTTGATGTTCCTGGAGAGACAAAATGATCAGAGAAGGCATTTCCTCATTTTTGAGGGCTGACTTTGCAGCCTAGCCTGTCTTTTTCTGGAAGCAGTTAATAGTCATAGCTGGTTCCTAGATGTGTGGCTAAAATAATATTTTTTTTCTCTTACTAATATTTAGATACTAGAAGCTAGAAATAAACTGGTGTTTATAGAGACATTATGGTCATGTTATTCCAAGTTTTCTTGCCTCTTCCTGTGAAAATGCTTATGCTGGCCCTAGCTGGAGGCAGGCTCCTGGCCATGACCCCAGTGCTAGGTCAGGATGGCATTGCTTACCTTCACCTGGCCTAATGCCTGCACTGCTGAGCTGTGAACATCTCATCGATGTTAAGATGTCTCCTCACTATTTTGTGAGGCATGACTGTGCTGTATCTTCCTTTCAACAGAAGGGCACAGAGAGGGTATGATTACACTTAGAACTTGATAATTTCACAGAATCACAGAATGGTAGGGGTTGGAAGGGACTTCTGGAGATATCTATCCCAAACTCCCTGCTGAAATGGGATCACCTAGAGCAGGTTGCACAGGATTGCATCCAGGTGGATTTTAAAAGTCTCCAGAGAAGGAGACTCTGCAACCTCTTGGGGCAGCCTGTGCCAGACTCTGACACTCTGACACAGTAAAAAGTTTTTCCTCACATTCAGATGGAACCTCCTGGGTTCCAGCTGGTGCTCGTTGCCCCTTGTCCTATGGCTGTGCACCACTGAAAAGAGTTTGGCCCCATCCTCTTGACCCCTGCCCTTTAGATATTTATAAGCCTTGATAAGGTACCCTCTGTCTGAAATTATAAATTGGCCATGTCACTGTGATGACTTAGAAAAAACACCTGTAAAGCTTATGAATTCCACATTAATTTTATGAAAACATTCCAAACTTTGTATTCAATGCCTCACAAGACTTTTAATGTGAGCTTTGAAGGGTGTAAGTGGGGAACTCCAGTTGAGTTTGCATGTCCTGGGCAGTGTAGAAGGTCAGCCCTCTCCTTGGTTGTCTTCTGCACTGTTGCCCATGGTCACTTCCAGGTGAGACAAGACATCTTTTGAGACATGCCAGAGAGAGACAGGACTGTAGAGCACACCAGAGGGGCTTCAGGACACAAGGACCTGAAAGTCTGTATCCAAATGTAGCCTTTGAAGAAACAGGGAGCCAGAAGAGAGATTTCCACAGACTCCTTCCATATGTTGTCAACCAGACTAAGAAGCTTTCCTAGCGCTGGCTGTATTTCCTGTGGTCAGGAAGACCAGGACACGGTTGTTGTAGCTGAACGTGGCAAGGGATTCAAAGAATAACAAGAAGGTCTTCTACAGGTATGTCAATCAGAAAAGAAAGGTTAAACAGAATGTACACTCCAGTGAGCAAGAATGGCAAGCAAGTAACAATAGACAAGGAGAAGGCTGAGGTTCTCAGAAATTTTTTTGCTTCAGTCTTCACTGGCAGCCTCTCTCCTCACACGTCCCACATTGAAGGACCACAAGATAGAGACCATGGGGACAAAGCCCCTCCCACTGTAAGTGAAGACAAGGTTTGTGACCACCTGAGGAACCTGAACATATACAAGTCTATGGGACCTGAGGAGATGCATCCCAAGAGTCCTGAGGGAATTGGATATTTGAAAAGTCCTGGCATTCAGGTGAATGGTGACTGGAAGAAGGGAAACATTACAAATATTACACCAATTTTTGAAAAGGGTAGAAAGGAGGATCCTGGGAACTAGTGACCTATCAGCCTCACCTCTGTGCCTGGGAAGACCATGAAACAGATTCTCCTAGCATCTCTGATAGGGCCCATGGAGGAGGGGGAGGTGATTTGAGACAGCCAGCGTGGCTTTACTAAGGGCAAGTCTTGCCTGACCAATCCAGTGGCTATCTATGATGGAGTGACTACATTAGTGGACAAGGGAAGAGTAATGGGCGTTATCTATCTAGACTTCTTCAAGGCATTTGATATGATTCCCCCAAATAGAGAGGTACATATTCCATGGGCAGACTGTTCAGTGAATAAGAAACTGGATGGATGGTTGCATATAGAGGGTTGTGGTCAATGGCTCAATGTCCAGATTGAGATGGGTGACAAGTGGTGTCCCTCAGGGGTTCATCTTGGGACCAGTGCTGTTTAATATCTTCATCAGTGATATAGACAGTGGGATTGAGGGCACCGTCAGCAAGTCTGCAGATGACACCAAGCTGAATGGTGCGGTTGATATGCCAGAGGGACTGGATGCCACTCAGAGGGACCTGAACAGGCTGGTGGGCCCAGGTGAAACTTAGGAGGTTCAAAAATACCAAGTGTGGGATCCTGCACCTGGATCAGGACAATTCTCATTATCAATACCGGCTGAGGGATGCGGTGATAGAAACCAGCCCTGCGGAAAATAACTTGGGGGTTCTGGTGAATGAAGATCTGGACATGAGCCAACAATGCACACCTGCAACCCAGAAGGCCAATCATATTTCTGGGCTGCATCAAGAGAAGCATGGCCAGCAGATTGAGACAGGTGATTCTGCCTTTCTACTCTGCTCTGGTGAGACCTCACCTGCAGTACTCTGTCCAGCTCTGGAGCCCTCAAAACGAGAAGGACATGGACCTGATGAAGTAGGTTCAGAGAGGGCCACAAAAATGATGTGAGGGCTGGAGCACCTCTCCTATGAAGGCAGGCTGAGAGAGTTGGGGTTGTTGAGCCTGGAGAAAAGGCAGCTCTGGAGACACGTTCTTGCGGCCTGCCAGTGCCTGAAGGGAGCCTACAAGAAAACTGGGAAGGGGCTCTTTGCAAGGGCATGTAGCTATAGGATGAGGGACAGTGGTTTTAAACTAGAGAAGGATAGGTTTAGATTAGACATTAGTAAGAAGTTCTTTATTATGAGGGTGGTGGAACACTGGAACAGGTTGCCCAGGGAGGTGGTGGAGGCCCCATCCCTGGTGACATTCAAGGTCAGGACTGATTGGACTCTGAGCAACCTGCTGTAGTTGCAGTTGTCCCTGCTCACTGCATGGGGGTTGGACTAGATGACCTTTAAAGGTCCCTTTCAGCCCAATGCATTCTATGATTCTATGGTTTCTCTGGTGGATGGGATGACTTCCCTAGGTCATTTTAAGTTGCTAAAGCTCTGTAGCACTGAATGCACCTTCGATCTGTGAGATGGTATTATTAATAATTATAATTTATCACATAGTTCCCCTCTTATTTTGAACACATGATTTCATTATGTCTTCCACCTTCTCAGCCCTTGGAGAAATTTGTCATTTGTCAGCGAGAAGTGGGAGATGAAGCTGCTCTTCCTCAGGCTGCAACCTCAGGGGCAACCCAGAGGTGCGTGGGAACTGACATAAATCTTCCACATCCAAAGGCCTGAATCCCACTCTCTCCTTAATAATAAAGAGATTTACTCCAGTCTTTTCCCGATAAAACTCTTAATCACGCATGTGTGTTGTAAGTCAAAGGAAAACATATTTGAAACCTGAAAGTAGAGCAAGAAGTAAAACCTCTTATGCTTGCCTCAGATAATTTGTAATCTTAACACCAGCTGTCTAACCTCACTGATTTATTGCATCTTGAACCAACCACTTTTAAGTTTGAGATTTTAAAAAAAAAACCCAACCAACAGCTTTTCACTCTGCCTATGTGAAGGCTAGAAAAGATCACATGGAGAGCTGGCACATGGGTAGATATTAAAGATAACTCTCTGGATGAAACCTCAGGCTGAGAAAGTCTGTATGTATAACTGAGGGAAGGGCCACTGATTTCCAACACCATTTGCCTCAGCATGGGCCAATGTCAGAAGTGAGTTACTGGGACAGATGGCCCCTTTGATCCATCCCAGTAAGGTCATTCCTGCATTCTTAGTCTCAGTGGTGTTTGTTACAAATAACAACACAACCAATGAACTTTACATCTGTAAAGTCAGTATCTAGGAAATGCCAGTGTAAAAACTTATTTTGCAACTTAATTTACATTATGAAGCTAACTTTGACTAAGAATAACTCAGACAGAGGCTCAGCTTCCACACAGACTGTTTTAACCAGAGTAGTTAAAGATGGACTTTATTACAAACTATTATTTCAGAAGTCTGTGTCAAAAGAAGGAAAGTGAAGGGCAGCAGCACTGAGTGTGCTCAGCATTTATTTTTCATTCTGATTTCCAAAGGAAACTATATTTATTTGATTATGCAATGTGTGGGCATGCCTGTGTCCTCCTGCAAAACTTTGGAACCCCATGTCATTTGGCCAACCTTTGATAGAGCAAAAGAGAGCTCAGAGAGATGAAGTTTGTGCAAATTCTGCAAAACCTGATGGAAGGGAGACAATCCACCATTTCCTGAAGGAACTGTATTGCTAGACAGCAGAGAATCCCTATTAAAAAGGCTACTTTTGATATGCCCACGACGGGAAAACTTTCAGCCAGAGCTTGGGGCTTATGAGACATGCAATAACTCAACTCCAGCTTCCACTGTCTGTACATGTGCTGTGGCTCGCGCAACGGCTCCTTTATCAGGGCAGCAGCTCCAAGGAATGAGAGTTTCATTGTGTCCATTTTCAGCTACCTTTGGGTGAACCCGGGCCAAGCCCAGGCTCCTGGCCATGGGGATGATTTGCAATAGCAGTTGATGGAAATGTCTCTTGCTGACAGTTCCCTCTTCCCTCCCTATTGCCCTGCAGCCTCACCCAAGCCAATGCTTCCCAGTTTGGGGAAGCTGCCATGCCCTTTGTCCTCCCCACTCATGCATGAAGGCAGGTGCTGGGTTTCAAAGCTTGGTCTCTTTTTCCCTTTTTTGGAAACACTTGGGTTTTGATTTCATACCCAGGCATCCATCTCAGCAACATCTGCCCTGTGCTTATGGCAGCCTGTGCTCTAGTTTCTTATTTAAGTACATTGAGCTCACAAGAGATGGCTGGCGGTCAAACATCGGCTTGACTCCGCAGGGCTCACTCTAAGCATCGATGGCAGAGGGAGGGTAATACTGACTCCCATCCATCTGTTGGGTCTCCTTTTGCCCCTAGAAGTGCTGCTGCCTGGCACCGCAATGGCTGCGGAAGCCCGGGGAAGAATCAGTCTCCACAGACAGGGCTGGGAGATTGCAAGGCTGGGTTATTTCACAGTCAGAGCTGGACAGCAGATGAATAAAAACGAGTCTTAGCATCACAGCCCACATTGTACTAACTGAGAACACAGAAAGCCCTGGGGGAGTGGAAGAAAAATGGAGAGAAGAGAAGAAGGGGGACATTGGCACCAACAGTGGCTGTCTGCTCTCAATTTACTCCCAAGGAGTCCTCTAATAACATCAGTGGAGGCCATGCACACTTTAATGGGGGATTCAAAAGTGTTTATGGGATGATTTGTGTGGAATGGTTACGCTGGAAGCAGTTTAGGGAAGGTATGCTGTTATTAGAAGATTTTTTTATTTTTTTTTTTAGCTCCATTTGGACTCTTCTTACCTTTAAATGCCAGCAAGGAATGAGACCCAGCAGTTGTTCGCTATTTGAGTCCACCATGGAGGGAGGCAGCAGTGAAGCGTTCAGCAGCTCGGAGCAGCTTCCTTCTCCTTTTCTGCAGATCTTCTGCAGGGCCATGTTGAAACCTTTTTCTGCCCCATAAAGATGTCACAGGTGGAGAGCAAAGTCCTGCAGTGTGCCCATGGAGACAATACCCACTTGTGAGCTGATACCTCTCAAACTCCAAACTGCAGACTCAGTAAGTCATCACTGCATTGTTTACACTCTGTGTTTTCATGCTCATCCTTCCTTATGAAGAAGGACTTAAATTTGTTGCTTTGGATGTGACCTAGTCCTGAGATGTCTCCTGAATGTCAAATGGAGAGATGTGACAGGGTTATGCCAATGAGAGGCGGTCATTTCTAATGTATCTCTGCACCACACAGTCCTGGTTGAAGCTGACACAAAAACCTTCCTTCTTCTCTGTATATAAATCCATGTAAAGTTTTCCAAACGCAATTGCAAGTCTAACTCTAAGTACAGCTTGTGTCCAAATTACTGGGTGTAAAATTGCTTGGCAAAGCCAATGTAAGACTCAAAAGGTTTCAGCCCATCCGTGGAGGACCTCTTGTTGCTGCCGTGTGTCCTGTGAAAGGAAACTGAGAAAAGTGAGCCCATCATCATGAAGGTGCGATTTACTGCATGGGGGACCATGCTCAAGTTGGGAATCTCTTCAGCACGGAGAGAAGGCCAGTTGGGGAAGGTCAACTTCAGAGTCTGCTATGTCACTGAAGCCCTGCAAAGACTCACTCAGTGGAAGCAGCTTTTAAAATGCCTTCCCCTTCCAGATGAAAGATTCTGCAGTGTCTCTCAACGCAGCATTTGAAATTTCAGTCATCTCTCTCTCTTCCCCCACTCCCCTACGATCCCGCATTCAAGCTGTCACAGTTTAACAGCCCTGCTCTGCTATATTATCAACGTATACAGTAATTCGCAGGTGACCTTTGCTCTTTCTAGCACTGCAGAGACAGGAAAGCTGCAGGGAAAGGGAACAGGATCTCATTCTGGTTCATGCATCAGCCACAAAACCATCTGCTGAGTGTGGAGCACAGGAGTTTTATTAGCCGTGTGATATAGCAAGCAGAAAGGACTCTGCTATGTTGCCATATGCCTGGGAACAGGATAAAAACTTTTCCTTCCCTCAGAGGAATTTAAGCAAGCTCCATCAGACTCCCTGTACTGAATTTCATTTCTCTTCTTCTTTTTGCTGCAGGACCACTGACAAGCTCTTTCACCCAAGAAAGATCCATGTCCCACTGAGAAACCTCAATGAAAAGCATTAGGCAAAGGCTGGGCCCCACTAAAAGCAACAAGAATTTCACCACTGCTTCCGGCAGAGCCATGATTTCCCTCTCTCTCTCCAGTAAGCCCTGCTTTAGTACACAAGCAGGGCTTTTATTTTCCCTGGAGCCTTTATTCTCCATGCAGATGGAGAACAGAGCTGCAGAAGGTTTGCCAAGCCGAGAGGCAGGTATTCTGCAGTTTCAAATCCCCAGTGCCATGTATTTTACAAATCCCCCTACCTACCTAATTTTTATTACTAAGGAGTCTTATTACACTTCCAGACAGGGCACAAATGGGTGTGAAAAGTGGTATTATTGGACCAAAGACAAACACTTCCCAGAAGGAAGGGTTTCTTATGTATCAGGACAGTCAAGTGAAAGGTAGGAGAAAGGGGAAAGACTTGAAAGCCATTGAGCCGGCCTCTTGCCTGTGTTTTTCTCCCCCATCTTGTAGCTCTTGCTGATGTTTTCAGGTTCTTTGCTTCATGTCTGGCTCCTCTCTCTGCCCCTTCTCCCTATTGCTCTGTCTCTGGTGGGACATTAATAGACAAGTCTCTCCTGCAGGGTTAGTTTAAGAAGTACAACGGAATGCACAGGAACTGTGAATGGGACTAGTAAAAACAAGAAAAGATTCATGGATGTTAAGCACCTTTCTGGAAGGATCTAATTTGGGCTATTTGCGACTGTGACCTTTTGCTTTTCTTGTTGCCTATTCTGTCCTCTAGCCATTCTCCTCCATTCCTCACTGTGATGTCTGAGCATCCAGGCTACACAGGGTGGCTGCACCCCATCATCTGTTACCAGCCCCATGAAACACCCAGTTCAGCATCACCTTTCCAGCACTCCCAGATTTTCCCACTCTCTATCCCCATCCTGCATCTGCTGATTCACAGGGCAGTGAGGTTTGCTGGAAACAAGAGGGTTTTATAGAGTTTTGCACAACCTTCTCCTGCTATGTTTCCCAGAAGCACTCAGTTTCACTCAGAATTTTAGTCTTAATTACCCCAATCATGGGAGAAAATTGTTCTGCTTTGGGAGATGCTGAGGCAACAGTAGAGATGCCAGTGGGCACATTCTTACTCCTGTATCATATCTTGTACAACAATTGGCAAGGGAGCTTAAAGCTGTGGTGGCTGGGTAGTTAAAGCCAGACATGGGTCAGATTTTCAGCTCTGCTCAGATTCTTTCAAGTATTTATTTTTTTAACCTTCCAAAGGTGGCAGGTGCTGTTTGGGATCTGGACCGTAGAAAGCCAAGAGGACAACACGACTGCAAGGTGAAAAACAAGCCCCAGAGGGTTTGTCTGTAGCCACCACAAGGAGTTCAGGCAGGTTCTCTCCCTAGAAATAAGATCCCCTTTGAAATGGGTGGTTTCACCACCTGAAATTCATATTCCTTCCAGGAAAAAAGCTGGGGGAAAGAACAGGTCTAGGTACTGACATCAGCTTTGTGAGAAAAGCAGGCATAAATTTTTAAGCACGTGGTGGGAATGGTAGAGAAAGCCTCCACCTAGAGTTACTGGAGTGACCTCCACTGTCTGCTGAGGAAAGACACCCCACCTCCTCACTCCATAGTATCCTGTTGTGACCGTCAGGTTGGGACAGGATGCTATGGACTGGCAGTGAGGAGCCCAGTCCTGCTGTAGGATCAAATCCTGGGGACCAAGCTTTTTCAGACACTTCAGACATTTGGAGCTGGGTCCCAGGTGACACTTCAGTACCTCCATTTCTGGTTTCCAGCACCCCTCTGTAAGATGGTGAGCCTTTCTCCTGGGCCAGAATCACACAACTGACTCTAATACACACCTGTGTTCAGAATAAAACTGCTGTGAATTGTTTTTGATGCAGAGAGTGCATTTCAAACTCAAAAGGCATTGTTACGATCATTTTTTTTTTTTTTTTTATGTCCTGCAAGATATGTGCTGTCAGGCTTTTCTCAATGGATTTCTGCTTAAGGTCATTGCTGTATCTGAACAATTTCTGGTAAAGAGACATCCACCCGTCTTCATTGGGATCAACCTTCAATCTTCTCCTAGCTAAAGGTCCTCTCAGCACAATTTCCCACTTTTACAAACATTCTATTGTTTTCTTCTATTAACCTTTTTCAGATTTTCAGCCTCTGCTTTGACTTCCATCACCTTATGTGTCTCCTTCCTCAATTTGTAATTTGAGGTCCACAGTACTTCTTAGACTCTCATGTTCAGCCAATATCCACCACAGCCTAGAGGTCCCTGCTGAAATTGCTGACTTCCAGAGAGTCAAATCGTGTCCCCTAATCGCATTTGGTAAATCAGGCCTGCATGTGTAATTTTTAAGCATGTGTTCTTATATTTGGTCATGTGAAAGTACCAGTAGTTTGCTTGTGCTCAGCATATGAACCACAGTAAACTGTCTTCCATTAGCAATCTGTTTTGGTTTTTATCGTTCTTGCCAGTCCCAGTGTTATCTGCTATGTTTATCCATATCAGTTTTCATGCTTTTTTTCTTATCCATTTAAAAAAAGTTTAGATAATGCAAGGCTACAGACCAATCCATCTAGAGTACAGCTATGAAATGTATTAGGTCAAAGATATACGCTCATTTTAGACATGTCTGATGCTTTTATCCCTTTAAATGTACATTGTATTGATTATCCAGTGGTTACAATTTCATAAGAGAAATTTGGTGGTGTAGTTTACAGGATTCCTGTGGAAATATGCTACATCCATGCTGTCATTTTTGACTGTCAAAACTCATGTGAGATTGACTTGATGTGATCTATTTTCTGTGGGGATCAGTGTTATTTTTTTCAGTGATGTTGTTGACTCACTTTTTCCATGACTGGTGTTAAGCTGATAGTCCAAAATCACCCAGGTTATTTTGTTTCTCTGTTCCAGAAGGAATATTCCTATTCTCAGGACATAAGTTATTTCTCAAACTCGATAGCACATATTGGTCCTTGGTTAGTTCTTTTCTAAATCTGGGATGCCAGTCACACAGATATCTAATATCTATCTATTGGATTTATTATATATTCTGTCACATGCTTTTTGGTTGTCTGTTTGTTTGGGATTTTTTTTTGTTTGTTTTTTTAGTTTTCTTTTTGCTGTAAGGGAAAGTATTTAATCATCAAAACTGGAATACAACTGTTTCCTGAAGATACTTACTGCTTCTGAAATACTGTTATCAGGTCTATTCTGTCCTTCCACATTCATCCATATCTGTCCACGATCCCATATTACACTTAGGATTGTTTCTGATTTTGATTTATTAAAGCCTCCTACTTACTGTCCCAGCTTTGATCTCCTCCTGTTTCCCTCTCCCCTGGAGTATTTCTCTTCCCCATAAAATCCCTACAATTTGTAGCTTTTAATTTTTGCTTTTAAGTTTCCCCAGTTATTACATATTGGAGTTTTACTTTTCTTTTCATAGCTGTTTCCACTTCCCTTGTAAAACAACTTGAAAAAAAACCCAAACTTGTTTACTCTTTCAGCTGTGGGCCTATGTTCTTTTGAATAAATATAGCAAAATATTATTTAACATTTTCCAATTTTCATTTACATTTTTAAGTTCTTTTTTTGACAGCCAGTCTTTCATCTGTTTTTTGAATCAATAGAATATATCTACAAAAACTTTTCAAACTTTCTTTCCTTCCCTTTATTAAAAGGAAAAACAAAGAAGAGAAACCTGAGATTTGTATCTAATCCCATGACTCTGAAGTCTGGGGTTTTTAAAACATGTAATAAAGGTCCAGATAAAATCACAAGAATTGGCAACACTTTAGTATTGCATTTGTCTGACTGCATTCCCTGGCCAGTACTTAATAACATATTATCATAATTTTTTTAATAGATGAAAATAATTATTTCACCACAGTTTTGAAGGGTGAAATCCAGCAAAAGCACGTCTGTTGTTTGAGCATTTACGATAATACCAAAGATGATTTCCAACCTTTCAGTGATGTCTCTAGGAGATGGTGCTGACACTTATCATCTGTGAAAACTCAAGCAGTTTGAATTCAGAACAAATTAAAAATACTGGCCTTACATTCCTTGGCCAGTGACTCACCATCCATGGCACTATCATCCAAGCAGAGTATGTGGTTTAGTTCATTAGTGGGTGAAATTCATCCTATAGATGAGATAGGTGCAGAGTCTGGTTGACTTTTTGCTTCCCATCAAGAAACATAGTGTTTGAGTAGGAGTGTAACAAGGTGTAGTCCTGGATGATGGTGGCAGTATTCCTTTGGTATGCCATGATCAAGCTATTAATTATGTGTAAAATAACAGTAAGCCACTTGTCCTTCTAGTGTGTCCATTCCAGATATGACTTTTACTTTCCAGATCCATCACCTTGCTTATGAAAGACTGAAAGTTTTATGATCTTTCTAGGGAGAAAAGGAAGGAAATAAAGGAAAAAAGAAGGGAAGAAGAAGAGAAGAAAAGGGAAGAGGGAAGAGAAGAGGGAAGGGAAGGGAAAGAGGACAGGGAAGGGGAAGGGGAGAAGACAATGGTGTGGGTTGGCAGGGACTTTTAGAGGTCACCCCCTGCAGGGAGCAGGGACATCTTCAACTACAGCAGGTTTCTCAAAGCCCCGTCCAACCTGATCTGGAATGTTTCCAGGGATGGGGCATCTATCACCTCTCTAGGCAACCCATGACAGAGTTTCACCACCCTCATTTTAAAAAATTTCTTCCTTAGATCTAATCTAAAAAGATTGTTCCCACCTTTCTTATAGGTGTCCTTTAAGTACTGAAAGACCACAATAAGGTCTCTCCAGAGCCTTCTCTTCTCCAGGCTGAACAACCCTAAATCTTTCAGCCTGTCCTCATAGCAGAGTTTCTCCATCCCTCGAGAAGGGACATTACTAAGTGGAAATAATTTAGGATATAGACACTTGTCCCCTTATGCTAAAATTGATTCATTGTGGCATTTATTTTTTTCCTTTTTGTTTCTTCAAAATACAGAATGAACTTTGAAGCAGTTTTCCTTCAGTGTGCCTTCTGCCCTGAACTCAAGAGACATCTGCTAAAAGAAGGTGCAAAATACTGTGACATGGGACAGATAGCTGTGATTTACCAGCTGGACACCAAGGCCACAAATCACCAGGTCTGCAGCTAACACCATTCAAGAGATGCTTTGTATTCTCTGGGACATGAACGATCCCAGCACAGATGACAGAATTCTCCTCCTGGGTCAGAAGATGAGGGTAATACACATGCCTGATTCACCTTCAGGAGCAATATCTTGTGGGCCTTCATATTTACTGCTTGGGAAAGTGTGAGGCATTGGTAAGAGCATGTCTGAATTACCTCCTCCAGGTCTGGTTGGCCGTGTCCATGAATGAGTCATTCAGACTAAGCCAGTGCAGAGAAGTGCCAGGACATGGATGGAAAGCTGGAGGACTCGTCAACCAAGGGAAGGATGCAGAACTTGGCTTTTTCAGCTCAGCACAACAGCGGCTGAGAGGGGAAATGAATGCTGTTGCACATAAAAGGTAGAAATAGCCAGGAGCAAAAAGAAACACTGGAGTGAAAGAAAAAAATGTTGGCAGAAGAACAAGTAGGTTTTAATTGGCCTGGAGTAAATTTAGTCTGGAAATTAGATGAAGCTTCCTAAGTATCAGATCAGCAAAGTCCTGGAACAGGCTTCCAGGGGCTGTGAAAACAGCTTGCTCTGATGACAAATAGGTTTAGCTGCAGCTGTGGCTGTGAGAACAGGGAACAGTGCTTGGTGAACCAGGAGGCTCACACCCTGTGCACCCACATTTCTTGGGAGATAGTGGGCACATAGACCCCAAGAAAGAACTTTCAACTAAAGGATTGGTAGTGTTTGGGCTACAGCAGCAAATTAGAACTGTAAGGCACCAGCAGACAAGTTGCAGATGAAGAAATACTCCACCATGGGGAGCTCCTTGGTTCATCTTCCTTGTAAGCTTGCAAGATCTTCCTGGTGCTCTAAAAATGTGATTTGTGCCTAATCTGACTACCTGTGACCCAACTGCCCTGTCTCTCCTTTCATCCCTGCTCAGCCTGCCAACCAGGTGAGATACCTGTCTTCTGGAAAGAGACCAAGATCAGAAAAATTACTACCCCAGACTGCTAAACTACAGCTATGATAAACTTATTTTCTGTACCTTGTGACCTGTAACTGCAAAGTTAACCTAGAGTGTCATATCGGGGTCTAGTGACAACATTAGCACAGGTATAAATGTCCCTGTATCCTTACTTATTCCACAGCTATCAAGATCAATGGGACACATGATCTGAACTTGGACTTCAGCTGCTCCAAAGTTTGCTGGGGACTAGGCAAATGCAAGGTTTTGCTTCAAGACCATCTCCTCTGTATACCTCACTGCTCAAGTAATCCCCTTTTAAATCAGCTTGATGTGATTGTTTGCACAACAAAACCCCAAAAGCCTGATCTAGTTGAAGATGTCCCTGCTCACTTCAGGGAGTTTGGACTCGATGACCTTTAAAGATCCCTCTTAACCCAAACCATTCTCTGATTTTGTGATTTTATGAAGCCAAGTAGATGGAACCAGGAGCCTTAAATGCATATTGAGAAAGGTCTTTGATCTTCATCTTTTTGATGACATCTGGCACCTCCCAGATCAACTTCTGTAAGACCTCTCCTCTCCTCTCCTCTCCTCTCCTCTCCAGGGGCAGTCAAGTGACCTTCCCAGCTGCTTGGAGGAATGTCAAGCTAAAGTGTTCTCCCTTGTTCCCTGTTAAGTAGTGTATGTAGTGTTTTTGTCGTAACTGTGAACAAATAGATAGGAAAGGCAGGATGGGAGCTTCTCTGTTCCCAGGTCCTCTGCTATCCCAGGCTCTCAGGTTGTTGAGTGAAAGACAGGCTTACTGTGATGCCACGAAGAAGCACCAAGCTCAGCCATCCTTCTGCTGTGCTCACTACCAAGAACACACATACCCCAAGAGCCTCAGCACATGGGTGGTGTGTAGCCCAGGAGAGGTGCTGTGACATGGGAGGGAAAGTGGTCCTCTGGCCCAGCTTGATCCCCTCCCTTGGCAGTCTTCAGCCAACACAATAAAGATTGAGACCATGGAAACATGCTCTGCTGTGAGATGCACGCACCTCCTTTCTAGGGAAGAGAACACCAGAAAAGACCCCAGATGGCACTTTTCCATCATCAGGAAGAAAAAAAACAACCCCTCTGGGCAAAAGTTATAACACAGGCTACCCCTCTGGGCAAAAGTTATAACACAGGCTAACACCAGCATTAATACAAGAATGATCCATTCACCTTTCTCTAAGGAATATTGAGATTCGTTTTGCAGAAGAGCTTACGTGTTTTCAGTGGCTGTATCACAAAGACACTGATGGGATCTACCCTTACAGCTCATCGAGCTCCCTTGAAGACACCACAGGCAGTTTTTTCTCCTGATAGGCTGTTGGTTTATTATGTCATTTTCCCATCTTTGTATTGCAGCCAAGAAATCCAAATTCCTCAGTCAAGTTTGGTCCAGGATGCTGTCTGCAGAAGGTAAAAAGGCATCATAAATAATTTCTATGTTATGTATGGGATGGAAGATGAGTTGAACAGAAGCAGAGATGCTGTTGTAACACCAAATCTCAATGAAGGTATCACTTTTTGCTCTCTACAGTCACCATTCAAGCCACTCTTCCCTTTGCAGGACCTGGGTGAGACCATCTGAGCTGGACACTGATCTCAGCATCTCTTCTCACCTCCTCCAGCTTGGTGAATTTGAATCTCTCCAGAACTGTTGAGCAAGGAGGATTTACCTCTGATTTATCCAGACTTCATACAGAGTAGACGTGAAAGATTCTGGTTTTTACTGACTCTGTTGCCATGTCTCCACACGTCTTTGATGTAACTCAATCCCAGTGTACTTCTCTCACCGGCATCTGACTGAAAGGGCTACAGAACTGTTTCCAGAGTTTTCCCCCATTTATCCTGTTCAGTCTGGAGCAGCAGATCCCTGGAAAAGCCATTGGAAAACAAACCTGCTCTGGTGCCTACTATAAAATTTGCTTCTCTTCAGATTAACTCTGAATTCTAGACATTCAAAACCAACACAAATGGTTTTAAAGGCATTTATCTGCACAGCGATGAAAGGACAAAATTCCTTGGCAAGGTTGGAGGCTCCCTTTCATATCTTGTATACTTTAACTACCACATTTACTATGCCTGTAGTACCTTATTTTTTACATCCTGTACTTTTTATTTTCCACTTCTCCAGCAGCCATAGCAAAGAAACCAAACTTCACCTTCGTGAGGAAGGTGAGATGTCACTACTGATTTAGAGATCTGAGCTTTAAATGAATGAGCAACAACCATCTTGTCATTTCTTCACTACTACACAGACAGACAGCACTCATGTGCTGACTGCACCTTCATTTCAGGTCTTATTCATCCAGAGCTGGGTTTTACTAGGGAGCAACTGGTCAGAGATATACTTAATGCAACACAATTGGCTTTTAAAAAAATAATGTTTTAATACTGGCTAGGCTGCTGTTACCACATCAGACAGAATCACAAAATCACACAAAATGACAGAATGGGAGGGGTTGGAAGGGACCTCTGGAGATCATCTCATCCAACATCCCTGCTACAGCAGGGTCACCCAGAACAGGTTGCATAGGGCCAGGTGGGTTTGGAATCTCTCCAGAGGAGACTCCACAACCTCTTTGGGCAGCCTGTTCCAGTGTTCTGTCACAAAGGGAAGAATCTTTCCCTCATGTTCAGACAGAACTTCCAGGGTTCCAGTTTGTGCCTGTTGCCCCTTGTCCTGTCACTGGGCACCACTGACAAGAGTCTGCCCCCATCCTCTTGACCCCTGCCCTTTAGATATTGATCGGCATTGAGACATGAAACTAAAGACAGCCCTTGCATTGAAGAATTTACTTACCTATAAACTGGTGGTGGATCTATGAACAAAGGAGTCTCCTTACAATATAGAATAGTCTTTGTATTGAACACTAAGGACTCATAAAGGAAATGCAGAGGAAATCAAGAGGTTGGGTAAGAGATACGAATACCAGGAATTAAATAATTTTCTCTCCAAATTATCCAACAAATAGAGCTAGAAATGACTAAGTGGTTCCTTTTTTGGCACCTTTTCCAGAACTGTGTGTACTTACAAGCAGCAGTTGCCCATGTGTGAGCTGAGAAGTTGTTCATCACAGGCAAGGGAATTACACTGTGATCAGAGTGTTGGAAATCCTCCTGCCCCAAGTGTAAATATAGCACACAGGAAAACTTCTTTCAGGTTTGATAACGGCCCATTACTAACCCCCCTCTCCCACTCTTTTGGGAGGAGAACTGTTCCTCTATAACTGGAATGTTCTCATGGGACTTATTGTTCAATTTCTAAGCCTCAGTTTCCCCACCTACAAAATGGGTTATTTAGGGAACTTCTGCCAAGGTTTTAGGTTTGGGTGAACTTTGGGCAATGTAGCTGAAAATCACCATTTTTTAGTGAAGGGAGTGGCAACATTGTTTGCTGACATCAAACAATAAAGGAGGGCAACAAAAGAAAACAAGTAATTTGAGAGTGAAACTAGTGAACGGCAGTAACTGGAGGGATTCCCATTGTGGATTCTATGGTGTCTAATAAAGCTGTTGGTTTCACATAGCCATTTAGGAGAGTCCCAGTTTGGGATTTTCTTTTGTACCCAGTCTTCCGAAGAGGAGACTCTGATTACTGAGGAGATTTAGCTTCATACTGAAATTTATAAGAAATTGTGACAGCACAGCTTTTGCTCAGACCAGCCACACTAGATGTTTTGCAGCAGAGTACAACATGTCCCTGCATAAATACTTCCCTCAGGAAATAAGACTGTGAGACCACAGAGTCAATTATGCCTCAAAGCTGTATGCTTATTTTATTTGTGGATTTGAAAACAATAGCAAGAGCTTACAAGCTCCATACTACTCTGTGCAGAACTGCCCAAAACCCTGCCCAAGTCTACTGCCACCAAATGTAAAGTACAGGACAAAGCTGAAGACCTTTAAAAATAAAGGGCCATTCCTGAAAACTTAACCCTGTGCCCAAAAGCTGTGGTTAGTGTCAAACGCTACCCCTCTTCAGTCCCTCTGCAAATGTTCTTTCAATGAAATCAGATCTATGTCCCAAGAAATAAATCAGGATAAATGAACTTTGATTATTTTTTTTTTTTTTTTTTTTTTATCTTTTTTTTTTTGTGGTATTGTGCTTGGCTTTGAATCCAAGTTGTTGCAAACAAAGTCTCCTGAAAAGAGAACAAGTAACCTGTTTGGTTGTGCAGAGTCCTGTCTTCTCTGGATCATAGAATTATAGGATGATCTGGATTAAAAGGGACCTTAAAGATCACCTAGTTCCAACCACCCTGCCATGGGCAGAGACAGCTTCTACTAGACCAAGATTCTTAAATGTCCATTCAACCTGACCTTGAACACTTCCAGAGATAGGGCATCCACAATTTCTCTGGGTAACCTGCTGTCTCGCCACTGTCACTGTAAAGAATTTCTTCCTAATATGTAGTTTATTTGGCACTGTAAAGCTAAGTATGGACAAGACAAGGCTTATTAGGAGTAAGTTGTAAGAGACCAGACACTGGATGCCACACCAACTAGGCAACAAAAACTATCTGAAATGACAACCAATAGCTGCTGGTACAGTAACTACTGGAGCAACACACAGCTCACCTCACCAACCACAACCTTCCTGCTCAGCATATGCAAAAGGATAGATAGATCAGCAGCCCAAGTGACAGCTAGTACTGGCTGGGCTAGGTTCTAAAACTTGTTTTCCCAGTGGGCTGCTAGATATTGACCCATACATGGATGAGACAGTCTACAGTTCAATAGAAGAAGTGAGATCAAAAGTATCAACAGTTGATTTTAATTATCTTATTTCGCAGGAGCATGTGGTGGCTCAGTGAACCATGCCAATCCCTTTAGATGTTGCATGCAGCCTTGGGTAAATGGGAATAAATCAGTTTGCTCACTCATTTTTCCACATCCATTGTGGGTTCAATCCAGATAGCAGGCAGAAAGTAGTCACCATGGTTCTAATGCAGAGTGCTGCAACGTAGGAATCTTTCATTGGTGTCTCCAGGGTGAATCATACTTTCTTTTTAAGTAGATCCACAGCAGACATGCCTGGGGGGGAAGTTGTAATCAAAAGGGATCTGACAGGGGTAAAGCAGCAGCCCATCACAAGAGACATATGGGCAAAGGACTGGGAAGGGAGCATCAATTCTGCCTCCAAAAGGCACTCAGGAGGCAAGTCTGCTGCAGCAGCAAATGTCCTGGCTTGGTGCATTAGGGAGGACAATGGTTATGGGGAGCAGCCTGCAGTTGTCAGGATGACCTCCAGGTCCTTCCCTGTTCCTGCACTGTGGAGTAATGCAGAGAGACCTTCTTGTTTCTGCCAGCCCCAATGGAGACATAACAGTGAGGTGGAGAGGTACACAGTGTGTGCATTTATGTCTGCTGCTTGAAATGCGTGGCTTAAAAAATGCCAAATCCTCTGGAAGATGCTTTTAGGTTTGTTTTTAGTTACTACAGGGCTCTTCACATAAACATAGTTGGGTTTTTTACTGGTATATCCGTAAAGCTGTCTTAAAACACATCCTCTAAAAGTCCTCAAACAACATTAGATGTCACCTTGACACTTTCAGTGCGGGGTTTTAGGACAGTTTTTAAGAATTAAACTTCCAAGAAAACTTACATGTAAAAATAGTTCAGATAAACCTCAAAAGACATTTGACAAATATAGAATGACCAGGGCAGTAAAATGAATACATGTAAGTGAACATAAAGGGGTTTTATTTTCCTTAATTCCAGTTGAACAGACCATTATGTCTTTTCCGGAACCCACAGACTTGAAAACCAGTCACAAGCTGAACTGAAGTGGTTGGGATATGTGATCTATAAACATTAGGGTAGCTGAAGCATGAAAGCAGACGATGTGAGGTTGGGTTTATGATACTGATGCTATCTCCTTTTCTTTCAGAATCGCCTGGAGTTATGAGATGGAGCCTGCTGGATTGTATAAATGTTGCATAGTTTAGTGAGTGTATGAAAGAGGAGTCAGTCTCGAGAGCATGTGGGCATCGGCTGCTGTTCCTCCCAAGTGCCTGGGACTGCAGATCTGTGAAATGAACAGAAAAGAAGGACCTTGCTTTTTTTTTTTTTTTAAAGATTCAGCTATTCAGATGATATTTGCCAGGTGTGGATTTAAAGCCCTAATTAAGCTCTCACTGTGATCAATAGGAGCTTTATCACGAACTGCAATGAAAGTCAGACCCTAAATCAACAGTTCTTTTTAACTAGGGATGCACAGGCTGTTTCCCTATCACTGCTTTCATGAAGCATATCCTCGAAGTAGGTGTGCAGTTCAGTTGATGGTCCTCTGGGTATCAAGGGATACAAAATCCATCCACCCACAAAGAGCAGCAGCTAGTGTCCTTATGGAGACCCCCAAGGAGATTCCACGTGGTGGAAACAGATGATGGTCCCATGTCAATCAGCAGGTCAGCGGAGTCACGCTGATTTCCAGCAGCTCTGGATCTGGCTCTGATGGCAGCTGAACCTATTAGTCTCCAGGTAATTGAGTGTTGTCACCATTCCCGGAGGGCTCAGATCTGAATCTCATTGTGCTGAGTCCAGGGCAGGCATTGAAGGCATCCTGTGACCCAGCATTTGCTGTTGTCTCCATCTGCACCTTCATTAACTTTCAACATTGCCATTACAGTATTGCTGGAGGGGATTGCTGATGTCTTGGGCAGAGAAGATAAGACAGCCAAAGAGCTGAGTAGGAGGAAAGCACTCAAGAAAATGATTGAGCATGTCATTGCATGTACATACACATACACATATGTGTACACCTCCCTGATTTTGCTCTGAGAACCATCTCCAAGTACTCCTCTACAGACATCATCCTTAAATGACCTTCTCACAACTTTACCTCCTCACTCTTCTCTTATAATTGCTCCTCCACACCTTGGGTCCAGCCTTGTCTTGACTTCTGCACCATCGCTGTGTCCAAGTCTACCCCCACCGTCATCCTCCCTGTTGGCTTGGGACTTGTTGGCCTGGAGCTCTGGGAGAGTAATTTCTCACGTATCTTCAGGTGTTCACAAAATGATCTATCCCCCTTCCCATGTTCCAGGTCCTCCCACCTAATTCAACTCCCTTTTGCACATTAAGCTTTCTCCAGAAGATTCAGCAATTCTAACTCTTCATCAGTTAAGTGCCCTGTCTGTCCCAGCAACACGTAAGTGTGGAAGGACAGATTAAAATCATGTTAAATGAATACCTGATGTGGGCTTCCCAGACTGCCTCTTCTTGTAAATCCAGAGAACTTGGCTGTTGAATTCTTTGGGGCAGGATCTGTCTTGTATTTATATCCTGTAAATTTTCAAGTCCATTGCTGGTGTTAACAAATAAATAGTAATGATTAATCACTGGTCATTTTGGGCCTGATCCAGCTTTGATTACATCAGTGGGAACCTTTCCATTTGCTGCGTGGGAGTTGGATCAGACCCACAATCCATCCTCCTCTTAGCTCAGCACTGTCCTTGAGAGGATTTTATCTTGTTTGGCTTAAGGTGTTTGCATTTGGGCAGCTTTCCCCTGATTTTGTGAAGCTAACATAAAAGTGACATGCCAAATCTGTAGATGTGCCTACCAGGGACCTCCAGAAGCCAATCTTTGGGATCTGAGGGATCATCATATTTCACATCTTTATCCACTACAAGAATTCTGGCAATGTGAGGCTAGTAAAAATCTGTAGCCTATGAAATAAAACCTCCCTATGGCAAGGATGGAAAACTCCAAGAACTTAGAGCCAGCCTGGGAGATGCTCTCATGAGGTGACACACACTGCAGCTTGGAGAAGGTCACAGAAGGAAAGATGCCAATGTGTTCTGTCAGCATGGTTTTTCTACCCTCTAATCACACAAGGCTTGCCACTAAGGGAGATGAAATGGAACCCTGAGAAAGTGGTTTGTTTAAAGTAACATCAAAATTACAACTCTTATCCTTTTATATACAGCAGAAAACAAAGGAAAAACAGTATCAGGCACTAATGGCTTTCAGGTGATGCATCTCAAGCAACTAAAAAATTACTGAATACATGATCAGGTGGCAGGGTTTATATCCATGCTCCCTGTGCATGTCCGTCCTTCTGCCTTTTGGTTCAAGGAAAGCATCCTTGAATCTTAAAGGAAAATATAATAAGGAATCCAGCAGGCATCTGAAAAATAAATCATGGTTTTACATGCATGGAGCAGATCCAGAACATCATCCAGTCCTCTGAGACTCCTCCATCCCTCTGATAATATGGCAAAAGGGTTCCCTCTGTAACAAGATACACTCTCCATCACCACCCCAGCAATGAAGCAACATCTCACGTTCTGACAGACACCTGGCCACCTTCTTCCACCTCTGACCCCTTGATGAACACCCCTATCTTCATCGAGAAATACTTTCTGAAATTTTCACATGGGGCAGAGTTATTCTTCATTGAGTATTAATCCTGCTGCTGCAGGAAATGCCTGTAAATTAAATCCTTTCCTAAACCAGATCAACTGCCTGGGAAAGTGCAGGCACAGCTCCTGAGCTAGCCTCAAATGTTTATACGTAAGAGATAGTAGGTGAAATATTCGTTATCTGCACCAGTGTTAGGAAGGTCCTATCTATCTGAATACGTTAATATGCATTATGTTGGCATCTAAACACACCTTCAGAATTAATGGTCTCAGCGGATCACCTGTGTGAAGTAGGGTCCCAGGTATTATCATCGTTGTGTGGAGAAAGAGCTGATGAATACAGCGACTATCCTGTCAAAAACATCTCTGCTTGACCATTTTATGGGTTCTTATGTGCGTAGAGGTGCTGGCCCCTCTGATGGATTGATTAGTAATTGATTAGTGTTGACAGACAATGTTAAACCAGCTTGGAAATGTTAAACCAGCAATGTTAAACCAGCTCAGAAAAGGGATACCCTCACCCCTGCACCATTAAAAGCTAATTTGGAACACTGATTTGGAAATATCTGTCTGACTGGCACCTAAGCCTTTAGAGAAGGAGATCCTCCCATCTTGTCTCTTCATAACACAAGGTCCAGCAAATCTGTAGTGTTCCAGGAGCAGGCATTCCTGTGTGCCACAACTTGTGGGCCATGCCAGAGAGACTTCCCAAAATAGACTTTGCTCCTGTTAAGAACCCCTCAAAGAATTTGTCAGTTCCTGCTTACTGAAATCATTTAAACAGCAAGGTTTAACCACATAAACAAACAGGCTTTTTTTTTTTTTTTTTATTTCATGAGTAGTCCTCTAAAGCGGCAGTACAGTAAACTTACAATTTGGATTCCAGGGAGTCAGAAACCAAGAAAGCAGCGATGGCTTCTTGACACGAATGGGAGCAGCTCCCAGATGGAGCTCTTAATGGCATAAACGTGTCTGTCGTCTGCATTGTTATAGTGCCATCAGTCTGTAGGCAGATCTGGGAAATGCTGTGCTGCTTTACCTCCCAGATTCAGCTTCATCTTTCTGCAAAATCACAGAATCAGAGGAAGGGACCTGTTGGAAATCATCCAGTCTGGTCTCCCCCTCACAGAGTCCTCCAGAGGTCATTCAGTCCAGCCTCCTCCTCAGAGCAGGTCTAATTAGACCTAGTCAGATTTTGAAGAATTCCCTTCAGTTGTGAGCAAACTATCTACTAGCTGAGTCCATTCATGAGGACCATTTTTGGGTTTGTTCAGGCAGTTCAAGGAAAAGAAGAGATGTTTTGTAGGCAGATGCTGTATTATCATGGCCTGAAAGTCCTGCAGGTGTGTGTCATGTCTAGTTCCACCAGTGACTAACACTGGTTCTCATCAAGACCGAAAAATGTTCCTCTTCCCCAGCTCTGTCAGCACATGTAGCTGCAGCAGAAGGCTTTTAATGGCTTTATAAATACTTTTTGATGAACATTTAATGCAGATTCTAGATCAAGCAAGATGTTTGCTCCTCCCAGATTTGTAGTACTTCTTCAAGAGTCTCAGACATACTGAGGCATGCTGGTTGGCAAATCAGATGAGGGATAAGCTGTTTCTAGGGTGCTATTATCCCCTGGTTCTTCTCTGGTACCATGAACCCATCCTCTGGTGCTTGCAGAACGAATCAACCAGCCAAAGACCTGAAGGGTATTAATCAAATTCCTTCACTCTGCCTCAAGATGAATTTTCATTGAAAAAGAGGAAACAGAATTTGCTAGGGTGTTTCTTCTATAAAAACTTCACAGTTGTAGGAACTGAACAACCCTTTGCTATTGTACATCAATCACCCTGAATGATAAAGGGTAGAACCATGTGGATTTTCTCATCTGTCCTCTGAAGACAAGAGACATCTATCCCAGAATATTTTCTTGTCTTCTGAGCAACTGAAGAGCCATTCCGCAAAATGGCACTTCTTGAAGGAGAGAATCACTTTGTGTCATCCTCTTCCTCCGGCAAAACCGCTGTCATTAACCCAGCAGCTGAGCCAGGCATTTGGAAAGGAGATTGGGCTTGCACAGAATACAAACTGATATTTTACCCTGAAATAAATGAGTGCCAAGGAATTTCCCTATGTATTTTCTTTTTACTCTGAAACTGTGCAGTCCACCCCATGGAAAACATTTTTAACTGCTTCTCACATCTGCCAGCGAGGCTGCTTGCACAGATTTTTTATTGCTTTGTTTTCATTTTCCCTGAAATGATACACGCTAAATCTTCTGGATCAACCATGTGTTTTGTTTGAGACTCAACACGCTCATTAACTAATTGTGCTGGCATGGAGTAGCTTGAAGATAACAAAAGGGACCCTGGATCCTGTTTAGATGGAAACAGGAAATATTATCATACAGAAGGGGAATTTTCAGGACAGCCCTGATCCTCATCCCTCTTGCGATTCAGTGTTGGAGCAGGCACTCAGAAATTCTTGCTCTTGTCAGGCCACGATGTGTCTTTAGATCAGGCTGAAACACAGACTCTTGGCAGACTGCAATAGGCACAGGGGTTTGAATGCTGGCAATTGCTGGGGAGAGGAGGTCTGCAAATGAATTCCCAAGATGAAAAAAAAGAGGAAGGCAGGTATGATTCAGAGGAAACACACTTTGCAGAGTCAGGACGAACAGGTGTCTCCACTGCTTGTTTTCAACACACCTGGTGCCTGCAGTGGGGACACAATTTTAGGGGTAGGGCAACAAGAGGCTCTTTGAGTGGGCGTGAAGTCACCTGGCTTCTCAGCATGTTTTTGTAAAAGGCAGGAGCATCTGCTCTTTCTCAAACTGTGTCTTGTCTCGTGCTGTTGGTTTAGTTGGATAATCAGGACTTGGCCAAAATCTCTAAGGAAATGCATTTGCGGAAAACAATTCAGACTGGAGAAAACTAAGTTAGTTTTCAATGGTCCGACTTTCTTACTTCCTTTCTCCATTGGATGTTCTTATCCTTATTTCTCCATGGGACTGCCTGAGTTGGAGAGATCCTGCAGGTCGTGAGAGCTTGGCAGAGAATGATTACTTCACTGTTGGGGAGGATTTTTTTTTTTATTCTAGAATTCAGTATTACGCCTGATTTTGAATGGAAAACAAAATTTTAGAACTTGTCTCCAAAACCCAAGTCAGGAACCACGTGGTATCCTGCCCAGATCTGCCCTGGAGCTAACAGCTTTATGCCAGCTCATCTTCAAGACCTTCCACGAGCTGAAAGTTTGTGAAGCAGTGGGCAATTCTCAAAGTGAGTGTCTGAAGACCAGATCCGAAGTCTTTCTGAGGTATGCACTCCCCAGAACTCCACCTGGCCCACCAAGTAGGAAATTTATCAAGAAAGCAGGCTCAGACTTTGTTCTCAGAAGAATTCCAACCAAGCTGAACATCCATCCACAAAATGTTTTGATTTCATCAATTTCTAGCCAGACCAGAATCTACTGTGTTCCATCTTTCTCTATGCCATATCACAGTTGCCCTTGTCTATAGCACATACACATGTTCCTAGGATGTTATGGACCCTCATGAAACTTCAGGGTTGGGAAGGGTGAGAGAAAAGATGAGATGAACCCAACTAAAGGAAAAATACTTAATGCTGTATGTGATCTAAAAGTCATCTTGTACTTTTGTTGCTGGACACAATCTCACCTCTGAAAACACAAAGTTTCCCCTTCCCTAGTCAATAGTCCAATTCAGAAGTTTCCTCTACAATGTCTATCTTAAACATACCCTCTGTCCGTTACCAGGCTCTGGCAGAAACTATCAGTTCACAAGGAAACACATACTGAGATGGGTATGTCCCCGCAAATTCAGGGCTACTATATAGATTTCCATAAAACTAAAAGCGTTGCAGGGAAAAAGACCCAAACCCCTGAAAATTTAAAGCCTTCTCCTAAACTTCTTCATCTCCAGTCAATTTACTTCACAACAGGACATTATCTGGGGCTGTCTGCTTAAAGAAACAAATTAAGGAGCATTTTGAAGGATCTGGAACCCATTATTGAGGTGTAAGAAATTAAATCTTTATAATCAGGACAGAAATAGGAAGCAAACCCAGACATTAAACAAACCAAGCACTCAAATCATCCTGTGAGACAAATACAAGTCCTTAGGGGGGCAGAAACATTTCAGGCAAACTGAAGGCTGATTTTCAGATGATTCTGGAGGAAGAAAAATGGGACAGGCCAGAATGAACCAAACATTGAGTTCAGCTGAGCCTTAGGTAAAGATATACAAGAACTCAGGGTCAGATTTGGTGGAATGCAGGCTGCTGGATGAGGTAGAAACCGTGTCAGACAATGAGTTTGATATAGTCTGAGGTGCCATATAATGAATTTTGTGAGTCTTCAACACGTAATGGGGACAATGGTCATATGGATATTCCTTCCAGCAGCCAGGACAGCTCCCTGCTCTAGTTTATAGTTAACATGAGTCCTGCTGACAGTGCAACTTTCTGGAGCTGGATGGTGAAACAGTGCATTCAGATGAAAGTTTTTCTGGACTTAGAAATTGAATTGGACTTAGACTTGAAATGGTGGGTGCACAATTGAACAAAATGACAATGGTGCCATCAACTCCATCAGTGACAGTTCATTCAGTGTGTGGTTCATTCTAGGTAGGTCTTGTTGAGGCTGGGATATAACATATCTCATTGCCAAGTGAACAAGGAATGAGCTGGGCAAATTCACAGCATCTCTGGCTTGAACTGGTCCTAAGGAGGACACAAAATACACCTCTGAAATATCTTCAATTAATGCACAAATGTTTCTGAAGTTGATGGATCTGTCTTTCAATTAATCTCTCTCTTCAATCTTTGTTACTTAAAGAATGGCTGAAAACAAGATCTCAGACTCTGCAAGAACCCCTGTGCTCCTGATGCTACCTCCCTAATATTGTTCTTGTGGCCATCATCATTATTTCCATGGTAACCACCTGCAATGGCACAGTGGATTATGACTTCAGAAGGAGAATTAACAATAGCAGACAAAATCCCAAAGGAAACATTTGATTTTCTTGTTCTGTAAAAGACCCAGTTTCAAAAGGAATAAGAAGAAAGAACAACAGAAAATATAGCACAGATGCAGACTTGCTTTGAAAACAACTATCTTTTTTTTGTTCCAACAGGATATGAAATTCTTAATATCCTGCCCTGAAGTGTTTGTGGAGTTTTGGTGATCACAAATGAATCATTGAGACCAGCCCATGAAGCGTAGGATGAAATGGGACCTCTTATGTTAAAGAGTCCAGTTCGCTTCTATCATACTTAATCATATTATTTAAATCCATTCAGAAAATGAACAATTCCATCTGAAAACATGTTCATTTCTCACAGAGCACTTATTTCTTTGGAAAGTTGTTTTGGATCCTTCCACTTCTGAACATGAGAAATATTCTACTTTCTAACTTCACTCCATTTGTCAACAGGTCATGGCCATCTGTGCTTGTACCAAAATCTCTTCCAGCTTTAAGAGTGCTCCTCCTTGCCTGATGCTTACTCCACTGAGCATTTTTTAAATACTTACGAAAGCAAAATTTCTCATACTCTTCTTTCACAGGGTTCCTAAAATAAAATCAGCAAAGCAAGAAAGCAAATGTAACACAAAATTACATCAGATTAATGGTGTTCCATTGTTATTAATAAATAAATGTCTGACCAAAACCTCCGTGTTTGAACAGTCTTGAATATTAAGACAAATCCGATCTAGCTCTGAATTAATTGCCTGGCCTTTCCTGCCTAATAACCTCACATCTTGATGAAACCTCTGTGCGTCAAAACGCTAGAAATAACCAAAAATTGTCTCCTGAAGGAGATGTGAAATGCAGTGGGACTTGGGGAAGAGATGAAAACACTACATTTTTGCTAGCACTCAAAGTTGTCTGAAGCCAACTTTACTGTGAAAAATGTCCAGCTCTTCTCCAGCCCTGGATGTATGTTCCACCCTCTACTCCCTCCTTGGACCAGCATGGACATTTTGTGCAGTGAATCAGTGTGGGAGTGTGATCCAGGTTCGAACAAGCAACACTAGTGCAGATTATTTGGGGAGAGAAATAGGAGGTGCTTCTGATATACCTTAAATGGTTTAGGATGAAATGAATTCTATTTTCTGAAGAGTTTGTTTTCATTAACTGGGGAGTGGCCCAAGGATGACTCAAACATCCACCTCTTAGACCTTTCAACTGGGGAGATGGGCACCCTTCTATTTCTCTGGGAGAAGTTGTTTTGTGGTTTGCCTCCCAGATGAGTTGCCTACTGAATAAGACTTGAGCCATGCAGAAGTCTGTTAATGCCACTTTTCATGATCTCAACAATGCAAAGAAACAATGCCAAGTATGTACTGAAACGAGATATCGCAGAAGATGTATAATTTAGTAATGTGAAGCATAGGGAGCTCCTGTCAGCTGTTTCTAACACCTCTGAAAATCAGGCACCATATGCCCTGAAAGTGAGGCACATCAACTCAGCTGTCATTTCTGAAGACATTGGCCTACAGCCCAACATCTACACATGTTATATTGACCAACCAAGCCAAAATCATGTAGCAAATCAGGGATTGGCATTGTAAATGTATATTCATGATATATTACAACAATAGAGAGAACAGAATAGATTAGTAAGAAATGAGAGCTTCACAAAGCAAGACAATAGAGACAGGAGATGTCTAACAGAGAGTGACATGTTGTTGGAGTTGGAGTTCTTCCTTGGGCTGGTGAGGTTTCATTCCAACTGGAACAGCTTTGGAAGAGAACAAGAAGAGGCTTGATGAACATTGCATGGGGGAAGTGTTACATGAAAAATCATTCTTGTGCAAGCTAAGAAAACAAAAAGTGCAGTCAAAAGGGAGACAGAGGGGTGCAAAAGGGAAGAGGATGTGTGGGACATGAGGGGAGAGGCTTGACTTCAGCATGAAAGAGGTCCCTCAACCCATGGCAGTCCACATCACTCTGCATGTGGGAGGCAAAGACACCCTTCAGACACCTCTCACTTCTGTGAAGACCACGGTCCTGCAAAGCTTTGGGCTGTCACCACAGAACACCCATCTGCCTCTCCCTAGTCCTTGTGTTCCCACCAGTTTTCACAGAGGTGTGCCCACGGAGGAGTCTTGACAAAGCCTACTCTGCTAGAAGGACAGCTAGTGGAGTGGATATACCAGAAGAGCAACCATCATTTAAGCAGATCAAGAGAGAAGCTTAGGGTACTTGAAAGAAAGGTTTAAGTTATCACTATCAAAACAGTTTCCTTGCTGGGATAGTGTCATGGTTTAGGGCCAGGGCAGCCCTTAGACCTATAACAGATACTCGCTGTTAACCCCCCTCCCTCCCCAAAAGGGAAGAGAAAGGGAATAAGGGAGAGAGACTTAGTGGTTAGAAAGAGAAAATAGAACAGTTTTAATGAAAAATGAAAAATAATAATAATAAAAACAGAATATCTCCAAATATACACAAAACCAGTACTGAACCCAACCCCCCTGATGGTAATTCCATCACCGTCACCACTGATGCTGTGGAGCAGGCACCAGGTGAGTCCCAGGCTGGGCCCAGCATCAGATAGGAGATGTGTTCAGGAGCTGGATTCTGGTACTGGATTCAGGAACACGCAGACCGGGATCACAGGCAGAACAGACAGAGTCCTCCTAGAGTGCTCTGAGGAAGGAATCTCAAAAAGACCTGAGTCAAACCAAGCAAAGCTGGCAAAGAGGTCCAAGAGGGAAGAAGAGCCCCAGACCCTTCATATGCCTCAGCCTTATGTCAAATATGACGTATATGGGATGGAATCCCTTGTTGGTCAGTTTAGGGTCACCTGTCCCGTCCGCTCCTCCCTGCAGGTGCAGCCTTTCACTTTCTGCACCCCTCAATGTGGTACACAAGATCCAGAAGTGTCCTTGATCTTCACACCAATCCTTGTTAGTAACTCTAAACATGGGGTGTTATCACTGCTAGCAGCAGACACTGCCTGTGAGAACAGGCTGATGACTTCAGACAGTGCAGTTAGTTAGAAGAAATAAGATGAAAAGTAAAATCACTGAACAGAATTAGTTCTGTTCTCACTCAAATTAGGACAGATGGACTGCACAGCTGTGAGGAGTATCTGCACATAAGATTATAAGCAACATGGCAGACATGGTTTGGTTAGTTGGTCTGTGTGGTCCAACTGCCAGGGGCAAGAGGAAGATTCATTTGCAAAATTCAACCCACTATGAAATACAGAGAAAGCTATCTGATTTTTACACTTATTTTGTCTCTTCAAAGAATCACAGTACAACAGCACAACCATTTTCACACCATCTCTTGCAAGGATTCCCAATCTTCTGAAAATGTCCTTCATAGATGCTACTTCCTTCTTTCTTTCTCCCTCTGTAAGCATTTCTTTCCATTCATCCTTTTTTCTCTTTGCTACTGGGTCCCTCACCATTCTCTGGGCTGTACACACCACTTCCTCACCACTGTGCTACCAAATCCAGCAGGGCCAGAACAGACCCGAGGCTAAGAAGCCTGATGTTTTGTCTGTGATGTTAGTCTATGCCACAGTGAGTCCTGGGAGCTGCATCTCTTCAATGGGATGGTTCTCAAACTTAGAATCATAGAATCATATGAATGAGCAAAACTCAGATCTCAGCATCCAACTCATGTAGCTGTTGATGTCACCTTTTCCATCACAGACTCTCAAAGCATTTGTGGAGGGCTGAGTGAGAACAGAACTAATTCTGTTCAGTGATTGTACTTTTCAGCTCAGTCTCTTCTAAGTGACTGAACTTTCTGAAGTTAACAGCAGGTTTATTTGTCCTCAGTGCCTGCTTATAACAGTGATAAGGGTCAATGTTTCTTACTAACAAGAAATGGTGTGAGCAGAAAGGCTTTTGCTTATATTTGCTCCTGTGTAGAACAAGGTCATTGCTAATTGTTGTGTACCATGTTATGGGTGCAAAAAATAAAAGGCCTCACTCGTGGGAAGGAGTGGAGAGAACAGGTGACCGTATATTGATCAACAAGGGATTCCATCCCATATATGACATCTTCAGTACAAAGCTGAGGGATCACAAGGGTCAAGCCTCTTCTTCAATGGCTGATGTCCAGGAAGGACTCTGTCTATTTTGCCTTCTATCCCAATCCATTTCCAGAATCCAGCTCCTGAGTCCCGTTCCTGTCTGATGATGATGAGTCCAATCTGGGACTTCCCCTGTGCCCGCTCCGGAGTGTCAGTGGCAATGGTGATGTAATTGCCATCAGGGGGGTTTGGTTTGATACTGGTTTTGTATACATTTCTATATATAAAATTTTATTATTATTATTTTCATTAAATCTATTTTTAATGTTCTTTCCTAACCCATGTCTCTCTCCTTTATTCTCTTTCTTCTCCCCTTTGGGAAGGGAGAGGGGTTAACAGAAAATGTCTGTTATAGGTCTGATGGACAGTCCAGACCCTAGACCTTGGCAGCATTTTAAAGATGATCATTAATATCATCAATTTCTTCTAAAAATACAGTTTCAAAAGCTGTACCAAGTCCACCTACCTCTGCAAGACTTGATTAGAAAACACATTTTCTCTCTCCTGCCAGATTCTTTCAGACCCTGCACTTGTGTATTGCTCTGTTTTACCTATCTGTTGGCCAGTTGTGGATAGAAAGATTTCACTCCAGTTTTTCATGGTGCAGTCCCAGTCCTAATCCCCATGCCCTACCTCTGTGATTTATGAGAGCAGGCCAACACCACAACCTTCTCCTTTTAATGCTGCACCTGCACCTCATGGCTAGCAGCTTTAGGTGCTTTCCTGCAATAATTCATAAGAACTCTTTCCCAGGAAGCCACACCTTTCCGTTAGCAGATATTTTCCCTTCTGATCCTTTGCTCTCTGGATCATTTTTTGACTGTCCTCAGCCTTTCCCCAGATGCTGAAATTATCTAAATCCTGTGGTAACAGACTGCACTGTGTTTGTGTTGTGCTCAGCTGCCTGATGCAGCGTCACATTTGGCTTTGCTGATCTCCTTCCCATTAGCTACACCATTGCTGTGAGGAAAAATAATCCCACAGCTGAACTGCAATGTACATACCCAAAGAAATTCCACTAGCAGCTTCATTCCCATCAGCAACAGTTTTGCTCATCTTTAGCTTCTGGCCTGCTTTTGCTCAAGTTTCTCTATCTTGAGGCATTTTTTTTGTGTCCTTTATCTGTGCTCAAGCCCCAGATTACATGCTATTTAAATATCCTCAGAGAAAAAGGGAGATCGATCGATCGATCTATCTATCTATCTATCTATCTATCTATCTATCTATCTATCTATCTA
>JANVCC010000012.1:1497053-1516906 GCA_025345505.1 Todiramphus chloris collaris | reverse complement strand
CTATCTATCTATCTATCTATCTATCTATCTATCTATCTATCTATCTACCTACCTATCTATCTATCTATCTCGGGTATACCAGGGGCTCAGCATGGCTGGTGAATTATGCATCTGAGTTAAGAGCGTGGCTTCACTATCTGCTAGAAGAATGCATGTCCCAGCATCTCCTTTACTGAATCAGCCTATGACTGAGAATTTGACCCTGAAATGCACGTCATGCCATTTTCAAGGTGGTTTTATTTCGAGGTGGAGGTTCTTATTTTCCTTTATGTCTGAAACCTGGAGTGGCAGGGAGTCATTTGTAACTGAATATCTCAGACCTGGGAAAAAAACCTTGGTATGAGGAATAGTTTTCTTTTACAACATGAAAAAGAGTTAAGCACCCTTGTCCACGAGTATCCATCCCAACTATACAGTATCTTCTTATCAAGGTGGCCAATGAGATACAAGAACTTCAAAGAAAATTGGCCACATCCAGCCACCACACCACTGGACAGGGCCAGGGTCTATGTGCTCTGGTTGCTTTCTGGAGAGAAGTAAGTAGCATGGGGTTGGACATGAGATTAGGCATTCAGTCAAAAAAACACCAACCATTTCTTCTGCACATAAATCCAGGCTGTGGGAAGAACAAGAAGGAAACTTAGAATGGAATCATAGAATGGTTTGGTCTGGAAGGGACCTTTAAAGGTCATCTAGTCCAAGACTCCTGCATTGAGCATGGGCATCTTCAAATAGAGAGCTGGGGTGAGTCCTCAAAATGGGACACCTCCACAGCATTAGCTCTTGGAGTTAGTGGTCAGATTCTGATGCAGCCACTATGTGACTTAGAGAAAGAGGCAGCTGCCTGCTGTCTCCCACACCTTGATATAACATCCTTTACATTTTGGTGAAACCACACTTCAGATCTGAGCTTTGCATACTTTTGGATGAGTCACATAGACATTGACCCTCACACTGGGAGAAATTCTGTACAGATGTAAAATCGCCTTACACTACAGATATGAAAAGCGAGGCACCAGTTTGCATGGACAGAGGATTTATTTCAAACTTGCTAACCTGAAGCAAACTTGTAGAAGGCATGAAAGTCAAGAAATAATAGTGATTAAAAGCATTTTTATAGCTAAAGTATGTTTTTCTCACTCCAGAGAGGGTTTTTTCAACCTGGAGAAGAGAAAGCTCCAGGAAGGCCATATTATAGCCTTTTAGTACTTAAAGGGGGCCTGTCAGAAAGCTGGGGACAGAATTTTTATCAGGGCATGTAATGATAGGGAAATGGGTGAGGGTTTTAAACTGAAAGAGATTTAGACTACAGAGAAGGAAGAGTGTTGAGTGCTGAGAGTGTTGAGACACTGGCCCAGGTTGTCCAGTGAGGTAGTAGATGCTCCATCCCTGGAAACATCCCAGGTCAGGTTGGATGGAGCTCTGAGCAACCTGCTGTAGGTGCAGATGTCTCTGCTTACTACAGGGAGATAAGGACTAGAAGATGCCTTCCAGCCCAAAAGGTTCAACAATTGTATGATTCTAAGACAAATTGTGGAAGCACTCTTCAGACACTAAATGTACAGTTAAAAAGGATCTAAAATAGTCAGTGTACCTCTGCATTGTAATTATTCATTATTGTTAATGTATTTTCTTGCATATCTAAAATGAATAATGCACTGCTCATGTGTGATACAACTGTTGTGGGTTTTTTCTGCTCTGTGGTCATCGTAATGAAAAATGTTGCTTGAGAAAGGAAACTAGATGTCATAAATTCTGGATTCACCAATTCTAAAATCAGATGTATCCATTCAGAAGCCCTAGTCAGACTTCTGCATGGTGTAGGCTAGTGATTTTCACCCAGGTATACAATCCAGGTCATGCAGATATGTTTCCAGAAGGCACTGGGCTAACCTTTAAGTTGCTGACTGGTGGCATATTCATGCCCTCCTTAGGCACCTTGTATTGATGGGAGTTGTCCTCTTCTGCTGAGCTCTTTGAAGCACGTGCTGAATTTTGAGCACAGTCCATTAACATCAGAAGGTGTTTGGACACTGGGAGGTGAGGTGTTGATAAAACTTGCTGGCATATCTAAAAGGCCATGCACACACACCACAAGCTCCTCTAGTGACAAGTCTTGCTTCTCCCATCCTGAGTTTCATCTCAGGTTAAATCAGAAAGGGATTTCATTCAATGCTGGTTTGCTCATTCAAGCCTCCTGGCTTGCCTGATTCATTCTCCAGCATATATTCACCAGCCTTTGTGCCTTTCTGAAGAAGGTTTTCTCAAGTTGCTTCCATCCCCAAAACCTCCACATCTCTGGGCACCATCTCACTTTTCTCTTCTGAGAGTGACTTGAGCTGAAATAGTCCCTTGGATGCTTTTTAGCAGGTTTTACACCAGTTGGAATCATTCAGACTGTGCTACTGTAAATCCTTTAAGGTCAGATTGGGCACTGCTTATTTACAACAAGCTGAGACAGATCAGAGCCCATACTGTGGATCCACACTGCACCCTAGTCTAGTCCCTAGTCTTCCCACAGATTCAGGCCCTCTGTCTGATCCCCTATAAGCAATTCACTGCCTTCAAGGACTGAATAAACCAGTCCAAGGAAGCTGGATTCAATTTCCCGTTTTGCCACTTGCTTTCTCAGTAGGTTTCTGGCCTCTATTTCTCCTCTTAACTGTTGTCTCTTACGAATGAAGAAGGATCTGCCTTACTCTTATGGGACCAGACCAACATCAGCTTCCACTGGGATACTGAAATGCTACTGCACTGCAGATACATTCTAAAGCAAAATATGTATAATTCAACTATGGAAAGCTCCCAGTTCTTGGCTGTTCATGGTGAAATAGCTTCACCACTTCACTCAGGAAGATGACAGGGTGGACACTCTGACTTATAGCAAGTGACCATATAACCCAGTATCTTCAATGGACATGCAAACAGCATGAACACAGTTGATACTACACTTGAGTACCCTCCCAGTCTCTGACCATTTTCTGTCTTAGCATTAGGACATTTCTTGATTAAAGTACATCTCATTAGTGATCTACAATGGATCTCTTTTCCAAGGACTCTGACTCTCAGGCCCATAGTCATGTTTTGCAACCATCACATAGTCTGATAAGGAACTCTGCGGGTCAACTGCTCACTTCAGTGACTTCTGCCGGTCGCGTGCTGCTCTTGGGTCTACTAACAGCTGGTGAAACTCACTGGTGAAATTGCTGTGTCAGTCCACCCAGTGTTGTAGACTTTGCAATAATTACCCCAGGTAAGCATCTCAGCCAAGTGAACATACTGCATGGAGTTCAAACTTGACATATCTTAATATGTAACACTCGGGTCTTCAAACACTTTTATAAGCTGATGCGTCACTCTACTTTCCCTGTAAAATGTCAGCCAGGCCCATGGCTGAAGCCTGGCTGTGGCTTGAGGCGATGTAGATCATAGCCTGGAAGCTGAAAAGCACCTCAGTATAAAAGGCTCTCAGATTGTCTGCCAGCGCCTTGTGCAATGAAATACAGTTCAGCTCATAAAATGTCTAAGGTATGTCAGTGTGAAGAGGAAAAAAAAAAAGGGGAAAAAAGTTGGAAAAGAGGTTTTGATAGCAGCCAGGAAAATGTAACTCCTTCTACTTAATCTTTCTTTTCTCCTTCTGGGCCTGAAGCTTTCTTTCAGTGGAAGAAAGAAGTGGGAAGAAGGGTTAAAACAGAGCAGGAGCTAGTAAGTGTTGGCTTTTTATCAAGGAATCATACACATCAAGTAATGAAGTACTTGCAACTCTTTAACACCCTTCCCCACATGCTATCTCTGAAATTCCTTCACCTCTCCTCCTGCAGCAGCCAGCACAGCAGCTGCCTGCTGTGTTCAGCTGTCTCACAGGTAGAATCATGTTTGCTCTGTGCTACACGGCTGCTGGAGATGGTAGTCATTTTGATTTCCATGGCACTTCTCAGGTCTGTACATTTTTCATGGTTACCCAAACTTTGAATCAAGAGTTATTGGACAGGAGAGGTAAAGGTAAGGGAAAGATGGGTTCCCCAAATGAATGCACTCAAATGATTGCTAGGGATCTGGAGAACAAATGGTTGCAGCATGTCCTGCTGCATTGCTCCTCAGAGCACCAGGCAGAGACTGGACACACTGAGTTGTCTTTGACCCCTGAAATTGTTTCCTGTGGAGTTTCCCAGACTAAGACATGACATAGCTGCCTTCCTTTTCCCCTGCCATCATGCTTACTGACCAGCCCTTAGTGACATCCCCTGATCACCTCACCATTGACCACCACTCAGATCAGCCTTCAACAGGCCAGCAAGGAGGTTTTTCTTCCCTTCCTGCCACCTGAACACAAGGCATGGCTGCTTGGCCTGGGAGCAGCAAGGCTTCTCCCAGCACTGCATCCCCCATCAGTTGCTTGTTCTCTGAGGGCCTCTGCCTGGCTCTGCTCCACTAATGTTCTCTGTGTCATACAGAAACAATCAGCCAGCACCAGTGCATATGTCTATCGAGACCAGCAAGCAGTGGGTCAAGAGTGCACCCCAGGAGAACGTGGTGTAAATAACTGACTCCATCTGCTTTGGGTCAGAACAGCTCCAACTCATCAGAGGGAACCAAAAAACCTCCACGGGTGGTGAAGGGGTTTTCTGCATCCATCCAGGGAGCTGGCACTGTAAGAAGCCAAACAGGCTCTCAGTGTTTATGCTGTCAGGCTCTGAGGTATTCATCTTCATCGTGAAACACATTCCTCACAGAACACTTCTATGTTTCAAACTGCATGACTGGGAGAGCTAAGGAAATAAAAACTGGGAAGATGATGGGGAGCCATGCTGCCATGCATACGGCAGCAACTGCTCCCATGCCTGGGATGTCTCCTGAGAGGCAGCAGGATGCTACACGGTGCTAGTTTGTTTTCACCCTGCAATGGGCATCTGAAATGAAGGATTATATCACTGTCCACTGCCAGCTCTCTGTCATCAGGGGAAGGTGCAGGGAAGCAAAGGAGTTGTTGCAAACCCAGACTGGAAATTTTTCTCCCAGAGTCTCCTCCAGTGGGTTCAAAACCTTGGAGATATAAATGGTCAGGAAAGAAAGGGATGGTGGGCATTGCTGGTGTTCAGAACATTTAGGTACCAGATAGAGGTCTCAGCAGAACCATCTTCAGACTGTAACCTCCTATTCCCTCCAAACATCAGGCACAAGCAAAGTCAGAGCTCTAACAGCCTTTTGAGAATGGGCGTCTGCCTTCTCACCCTTCCCTAAGCTAATGGATCAAAATCTAGGCCTCCAAGTGGACTTCAGATTTGAAATCCAAGCTTGTTTTTGTCCCCTCAGTATCCATACAAACATTTTTCAAGAGGGACTTGTCATTTTGGATGCCTTCACTTTCAGTGGTTTGTCCAAAGAGGGATTCCAGTAGGACCCTGGGACTATGCTGAGCTCAATCCACCCATCATGTCCCTATGGTTTGTCTTAAGTTAGGTCCCTTCTAAAATTAAAAGTACCAGAAAACAGAAGGAAATTCTGCAAATTTGTCCACAGACACTGAGTTAATGCTCATGTAACGCTCCTTTTGCCTCGTGAACAGTATTTCCTTCAGCCCTCTGGCTAGACAGTCTCTGTTCTAAGCATTTTCACTTGTTTTTATTTAATATAAATTTGTTGCTTTCATCATAGCTTCTGAGAACTGTTTTTTACTTTCACCGTGATGTTTAAAGCTCCTTCTACCCAGAACCACCGCATCATTTTAACTGCTGTCCACATGGTGAAGGAAATAAAACTTTGGTTATGCATAAGGAAAGATGTTAGTATAGAAAAATACCAGTAAGTTCCCACAAAGACTGCTGTTCATCCTGAGTCTTCTCCTCCTTTGCAGTTTGGATGGAGCCCTTGGGTGCTGATGGAACAGCCAGAGGACCTACAGCCTAATGGACCAGAGGGGAACCAAAAGCATCACTTGCAAGCCTTGATGACAACTTAAGACCCTTGTTGGTCCTTCTCTCACAGATAACTGAAGCTTGCGATCACTTATTCTTTATTAAATGATTGTTTCCTTGGTCACCTGGCATCTTTCTGAATCATGCCAAAATCCTTGAAACACCTGGTGGTTTGAGCTGGATTGGCTTCTCTATGTGACAAAGAAAGACCACAGGATGAATCTGAGAATAAACTCCCAGAGCTAAATAAAGGGACTACTTGCAGATCCCTTGGTGTGTCCTTTAGCAAAATGGATTTGGTAGCAGTGATAGGAACTGTAATTTACCATCTTCAATAGAGAGCAAGGAAACATAACCTTTTGAGTGTGATGGCAAGAAAATTCCACTTTCACTAATTTGGTAGTAGCACATGGTCCAAACCTCTGGGGCAGCTTTGAGTCCTCATCTTGAATTGTCCCACATGGTAGACAGAAGAAGCAGAAATGCTTAGAAGAGACATCCAACCAGCTCTGTGAAGAAGTAGAAAATAAAGCAGAACAAGATGCAATCTGAAGGCAGTATTCTTTGCCTTCTGGTTCCTGTGGTTCCTGGCTGCCCTTGCTTCCTTTGCTTACAGGCTCCTCTAAAATTTGTAAGGCAACAAAACTGAGAACCTCACAAAGCCACCTGTCACCTGGAAAAGAGGGTTTGAGAAGACACTGGGATCTGGAATTTTTAGAAAAAAAATGAGACAGTGAAGGCTAACCTGGGTGGGAGGATGAAGCTTTAGGGAGTTTGTTTCTTTCTTGTGCCTTCAGGAGAGTGTGGGCCAGAGGGAGATGATGACACTGCTCTCTACCCACCTATCTGGGGTGTTGCCTGCTACCACGTCCTGCAAAGGGAAAAACCAATATATGATGCAGACTTTCCAGGATTTACAACTCTGGTGGAAATTTCTTGGGGCTGCTCATTCAATCCACGGCCCAAATACTGACTGATTCAAACAGGAAAATGTCCATCAAACTCAGACCTCCTACAGTTCTTGTCTCTGACAGTGTGACAGTGCTGCAGCAGGAGGACAAATTTGATGGAAAGACTCATGAAAACGCCCCAGGACGTGCCATATCACTTCTTGTTCAGAGCTACAGGTTTCAATGTCTTTGATCATGCATAAGAGTTGGCATTAATGTCTGGGTGGCCTGACACAGCAGGGTGAGGAAGCCAGGCTGTAGCACTGAGCTGAGACACAGCCTTAGGAAGTAGGCGAAATGGACGACAGAGATATGAAGTTTGTAAATCACATGCATGACATGTGAGACCAAGGAGTGAGCAGGAGAGCGATAGCAAGTGGTGTCCCCTCCAGGACCACTTAGACACTGAGAGATATTTTCTCAAGGTTGAAAGGGTCCAAGCCAAAGCATATGCCATATGCTTCATCAAGGTTGACTCTAGTTAGCTTGGGTAACAATGCCTGAAAAATCACAAGGTCAGAGATTTCATAGAATCAAGAATCAGAATGGTTTGGGTTGGAAGGGAACTTTTAAGGTCATCTAGTTCAACCCACTTTCAGGGAGGAGACACATCTGCAACTAGAGCAGGTTGCTAAGAGACCCATCCAACCTGACCTGGAATGTTTCCAGGGATGGGGCATCAACCACCTCTCTGGGCAACCTGGGTCACTATTTCATCACCCTCATCATAAATTATTTCTTCCTTCTCTCTAGTCTAAATCTCCCTTTTAGTTTAAAACCATCACTCCCTGTCCTGTTGCAACAGGCCCTTCTAAAAAGACTGTCCCCATCTTTCTGATAGACCCCCTTTAAGTACTGAAAGATCTCCATGGAGCTTTCTTTTCTTCAGGCTGAAAAATCCCTTATTTATTTATTTAAATATTTATTTTTTTTTTTTCAGAATAGTACATTTACTACATGAAACAAGAGAAGAAACTTAGTGTGGGCTGTTACTGGTGGTATTATCCCAAACCTACCCATGGATTTTAGATCTGGGGAGAGGTTCTTCATTCCTTCACTTTCTTGGTTCCTTGCTTTCCCCACTCAGATAAGGTCAGCAAGACCTGGTAGTAATGTGCCTACAAGTTTGTAAGTACAGCTTCCCAAATACTTACGCTGCAGATCTCGGAGGCCAACTGCTTTGTAGTGTGCACCAAGATTTGTCTTGCACAAAGCTGAGAAAGGCTGGGATTTCTGTGTCCCTTAGGACCTGGGACTTGCATTTCAGCCTTGATGGATCAATAACTGGGCAACACCCTGAGAAGTCCCAAATATATTATTGCCTGCTGAGTTTCTCCTCTTAAAAGTGCAAGCAAACCGTAAGTCAAGTTTTCATCTTGTTTGCTCTCAGGCCCAAAAAAATAAGCAGGACAGTACAACCCATGGAGGCAGCAGCTCCTGAAATACATAAATCTTCACCTCATTTCAAACACTGTTTTTAGTGGGATGTTGCCTCTACTTCATGGCTTTGACACTTTTATTTTGTCCCCTCCCACCTGCCAGCTGTAATATATATTTATATATGCTTTTTCTTATCCTGCTGCTGATCTCCTGAGACTTTGCAGCCTTTAAATATTTTTTGATGGGGAATAAGGTGCTGGGAATTCAATGTATGAGTCTACAGATGAGATATGTTAGCCACAGATGGTCTGATACCTCCTGTGCACTCAGCCAGGCTGTGTGCAACCACCAGGATCCAAGCAGATCGACTTCATGCCAGGACAGACTAGGGATGCCCACCTCATTTAACATGACTCACCCTGGCAAGGGGATTCTCAAGCATCAGGGTGGTCCATAAAAAGCCTGTTGTCTTTGGCCCATGTTGAAAGAGCTACAGCCCATCACGCTCCTCTTGGTGCCCAGAAATGAGGATTATGTTTTTCTCATGCTCTGTTTTAAGAGAAATGGCAGAAGATGATTTACCTCCTTAGAAGTGTTTTGATATCAAGACAATCTTTCTGTCTGCACCCTAGTTCCCTGCAGACACCACGTCCACATGATGTGAAATGGATCTCTTTTTTTTCCCATGGTGCCCAGGACTCACTGTTCTCTTTGTGAGATGAAGAAGAGAACTGGTGTAAACTTTTCTACCTTTCCTGAATCCTCTCTATATGAAGTTGTGAGCACAGCTGGAAATAATGCAGGCAAGTGGGTGGGCTCACAAGAAGTTTCCATGGAAGCAGTGGCATTAAAACCCTCCAGCCTTTGATGGCAATATCATCTCTGAGCCCTCGCAGCTTTGCTTGGAGTGTAATGAAATTGAAATGGAGAGGCAGCCCATACATAGAGAAGGAATTCAAGACAGTAAGCCAAGGGTGGATTAAGGTTAAATGGGTCCAGGACCCACCCAAATATTGCACCACCTGGTGCACTTCCTGGCCTCCCAGGACTTTCTCCTTTGGCTGAAGAGAAATTGAATCACCAGAACTCTACTGTGAGGAGTTTAATATATGAATGACAGGGTGAAATTATGGTCTTGCCCAGAGGGTTGGTTTACAACATCTGATGGTCAGATCTGCCAGGTCTTCTCCAACACCATGTCCACAACTGTCTAAAGAGGTTGTCTGCAGATAGCCCTTTGCACAAACAATTGCAAAAGGTGGTAAGGATATGCCTGTCCATGTTTTGGGTGGGAAGAAGAGATGGTAAATTACCAGGTCACATCCCAAAAGAAAATGCTGTTGGCTTTTTTTGCTTTTTTGTCTTCCTCTTTCAGTTGGGTCCTACATGGCCAGTGGTTACTCTCCAGCTGAAACTTCCTTCTTGATGCTTTCAAAAAACACTTTTTATTTCCCAACAGTGATTTTCTGTTGTCATTCCAGGATACGGGCTCCATTCCTGGGAGCACTCTGCCTGCAAGGTTATAGCTCTGGATGCACTTGAGCAATGGAGTATGTAGATGACCCACACCTGCAGAAGAAGGATAGAGTAAAAGACATGTCACTTGTCACCTGTGGACTTGTGATCCAGACATCACAGACCCCTGGGAAATTTTGGATCAGTGTTCTTTGCAGCTCTCAGCTGCCTCTGTAATTGCATATATCTACAATTTTACTCTAAATAGCCTGGCATAGTGGGGAAATCCTGAGCTGCATCTGAGCATCCTGGACTGGGCTCAAGTCATGCCACAAATCCTGGTCCTACTTGCTAGTTTAGCCATCTGGTTGCAGGCAGGTCATTAGTAAACTTTCTGGTGCACAGCATTGTAACATAATATCCCTCTCTTTCTTCTCTCCTTTTTTTTTGGTAGACAAAGAGATTCAGAGAATCATAGAATGTCTTGAGTTGGAAGGAACCTTAAAAATCATCTAGTTCCAATCTCCCTGGTGTGTCAGGGACACCTCCCACCAGTCCAGGTTGCTCAGAGCCTCATCCAACCTGGTGTTAAACACTTCCAGGGATGAGGTGTCCACAGCTTCTCTGGGCAACCTGTTCCAGTGTTTCACCATCATCATAGGAAAGAAGTTCTTCCTAATATCTAATCTAAATCTACCCTGCTCTAGTGTAAAATGACTGCGCCTTGTTCTGTCACCACATGCCTTTACAAAAAGTCTCTCCCCAGCTTTCCTGTAGGCCCCCTTCAGTTACTGGAAGGAGGCTATAGAGTCTCCCCAGAGCCTTTTCTTCTCCAGGCTGAAAAGACCCAACTCCCTCTGCCTGCCCTCATAGGAGAGATGCTCCAGCCCTCTGATTATTTTCGTGGCCTTCCTCTGGACCTATCCAGCAGATCCATGCCCTTCCTGTGTTGGGGGCTCCGGAGTTGGACACTGTACCACAGGTGAAGTCTCAGCAAAGCAGAGCAAAGGGGCAGAATCATGACCCTTGACCTGCTGGCCACATATCTTTTGATGCAGCCTAGGATATGGTTGGCTTTTGGGCTGCCAGTGCACGTTACCAGCTCATGTTAAGCATTTCATCAAGAAGCGCCAGGGCTTTTCTCTTTTGCAGCCACAAAACTAATTTTCTGTGTTAAAAAAAAAAGACCCAACAGCTCTTTCTGGGGGAAGGGACAGAGTTGGTAATGACTTACAGAGCTGTGAACCAGCAGCAGAGAACAATAGATCCCAGGCAAAGGAGTTTAAAACAAATGAGGTCCAGCCTACTATAGCCCAGGGGTTTGGAAATAGAGTCAATCTGAGAGAGAGATCTCACGATCGAAAATTAACATCTGATGCTGGCTGCATGAAGAGTTCCTTGGGAGAAAAATCTTGACATCCTTGCAAAACTGGGAGCTCTGGTGGTTGCACCTCCCAGGATCACATCCCTGGTCCAGGGTGGCCAGGAGCAAAGTTTTGAGCAGGGGGCCTTATGCTGCTCTCACACCAGATGCTACAGTCCCCACAGCATCAGTTCCCCCATCTGTGGTGCTTCATGAGTCACGGTGGTCCCTCAACCCCTGCAGATGGCTGAGCCACGTTAGTACCAAGAGGCATCACTGCATCTGGCCTCTCTATTGTAGGTTTTGATATTCAGTCTCATTTCATGGCAGCATGTGGTTTTGGTTTTGACTGTTTATTATGGTGTCTTGTATGCTCTGTTATGAAAAGGAGCTGGGTCTACAGATGATGGATGTAGTCCTACAATGTAAGAGAAATGTCACCTTTTTATTTTACTTTTTTTAAAAGAGAGATCTGATTACTTTTAAACTTTATTTGGATGTTATGCAGTCTTCCCATTTGCATCATTAAAGACACAGCCTCAGACAGCTTTTAGCTGTGTTTTAAACACAACATTTTCTTGGGGTAGCAAAGATGAGCTAGTTCCATGAGAAACCTCAAAGACATGTCAGCTATAATGATATTAAAGGGGGCAAATATCAAAGGTAAAGAATATCTCATTCTTCACTAACACAGCCTCATTACAAACAGATCCAACCCCAGACAATTTGCAAAGTAGTCTTGTTCTTCTTTAAAAAGCCCAAAAATGAAGGTAGAGAAGCCAGCATGGATTAAATTACTTCTTGCTTGTAGAGCTGTGAGTGGCAAAGGTGGAGCCATGCAGGATTAGTCTCAGATAGAGTGCAGGAGCCCAGTGCATTGGTCCTTTGCATGCCCTCCTTTCACTGCTCTGGTCCATCTTGGTGTCTTTCATCCTATGAGGCTATCTGTCCTCAGACCCAAAACTGTTGCTGCAATATATGTTTTTTTATTTATTTTTTGTTTGTCATGGTATTTCTGTCCCATCCCAGAAGCAGCATGAATAGCAGGGTGTGTTCAGCCTCAGAGTAGGAGGGCACTGACGGGGGCCAGAGGGTCCTGCCTTTGCTCGATGTGGCTTCACGTCGCACCCTGAGAATATCCAGGAGAGCGACATTTCATCTGCCAAAATAAAAGTAAAATTAATGACTCCCACTCACATTAATTTTGGAAAGAAATTCATGTGCACCCAAACCCTCTGAGAACGCTCTGTTTTCCATCTAGCTCCTCATCCAGTCATAACTGACTAAACTACTTTATATGCCTTTGGATTCAGGCCCAGAAAATGTGTGGTTTCTTAAAATACATATGTATACACTACTTTAATACCAGCCAATACCTTCTGAAATGTAGGTGGCCAGAAAGGCATTGGCTGGTCTTTTCCTATTACATATTTTAAAAATGAGTTGACATTCGTATATAAATTCTGTGTAAGCTTCATGGAGTTTTAGTAGCAATATTGAAAGGGAATGTCAACAACCGCTTAGCTGCTAATACAGCCTGGAGATAATACCTAAGGTAGCTGGGAAAATTGTATTTCCAGGAAATTTTGTCAGTTATGCAAAAAAATGGAACAGCTTGAAAAAAATATAAAAAATCCTGATTTCTTTTCATGGAAGATGTAGGTACTGTGAGGTCGAAAGGAAATTTGAAAATGGATGTACAGGGTCCTAATTTACTTTAATATTTCCTGTGTAAAGTCTTAAAGTTAAAGATTGATTTTTCCAATAAACATTACAAGCATAATGACCTGGAGGTATGATCACAGATCACGTACCAGATGGAGAGCAATGGAAAAAGAGCTACTGCTGTTAGAATATGTTTTGTCGTCTTTTTCTCTTGGAGAAACCTGCAGTAGTTTGAAAGAAAAGGCTCGGTCTCTGAAGCATGAAGTAGGAAAGACTCCACTTACTAATGTATGAATAAAGATGGAAGAATTTGGCTCAGAAACAAACTTTCTTAGGAAAGGATGTTGAAAACACATATATCAGATTTAATTGAAATGTCAAGGGGATTTCTGATACACAAGTTGCATTTATAACTTGGTCCCACCAGCATAAATTGAGTAATAATAAAGTTCTGATCAAAACTTTTGTTTTCCCAATTAAAGGAAGCATAGTTTTCAATGAAATTAAAAAACCAAAAAACAACAACCCTTCTTTCAGAGTCCTGACTTCAGCACAATCCCACTTTAAAATTAAATAGACACATTCAGATGACCTCCAGGGTCCCTGTGTCTGCACCTTCACAGAAAGGAAGACTTTGACCTTTTTTTTTTTTTTTTGACAATTTAATGGGACAAGCACTGTTTGCATACAGGAAAACATTAAGGACTCTTGAAAAGCTGGATTTTAAATACAATTGGGTGGTTTTCTTGAACTCAGTCTTTTTTAATGGTTTAGATTTTTTTTTTTTTCCTGTGCATTTTTATGTGTGTTTGCATGGTCAGATTTCAGGGGATGGAAACTACCAAAATCAAAGACTGTCCTTCCAGAGCAGAAGAACAAATTGTCACTCACTTCTTATTTTTACCCTAAACACACTGATAAATGCATTGGAGAGATATCCTGTTTTCTGGATGCCTTCTCCCTTTAGAATCAAGCAATTCAGGATGGAACAACAAAACCAAGGACAGAAACTAGGCCAGCAGCTGGAGCAGATCCATCACTCAACAGACCAGAGCCACTCTTGTTGCAAGACAGCGCTCCCTTGGTCACCACAGGGAAATGGGGATCAGTGTCTGTCCTTAATTTCTCTCTTCTTGGCTAAGAATATTTGCAAAAGCATCCCTATTTCCATATTTATTTCATGATAGCTTCTGCCATAATGTGTCTTTCCTGTAGGAATAATTACTTGTGCTCCTGGGTGTGTGCTGCAGGATGTATTCTCGCACCTGCTATCCTCTGAGCCCCTGATCCCACCTTCCTCCCTTACAGCTGCTGCCTGTGACTTTAACACCTTCTCTTTGGGGTTTGGATGAGGATGGCTTTGTCCCCAGACTCATCCGACTTGGTGAGATCTGATCATTTCTGGAGAAGGTTGGTGCACCTGTGAATTAATGTTTATGGCTCCTTCACCACATCATCAGCCGTGACAAGGACATTGAGCCACCCCAGGGATGCTGCATGTTCTGTCATCCTGACTGTGTCCTGCTGTGCAAAAGGGACCCTTCGGCCAGGACATTTCATGGTGCATCTGACAGATGGTCCTCCCTAAAATGACCTAGGTGCAATGCAGCCGAGAGGGCTGCAAAAGCACCTGATCCCTTACCTTTTACATTCAGAGGGCTCCTAGGACATCTCTCTACATTTCTTTTGGATTTTGGTGTGATAAGTGCATCAAATGACATCTCTCCCTCATCTCATCCCACCCCCTCCAGCATGGGATGAAGATCAATGGGAGTTGTTGGACAACCAAAGAGTGTGAACCTCATCACAAAGAGGGAAGGACACAGAGGGAAAAGCAGTGAAAATGTGTATTGTTCTCAGGGAGCTTAAAGTATATTTAAAACGCAACAATGGAACCTGACTCCTTCCAAAAACCTCCAAAGCACTTAAAAATGGGAATCCAGTCTCTCACCCCCTCTCCACCCCACATACCCTGAAGTGTATAACAATAGAAACTCTGTTCCTACAGGTTCCCCTACAAATGACCCCTGGAAAGCATCGACTGCTTCCTGCAGGCTCTTGCCATCATCCCTTCCCCAGTAATATCTGCATCTGCTTCCAGATCTGTAATCACATTTCCTTAATTGAGATGTGAAGTAGGTTTTACGTGACTCCATTTAGATTTTCATCGCTTGCCAATAAGGAGATCGTTATTTCAAATTAGACACGAAGAACATGAGATTCTGATCTAAGGGAGACTCTAATATCTAATAATATGTTCCTGGTTATAGGTGATAATTTAAGCTGAGTTTACGAAGCCCCTGTAATTACATTTTCTATGCGTGCTTTGTTGTGGTTACCAGGTAACTGCAAAATGATTACATGTATATTTATGTTTGGCAGGTTAGACACTGCTGGTACACAAGATTAACACCATTTTTTCCCTTTGTAATTCTTTGTGCTAATATCTGGGACTCATATCAGGATAAAGGCGCCTTACCAGCAAAAAAAAAAAAATCCACTAATGCCATGCTTTTTATCTGAAGCATCAATTTGCTTTCCCCTGAAGCATAGCACTTGCATTCTGAAATACAAATCGGTCTTTCCTTCCTTTGTCATACATCCAAGATAGTTTAAGTCAGGTTGGAAATCTCCAGTCTTACCTTGCTGTAGAAGTTGTGCAACATGCCGCATAGGATCATTTCTGCCAAACCTACAAAGCTTTGTCTGTGCATGTGCATCTGTGTGTGTGTGGACATGGCGGTTGTTTAACTGGCTCCCGTTGAGGAATATAAATACAAAAAGGGTACAAACACAGGAGTAAGTCACTGAGGCAAGGGCGTGAAGTTACAGTGTGTCATACTGCCCACATCCCTGCTCTTACTCTGTGGTAAGCATGAGGTAATGGGAGGTGAAATCATGCCCCTTAATTAGAGATGGTGGTGCTGGCTCACGTTCACTGTGGTGTGTGAGGGTGTGCACCGTGCTGTCCTGAAGACTGTCTCACACCCTTGCTGAATCCATCATGACTGCTCTGCAGGCCCCCAACCAGCATCACTGTGGAGACACATCCTTGGATAACTGCATGAATTTTGGGGGAACTTGGGGTAATTTGGGGTGTCCAGCTGGTTTGCTCTTCACCCTAGATGCGCCAATGGCACAGCAAGGAGAGTTTGGAGAAGGGAGGTTTTGGGGGGCCCTTCTTGCCTGGCTCCCACTTGATTGAAGGAGCATCAAGTGGCATCTGGGATGTAAACCTTGAGAGCAAGGACATGATGCTCCAGGGCTATAATCTCTCATCTATTCTCATCAGACAGTAAGATCCAAACCAGCCATCTCCAATGCTTGGGCTTTTTCCTCCACACCCCCCTGTCTTTTGGGAACACGTGTGTCAGAGCTGCAAAAATGGCCATCTGCAAAGACACTCAGCTGTTGCCCTGTCCTGTGCCTCCTAGCCCTGTCACTACTTGGTGTCTACCAACAGTCACATCAGGCAGGAAAGGACAGGCAGAAAGGACCTGTGGTGATAGGACAAGGGGTGATCGTTTTAAACTTAAAGACAGTTGATTCAGACTAGGTATAAGGAATAAATGTTTTACACTGAGGGTGGTGAGACCCTGGCCCAGGTTGCCCAGAGAGGTGGTACAAGCCCCAACCCTGGAAACATTCCAGGTCAGCTTGTCTGGGGCTCTGAGCAACCTGCTCTAGTTGAAGATGTCCCTGCTCACAGTGGGGAGGTTGCAATAAGAGGTCCCTTCCAAACCAAAACAATCTATAATTCTTTGACTCTACAAAAGCAACCTACCTGCAAAACTCCAGTGGATAATTAATAATTGGCCTTTTGCCTCTGACGGTGACATTTATAAGGGTCAATGCAAAAATGTGCACGACTAAAGAGCCCTAAAATGGAGAAGCCCCTTCCAAACTGTCTACTGCAAAAGGGCTTGGTTGCAGAGGAGCCTTTGTCTTCTGCAGAAAAGAGAATGTTGAAGAGAGCAACACTGTAGGGGAACCATCAGGCTGAGAGCTTGTGGTATAAACAGCTTGTCCACCAGCTAATCTGGTCTCCTCTCTGGTATAAGTGTTGCCCAAGTACTGTGTGAAATGGTGAGAATTACTACTACTCATGGTCCTGATTTTCTTCTCAGCCATCCTTTCACTGAATCTGATCAAGCTGCCTAAAGTCAGGAAGACCAACCCAGCTGTGTTCCCAGGTCAAGAGAGAGGGAATGGTGATCAAAACAAGCCTGGGCAGCAATTACCTTCAGATCTGATGTTGTCACAGCAGAACCCCTGTAGATATTACACAAGCCATCGTGCACTTTCACGTTGTTGTGATAACCCAGGTTTAATCACTCCAAGCTTAGGCAGGGATTTGGTAGCCGGTGATTTCAGAAATTACTTATATTTTTCAAGCATTTGTGAGCAGGGTGATGTTTGCACATAAAAATGGTCTGCTTGGAAAACATGGATCTGCAAAATGATCAACGGGGCTGAACACTTGGGATCTGATTTATTTCTGAGGGCTCTGTGTGGAGCTTTCAGAGTGTGGAAATCTGCACCAAAGAAGGAGGAAATTATTTGAATGGAGTCTGCTTTTAAGTAGAAAAGAAATAATTCACTGAATGTTTTAGATACTGTTGATATTCTCAAATTTAAGGCATGAAAAGAAACCATTTCTAGCAGCAAGGCTGTGAGCAGTAGCCATCTCTTTGATCTGTATCTGCACACAGTGGGGTGAGGTCCATGAATTACAAGGAAATGTAACGCGCTGTCATTCTTAAATAAAAACACACTAGCTAATTAAATTGAGGCCCGGTGACCAAGTGACTTGTCTGCAAGTTTGGAAATCTCTATCCTGTGACGCTCTGCAGCCTGGGGTAAGTCACTTAACCTCTGTGTTTCCCAGTACCCCTCCTCGTAGCCTTCCTGTCTACTGATGAAAAATTAAGTATGATTTACACAGAGCTGTATGAATGTATTTTATGCATCCTTCAGGACCTGGGTTCTGACATTAATCAGGTCTGCAACCCCTGACATAGCATATGGTTGGCCTCCACACATCCTCAGTCAGCCAGACTGCTGTCTGGGATGGCTTCTCCTAGGGTCTCTGCTGGTCATCACAGAGTCAAAGGTTTGGAGACCCAAACATCGGAGGATGTGGGTCAAGTAGGGAGCATGGTCCCACAAGACCATGAGAAACACTTAATCTCTCATTCTACAACTCCCACACTGTGATAGGCCAGCCAGAACTTTCCCAAATATCATCTTGACTTGGCCAGGGTCTTCACATAAGAAATATTTACACCACCGTGCATTAGCCTAACTCATCCCGGATATATCAGATCGACACAACATACATATCTGGCCACCTGACAGCCAGCAGTCCTCTGGAAGCCATGACTTTAGGTGGGCTGCTGAATGTCTGGAAATCCAGCAGATCATTTATAAAAGTGGTAGCTCATGATTAAAAAACAGGAAGAGCAATATCTTGCTCATGAAATCATCAAACTACCTCAGCAAGCAATAGAATATGAGATTATCCCCAAAGAAGTAAAAAGATAGATTACCAGTGAGACAATTGATATCAAGTAAAACAGACAGAGCAGTAGATCAGGTTAAAAGTTGGTCATGTAACTCATGAAGTGGGGGTTGTTCAACGCTGGATTTTGACATTGTAGTAGTACCAACTGGTTGGTAAAAGGGGAGTATATATCAAAAGTCTTCCAATTTCCAGGCACTGGAAATGCCTTTTCACCTGTGGAATGGTTTCCCTGTTGGATGGAGAACTGGAATTCCCTCATCGAACAAGCTGCCCTCAAGCTCTGGTCATTTCTGAAGGGCAATGTCAGATTTCAATGCCAGCCCAAGAGATTTCTATAAAACATTCTCAATCCATGTTTAAATCATAGATTTTCAGGGGCTGATATCTCTTTTGTTTCCAGCAGCACCTGAGAAGGCCAAGACACTAAACTGATAAATGACTTTCAAGTATATGAAGCCAGAACAGTCTGTAGAAGCCTTGAGACCAACAAGGAGGACCTGACCTTCTTATTTAGTAGCCACAGCACAGGGACCCTGGGCCTGGATTCATCATCTCTAAATGAGACAATACTTCCTCGGTTAGGAATGTGGCTGCTCTAGGATCTCTCTGTGGTTATTGGAGAAACCCTCAGTGAGTGATTCATACTTCATGGCAAATGTTTGTCTTTTTCCATGGGTTAGAAGAGAAGCTCCAGAGCAGCTACTGTTGAAAATTAGGTACCTCATTTAGGTTGGGTGCTCCTCTGTGTCAGTGAATAAGGAGTGCCAACCACCAATACACTTCTCAGCCTCACCAAGGGCTTGGGAACACTGCAATGTCAAATGCTCGTTAGAAATAAACGGTACAGAGGTTTCTCAGAAAACTTCATTTCTCAGGAGACTGGGATAACTAGTTACAATTACCCATGGTACATTTTGGGCCAATGACTCTTGTCCCATCACTATGCACCTCCAAGGAGACTCCATGTCTGTCTTCTCTGCACCATCCCAGCAGGGAACTGCAGAGACCAATAATATCACCCTTTGCCTTCTCTCCCACTGCACTCACCCAGATCTCAGAGTCTCCTCTCATGCTCTGATCGCCAGCCCCAACATGGATTTGTTTCTTCATCTCTGCCAGCCCCAGCTGTCACTCTCTTTGGAAGGTTCTGCTTCTGCCCCCAGGCAGCTGGGGACCATGACAACATGGTTCTCCTTGGGCCATCCCAGCAGTGCTGACATCTGTTGTGTCACCAGCTTGTGTAACATCCAGGCACTGAGAGTCCCCAGTGCTGAAGATGGAGTTGTGATGCTGGGCAATACCTGGAACAAGCTGGATGCATTTGAAGTCCTCCTCCCTGGTGACCACCCCATGGCAGACCACTGAAATCATGTGTGAAGACAATCCACTTTATCATTTTGAACTCTGAAACATCAGAAAGGGCTAGTCCAGGTTTCTTCTCCCATCCAGTGTCTCAAAACCAGATACACCCTGGGAGAGCCAACAGGAGACCCAACGGCCTCCCGTGTAAATGAGCCCAGGGTCTGGCACACAGTGAAGGGACCTGGTTTGCATTATCGAGTTTCTTGCACATACCCTGATTTATTAATTTTGGAAGCAAT
>JANVCC010000012.1:1487053-1492053 GCA_025345505.1 Todiramphus chloris collaris | reverse complement strand
ACTGCATGCAACTGTTACCATAGCACCCAGTCCACCACTAAACCATGTCCCTCAGCACAACATCTCCAAGGGTTTTTAATCCTTCCAGGGATGAGGACTCTACTACTGACCTGAGCGGTCTGGTCCTGGGCTTCACAACCCTTTCTGTGAAGAAATTATTCCTAATATCCAACCTAAACCTCCCGTGGTATGACCTGGGGCCATTTCTTCTTGTCCTGTTGCTTGTTATATGGGAGAGAGACTGACCACCATCTGGGTCCAACCTCCTTTCAGAAAGCTGTTGAGAGCAAGGTCTCCCCTGAGCCTCCTTTTCTCCAGGCTCAACAACCCCAGGTCCCTCAGCTGCTCCTCACAAGACTTGTTCTCTAGACCCTTCATCAGCTTCCTTACTCTTCTTTGGACACACTCCAGCACCACAATGCCTTTGTTGTAGTGAGTGGCTTCCTTGTAAAAATCAACCACTCCAGCATCCAGTCTCATTTTGGGGTGAATCCAGAAGATTGAGTTATTATTGCAGTGATCAGCTTCACTCCCCATTAAAAATCTCTCTCTGTTTAGTAACTGCACTGGGCAGATTCTGTTATATCCCCCCGGCTGCTAGATTTGTTCTGTGCAAGCTCAGGTATATGCATACCTAGCAGCAAAGCAGAGTTAGACCTTCCTTTACATAAACTGTAAGTTAATTTTCCCCCGGGGGGAGGCTTTTCCAGACCTTTAAATCACACCCACCCTGTTTTGTCTCTCCTGCCTTTATCATGTCTTCAGCAAAACGTCTGTCTGTCCGTCCTCTCCATGCTGCTGTATGCCTCCACAGGTATCCCTCGAGCCAGGGGAAATAATCACCCAGTGGCAGCCCCTGCGAAATGAAGTCATGGGCTATATCTGGCTATGGGTCCCCCTTCCCCACCTCCCCCCCAAATAATACGTTCTGTGATGTGGATTTCTGTCGACAGAGCGAGACGCCCGGCTCTCTCCTCCTGATGAACACGTCCCGTGAGGACAATGATGGAGTTCCTGCGAAATTTTTACCGCTGACCTTTTCTCCGCTGTGGAGCGGGAATGCGTCTCCCAGTGAAGGCTGGGGACAGAGGAGTGCATATTATAATGCTGGAAAATGTGACTCCGTCGTTGTGGAATGCCATCCCCCCCCCACTTTCCTTTCCTTTTCTTCTCCCCTCCCCTTTAGAAAAATGCAGCGCTGAAAACTTGAAAATTTAAGGCAAAAAATTGCTGTCTGCTCCCCCCCACCCCTCCCAGCTCCGTCTGAACAAGCAGCCAAGCTGTTAAATGCTTTTACCTGCTGTGTCCAAGTCAAAAGTTAAATAATGTGTGAATGAATGTGGAAGGAAAACAAGAGGCAGAGAGAGAGCGCGGGAGAGAGCCCCTCTTACAACAAGATAATTGTTACATTATGAGAAACAAATAACACGCTGCTCCTCTCTGGGTCTGTGTCCGTGACATCTTGACAGGTACATCTGAAGTTAATTATGTGCTTCTCGTTGCATTTCGATCCACCACTGGGGCTGGATCCTGCAAACACACAGCCCAGAGCATCACGCCCTGGCAGCCAGTGCTTGCTTTCCAGAGGTCAATGGGTTTGCAGCGGGGTCGTTTTGCTTTCCATGGGCCATCATGGCTACAAAAATGTCTTTGCCAAGAGGCTGCGATGTCCCAGCTGTTCATGCATGGTGAGTTGGATGTTGGTGTCATGGGACCTACCCTTCACCTATGCCCACAAAGAGGAGTCCTGCTAACACAAGAAAGGTATGTTATTCTTGCTAATTAAATAGTGCCGTTGCCACATCTTTTCATCTTGAGGTTTGTTTGGTGCTCCTTGATGCTGGAAAGCTTTTGCTGTCTAAGCTGTTGTGTTTCTGTTCACACAGAAGTATTGGTTTAACCCTGCACATTCCCACCATTGCTGAATCTCCTGCACTGCATATGAAGTGCAGCACTCCCTCCTTCTTCAAACCCCCTGCCAGATCACCCATCCCTGTATTGGAGCATCTTTGGTGTCTATGAATTATTTTAAGTGCTAGTAGTTGTGTCAATATGGTAAATGAAAGGGCTCTTGGTCCCTTCTAGACGTGAATTCATCTCACCTGCATCAGCGACCAAACACCTTTGTTGCTCTGAGCTGCCTCTGTGTCTGATGGATTGTTCTGTGGAGAACAGTTAATCTATCTTCTCCCATGGCTTCATTTAGGAGAAGAGATGTGTCAAAGTGCCCCTCTCTATATGTTGACAATAAGGGAAGGTAGACATGACTACCTCAGATGGAGAGGAGTTGCTGATGAATGTGTTTGGTCAGATGTCTCCTGCCCCATGCTTAGAAATATGTGGCGGACTCATTAAGCATGCTGATTTAGTCTCCCTTTAGTTTTAATATTGCTTTTATTATGGTTCATGTTCAAAGAGATGAGAAATATGATCAGTGGAGGGGTGGTGTTGTTTTTCCTTCAGACTCTTCTTTCCCCAGACCTGCGTTTGTCACTCTGTATATGAGATTCTTAAAGGGGTGGAGCAAAGAGAGGAGACTGTACATGCATAGTACAACAGGGACAGCATCTCTTCCTCTGCTCATGTTAGGTGGGATGAGCCCAGGGCCATCAAGACTAACACAGCAGAATGGATTTGTCTTCATTGCTGACCAGAAGGACACCAAAAGATGAGCTTCAGACCATCTTGATGGTCCACATAGCTCACTCCTCAGCCCCAAGCCCAGCCTGGGGTGAGCTTAGTCAAGAGTCCTCATCAGCAGGGATTGTGAATCTGAACCTTCTTTGACCCCTTCTGTCCCATGCGTAGATCTATATAGCACTATCCCAGCAGGCTTCACACCCTCAAGCTTCGGTCTTGTGCTAGAAAACACCACTCTGGTGGTCTGCAGCACAGCCTGCATATTATTTCAGACAGTTTAACTTGGCCAAAACACACAAAACAGTTGTTATGTCTTGGGGCCAGAGGGGCAACACATGAGCTGGAGGAAAGCCGGCATCATGTGCGGTGCAGAGGGGATGTGCTCCAGACAAGGACATCCCTGAGAGCTGTGGACACACACCGGTCCATATCCCTTGGCCTCAGGGCCGGGGCACTCACTAGGCCTCTGTTATTTAACAGTATAGACATGACCTATGAATCCCACTGCTAGGAGCTTCTGTGTCTCTCTACATGATCTTCATCCACACCTCAACATTAACCACAGGTCACTGAGTAAAGATGTCTGTCTGTGTCCACACCACCAGGCTATGCAGAGTAAAAAAATGCTGAAGACTTGCTATTCATGGTTCAAAGAGGGGATTTTATTTGACTAGCTATTGTCTGGTCCCATGTAGCCACTCTTGGTTGGCATGTGGTAGGTGCTTCCCTAGAGTCAATCTTTGGTTTGGGTTTGTTGTGAGCTGAAACATCAATGCAGATGCAGGCCCTCCCCTTAGACAGATGTGACAGTAAGGAAGCTTTTCCTCCCCAAGTCCATGTTCTTTGACTTTTCTTTGACTTTTGCTTCAAAACTGAAATTCAAATAAAAACAGAACCTTGAATGAAAACCTCATCCCAAAGCCTGCCAGAAGTAGCTTTGCCCTTGCAGCCATAACAAGACCACAAGCCATTTGCTCAGTTTGGTCCTACTTTGTCCTTCTCTTTCACCAATGCTCAGTGGAGTCTCACCTCCATCTCAAACTCCAGGTCCAGATGATCTTCATCTGCCCAGAGTTTTGCTTTTTATTTGCACCTCTCTAAAAATGACATTAGTATTCCCCTGGTCACCTTCACCAAGACAAATGAATGTCTCCCCCTTTTTCTCTAAGGATTACTTTTGATTAGTCACTTCAGCTATTACTTTAAGGTACATTATGGATTCACTATGATCAGTGCTTTCTGACTTTCTAACTTGGTTGAAATAAGTGAGTAAATAAGCATTGCCACCCACTCCACAACAAATTTATGATCTGGATACCCTCAAGACTTCTAAGTAAAGACCACATGTATTTTTTTTCAAACATTTTATTTGGCAGGTGTTCCTGGAAGACCAGGGCTCAGTGGTGGGGTTGGAAACTGACTGAACAAGACCCGGAGCCATGCTTATGAGATTGTAAGCATTTTCAAGGCTCTTGGAGAAAACACCAAAAAAATAGTTTGAAATCAGGTTCAAGGTACTTTCTCAAGATACCTTTTTCTCCAGAGGAAAAATGTATCACAGAAGACTCTTGCCTTTCTATTACTCACAGATAGAAAGGAAGGTAACTCATTTCACGTTCACTCCTCTCAGTAGACCTGCCTCTAGCCTACCATGCATTTTTAATATTAGTCCTAAAACCATTCCAGGTATAGTTCTAGATGCTGGAGGGATTTCAGAAATGCTTTTGTGATGCATGCCAAAATGCTCAAAGCAGGGCTAGATTGTGTCATCAGTTTTCAATCAAGCCTCTCTGTGCCTCTTTTTGTAAGTTGCTTAAAAAGTTCCACATGAAATGGTATGCAAAGACTTTCCATGCAGCTTTAAAAATGAGGTTCCTCATTGCAGCTGCTGTAGGTGGTTTGGGGTGTTCTGATGAAGGACCTGGTCCTTTCTGGGTTCACGTGGCACTGTCAAGAAAAGGGAAGTACTTTTACTTGGCTTCATTTGCACATTTGCTCTGTTTTGCATCAGATTTGATCATCACATTTTACAATTCCATTCCAAGCAGGAAATCTAGACTATGGATCAGTGGCTGCCCTAATTTTTATTGGCATATCATGATCTTTATTGGTGGAATTATGAGCTAGCTGGACTTTACAGTCTTTGTGTAATGAAGCCAATATATTACTACCAGGGTGATGTTTTAAATTTAACGTAGCAAAGAACAAAGGTAGCTTTCTTCATGCTTTCTTTCTCTTTCTCTTGCTTTCCTTCTCTTGCTTTCCTTCTCTCTTTCTCTTTCTCTTTCTCCTTCTCTTTGTCTTTCCTTCCTTCCTTCCTTCCTTCCTTCCTTCCTTCCTTCCTTCCTTCCTTCCTTCCT
>JANVCC010000012.1:1384675-1487043 GCA_025345505.1 Todiramphus chloris collaris | reverse complement strand
ACATTTGTGGGTAAGGTTTTGTGGTTATTGTTAGATGGTACCAACCATCACCTGAAACATAGCAGCTCCTAACCAAAATGCCAGCTCTGATCTCAGCTCCAGGGCTTCCAGTTGTCATTTGGAGCATCCTCTCTCCCTCCACTGACTATGGAAGATCCAAAGAATCTCAGACAATGACTGTAAGTGCTTAAAATTATCTGGTGTGAATAACCCTTCTGCGCCAAATAGTTGGAATCAGAATGGGAAGGTCAAGGAAAATAATAGGGACATGGGGTGAAATCATGGGCTTGGCAGCACACCCTGGTCACTGCTGGAGCAGGGAATGCAGTCCCAGCATGTCCCTTTCTAAATCAGGAGCAAACACACCAAATTACTCAGCCGTGATAAGCTTCAGCAGGACTTCATATTTTATTTCCATGAAGATTAAAAAAAACCCAAACCAGACCTTTTTGTGATCTTGGGAGTTCTTTTTTCAGGATAGGCGTGATCACACTGATTATGTTAAGGATGAGAAGGATCAGGCCCTCAGTGTTGCCAGAGGTGGTGCCAGAGCCAGAGGAGCACATCTGGCTTCTCAGATGCTGGAATGGGTAAGCAGCAAGGGCAGCAAGAGAGAGCCATGCTTTATTTGTGAGCCATGCTTTATTTGTAAGCCATGCAAAGTTACAACAGTGTCACCACAGCACAATAAACATTGACTGCCACAATACCAGTTTTACAGTCTCCATCCAGACTAAAGCCTTGCTTTAATATTGCTTGCACATAATCTTCATTTTGAAGCATTTACTTAATTCCTTATTGTTAAAAACCCCAGAGGAAGAATAGGCTGGTCCCAACCTCTCCTGGACTGCAGTTCTGAGCTATTAATCTGTCATATCAGCATGTTTTATTAATACTGTTTTCCTGCGGACGATAGGTGGAATACATCATAATTCACTTACCATCTGCTGTGTAAGTGCGTTGTAAAGTATCTTTCTTCCATAGATTATTGCTTTGATAGATTAGGGGTTTGTACAGCCATGATACCTCATCCCATCAATTTTAAGCTCCCAAGAGAGCCCTCACAGCTGAAGTGTCTGATCGATGCAAAAGTCTTTAACTGCATCTCATTATGTCCCTGCACGCTGGGAAAGTGCTATTACACCCACTTTCCAGATGAGGACATGATGTCCCGGTTTTGTGCTGCATAGCTTTAATTAAGAGCATTTTCTCCTTCTCCTACAACCCTAGGTAATGGGGAGAGATAAGCAGGTCTAGAGAGGAACAGCCTCCAGACTTAATCAAGGGTGGATCTAGAATTGTCAGCTTTCCTGGAGGTGCCTTCAAGCATTCCAGCCACTGAGCCATATGCTCTCTGCTTTGCAGCTTGAACACATCTATGCCACCAGGTTTTATGGGCAGAGCTGCATCAATGCAATGGTGACCTACAGACCATCCTGGAGCAGCAGCATCCATAGGAACAAAGCTCATCCACTGCTGTCAGATTCTACCTCATGCTGTTTTAGCTCTATTTAAACCAAAGTGCTTAAGTATAAAGAAATGTGTTGAGGCAAAAAACGAGGAAGAGGGAGGTAACACAACAAGAAGGTTCTATTTGCAGCCTAGAAAAGGTATCTAAAGAAGATGGATTGAACTGGAAGTGTGCTTCCTCCATCCCACCGTAACTACAAGACAGTGTCACTCCCTTTCATTGCACATTTTTATCACATTTACAGAGATGGGGAATCTGTGGGAAGCTATACATCAGCAGTTCCCATTCTGCCTTCTCTGATACACTATGTCCTGCTGGCAGCATTTTTTTTTTCACCCAGTAAATCCTTGTCCATGATGCAGCTGTGTCTGTGCTTGTGCTTAGCTCTATTGAATCCTCACCTTGGTTTCTCCTTAAGGAGAAAACTGAAGAGCTTTCTGAGCTGGTGGTACACCTGAGACATTGAATTTGATGAAATTGGCCTCAAGAACCAGCAGTTTCTGGTGGGCTGTAACTGTCAGACCTGAAATCCACCTGAACTTAAGTGTCTTTTTGGAAAAACTCTCTCTCTGGAGGTGAGCTTGGAAAACAAGGACTCATCAAAGGCTTGATTCAGAAGGATACAGAGCAAGGGGGACAAGGTGTTTTTTAGTGACATGTCTGGTAAAACTTAATGATTGTGGGGTTTTGTTTGAAAGTATACATTAAATGCATTAAGAAATTCAGTGTGAAGACTTCACAAACAGATCAAACATGAGGGACCTATGAGGATGGGGAATAAAGATGTCAGTCAAAGGAATAAGGCATATCAGCCTGTCATTCAAGAGATGTCAAGGACACTACAGCAGTTGAGATGTGGCATTGCCCAGATGGATTTCCCAGCAACTTGGTCCTCAGATACCCCAAACCAAAGTAGACCATCCCTCTTTTCTGCCCCTACGGGCTTGTCTCCCACACCCTGGCATGCTCAGCACCCCAAATCTGCCCCCAAACACTCCTTGCTACGTCTAAAGACTAGTCTTCCATGCCTTGATACTCTCTGCACTCCAAAGCATTCATCTACCTGAAAGCAGTTCAGCATCCTCAGGGTTAAATCAGATTTGGTATCCAACCAAGACCTGGCAGCTGAATTTCAGCCCAGCATGAGTTTTTACGATCAAATTATAGACCCCAGAAAACAGAAAAAAAGTACCAAAAAATCTAGTCCTAGGTTTATAATGGAAATCATGACAGAGCCATGATTGTAGTAGCAGGAACAGCATCACGGTAATACGGTTGTAAACCAGTACTGTCCTGCAGGGTATTATAAAAGGAAAAAAAAGCATCTAAAGTTCATTTGTTACCCCCAAAAGGTCTGAAGTGGTGGGTGCCATGGCTGGGTGGGAAAAGGGCTACTTGCCAAAATGAACTTTCAAGGATTAAATCTCCCCCCTGGTGCAAAACAGCATCTACAATGTCTTTGCAACCTCGTGTGAAGGGAGGAGAGATGCTGAACATCCATGGGGCTTGTGCCAGTACTTTGCACCCCTGAGAGGGGAAAAATGAAACACATACATTTCCAGGATGGACGACTGTCTATGTGTGGGTAAACTCAAGTTATATTGGTCAAAGCAATGCTTGATTACAGAGATTTTTCATAATGTGAGTCTAACAAGGTGGAGGTGCAGCCTTTTCCAACATTTAAGTAGGAAAAAAAGTAATAAAGCTTCTGGATCTCATCTTTCTTATTATCTGACCATAAAGGGAGGCAAAACATTTGTGAGCTGCTTGTAAATCCCAGCTTCTGAACTCCTACTCTAGATCCTGGCTTTGCAACAAGTTTGGTCCATCCTCTCCAGGACCTCTTAAAAAGATGGGGCAGGAATGATGTTTGGCTCCAGCAGAAATTGAAAGCTGAGAATGATACAATAAAGAAACGATGGTCACATTTTATTGCCTTACTCACCCATGGTTTCTTGAGTATGACTTATGGAAGCTTTGATTTACGCTGGTGCAAGCGTTATCTGCTGCTGTCTTGGCCAGCTCATTCTTAATACCGAGACCTATGGGCCTCTGCTGACTTTCTTGGTTAAATAAATTAAAGCAAATATAAACGTTAATGGAAGCCACTTTATTTATGGCTCGATTGGAGCACTGTCTCTTACACCGTGGGTCCAATCCAAAACCCATTAATCCAAAGCCTACTGACATTCCTGCATCAGGCCCTATCTTTGGGCTTTTCCTTCTCACCATGAAAGGGGCAGTTAAAAAATAAGTTTAAATGAGATTACATTATCCCTCGAAAACCATTCTGCACAAAACTTTCAACCCTTGGCACCTCTGGGGAGGCAGAGCCCTCGGGATATTTTAGTGGCTGTTGTTTGAATGCTAAAGATATTCCTCCCACAGTGATGTCTCCCTCCTCCTTTTTTCTCTCCATGCCAACCATCCCACCCTCTAAATATCTCCTCGTGAAACGTTTTGCAATGCATCACACACTGTTTGTGGCCAAACACATTTTTGGCTATCCTGTATGATACAGACCCTACTTCCAGCTCTTCAGAGACTTTCTCAGATTGTTCCTTGCCAAGCCTTTTTTTTTTTTTTTTTTTTGGACTGGTTGTATGGGAGAGAGCTTTCTGCTGCTTTTATTGTTGTTGCTGTTATTATTATTATTATTATATGATTATTGTATATTCAGAGATGCTTTCTGTTGCATGTGCTTGGATAACTGCTGACTTGCTGTTCCAGTGGCTGCCTTAATGCATTCTGGTATGCTCCTTCCCCTTGCCCCTATATTTCATGTTCTCCAGTTCAAACAAAACAAAACAAAAAACAAACAAACAAAAAACCAAACCAAAACTAAAACAGCACCAAAAAAACAAAACCCAAAACCCAAACTACCACAAAAGCAAGAAAACAATGCAACACACCAACAAGAACAGTCATGTGCTCTTTTTGTGCTGAAGAGAAGAAAACCAGAAGAAAGAAGCAGCACAAAATTTTTTTTAAAAGTGGAAAAGTATAGGAGTTGTCCCACAGAGTATTAGGATGAGTCAGTAATTGAAGTTGTTGTATTTTCACATGGAAGTAGCAAGTTCTGAGTTATTCACACAGCATAAAAGTCTTAATGATATCACAGCTGTGGGAGGGATAAAAGGAGCAGCGGGAAGGAGGATCAGCTCCTCAGTGAATATGAATTATTGCAGTTTATCTATGCTGTGGCTTTTCACATCTGATCATTTTCTGTTGACATTAATAGAGCTTCTCCACCAAATCAAACAAGGACTGGATTCAGAAGCTGAAAGGCAAGAGGAGAGCGTTAGGTTAAACCTATAGAGAGGGACAGGAAATGTACACGCAATGGTTACCATCCTCAGTCTCTGTGTGAACACAGGTGCATCCTTTGGGATGGCATCCAGACTTTGCCAGGTTTCTAGACAACGTGGTGTACAGCCTGCTCTAGGTAAACCTGCTTTGGCTGGGGGGTTGGACTAGATGATCTCCAGAGGTCCCTCCCAACCCCTACCCTGCTGGAATTCTGTGATTTTGCTACCACAGAATGGTAGGAGTTGGAAATCATCTAGCCCAACCATCCTGCCAAGAAAGGTTCAACTAAAGGTTGCACAAGAATGTGTCCAGGTGGGTTTTGAATGTCTGCAGAGACAGAGATTCCACCACCTTTCTGGGAAGCCTGGTTCAGTGATCCATCACCCTCAAAGTAAAGAATTTCCTCCTCACATTTATTCAGAACATCCTATGTTCAAGCTTGTGTCCATTACCCCTTGTCCTGTCATTGGGCACCACTGAGGAAAGACTGGCCCCATCCTTTGACACCCTCCCTTTAGCTGTTGATCAGCATTGATAAGATCCCCCCTTAGTCTTCTCCAGACTAAAAAGACCCAACTCCTCAGCCTTCCCAACCTTTACTGTTAAAGCACATGCACACCCAGATGTGGTATCCATGTCTCTGCAGGATTAGGAAGATGCCAATCTAACAGATTGGGATAATACAAGGAGACCTGATGTCTTTGTATCTATGTTTAAAAATAAAGAATACTATTTATATTGCAGCAGCAGTGTTTGGGAGCCCTGGCTTGCTTTGTGACAGGTGCACGTAGTAAGAGGGATTTTGTACCCATGTCAGTCTGCCACCCCCAGAAGAAGGATGGGAAAGGAGACAAGAGCAGTGAAACTTCATACAAACAAGTGGGGAATTGGGGAAGTCCTCAACTAGCCCATCCATTTATCTCCAATGTCATCCAAAGCATTTCAAAGACAACGTGCCAATGCTGATTCTCAGTACCTCCTCCACATGACTGCATGCCTCCAGTAGCTCAACTGGCAGTGGCTTGGTGATCCTCATGGGTTGCTGAAGTGGGGTTTGGCAAGCTGGTGTACCATGGTTCTATAGCCCAGTCGACAGGCCAGATTTGGGGATGGCTTGCAGTTTGGTTGCATTGTTTCTTACTGAATTTAGCATAACAGACCTCACCTGCAGGGAAAATGGCATGTTAGGCAGATGAGGTGGGATGTTCCCCGTAGGACACAGGCCTCTGTGACCTGATGAAACAACACTGTAATCTCATCTAGATCATTCCAGCATAGCAACCCTCTGCCAGACACATCCTCTAGAGGCATCAAAAATTCTCCTTAGACCCATCTCACAGGGCATGGTGGGGACCAAGGATGGAGATGAGATCATAATAGGGGATTTTTCATGCTGTCTTCAGACTTTTGTGGCTGCTCCACATGCAGTTCAGCATGGGGAAAGTCTGACAGTATTTTTCCTCCCTTTTCAATGCACTGGGGGGCTGCAGGGATGTGCCCAGGTCAGGTGGTTCAAACAAGACCCCATTTCTCTACTCCATTACCTCACCTTAATGAACTCCTTATAATCACCCCGCCAAGCCCTTGACTTTTTGAGCAAAGCGACAAATGGCTTTCGATTCTGCCTTTCATTTGGCTGAGGTGAGAGTGAGCTTTTTGAATATTTACCCTGAAAATGTCCTCAATTAAAAGAGCTTCATGAATATTTGTTCTGTAGATTCCATGCAATTAAGTGAATAAATGATACATAACAGCCTATGTTTTCCAAGAGCAGGATGGTGTCCGAGCAATAATGAAGCAATGCTATGAGGAGGCAAAAGGAACAAATGCATGCCTGTTTTTTCATGCCACCCTGTAATTACCCCCTGAAACAGCTCTGGAGTAAAATGCAAGCAACTCAGTGCTAAGTCAGGCCCTGAATCGATACTACAACCTCAAAAGTTCTATGCCTTGCTCAGCATCTATTTCACTTTTTTTTTTTATGATGGACATACTCCATCATGGAAGAGGAATAAAAACCCATAATCAGGTGTTTGAAGGTAAACAGAAAGCCTAACTGAATCATCAAGGTGGTATCAGAAAGAAATTACACAGGAAAAAAAACCAACACTGCTGTCAGCAAACAGGATTAATTTCCAATGTTTTCCTGGAAGTTTTAGATAAGTTCAAAACAATCATGCCTGGACATTTCTGAGAAAGGATGGTTTTCACAGCATGCCCTTGAAGATCATTCTTTAATAACAGCAAATAGAAGGGAAGATAGCTCAAGTTGGATGTCTTAAGAGTGTCTCAAAGGATGCCTAAGAAAATCAGAGATCGGGTTTTTTGTAGTTGGGCTCCCAGCAGAGCAAGCAGAGGAGCAGCTCTGGGTGCCCATAGCTGTGACTCCTCCAGGCAGGTTTTTAGGAGAAACTAGCACACAGAGGTGAAAGAAGAGCCACTTATTAGAGGGGACTAAATGTGCTGTGGATGCTTGAAAGTCAGATCCTACCTGAGCTGTCCATAGGAGCTAAAAAATTACATCTCCAAGACAGCAAAGGGGTGAGTGAGATGGACGTATGAAATTACTCCTGTGAAATATAAGGAAGATTTTAGGTAAAAATATAAAAGCCTGGTTTTATCTATGGTTTATGATTACATAAATCAGAGTGTATCTGGGAGAGGTTTTCATTCTCTGAGTGGTTCCAGACTGAGTTTCAAAGCATGGTACCTTTTCCAGTATGTTGCCAGCTCTTGTCAAGTGAGGTCATAAGGTGATTATGCGTTAAATCTCCTTTCTGTCCCCAGTCTCCAGCAAAAAGCAGCTTTTTCTCTTAGTGGCAAATAGCAATACTTGGCTATGATTGGGCATTGTAGGTTGCTTTGGGATCCTTCCCCAGTCTGGGGGTTGTACATTCTCCATTCAAGGCCATGGATTTCAACTAACCAAGGTGACCCATGTCCCACCTCCAGTTTTGCATTGTCTTGCTTTGTTTTGCCTTGTCTGAATATGTGCCATAGAATCATAGAAATTTTTTTTGCTGGAAGAGACCTTTAAGATCATCAGTCCAATTGTTAACCCAGCACTGCCAAATCAACCCTTAAACCATGTCCCTCGGCACCACATCTACACAGATTTTAAATTCCTCCAGGGATGGAGACTCCACCACTTCCTTGGGAAGCTTGTTCCAGGGCTTGACAATCCTATTGGGGAAGAAATTTTTCCTAATATACAACTTAAACCTCCCCTGGCACAACTTGAGGCTGTTTCCTCTTGTCCTATTGCTAGCAAGTCATGTCTGGATCTTCAGAAACGTTCAGCTTCTTTGGTCACAGTAGGATTTGCAGAGGTGCTCTGCTCCCACTTAGGCAACAGAAGTCCTACTTTTGAAGGATATTCACACAAACAGCATTGGAATATCTGCCCAGGAGGTGTGGCAGCAGAGATGACTGTCTTGAGACCTAGAAAAAGTCCACCTTCTTTTCTGCAAGTCAGTCTTGTCTGAAAGCCTCTCCAAAGGCCCTTTGGATAACCTGGCCCTAATACTGCCTTGCATGAGATGGCCTGAAGACCAATTGAGTCAGAGCAAAACCTGGCACAGATCTCTCCTGGTCCCTGCTTCCCATCACAGGGTCAGAATGTACGTTGGGATCCGGGATCTGATTAAAAATGGGCAGACATGGGGATGTCTAACAAATGTCTTGCTCACAGATGAGGTGTTTTTACTCTCAGCCAGCATTTGCAAATCCGGGACCATAATGGTAGACACTTCCCTGAAGATTTTGCATTACTTTTCCTATTTCAAAAAGGCTATTCAGGCATTTTATTCTTTCCAGTTGGTCTCCATCTCTCTACTCTTGAAAATCACTGTTATTAATTATGCACCCACTGTTAAGCCCCACTGCGAAGAGAACTCCAGCTCCAGTACCGCAGCAAAGGAGGGGTTACTGGACTTCTTCGTAGGGAAGAGAAAGCACTACCCCACCCTGAAGGGATCATACAGCTTTGGAGAGAGGATCTGGCAGCTGTTTTTTATTAGGATGGGAGGCCTTTAAAAGGCAGTATTGGTGTAGGGGTGGGACCTTTGGTCTGGAGGAGAAGCATGTTCTTCTCAATCCCTGAGTTGAAAGGTCAGGCTTGCATGGTCTCCAGCCAAATGTCACAAGTCAAGAGGCTCTGCTTTGATTTTCCTCTGGCTGGTGATGGAAGCTGGGCTGATGCAGTGGGACAAGAGTTGGCCTCTGCTGTGGCTTGGACTGGGTATGGACTGGGCACTCCTACAGCACAGGTGATGAGTGATGATATTAAGGACAAGGTGAGGGAGACAAACACCACGGAAATTTAGGGAAAATGTGCAGTGGCTACAGTTCTGACTTCTGACCCTTTACAGGCAAGCAAGCAGGATGTTAGTGCATAAAAAAAATATCTCTGTTATTTAAGGGCAGGGCAGAGGGAGAAGAGAGGCAGAATAAGGCAGATACATGAGGCTTCAGACTTACATTTCACCCTGGAGAATGCTATAATCTTCTGCAAGACATTTAGTGGGGGAGAAATCTCAGGTTGCTGCAATCTTGCTGCCTGACAGGGTTGGCCTCATGTGCCAGAGGAAGGAGAATTGGTGGCCTCATCCCCTTTTAAACATGTCCATGCTATAGGTACACGGGAGTTTCCTTATTTACTCTGTAAGGTCTGGCCTCCATCTTCACCATTTGGGTACCACAAGCAGCCTTCTTGGGACAAAAACGTCTTTTCTGTCATTTGCCTTAGAGCTGCCACACACCACCAAGGCATAACCAGAGCTTCAGTCTTCACTCATGGGCCAGAGTGACTGTGGAGTGTGATGGATGCTCACACATTGCTCCTTTGCACCCCAGGCCCTTCTCTGTCTTTGTCAAGTTGTATTCTTATTTTAAACACCTGTCTGGCTTCACAGCAACCTCATGTTAAAAAAAAAATCCACATACTATACGGAGAGTTGTGCCAACATAATTACCCTTCAGGGGTATCAATGCTTGCTGCGAGGAAGTCTAGAGAAAACACTCCTTAAGTATATTCCCCATTCTTGATTTAATTTGAGGGACCTCAGTTACCGAGTCCTTACTTTTATACATGCTCTTGCTCTTCAGCATCTTGCAGAAGCTTTTAGCCTCAAATGGCCTCTGATTTATTCTCCCTGTTAGAAGAAAAAGGATGTGGGTGAATATTCAAAACTCATATGACAATAATTTGTCACTTGTTTTTTTTTTAGTAGGTGGCGGAGGAGCCTTAATAGAAACATCCTTATCGATGCTTGAAATTGAAACTTGGAAACCCAATGAAAAACTTGTATCTGCTCAACCTAGTAACTAAATAGGGTCAAAGGCAGAAACCTGACTACTGATTTGTTATTAATAGGCATTGTTCATGAAAAAAACTGCTCACCAAAGTCCGAGCAAGGTTTGGAGGATTTAAGAGAGATGCTTTCCAATGCAGAAAGTTGATGCAGTTACCCTGTTTTGGGTAATGGACCTTTGTTTTACATGCCAGTTGTGCATGAGGCCAGTAAATGGCCACTAGGAAAAAGTTATTTATATTTATAGCCAGAGACTGTGTCTGAAGATGGCCAGAATACTTGTTTAAAATGGAGGAATGGCATTCTGTTGCAAGGCGTGCTGTCACATGCCCTGGCACCTTCCAGCCACTGATTCCAGCTAAATAATAAAAAAAAAAACCCAAACCTCCAGAACATTTATAAATGTCTCTTTTGACCGTCACATGCAGAACACACACTAATGCTGGGTGAAGTGCTATCCCTAAACCCTCTGTGGGTGTGATGGCTTTCATAGCTCATTCATAGCACACAGCATATTGAAATTCACTGATAAAACCGTAATACCACACCCCAGAATATACATAACTATGACATATTAATAAATATTTGTGGAGTGCCACGACTTGGCACAGCACTGTAGAGGGTTTTTTTTTAAATAAAGGAGCGTGGCCCCTTGCTCCAGGAGAGTTTATACTTGGGTCCCAGTTCTGCATACGTTTACTGTTATCCTGAGTCATCCATGGAGGGTCTTTTCCTCTTGTGCAGGGGGTGAAAGAAGACGAGGAGGTGAGGAGACACGTGCATAAAAACAAATGATAAATGATGCTACCAAAGGCAGCATGGGTGGGCCTGAGGCATTAGTAACAGAATATGCCTTTTTCGCATCTATGTAGTTGGTTTTGTTCCACTTGAGCTCCTGGGCACCTGAACAATATCCCTTTCTTCAACAGCAGTGTTATGGTTTAATGTAGCATGAGTCTGGTGGGGTCAGCAACAGCATTAGGGGCTGCAGGACTCACTCCCTTTTGCTTATGAGTCATGTTTGAGGCTAGGAAGAGATGTTGCTGCAGTCTGGGTGAAGAGTCTCACCTGTGCTGCCTATGGTGGCTTTGAAGACTGCTATCACCATATGCACTCCTGGTAAATCCTGCAAGGGCTTGCCTTGCCAGCAGATCTGGGGAGAGTTTCAAGCTTTGGAGGTTACTACACCTGCTGCAACAGATGCCAACAAAGCATTATTCTCCAGCCCTGTATCTTTCTAACATGCTAAAAAATTTCTTCATACCACCCCAAAGGTATTTCTAAATATTAAGAAGAAGGTGATTTTCCAGACATTACTTTGAGTCTAATAGTTAGGTCAATTAGGAAATGTAATCCAGAAACTACTGTCCCACTGTCTCTACTTCTAATAATGCATGGGTACATCCGTATCCTACATAAAGACTGTCTTTTCAGGCTGCAACATCAAAGACAGTTGTTTGCACAACAACCGCTTGCTTCCCCTGGGGTTTAAATGCTTTTGGAAAGTCCCAGGTCTGGTTTATTTATTGTCACACTGACATGGCCAGTTCTTTTTTATCTTGATGTGGTTCCATTCTATGAAAACCCTGTGGCAACATCTCAGCAATGGACATCCCCAATTCAGCAAAGCACTTAGAGCACAACATGTCACAGAGAGATTAAGAGGATGTAAACATGTGCTGAAATATTTTGACATACCAGAGCCTGGGGGCTTGTCTATGCATGAAATTGTCTCAGATTAAATGTTGGGGGTGGTTTTAAAGTTCCTAAAGCTCTTCCTGAATAACTCCCTATATGCATGTGGTTAGTCCAGAGCATACTTATCCTATATCATAGAATCATAGAATCATTTAGGTTGGAAAAGTCCTTTAAGATCATCGAGTCCACCCATTAGCCCAGCACTGCCAGGTCACCACTAAACCATGGCCCTCAGCACCACATCTACACGGCCTTTCAATCCCTCCACAGATGGTTACTCCACCACTGCCCTGGGCAGCCTGTTCCAGGGCTTCACAACACTTTCTGTGAAGAAATTGTTCCTCATGTCCAACCTAAACCTCCCCTGGTGCAGCTTGAGGCCCTTTCCTCTTGTCCTATTGCTTGTTCCTTGGGAGAAGAAACTGACACCACCTGGCTCCAGCCTCCTTTCAGGTAGTTGTGGAGAGTGAGAAGGTCTCCCCTGAGCCTCCTTTTCTCCAGGCTCAACAACCCCAGGTCCATCAGCTACTACTCACAAGACTTGTTCTCCAGACCCTTCCCCAACTTCATTGCCCTTCTCTGGGCAAGCTCCAGCACCTCAATATCCTTCTTGGAGTGAAGAGGCCAAACTATGTATATATCCTTTCTTACTATCCTTCTGATCTTTCTACTCTTTAGCTCACCTTTTGAATTCTGTCTCCTATTCTTTCTGTTCCAATCAACACATGGACAAGCAGCTCTCAACACTCCAAGGAGTAGATACTTGTGCTCCCAGTGACATTTTTTTAGTGATTCCCAGTCCTGTTGTAAGACATCTTAACAAACTGTTAGGGATCAAGACAACCACACAGACTGGGACTATCTCCTTTTTCCTATATACCTCCTCCACATCATCATTTTTGGCCATTCAAATCTCTTTGCTGATATTTAGACCCTGAAGTTCTGGTGGTAGGACTTGCCTTACTGTGTTGTGTTTGCACAACTCCAAGCACAGCAGGTGCCTGCTGCTAAATGATGAGTATTATAATTATTGCTACATACTACTTCTGCTCGTATTGATTAATAACAACCACATTTTCCCAACAGTCCTTTAAAAATTAAGGTAATTTGGAAAAAAGCTATTCATACAGAAGTCAGGGCATTTGCTCAGCAAGCTGGACTGCAATAGATATTCCAGGCAATTTCCTCATGTAAATAAGTCCCCGTTGGAGAATCTTGACAAAACCTCCTCCTTGTAGGTACACATTTCTGGGGGGCAGTGGGGTGGGAGGGGTGTTGGGGAAATGGGAGTCTCAAACAGCCTGAGTGCTTGTGGGCAACTGTCACACAAAGAAAAATGGACATACTGTGCAAAGCTGCTGGCAAAACTGTGTCTTAAACAAATAATATAGTGGCTTTGGGAATTTGGGATTGTGTATACAGGGTTCTTTGCAGTTCACATAGGAAAACCCATTAGCAACCTGTGTATATGAACGTGATCTTTCCGGCACAGGGACACATACATAAAAATATTATCCTATATAAATAGCTGTTCCAAAAATAGACCTCTAGGAAATTTAGTCTGAGTCTCTTGGTCCTGAGGCTAAAGCATTTATACTCTTCTCTCCTCTCACCTGAAACCCACGATTAAACTGTGTGATCAAAATGACACCAGTACTTTTGCAACCAGCACCCATTTGTTCACAGTCCATAGCTGACACAGGCATCTTAAATTCAGACTCAGGAGGCTTGAGTTCTGCTTTCTTTCTTACTTCTTTTTCTTAACCTTTTTTTCTTTTTTTTCTTTTTTTTTTTCTTCTTTTCGTTTTTGCTTTTCCTTTTCAGTTATTCTTTTTCCTTTCCTTTTCCTGTCCTTTTTTTCCTTTTTTCTTTTTTTTTCTTTATTTTTTTTTTCCTTTTCCTTTTCCTTTTTTCCCCCTTTTCTTCTCGTTTTCTTTTTTCTTTCTCTTTTTCTAGCAAGCAATTACCAAGCCTCCATCCTCAATACTGGTGTGGGAGCAAAAATCAGATCTCAACATCTGCACTTTCCACTGCTTAAAGTCAGATCAAAGGAAAAAAGAGGTCGTGAAACCCGAAGGGTGACAGCAGGTCTCAATGAGGCAAGACATTGCACTCGCAGTCCGCGTTAAGAGTGCCGGGCAGTGATTTCTTAGCCTCGCAGGAGAAGAAAATCCACCTGACAGCCCCGTGCATGAAAAGTATCTTTGTCCTTTAATTGGGAAGTCGGTCGCGCAGCCCAGCAAGCGCTAATCACCCTCTGGAGAGGCAACGTTAAAAGTTTCCGGTGAAAACACGAACTAGCTATTTTTGTTGCTAATCATTAACCGCTCATTAGAATAACGCCCGTACACAGTTGCAGCACCGGGTCCCTGCCATACCCGGGGGGCCGGTACTGGGCACCCCCTTTCCTGCCCCTCACCCCCCCGGGTTCCCGCGGATCTCTGTCTGAGAGGGGACGCGCTGGTCCAGCCTCTGCTCCCGCGGGGGATGTCTCGGGGAAGGGGTGATGGGTGCTGCTGGGGCCGGCACTGCCTCCCCCCGTGCCCCGCGGAGCCCCGCGGAACCCCGGCGCTGCCCGCGGGGGGGGATCCGCGGGGCGCGGAGCCCTTTGTTATGCTAATCCGAGCTGACATCACGCCGCATATCAAAGACGAAGGGGCCGCATATAAGGCGGTTCCACGGGCCGCCCCGCCAGAGCAACCTCGTCCCCCCGTGCAGCCGCGGCCCCGCCGCGCCCGCGCAGCCCGGGCGGAGGTAAGTGGGGCATGGGGGTGTAGGGAGCGGCGGGTGTCTGTGTTTGGGACCCTCTGCGGGAGGCAGCGGGGCCCCGGCAGGAGCCCCCTCGAAGGGTCGAAGGCGGGGATGGCCAAAAGTAGGGGTCTACGGGGAGAGGGGAGACTCGGGGGTGGAGGAAGAGGGTGGGCTTGGAGTCTTCAAGGGAGAGGGGGAGACCCGGGGGGATGCAGGGAGAAAGGAGGCTTGGAGGCTGCTGGAGATGAGATGATGCAGGGAGACCTGAGAGCTGGTGTAGTACAGGAGGGAGGGTAGACTCGGAAACTGCAAGAGAGAAGTGAGTGTAGAGAGACCTGAAACCGATGCACTCCGGGGGAAGAGAGGAAGACCCAAGACCTTCAAGGGAGACTGGACTACACTCCGGGACTGAAGTTAAGGGAGATGCGGGAGCAAAAAGGGAAGGAGGGATGCAGAGTGGTGTAGGGACACCTAAAATCTGCAGACTGCAAGGGAGAGGGGAGACTCAGGGCTGCAAGCGTGAAGGGAGATGCGGGGGCGCTGAAATGGAGAGAGGAGCTCAGCAAACTGCAAGGTAGCAGGGACACCCAGGGGTTGCAATGGAGAAGGGAGATTTAGAGAGCTGGAAGACAGAGGGGAGACCCAGGAGCTGCGAGGGACAGGAGAGGCTGCATAGAGAGTTGAGACCTCGGGACAGGAATCAGCCCCACCACCCGTTCCCTGTCCCTGCTCCCCATCCTCACTGCAGGTCATTTGGGCATGCACTACCCTTAAACAAGGTGACTGCTCCCAGCGAGAGCTGCAGGATGGCAGTGGGGTCAGGTGGATGTCTTCCCTTCTCATGTAGGGAAGTTGGAATAATGTGAGATGCATAAATATAGTTCATATTGCCTATTCCCATCCCCGGGATCAGACTCTCGGAGGTGTTGAAGAGGAGCGTTTCCCTCCTGCAACAGTGCGGCTGGCTGCAAACAGCCTTGGGCTGAAGAGAAAAGAGAGCTCCAAGTTAAAAATGGCTCTGGTTTTTAGGAGTCTGCAGGCCACTTGCTGCTGGTTTGATCAGTGACCCAGAGCTCTCCAGAGCTGTAAACATCACGTCTGCCCCAAAGAGTCGCCCTTTTTCCCCTCCCCTTACAAATTCCTCTTGCAAACATAACCTGTGCTGGACAGAGTGGAAAAAGGCATTATTACCTCCCCAAATAACAGGGGTGCAATTGCAGGCTGAGCTTGCAGCTCTTGGGGTGGGGATGGGGGGGTTAGATCAGTTCTATTCCTCCTTGAGGCAAGGAGAAAAAAACAAACCGTGACTTTTCCAAGGCAGGGGGAAAATCAGAGGATGATGTTGACTGGTCAGGGTTAGTGAGGGGATTTTAAACCATCTGAGACATTTTACACCGGACTCTTGTGCTGTTCAGCAGTTCACAGGAGGGAGATAAGGCGTTTGAAATATCTAAATGGACACTAAAAGGCGTGGGCAGGATTAAGGGTTGAAGGTTTCCAGTGTGTTTGTGGAGAGAGGGGAAGCAAAGGGCTTCCAAAGCTGAAAAGATACAGAAATACCCTGAAACTAGAAGTATGCTTGGATACTCGTGAGAGCACTGCCTTCAAGGGACACCTCAAACCCAAATCCAAATGGTCATTAAAAAAAAAAACCCGTGGCAATGAAATCCTGCCTCCCTTGTAGTCAGTCAGAGTTTTGTTTCGGACTTCAAGGGAGCCGGGAACTTGCCCCTAGAGGTTATTAAAAGCCTTTGTAATAACAGCACTTCTCTAGTAACCCTTTACACCAGACACTGGTGTTGGGATAGCCAAAAAGCAGCCTGAATGGAAAAATATGCTGCAGATGGCAGAGAAAACACCCAGAAATATTCCTTCCCTACTGACCCAATTGCTTCCCAAAGGAGGATACTGAGGCAGAAAGCTGCATCTGGTACAAATACAGAGCTGGTGGTCAGGTGGGATGTGCTTTTCCCAGCGTAAGGGGTTCCCCAAAGTGATGCTGACTGCTCCAGCCATTCCCAGTCCTATCCCAAACCTCTTCAAGGGGGTGGCTTGGGGGTGCCAGCTTGCCATGTGATGGGCTGTGAGGCTCCAGAAACATGAAGCCCTTCAAAGCCATGCAATGTGGTGGGCAGGTTTTTCTGTTTATTTTATTATTGGCTTTCTTGTGGGGTGGGAAACCACCGCAAAGACCACAAAAAGCAGCCTGGAGCAGTGTCTGAAGTGAATAACTGAAGGGAAACCCATTTACTGCTATTAATACCACTGCTAAAATAAGCTAGCTGTGCCCTGGAGACAGAGAGGACCCCTCTAAGAATTTAAGCCCCTCACCTGGTTTGTTTATTTGTTTGGACTGAAGAAGGGAAAAACAACAACAAAAAGGGGGCTGTGTGGAATCCTTGAGAGCTTTTGTCTCCTTCTGGGTGCTCCCCAGAGACAGAAATGTGCTTTTCTGTTTACAAAGTTGCAGCCCTTTCTGTGAGCTCCAGGTGCCCAAGGACTTGGAAGAAGTGAGAGGCAGAGTTAATGAGGTGAGAAGGAAAGCAGAAAGGAAAGAGCAAAACACATTTGTTGTAACAGATCAGACTGAAACATCTGCGGGGCATGGGCACCTGCGTGAAGTCGGGAAATGCAGTCTTTATAATTTGTCTTGTCTGTAGATAAAGAGGCGAAAGGAAAAAACAAGAAATCTAGAGAGAAGGGAGAGATGAATAGCTGAAGATCTGGGCTCGTCTAAAGATTTATCTTTTTTCTTTTTTTTTTTTTTTTCCCCTTCTTCCCAAGCAGTTACACAAACCTTTTTGAGAGAGAGGGGAAAAAAAAACCCGTGAAGCGGCGAATGAAGTCTTGCCATGTGCAGGGTTAAATGGAAACACACAATCAGACCATAACTCAGGGTGTAATTCAAGCCATACGGCTTGTCTGTCTGTTGACTCGAAAGGTTGTATCAAGACTTGGAGAGGGAGGGGACTGAGAGGGGATAATCCAAACTTTTTCATGATTCATAAACCACTCCTTTGCAATTTGGATAATAGATCTCTCTCTTGCGACCACTTGCTAAACTTCAGAGTTAACTGTAGCTCGTGCTCTTTCTCTCCTTTCAGGTTGTTCATCTCCAAGGAGGAGCAACACCCAAACTGCAGGGAAATACGTTGTGCAGAAAATTAGGAAAACTGCTCTTTTATTTTTTTTTTTTTTTTTTTTTTTTTCTTTGGAGAAGCTGATTTCCTTCAGCAAGTGGGGGACGGTGAAGAAAATGAAGCTGAGTCCGCAATTTTTCTTAGCTGGTTTTCTGTCTTTGATTCTGCAGACGGGGCTTTGCTATGGCATAAAATGGATGTAAGTACCCAGTTATCTCTCTGCATTTTTTAAGTCTTTGTAGGCATTGCTGGTCTCTTACCCTTTTTTTTTTTTTTTTTTTTGCAACTGCTATTTGTAAAGCCGTTTAAAGAGCAGCAAGCGCTGCATTTCTCCAGGCATTCATTGATTTCAAGTGTGTGTACTGGGCGCTTGTGCTAACAATACCTCTCCATCATCTTTCCAAAATATGCATGATTTAGGCTCGCTTTTTCTTCTCCTCATTGATACCAAAGGAAAGGCACACACTTGAACACTCACAGGAGCCACTTAATGAAGTTTCTAGCATTAGCTCCTGCCATGCTGGGAAACTATCCCACCAGGACTGCTGGTTGTGCTGAGTAGGAGCTGAGAGCAGTAGGGACGGCAGCTAAGATAATGCCGCCAATCTCCAACTGCAGGGGATGCTTGACAGATAACATGGGTTTTTTGTGGACCTTTTAACCTTTGGATTTCATGAAGGGTGTTAAAAATGAGGTGGGGGAGCAGGGAGGAGGGTGAAGAAATACCAGGGAGTGTGGTCAAGTCTGGATTGAGTTTCCTCAGAGGTAATGTCACTGCAAACAAAGTGAAAACGTCACTATCTCATTTCTTTCCTTAAGCAAGCAGTCAATTAGTTGCTCACTGCAAAATAAACAAACAAACCCCTCTGACACCCATCTGGGTCTATGCCCTTGATGAGTGATCTGTCTTTTCTACTTGGGTTTGAAGATGTGCACAAAATAAATACGGGAACGTGGGCTACGCTCAAATGAGCATCCTCCCTAAAATAAAAGACACAATAAAATGCAATGTCAGGAAGAGTCTGTTGTGTAAGGTATAGTGTGCCCAGTTGAGGATCTTGGGGTTAGATAGGGAAATTGAGACAAGAAGTTCCTGTTTTGTTCCTCCTTCTGTGCTATGTCTAATTCCCATTCCACCGACCAAATCACTGTCATTTGAGGATTTCCCCATGCCACCTTTTACAAAGGCTCTCTTAAATTTGAACATCTTCAAGTTAGATGTCTTACTGAAGCCAGTGTTTTTACTGCCCTGCATGCAGTCAAGGGAAATAGGGCCTTCCAGGTCGGGGTTCACCCTCTCAAATGAGAGACATCCAACACATATGTCAAGAGATGTCCTGTGGAGATGCCATGGACTGCGGGGAGCTGGTTGAGACCACAAATACACCTTTTATATGCGTAAAGAGAAGCGGGGTAAATTCTTCCTTAGGGCATTTAAATGCACATGGTGAGGCTGGAGGAGCAGTCACCTCCTTTAGGGTGTTTGCTGTCTCTATACTCTAAAGACAACCTTGGATGTAGAGGGGAGTCAAGCTCTGATTTACTGTTCACCATCTTGGCTTTACACCTGTAGTCCCCACAGCTGAATTACATAGCTAGGTCTTTCTGCCAGCTTCCATGAGTATTTAGGCTTTCAGCTCTTCAGATACCCAGCTCCTTGCATAGGGAGGGCACCTCTTTCCTGCAGGACATTTAGCAACATGGCCATGGCCTGGAAGAGCCTGGCCTTTTTTGCAACCTCTATTTCTATGCAGCACAGAGATGAAGCTGTTTTACGGCACCCTGATTCATCAGAGCACTTACATACAGACCCGTAACGAAGCAGAGGGGCTTGATTATAAGCTTGGCATTAGAGTTCTTGTTAAGCAAGGTGCTAAATCCTGACTGAAGAGTCTGGGTTCCTCCAAAGGGCAGGGATGAGATGAGCTTCAGAGGAAATGTGATAGTGTGGTGACAAGGAGTAATCTGGAAAAAAGGCTGGAAGGTAGGGTGAGGTCCCTAATAGCTTTGTTGGCAAAGGCAACCCTTTGGCAGGTAATTGGTTAAGCTGTGAGGATTGCTTTTGGGGATGAGGTGGGGGGAGAAAGCAGCTGAAGGAGAGATGATGGGGTTACTGCTCCTCCCCTTCCCAGCAGACATATCCCCTCTATCGAAAAACGAGTAAGGAAGATGAAAGCTGGGATTAAAGTGGCATTTGAAGCATGAGCTGCATTCGGATGCATTGCCGGGGCTCCCGTCACACCTGTTTAAAACCTGGCGGAGATCTTCACTCTCTGTCCCAGGCCACTTCCCAGCTGGGTTGCTGCCATCTGGGATTCCACAAAATTAATGTTTGTTTGGGTTTTTTGTTTGTTTGTTTTCATTTACTGTTTCCCTTCCCCACACTTTTTTTTTCTATGGAAACATGGGCCAATTTTCCCACACTCCCCATCACACTCTTTTTCATGCTGTAGTGGTGCTGCCAGACTTGGGGCTAGGGGACCATCCTTTGACCTAGTAGACCACCTCTGGGGCTAGGGAAGCATCCCTGGAAATCAAATGGGTAAACTCTTAGTGAACAGAGATTGACGATGCCGAATACCGAGTAAGACCTCAGAGCTGCAGTCCCAGCCCCAGATTGACTTGCTGGGTGCTGTACAACCAAACTCTGCCCCTTCCTTCTATGCTCATGGATGGAGGGGGGGAAGGGTGTGAGGGGAAGGGGGAAAAGACAGAATGAAGAGCTAGGAAAGTGCTACGAGATGTTTTCAGTTGTGGGCTTGTCTCAGCGGTTTGCCTGCTGCACCGTTGTTGTAGGCACGGTGCCAGAGGCAAGCTTCAAAGACGATTTGGGAGGGGAGGGGGAAGATAAGGAGGTGGGTTTTACCAGCCTAGGGAAGAAGGACTGACAGATATGAAAGGTGATAGGAAATTCAATTTTGATTCAGAGTGTGTTGTAATTGCAGGGGGAGAGGGAGAAGAAAAACACACTTTTCAGCCATTCAGGACTTCCCTGTAAAACAAATCTTGTAAATTCATAATAGTGGGGAGAAGGTAAAAAGGAGTTATTTGTTTTATTTTATTTGGCTTCTTTTTATGAGTTATATGGCCCAGATCCCCAGCTGTTGTAAATTGGCACTATGCCCTTGTCTTCCCCAGAGTTGTGCACCACCGAGCATCCTGTGCAGTGTGTGGATGGTCGGCATCTCATAAACCTTCACTTGCCACTGGAGAAACATCTTATTTTGGCCTCTTCCACTCAAGCTCCAAAGAGCTGCTTGAGTGTAAAGTCAGGGTACAGACAGATCTTTGCAGGGTAAGGGCTGTCATGGAGAGGCAGCCTTTCCATTCAACAAGTATGAGCCCCTGAGTCTTATTTTTGATGCTGCTTTTTGCAAACACTTTCCCATCCATAGAACAGGGGGGTTGTGCATCACTTTGTGGTCCTCAGTGCTTGTTTTGCATCACAGCGACTTGGGAGGTGAGGCAGCCATTGGTTTCAGTGGGAAATGTTTTAGGGTCAATGCATGTAGGAATTCAATTTCCTTACCTATCTTCTTTTGCACCTGTTTTAGCTTTCCTAGGAGGGTTTGGGTTTGGCCAATCAGGTTGCTGAAGCAACTTGTTTTCATATAGCTGAAAAATAGATGAGCACTAGAGGGAGCTGTGGCCAGATGTGCACAGCAGAGTTTTGCAGATGTTAGGATGTCACCATGGACAGGGGGGCTTTCAAGGCACTTCTGCCTCCCTGGGAGTTGGCATCTGCTCTGCCCATGAACCTAGACATCGATTGGACTGTCCCTCTGTATTGAGTATCACCTTCAGTGCAAGAGTGATTGTAAAGAAGTCAAATGCAGCAAGTTTTGGGTTTTTGTTTTTTGGGTTTTTTTTTGCATGGCTTGCAGGATCAGACCATGACAGCAAGTGGTGACAATAAGAATCCCATCATTTTTAGGTAGAGCTTGATCACTTTGGCAAGGCCTTACCTTTTTCTGTTGTGGTGGTCTGGACATGTCTCGGACCTTTTGGAGCCATCCCTAGCTGAGCACTGTTCCCAACTAGGTCAGCTTTGCTGCACAACTCCCATGATTAAATCACAGCCTTTCAGGAGCAAAAGCTGGCTTAGCCATGCATTTTGGTGAACCCAGGATATCCCTCAGCTCAGCAACCTTGAGCAGCAATGCAGCCTTTCTGCCTCAAGCAGAAAGCAGGGAAGAAAATGGAGAGATTTTGTGCTTCCTGGCAAGCATCTGCTTCTCTCTTTCAGCCTGGGGTGGGGGGAGCTGGGACACAGGGGCATGGGCGCCTGCGAGGAGACCGTCTGCCTGGCAAGGGGGCTGCTAGATGAGCTGCTGTGAAAGGACTGCAGGATGGGGATGGTGGGAGGGGAGCAGGCTGGGGGCGAGGAAGAGGGGGGGAAAACAGCTTTGAAGTTTGCTCTTCACTCCATGGGCAGCTTGGGAAAACTTGACAAAGCTCCATGGCCTTCCTCGGTGCTTGGTGAGCCAACTCGCCGCTGGCATCAACTTCAGTTGAGCTTGGGCTGGAAGTCAATGGCCTTGTGCCCACTACTGCCAGTGCTGGATTTGGCACTGTATCTGAAAGCAGCTCTTATTTTAAGCTTTTACTTCAGGGTTAGTTTTTTTTTCCCTTCACTCCTTTCCTTCTTCCTCTTTCTTTTTTTCTTTTTTTTTTTTTTTTTCTTTTTTTACTATATAAATCCTGCATCTCTATTTAAAAAGGCTTTGCAGAACCAGTCAAAGCATTTACCAGGGACATGGTGGCTTTACCAGGGACGTGGTGGCTTTATCCTATTACAGGGCAGGGTGACAGGGGCATGGGCTGCCTCTGACTACCAGGAGGTTATTTTAACAAGGTTATTTTAACAGTCCTGCAAGTGTTTTCCAGTTGAAAACCTGAGAAAACAAGGCTCGTATAGATTAAAAAGCCTTCAGTGATATCGAATGTAAAAAAAGGCAAGTCTCTGCCCCTTTGTTGAAGTTTACCACACATTTCACTCTCCACAGCCATAGAACTTTGTCTAAATCTTTTTATTTCATCCAAATCTCTGCCAGATTAAGAAGTTTAAGAGCAAGTATTAAAAAAAAAAAAAAAAAAAAAAGTGCCTTCAGAGGAAGCAAAGCAGACAATTTCGAACCGAAGTTCATGGTTTCACCAACAATCTGTCTGTGAGACCTTCTTGGGTCACATCACACAAAGGAGGATGGGGAGATGCCCTTCAGAGAGAGCCCACATCAGGAAGAGAGGAGATCCTTCCACCTTTAAAGAGTATTTTAAAGGCCCGCAATGTTTCAATGCTCAGTTCAAGGAGTTTTTCTCCCTTTGGCTTGAGCAGGAGCAGTGTCCTACTCACAGTGGTACTTATAAACCAAATAATGTATGTCTTTCACGGATACCTGCTTAGATCTGAAGACACTTCTCCCAAGTTGCTGCTCCTATGAATAGTGACCTCATGGAGCCCAGATCTGCAGGAGTGGGCCCATACCTCTCAAAGGACCTAACACTGTAGAGCATTCATGTTTTCAAATGAATTTATTGACTGCCTGAGATAATTAAAAGAGTAAACGAAAGTCATGATCCATCCATGCATCATATTTCCTCTGTAATTACGTTTATGGTTTTCTGTCAGTATCCATAACTTCAATTGAAAGCCCTGCTATGCTATATATAAAACAGGAGGTGTTTGGTTTGTGGCCTGTTTATTTAAAGGGATGGGTCAAATATGCATTTAAAAAAAAATAAAAAGAAAATAACCCAAACCAACCACCCCCCAGTTGTCCTCAGCTTTCTGAAGAGTGAAAGATGGGGCAGGAGAGTCAAGGGAGGAGAGCACAACACTAGTAGGAGGAAACAGAGAAAAACAGCATTTATAGGGGAACAGCAGTGAAAAACAGCATTTATAGGGTAACAGCAGGTAAAATACCTATGTGCTGCTTCTCAGATATAGGGCTTGAGTCCAAAAAAGATGTTCTTGAGGGATTTTTACCGAGTTTTAAGACTAAAGGCTGTTCAGCTTACTATGCCCTTGAGGGCTGCTTTATTCAGGCTAGCTGCACCCCTTCGGCTTCAGTTTGCTTCCTGGTGCTGGTGGTCAATGGAGACTGGATGGAGATGGGATAGAAACCCACCACCAAAACGCACCATGGACAATACTTTTCTGGGGGAAGGTGGTTTCCTTCCCACTGCCCCATGAATGGACTTTCTTCCCCAACAATGTCCTTTGCAGGTGGTAGGCATCCCTCCCTGGTGACGCCAGAAGCTGGGGGACATGGTGGGTTCATGCCTTTCCACAGGGAAGGTTTAAAGCAACAAGGGGTAGAGAAGACATTTCTGAATGTAGGACAAAGACTGAGCAAACCTAGGCTGACAGGGCATGGACTAGATGACCTAATAGGCCTCTCACATTCCTGATCTGTGATTTATAAATGCACTTTTCGGTTTCAGCAAGTGACTCCAGTAACTGTGAGTTTTCTTTTCCATCTCCATTACCTTTTACTTTTTCCTCCTGACGCTTGGAGATGTTTCCAATTATAGGTTCTCACAAGCAAAGGCATGAAGTTCAGGCCTGGGAGATGTTCAGAAAACACCTTCCTGCGTCTTGCATTTTTATTCTTGGCAGGCTCTCTGGAGCTTGGCTCATTCGATGAGAAACAGCCATTGCTACCATTTACTGAGCTCTCCCCAGTAGGGCCACGATCCTTCCTCTATTGACCGTCTGGCAGATATTTCCCCTCTTCCACAAAGAGAATTTCTTGCTTGTTGCATTATAAATCTGCTTCTCTAATGGTGATCATTTCAGGCCAACTGTAATAACATGATCTTGTTGTAGTACATCCCCTTTTTTTCACAAGGTGGATGAGTTTCAGTCTGAATTCAGCTCTCACCCCTGTGTTTAAGTGGTTATTGCTGCTGTTCCTGACTTGTCTGTAATGGTGAGATGTAGGTGCCTCAATGTAGTCTTCCAGATCCTTTAAAGACACTGAAGACCTCTACACAGGATTAGAAAATGTGATGCAGGATGTAGAAGGTATGTGCATCTTCCTGGATGGAGGGACAGGTAGAATAGCCCAAGACCTCTGAAGTGTCCCTTGGCACCTCTGATTAGAAAACTGAGCTGGTGCACCATAGTACAGCATCTCTCAGAGACCTGGAGTGTTCCTCATTTGCCTGAAGCTCAGCCTGTCAAGTTCCATTTGTCTGTCTCACCCTGCCTGCTTATTTTGCTGCTGGGACATACTTCACTGGTCAGATTTACTCTTTATGCTTTATCATTTTTACTGTATTAGTGACGAGCTGCTTTGGCCTCTTCTTGCCTGATTTGTATTTCAGCCCATTTCTGAGAGTTGCTGATAGGCTTTCTGGGATAAGTTTTCACAGGTTACTGGTGCCAAGTGCTAGGGGTTGGACTCATCTCACCTGGCTCTGTTCTTACAAAGTCCAGATGTGCGCATCCAGGACTTCCTGCCTGGGTTCCTTCTGTAAACAGTGCAGAATATGAGCACTACTAGGACATGATGTTCTCCTACTGTAGATCTCAAAAGCGCATCAGGCTAATTACTCTCTAGACGTGGCTTCTTTTTTTTTTTTTCCATGGGCTGAAGAAGGACCCTGAAGGACTACCATGAGGTCCACAGTGTAAAGGTGTGCAGTCAGGTGTCATTCATACTGTCCAAAGACTCATGCCTCTACCTTCAAGGATATGATATATCTGAGATACCTGAGCACCCAGAATATCACCATTAGTTTTTTTTTCTCCACCAGCTCAGGTCTGGCACTGGTACATGCCTCCTGGAGTTACAGACAGGGAGAATTGCATGAGCAACAGTATGCAAGGGACTAAGATGAACTACAAGGCAAAAATTCTGACAATCAAATACTCCACTTTTTCCTTTCCCTCGCAATTCACTGGCCAAAACTTCTAGTTGCTGTATATTTAATGGACCTCTTTAAATATATGTATGATGTATATATTTACACAGCTAGAAGAGTGGTGGTTTCCCTTCCAAGTTTGCCACCAGTTTATCTAGTGCCAGAAATGCCAAACTCCATCCACCTGGGAATTAGTCAGTGCAGACCTGCTCAGCCCTAGCAAGGGTTGTAGCTTTTCCCTTCTGGAAGCGTGGTTGGGGTTAGCAGTTATGCACAGCCCAAAGAGAGCTCCAACATACACAGCAGCTGGTTTAAGCCAACCTTGAGGGAGCTGGTGGAACATAGATGTGTTTTCCTAAAAACCAGAGATCAGAGCTAATGCCCCTGGTCTTGGTTAGGGCTCAATTTTAGCTTCGTTTCCATCTCATTTGACTTCTGAAGGACGTGGATGTTACAGTAATAAAGTGAAATGCACCCAGAAACGTGTCTGCTAATAAGCCAAACTAACCAAGATGGCTTAGGATGAAACTGAAAGGCAACACATTTAACAAGGAGAGAAGGATATATGTGTTAAGGCAGTTGTGTTGCCAGAATCAGATGCCAGTTACTGATGCAGCCAGCTAGAAAGTTGTTTTATGGGAAATGAATAACATTTATGACTACCCTAAGCAGGTCATAAAGATACAAAGAGAGTTACACACCAGGCTTCTGCTGATCACTGTGGGTGCTTGGGGAAGAAATGCACAGCCCTGTTTAATGCACAGCAGCATTTGTGTTTGTTTTTTGTTGTTTGGTTTGGTTTTTTTAACCTGGAAATGTTGGCAACTGTGCCCTAGAAGAATCAATGGGATCTTTGGCGTGTTGTTGGTTCCTTCCATGGTAACATAAATGCTAGTGGATCCCTTCTCAGTTTTGACCATGGTATTTACTCTGCACCTATTCTCATCATGCTTCTGCTCTATGTTTTTTGAGACTAGATAAAAACGCTTATCTATGTGCAACAGTGATGGAATTGGGTGGATGCCCTTGGCATTAATTCTAAGGGAAAGCATCTGTTTTACAAACTTGGTGGCTTTTCCCTAGGCCTTGCAGGGGATTTCCTCCATAATTAATTGCATGACATTTAGCATAATCCTTAGAGAGTGTGTGAGACAGATGCTGAATGAAAAACACTGATAACACCAACTCGACTTTTTTTTTTTTTTTTCCTGAATACCACAGTCTTGGAAGATCCAGCTTTCTGTTATCATGGAACTGATGGGTCATTTTTCACTCTGTTGGGAGGTCTGTCCTCTTCATTCTTCAGCAAAAAAACCTTCCCATAAGGATTTACGTGTTCAGTCAATTTGGCATATGCCTCAGGAGCTTTGTCCAGGCTCCCCTGGACTGAGAGAAATGCGCACTTGTAGAGGGTGTTTCTTCCCACCTACCTTAAATACCTACTTTAGATGAGATAAATCACTCTTCATAGCTGCCCATCTTTCTCACCAGCTTAAACTAACCACCTATTTACAGGTAGTTAAAATTAAGTCAGATGAACACAGGCCAAAGCATTCATTGAACTGAAGGTAGTGGATAAATTAATATTGACCGGAAGATTAACCCTTTTTTTGTGGGTTTTAATAGCTTTTTTCATGTGCTTGTCTCCTCAGAGCCCTGTCCAAGACTCCTTCAGCTTTGGCCCTGAATCAAACCCAGCACTGCAAGCAGCTCGAAGGCTTGGTGGTTTCCCAGGTGCAGCTGTGCCGCAGCAACCTGGAGCTAATGCAGACCATCATCCAGGCAGCACGGGAAGTGATAAAGACCTGCCGTAAAACGTTCTCAGATATGCGGTGGAACTGCTCTTCCATTGAGCTGGCTCCTAATTACCTGCTGGACTTAGAGAGAGGTAAACAGCACTGCTGGCTCAGCCGGGGACATGAGTGAGTAGAGTCTGGCAGTATGTGTGTATGCGTGTGGGGCTGGGAAGGGTCTTGCTACCAGGGGGGATGTAGAAGGACTACATAGCCTAGTTGGCCTGTTCTCTGAGACCACGTTCATCATTACAGTGCCAGTCATGCCTGAAAGCTCTCTAGTCTAAGACCTGGTCTCCCAAATCTCTTACAAAGCATGCCACCAGTCCGGTCTGCTCATCCTCTTAGGAGTCATGGAGCACTTACGGCCATGGAGCTGCTGCTGAGGGCATGCAGACTTGTCAGGAAGTACATGCTACGCATGAGGCTGCATGGTCAGCTTTCATGGGTCAGAGCATCTTAGCATTGTCATGCTGCAGCTCTGTGGCCTTCCACCACCTCCCTCAGCTCCCTGCATGCCAGCTCCGTGACCTGCTAGGAAGCAGCATCCAGCAAAGGGGTAAAAGGAGGCAGGGAGTCCATGGAGAGAGCTTTTTCACATGCTCCAAGAGCAGACTGCTTCATGATGGACAAATTGCATAAGTCTATGTGTCTCCTTGCCTTGCTGGGATGTTGCTCTATGTTGAAGAGCTCACTCTAGGAGATGCGCTCCAAGTTGGTAATGCCATGGGAGGTCTCAGCTGCAGTGAGTTAGTGCATTTGCTGCTTCACAGGGCACAAATAGTATAGGTCTGGTTTTGGGGAATATTTAGCTGTCCTAGGAGGCTGAGCTGGAGTTCTTGTCTCTTTCAGGTACAAGGGAGTCAGCATTTGTGTATGCCCTTTCTGCTGCTGCCATCAGCCACACCATTGCCAGAGCCTGCACCACCGGGGACCTCCCTGGCTGCTCCTGTGGTCCCATCCCAGGTGAGACACCTGGACCTGGGTATCGATGGGGAGGATGTGCAGACAACCTCAACTATGGTCTTATCATGGGGTCCAAATTTTCAGATGCTCCCATGAAGATGAAAAAATCAGGATCACAAGCCAATAAACTGATGCATCTGCACAACAGTGAAGTAGGGAGACAGGTAACAAATCCACAAGAGTTATTGTAATTGTACAATCATCTGTAGTGGTCGGTCGTTCTGTGAGGTTCAGTGTGTCTATCAGCTAGCGAAAGGAGCAGGTTTCTCCCAGATTGCTCTGAACTCCTTTGGCCTGCTGAAGACTGTGGCTATTTAAACTCACTCTGGGACTCAGGAGGTCCTGAACGCTATTATCAGCCCTATATAACCGTCGGTGGGATGTCTCATTGCCACCCTTTCCACAGCCAAGGATGGTTCTGGCACACTTACCTCAGAAGGTGTGATGGGGATGGGTCCTGTCGTGCTCTGCCAAGGGCGTTACAGGCTGTGTAAGCATAGAGGATTATCATCTGCCAGATGCATCCAGCAGCGGCAGCTGCCTCACAGCCATCCCTGAAGCCAGGAGAGATGATTTTTCCTTCTCAAACTGCTTTGCTAGTGATTATTCCCATATCTGGCAGAAGCTGCTTTTAACAGCTTGCATCCAGCAGAGAGATAATGCTTACCATGTGCAGCGCTTGGTGTGCACCAAGGCGCAAATCCCTATCACAGCCCTCCACGCAGCTAGAGAAATGAGTGGGGGAACTGTAAAGCTGACCCCCTGCACCCATCTCTGGGGCTGCAGCACTCCCCTGGGCTGATCCTACCACACAGCTTGGACTTCCAGGGCTGCCTGTGCTTGGGCACTGGAGCAGATAAAACTTGGATCATGTTGAGCTCATTGGCAGTTTACTGTGTAGCTACAGGCTGAACTCACCTTTGCAGAGCACAATCATGCTGGATTTCCCTTCCCTGGGTGTTCTTCTCTACCATTCCCACTCTATCTGGTTTTTATTGTTGTAATGACTTAAGGTTTTGGTTTAATTACAACGGGCAAATTTTTATTTGGGACATAGTGTTGATATGGCTGGTGCTTTCACCCCTTCCTGGCATCATCCTGACACATGCTACAGAAAGGAGGCTAGTGCAGAACCAAAGTAAAAGGCACTTTTGGCCTCGTGGCTGCCAGAAAGACAGGGTGAAGGTGCCCTGAATTCATTAGAGCCCTTACATCTCTGGTTTCCAGAGCCTAAAGCTGCTGGAGGCAGAAATGGATGTTAATTATCTATTTATGGGTTGTTTTGATTTTCAGCTCTTTAGGAATTTAGAGGACAGAAATGTAGCCCTATGTAGATATCTGACCAAAATTCAACATACTCCTCTGTCTTCTGTCTGCAAAGGTGCCTTGGTGAAAACAGCTCTGGGCTGATAGTGATCTCCAAGGAGCTGTGGGATCTCACTCTCTTTGCACAGTAACTACTCTAGAGTGACTGTGCAGAAATCAGAGCAGCAGCCCTTTTCTATATCAGTCCTTGCTAAGAAAGTGCCTTCTTTAGCAAGCTTGTGGAATGTTTAGAAGTAAGACAAGGGCATTTCCTAACTCCTGCATTCCTTTTTGCAGGTCTTGAAAGCCTCTCTTGAAATGAAATGTAAGTGCCATGGAGTATCTGGGTCATGCTCTATCAAGACCTGTTGGAAAGGCCTTCAAGAGCTGCGAGACATTGCATTGGACCTCAAAAACAAGTATTTATCAGCCACCAAGGTTGTTCACCGGCCCATGGGCACACGCAAATACCTCGTGCCAAAGGATATTGATATCAGGCCAGTTAAAGACACAGAGCTGATTTACCTGCAGAGCTCACCTGATTTCTGCATGAAGAATGAAAAAGTGGGGTCACATGGGACCCAGGACAGGTGAGGGTTTCTGCAGCAGGTGCTGACTGCCCTCCGAGCCCCAAAGAGAGAAGGGCAAGAAGGGAACATGTATGAATAAGAGACTAATAACTGGGGAGGTAGCACATGCATGCAGGTAAAGAGCATGTCTAATATACGGTCTACGGATGCCTAAGCCTCTTAGTGGTGGCTGTGGCCAAGATAAGGCTGCAGACACCTTCTGCATTATACAGGCAAGTATAAGATACCTTTTGAGGAACCTGTAATGTTTCAGCTGCTTTATACTGTGTTGTGTCTATGTCATTTCTTGAAGTTACTGCTGATGTGATGAGTTTTTGCTCTACAATAAGTCTTCTCTAAGTAGGCAAGTGTTCACCCAACTAGGACCAGTGTTCCCAGGCAGCCTTAAAAAAGCCCTTTAAACTACAAATGTGAAGTTTTAGGACTTTTATTCCACTGCATTTAAAAAATCCAGGTGTGTTTGTATTGCTTATGTCTCTGCAGAGGAATTTCTTCATGTTTCAGCAGCCTGAGCATCTCTAGGTGGGCAGCAGACCCATTGATAGCCATCATGCCTTTCCAGAATTTTGCAAAGTTTCCAGATTTTTTGTTAGGTGGCTGCAATGGCTGGATTTCAAGCAGTCTCATTAGTTACTATCTGCTGGCTTGGCTTTCTTCAAATATTTCTCATAATTCTCCTTTGCTCTTTGTGTTACTTTGTAGTGGAAACTCAGACAATCAATTTGCAAAGAGCATGCACCTGCCCTTTTGTGAGGTGGCTTCATTTTAAGTCATTTGACGCAGTGGTATTTGGACCACTTTGGTTCAATGGAGAGAAGTTTTTGCTGTAATGGAAATTAAGTAAGTGACTCAAATGCAGAAAAGATACTCTGTGGATACCATTGATTCATATGAATCATTTGGTGAGTGGACTTCAGATGCTATACTTTGCCAACTGCTATCTGCAACCACAGCTCTGCAGATAATATATCAGCATTTAACTGATGAAGCTGATCAGATGATAATAGTTGAGTGAGACAAGTGTGTCCTCTTTGTCCTCTGATGTTTTGTGCCAGTTACAGTTTTGTATACTCCAAAACCAATATCTGGACTGCTCTTGAGTAATGCTTACCTGGCAGCCCTGTGGTGGGAACACCAGGCTGCCATTCATCACCAGCCCAAGTGGTGGAGCAGTAATTAGTGAGTGAAGATGTTTATGAGTCACCGAAGACCACAAGGATAAAGCACATGTTGAAACTGGTTTCTGAGGGAAAATGTCATTTAAGTGGAAGTGATATTTTTGTGGATTTGTATGGATCTTGACAAATCTGTGTCTTGAAAACGAGTGTTGTGCCACTCTGATTTGCAATGAAAAACAAAAAGGTGGAGGTTATTTGAAAATTAGTTCATAGGAATTGTGCAAAATCAACAGGTTGTGTGAAAAACAAACTGAATCCATTACAGATTTTCCAAGGAAAACATTTTCCATTAGCAAAAATCCTTTCAAGGGGGCAGGAGGCATGACTTCTTTGTCATCCAATTTCATTTTACAGCAGATTTTGCCTTTTTATCCCGGCTAGAGATGAAAAATATGTCAAGGTCTTGCTTTTTTTTTTTTTTTTCTCTGAGGATAGGAAAATGTGTATTGCAGGCGTCTGTTTATCCTGAGCTGGGCGACAGCAGTGATTGTGAGCCTGCCAGGCGAGGGTCCACGGGAAGTGAGATTGAGTGAGGATTTAGCAGACCAAGATATTAAGGCAGGAGGGGATGACTTTCAAAAGGAACCTGTCAAGAAATACTCCTTATTCTCAGATGTGCAAGATGGTGATGGCTGTGGGAGGGGAGGAGGGTGAGATATTCCCGTGTTGAGCTGCAGGCATCTCTCAGGCCAAGTTTTAAGGTCATGTGTAGTGAGGCTCATTTTCATCGCAATCCATCTACCAGCTCTTGAGGACATGCCTGGTGTCTCAAAATTGGCACGTGTAACACAAGCCATAGCAGACCCTTTTCTGCATTCATTTAATAATGTAAATATGCATTTAATAATGCAAAATACACACAATGTGTTTGCAGATCTGTTCCTTCTTCTTGGGGGTAGCAAGGAAAAGGAGAGCATCATTGGAACAGACTGCCCGCTGAAGTGGTGAAGTCACCATCCCTGGAGGTGTTAAAAAAGCACGTAGACATGGAATTTCAGGACATGGTGTAGTGGTCATGATAACGTTGGGTAGACAATAGGCCTTGATGATCTTAGAGGTCTTTTCCAACCTTAATGATTCTATGATTCCCTAAACTCCTCCTCCCATGGATGCCTTTTTCCCTTTGCAATTTTTCTCTCATGAAGAGGACATCTAAATGTATTTTAAACATGGTGGCTCTGTTCCAGACGGCTGCGGGGCTGCAGAGATAGCGCCTAATGACAGAGATGAGGGGGAGGGAACACAAAAGGGATGCTGTTAGAGATGGCAGGGGAAAATGTGGTTTGTGCTTTCTCCACAAAGACGTAAAAGCACTCACATGGAAATAGCCCAAACAGGTTTTTATTTTATAAGTTGAGTCCCGGAGGCATCTTAACATTTTATCCTTGCACACATCAAAATTTTCTGGGGGAAGATCCTGCTTTTTTCTACTAGGCTAATTTTAAGGTCCTTTATGACAAATGCAATCAAGAAGGGATTTTAGCAGTGGTTCCTCAGTTTATTTTCTCTCTTTTTCCACCATCTGCCTATTCCTTCTTTACCTTTTTTCTGTCCATGAACATGGGTGCAGGGATCAGCCTGTGGAACGTTACAGTGTAGACCCCTCTTGCTGTGCTACAGAAGATCCTGATCTGGGCAGCTTCAGCAGCTTTCCAGCCCCTCTTTCTGCCTCCAAAGGGATCCAGAAGGGAGGGGACTTCATTATCAACCCTTTTTCCCGTTACTGGATTAAAAAAATTCAAGTTGCTGCAATTTTGTTACAAAGAAAGAGTAGCTTTGCATCATATGGAGAAAAAGTCCTTTCCTCCCTCCCTCTCCCCCAGGTCTGGTGCTTGCTCAGAGCACGTTGGAAGCAGGACAGAGTTGATGGCTAAGTTACAACACCTTGGAAGTGTTGTGTTTCAGCGTATGCTGTAGGGAACAATCCTGCACTGGCAGGTGGGTGGAAGGGATAATCTAATCAGTGGCTTCCATCTCTCTAATTATCCCTCACATTATGCGGACTTATTGTGAGTTTTTCAGGCAGGAAAGGGAATTGAATTACCTTGTAGTGGAACCGCGTGAAAATACACTCAGAAAACGTGTACCCGGTTACTCAAAAGCCTTTCAGAGCTCTTTGCTCAAAGGATTTCAAAGCCTTCTTAGGAACAAGGCTGAAATGTTTTCTAAGACACCTTGGCCTTTCATAGTTTGTTGAAATTAGAAATGGTTTGGAAATCTGCATGCCTCCAAGTGCTTGGGGTGTATCCAGATTTCAAAGTCAGGGAGCTGAACCTGAACCTGAGATGTGAAGCCTCTTTGAAGTGCTCAAAATCTGATTAAGGAGCAGAGTTTCACAACCGGTGTCCAAAGCTCCTGGAAACTGGTATCCAAAGCTCCTGTAAACAGGCTTGCTGCAGCCGCAGCCCTCATCAGCTCATGCCAAATTCCATGTGCTTATATGCCACCATCACATTTCCATAGACAATAAAAAATGAGAAAAAATCTAAAGAAGCTGATCTCTGGGTCAGCAATCGAATTGTACAATTTTCAATACAGAAAATTTACTATTGTCAAAAAATGTTTATGTTCTGATTTCAAAGCTTTCTTGGACAAAAGCACCACATAGCTCATTTTTTAATGAAGTAATTTAGTTTCTCCTGCCTGCAAAATTCACTGTCAGCTTTGAGTAAATGATAAATAGTAGATTATTAAGATCTCTTCTGTGAGAAAAGAAGCAAAAGTATTAACCTTCTTTATCAGTAGGGTACGATGTATCATATTTCAAAGGCTGTTTAAGGTCCTTTAAGGAATCCAAGGAAAAGGAAATTCTGCCATGCATGCAGAAGCTTCCAGCCCCTGAAGCCTTGCAGAGATAACTGAGCTGTTTATTACTGATCTTACCCAGAGCAGCCTTGGAGCCAAACAAATGCTGCTCCCTTTCTGATGAAGACAGGAAGGAGCTCTCTTACGCTGCAGGAATAGGGATGCTATGTTGTGCTGCAGAAAAGCTGGTCTGATCAGCCACTGCTCCTTAGCTGACTCACTTTGGCAATGAGCCATTCTTTGATTGCTGCTCCTTGCTCACATATTTACAGAATAGTAGAATCATAGAATGCTTTGGGTTGGAAGGCACTTTTCAAGGCCATCTAGTCCAACCCCCCTGCAGGAAGCAGGGACATCTGCAACTAAAGCAGGATGCTCAGAGCCCCTGCCAACCTCATCTGGAATGTTTCCAGGGATGGGGCATTGACCACCTCTCTGGGCAACCTGGGCCAGAGTCTCACAACCCTCAGCATAAAAAGTTTCTCCCTCCTATCTAGTATGAATCTCCCCTCTTTTATTGTAAAACCATCATCCCTTGACCTGTTGCAACAACAGTCTCTGATAAAAAGATTGTCCACATCCTTTTTATAAGCCCCCGTTAACTACTGGAAAACTGCTCTCCCTGGAGCCTTCTCTTCTCCAGGCTGAACAATCCCAGCTCTCTCAGCCTGGCCTCCCAGCAGAGGGGTTCCAGCCCTCCCAGCATTGCTGTGGCCTCCTCTGGCCCCGCTCCAACAGGTCCCTGTCTCTCCTGTGCTGAGGACTCCAGAGCTGGACCCAACACTGCAGGGGGGTCTCCCCAGAGCAGAGCAGAGGGGCAGAATCCCCTCCCTGACCTGCTACCCACGCTGCTCTGGATGCAGCCCAGGATGCCATTGGCTTCTGGGCTGTGAGCATGTTGTCAGGTCACGTCGAGCTTTTCATGCAAAAAAGTTTTAATTCTTTTTTTGCAGTATAAAATACTAGTTTTAAATGTCTCCCAAGGTGTATTAGGCTGGTATGTTTTCTTGGATAGGAACATACTTGAAGCTAGCTGAGTAGGCATCTGCTGCTCAGTGGTGACTGCAAAGACTTTGTGAGTAGTGGTTACCTCTTTGGCATCTTGATGGTCCCAACAACAGGGCTGATCAAATGCTGCAAAGAAAGGGTGCAGTGGTTTTCAGTGTTCAATGGCAGCCCTTGATACCACTTGTTTCCTGCCACCCTAAAATTATGCTTTGCATTGCATGATTACGTGGGCAATGAAATTTCTTACCAGAAGCACTCATATTTAGATAGGCAAGTGTGGTAGTTGTGGGTAGACAGCAGTGTTTACTGTTTGGTTTTTGTTACTGTCTCTGTCATTCAGTGAGGCCACAAGATACAATACGATGAACTTTGCCTTTGAGTAGGTTATAACGTGCATGTTGATTTAGTAATTTCTGGAACTGTTATCAGTTGTGCCACCCTTTTTCTCATGGGATCCAACAAATGATGAATAACAAATAGTAAATAATACTTCTGTGAGTGTCCCGGAAGTTTGAACTGGAGGCAAGTCAGAAAAAGGGTACCTCCCATCTGCAGTGCTGTTTTTACTTACCCAGGGCAATCTGCTCATAGCTGGTTCCCTGTTTGGTAGTTGGGCCAGCTGTGCTTTCTGGGGCTTTTTTCTCAGGTAATCCCTGGGGTGATTTGAGTCCTTCCCTCTTTGAGACCTGGATTTGACCATAAAGTTTCCTGAGCAGATTTGTGAATAATGAATTTGTTGTTGGAAAAAGTAATTTCACAGAGAAAATTTGCAGTGAATAGTGAGTTCGGGGGATAAAGAACTTTAACCATCTCTCCTAACTATATTTAGTTCGTCTGCATCAAACCAGCATTTGAATTAGGGATTACTGGGGCTGGGAATGACTTTCCATGGAACTGGATCATTTTAGGAACAAGACTGAACTGAGACCACCTAGGCTGTTATTGAAGATGTTTGTCTACACTGGTCTTAAAAAGAGTTTTCCTAAACAACCTGTTCCAGAAGTTTTACTATCATCAGAGTTATGTTTTTCTTAAACTGAATTCAAGCTAATCTTAATCTGAAATCAAAACAATAATTCATTGTCCTCTTTCCTCACGTGTAAAGAATTTTTCTTCTCTCTCCTTTCTGTGGTAATCTTTTTTAGATGGGCAGTCGCCTCTTGTGAACTTATCTAAATCAGTTCCTTCATCCTTTTCTACTTTCTGAACTTCTTCTCTGACTCTGATGGGAAAACTCACATATTTCTCCGAATCTTTCTCAAAGTGCATTGCTTGCTTTGCATTTTAATCCACTCTCGCAAAATGGTCTCAGCTCCTTTTTGCCCCAGCGTTATCCACAGTTTTTTAATCCCACTCTCTACTCCTCATTAATGAAAATACAGTCTGGTTCCGGGATCTCCCTTGACATTTTCTTGCTGACATGTACTATTGATAACTCTCTTTCGTACAGTTGTTCCGTGTCAGCCTCTAGTCATTCTTTGTGGATGAGAAAGCAATTGAAAAGTAGTTAAGATTCTGCCTTCAGAATCTTACATGAAGCTGTGCACTTTGATGTATTTTTAGCAATGTCCATTGTGTTACATACCTTGTGGGGAGGTTGAATTATTTTTCTCTTTCTTTCTTTTATATACTGCTGTATGACTTGACATTGCTGGAGCAAAAGGCACTAAAGAAATGAATAGGAATTTGATTTAAAAGAGAAAAAAAAATTGCTTTTTTACAGAGCAGTACTGTCTTCTGGGACTTATGACTGCTGGAGTTCATGGAGGCAGATGGTTTCCCTGAGGTCAGAAAGGGGTGAGACAATCATCCAAGATGCCCACAAGGGGATACTGAGATGTCTAGGAAGGAACATACCTTCTATCATCCCTAATGCAACAGCCCAGGTGCTGGTGATGTTTGAGGAAAGGGACTACAAGAAGTGGCCAGATTTGTGGTTTATTCCCTGAACGGCATCTCCCACAGCCATTGGGAGGTGTACTGGGCTAGGGAGGCAGTTGCTGTGACCCAGAATGACTTTTCTTATGTACTCATAAGCACCTTCCATGTATCAATAGGACTGATAGAGGGAGATCTCAGTGGACACCTGGGCCACCCCTGTCATCATATGTCAATATTGTGGGTGACCAAGTACAGAATTGTCCTCAGATTGGCTCTCAGATGCCAGCTGAGCAACCACAAAAATCTAACCTTATATCTTGTGATGGGACAGAAGTGAACTGGGATCCACAATGAAATTAAGTGTGACATCTCCCCATAGCTTTTATAAAGAAAATTCCCTAGGACTAACTGTGAGATGGCTTAGCCTCTCCACCTGGGGCAAGACTTGGAAGTTCTTTACCGAGGAGTGACCCCCATGATGAGGCTGTATGATGTACCAAAGTTTTTCTGCAAATGAGGGCTGGAAAGGGGAGATTTTGGACAGGCATATTGAGTGGGATTTGTCCAGTCAGCAGTGCTGACCTCCTCCCTTCTTGCATAAAGAAGGAAAAATGACTCTGACAACGTGAAAGCCTGTTCCTGAGCCAGGACCTTGGCTGGGATTACGGACGAAGCATCATTTTTCACCGGTCTTCCAAGTGCTTCTAGAGGTTACAGTGTTGTGTTAAGATGCAATCGCTCGCCTTCATATTTTCTCTCCGAGGCTCAGGAGGAGGGCATTTCTCTGAGTTTCTGGAATCATTCTGGACCAGGCCCAAAACAAATGAGATTGAACTTAAGCCATCAGTGGGGAGCCTGGTGAGATCGCAGCCATGGGCTCTGAAAGCAAATGCTTGGGGGCAGCTTCTGTGGGTAAACTCTGGGCTACTTTGTCTTCCCCTGCTTGCTTTTTATATGCATATCTACAGCTGAGAAACTAGCTCTGTTTCAGCTTGTTTAAAGAAAAATAAAGGTAATCCATGCAGGCCTGTGCTTTAAAACAGAAAACAAAATATCTGGTTAGTGGCATTGTCATGAAAGTTTTCTAGAAGCCCATTTACGTCCAAGATAGGGTCAAAATCTTTGTTTTGGCTATTCAACCATCCATCCAAGATGTCCCTGATTCAAAACTGAGGGAAGCTTGGGGATTTTTTAATAAGATTCTGGGTTTTTTCCTTTCTTTATTCCAGGCTGAGTGGGATGGAGACAGCTATGGAAAGATATATCTCCTGGTAGATCCACAATTTTTTGCAAACTGCCGGAGTGGGTGCAAGGAAAGGGAGATTCTGAGGTGCCAGTGTAGCAGGTAGAAGAGTTTCACTCTCTATTTGAATGAGGTAAATTTGATTGTCAGGTATTTTTGTACATTTTAGGGAGTGAAGAATGTCCTCAATGGTGAGCTGGAGTCAAAATGGACCCATATTCCTTTCCTCGTCCCTTTTAATGATCTCTCAGTACAAGGTGGCACAGATGCACTGCGCACCCATCACCATGATTCTGCAGACTCACCATCCTCCCTAGGTGAATCTCTGGGCAACAACCTTTCCATCCACCAGCGAGGCTGAATAAGGTTGTCAAATATCCTCACCTCTTCTAATGTCAACACACCTATATTTGAACCTTTTCTCTGAATAGTTAATGCATTTACTAATACATTTATGAGGAGTCATTTGGAGGTTTCCTGGCAGAGGGGCCTCAGCTCGCAGGGGCAATAACAACGTCTTTGGTTCAGCGTTAGGCAAACACACCCAGTGTGGTTGCAGACTTCGGCTTCGGTAGAGGCTTTCAAAGGTTTGTAAATATTTACACACACACCCGAATGAGGGGGAGCGGGGGAAGGGGGGGGGGGGGGCTTTAAACACTGAACCTGGAGAGGAATGTGAGTCAGAAATAACAAACAGGAGGCCTGCCTGGGTCAGAAAGAAATAAAGGAAGAACAAGAACAAAATCTCAACACCTCATTAATTCCATAAGTTCTCCTGAAGCATTACCTCATGAGGAATTCCTATAAATCTCATGGATTTGTTTTCGTCTATTAATGGAGTGCTCAGCTAAAGAGTCCAACTCGTGCTTCTCTCTCCTTTCCCTGTCCCAAACTGGCCTTAGAGTGTTTCTGTCCAAAACAGTGATACAGAATAAGATTTAGGAGAGATGTCAGTAATTCCCCCACTCTCCAAACCACCTCTCTTACAGTGGTTTCAAGACTACATCAAGTTCACAGCCCTGTGGTTGTGGGCATAATGAGATCTATTACCTTACAGTAGTAGTGTCCAGCCATACATCTAATGAATCACGAACACTTCCACCCTCAGCTCTCTTTACAGCCCATGTAGGTCTCTTTACAGCATCTGTAGGACATGTTTCTTCTCATCCAAACATCAGTGCCTGTTGCTCTCTCAGATCCAGTGGCCCAACTTACCATGTTTTAGGAGAATGAGATAGTTGGTCTTTAAGAATGGCTGTGGATTCATGATCAATGGATCACTGAACAAGATTCCTCAATTCATGAGTTACTTCTGAAAACCTTAAGCCAGACACTTGCAAACAGACAAAGCAAGGGAATCCCACACAATGGCTTCTTATCCTGACAAGTCTGGCTTTAATTAAGAGCAGAAGCAAAACAAGCAGTGAAAGCCCATGTGATATTTGTCGACTTACCATCCTATACTGTGCCTCTGCCATGCTGCCTGCTTCTGGGTCAGGACTTAGGGTGTTATAGGTCCAGCTTCCCAGATGCTCATGCAATGCTGGGAGACATTTGGCGGGGGGAGAAAGTGCAGAATCCAGTACAGCTGGTATTGGTTGTGATTTTCCTGGTAGGGGCAGGACTGGATAGTGGCTGTAACAGCCTTCTTGGGAGCTTTCCCAGCCTGGGATCATTGATTGGCATGGAGCCTGTGCAAATATGCTGTGGCTGCAGGGTTTCTCCTCCATCCTTTTCAGGTTAGGTAGTGCTGGACAAACAATGATGATTGTTCTTCGGGGTATCATCTTCTTCCAGCTCCTTTCAGACAGCTTTGGAGCCTGCTTGTGAATACAGATTGCTAGGGACTACGAGTTTTTGTTTTGGCGGAGGTATCACGATAGCTTTGCTTATCTGCCTGTAAGGGAGCTATGTCCTGCCTGCCCTGGATGACAGGCAGCCTGAATTACTCTACTGAAAGCCAGAACAGGAGTTCAATGTTATTTTGGGTGTTAGAGTAGGTGATGCAAGTGCAATTCTGGGCATCATAGCAGGTGATGAGAGTGCAGCACCAGGTCTTTCCCTGCCTCCCTCTTGCAGGTGTAGAGGGCTACTCGTCTGGGTGCTCACCCCTTCCATGTACTTACTGCAGCTGAAATACCACTGCATTGTCTTCACCCAGAGCCTTGCAGACCTGTCAGGCCCCAGGACCGCCACAGGAAAGTGGCGGTTTGGAAAGCCCAGAAGAGATTTGTGCCTGCTCACCACATTTTTTTTTCTTCCAGACAATGCAACAAGACCTCCAATGGAAGTGACAGCTGTGACTTGATGTGCTGCGGCAGAGGCTACAACCCCTACATGGACAAAGTGGTGGAGCGATGCCACTGCAAGTACCATTGGTGCTGCTATGTGACCTGTAAAAAGTGCGAGAGGACTGTCGAAAGATATGTGTGCAAATGAAAACCCTTCAAACCCTTCTCTCTCCACCCAGGAGCTGAGACACCAGTGGCACCCCAGCACTATTCCGAGAAGAGAAAACACTTGCCCGACTAGACATTGTTTATCTTGTAAAGACACAGACTTGGAAAAAGATGGTAGGAGGGAAAAAAAAGGCAATTACACCAGTAAAAATAAGACCCTTTAAAAAAACCCCAAAAAACAACAAACCCACAAATGTTTCCCCCCACCAATAAAATCTCTCTGAGAAGACAAAAACTCATTTGGGATGGTATCTCCTTCCAAAATATTTCCTATGGTTGCCAGTGATGCCCGGCCATCAAGTGCCTTAATATTTTGAGAACCAAAAGTAGAAACTTTTCCTAGGGAAGAAAAGCAACTCCTGTCTCAAAATAACTAAGGCTTACACCAGCATATGCCTTCCAGCTCTGAGTCTGTGCTGGACACCCCAGAAGGGAAAATGCTACAACTTTTCAGCAATAACTGGCTTTGTTGCCAAAGACTTAATTTTTCGCAGGGAAGCATCCACTCTGGATGATAAAGGTGGAAAGATTTCAGGTCAATCCCCTGAAATGAACAACTCATTTTAACCCTTCTTTTACGCAGGTCTGTGACTTTGAAGTTACTGCTGCAGGAAAAGCTGTTCTTGATTTGTCCAAGCTAGATGGGGTTTTGAATTTAGCCCAGGGAAAGAATTTTTAAAATATCCCATGGGATTCTGGAGGCAGTTGAGAGAAGCATACCCTGAGAAGGACTTTCTGAGGTCCGTGAGGTAGTAGCGGAGCTGGTAGGATAAAAAAAAAAAAAGAGGCAAAGTCAAAATCCAGTGGTAATGTAACAAAAAGGAAAGCTCCTGATCCCTTTCTCTCTTGCCCTTTGGGTGTGATGCTCTTAGTCACTGATGTTCAGCCACATTGGGCCATCAAGTCCTAAGCGAAATATGTCATTGTCTCTTCTGCCCCAGCAAAATTATTGACCCAGCCCCAGGAAACTGCAGAGAGTGGAGCAGGTCTGGTCCTGGCTGTATGGAGTGCAGCCATGCAAGGCAGAAGCTATTCCCAGTGGAAAGGAATGGGAACATGACAGTCCTTCACATGGCCCTGCCCTGACACAGCAGAGAACCACTATTTGTGGCTGTACATATTTTCTTTTGTATGAGGACATACAGAAATATTTATAAGATATATCTTGCGCTTTCGCCTACTCTACGTCCTACATAAATATATCTATGTATTATAAACAAGCATTAACAATAGTATGAAATAAATGCTGAAGTTACCGGTGCAACAGCAAAATGTTAGATTATTATGTTTCACTCTCCCACTTGGAAAGCAACACTGTTTTTCCTCCCAAGGATGGGAGAAGCGCATGGCTTGAGGCACTCACTGGCGTGGGATAGATAAGTTCCTTTATTCCCTGTCTCCCCAGCCTCTTCATTTTGTGCAGAATTAGCCAAGATACAGTCAAGACAATGAAACAGAGTGCTTGGAGAAAGGAAGAATCACCATTCTTGTTTTGCTTTTTATATCAGCAATCACTCTCATTGGTGAAATACTAAGCCCCCAGGGAGCTTAACAAGCATGACTAAGACCTCTCATGGGTGGTTTGCTCCTTGCTCTTGTGTGTCAAAAGGAGTTGCTGTTCAGGGGAGGTTTTAGCTTAGTTTAGGTTCCCTTTCTTGATTTTGTTTTTGTGGTGAGCATCCAGCTCTGTGTCCATGTTAAGAAAAGTAACACTGGAGAAGGATGTCTGCTCCAGGAGCAGAAGGCAGCAGAGCCTGTGAGGTCCCTCAAGTAATTTTTGGGCAACCCCATTCCCCAAGCAAAATGCTGTAAGCAGCCAGAAAATCTCTCCTACACATATATAGGGGGAAAATGGCACTTTCCTATGGGGAAATATGTACATAACACTGTGGTCTTCCTCCAAATCCTTTTTTTTCCCCACCCAGGCACTCTAGAAGACAGCTGCCTCTGTCACATCTCTGAGTAGGCCTGGGGAGCTGGTGGGGAGAGAAGCATCATGGATTACAGACCAAAATTAGAGATACTTTGTTCTCCTCAGCTACTTTGCTTTGCCATAACAGGTTTGGTCTCCTCGCCTCCTTCCCTCCCCCAGCCATGAACAGGCAAAAAGAGGCCTTTGGTAGTTTGTCAGTGGTTTGTGTTATTGTCACCCCATAAAAGCTGGTGGACTAAAATGTCTCCACAGTGTTGTGTGATGAGCGGTGGGTGTCTTTAGGCTGACATGCAGACAGGATGGTGGCACAAATCCCACTGCTCTCCAAAGCCAGAATTTGGCTTTTCTTGACATGTAAAGAAATGGTCTACTTTCATTCTTTTAAGGAATTTTATTTTTATTTCCAGTTCCCAATGAAGCCAACAAAGGCAGGGATGTTTTGACCAAAGGAAAATTTGAGTATTTCAATGCTATTCTGTAATGACGTTTTTTTTCTTGCTCCCTTGCTGATGTCCTGAGTCTTTCTACTTGGTGAAAAAATAGCGAGATGGAATAAATGCTCTGTGTGCATGTTGTTTTCAACTGCATTTCACTTCTTCAGTGTTAGGCCTGTATTCCTCAGCTGTTTTGTTCATGTCAAAAGAAATCATAAGTTTGCAGTGCATGAAAAGATATGAGTAAGCATATCAGGCATCTGCAGGTCCATCAGGTGGGAAATGACCTCTCAGCAGACCTTTAGCTATGGTGGTACCTCATGCTTTGTGTCTGCCTCTGCCCACAGCCGCCTGTTATTGAACATTTTGAACTGAAATGGATTCAGTGTTTGGAAGTTTGTACTTTAGATTCAAAAATCTCTTCTGGCTCCTCTCGACAATCCATCATGGGCTTCATCAGAATTTTGCTTTTTGGAGATAAAAGTTCTTGTGGCCCCATCCCATGTCTTAGAATGTTGGTCTATGAATTAACACCTTTATACCACTTTTGCCATAACCCCTAAGTTTCAGATGAATTCTCCAAAGCAGCGTCATCCTGCATTAGCAATATGCCCAGGGTCATGTCCCTCACCGAGATGAGAGTCATGGATGGGTGAAGTCCAATAAACTGCAGCCCCCTTTGTTACACAGCCCTGCTTCATATAGCAAATTAGAATTGTCTCTCTCCTGATGGTCTCAAATTTTCTGATTTTTTCAGAAAATATCTTTCTGTGAGAGGAAGGCAATGTTTTCTGTTTTCTTTTTCTCTTGATAGAACCTAGGAATAAAAAGAGAGCCTATAACATGGGGCTGTACTGGTGGAAGAACCCATGGTGCATCTTGACCCTTGCAACCTGGTGCTGATGCTTTCCTCCTGGAATCAGCAGCAAAGCATAAAGAGACCAGAAGAAATACATGTCCTTGTTCTCAATTGCAATGCTTGGTGCAACAGGAGTCCAAAACGTAGCTGCCAAATTTTTTACATGTGTGGTCTGAAAGATGTTTGGGAGACCATTTGTCATAAACCAGTTTTTCAAGGGAAATATATCCCTAACCATAAGGAAACACCTCCATGTACCAGTCTCCTTCAGCCTCTCAGCCCCTCAGCCCCACAGCAACCAGTTTTTGAGGCTTCTCTCTGAAACACTGAGGTCTTTCAGCTTCTAAATGACACGGCTTTAATTATTGTGAATGTCTCTGTGGGGTGATGCTACAGTTCCCTCTCTTACAAAGTGTCCTACCATATCCTAACAGCTGGTATACAGTGGACTAGCTCCATGTCCTACTACACAGCTTTCTTGATTTACACTAGCTGGGAAAATACAGCTGATATATTCCCATAAATACTATTATTTCAAAATATTACACTATTACCCCTGAGGGAAATGGGCAAGCTCTCTTGAAAAGTATTATTTTAGAGGCTTTGTAGACTTTATTCATTTGAAAAAATATATCCATGATTTAATAAAAGAGTTTGGGCTTAATGCTCTTTCCAAATCTGAGGATTTAGACCTTGGGTGCATCCAGATGGCTTTATATTTTTTGATTAATTCCCCCCCCATCCTCACCCCTTTCCAGTTTTATATCATTTAGTTTGCTCCCTAAGGTAAGCAAATGATGCTCGTTGTAGAAAACTCCCATCTAATTGTTTAGTTTAATCTGCAAAATTGAAAGCATCTTTATCACCCTAAAGCAGGCAGCCCACAAGTGTTTCATGTGCTGCAACAAAAGCCCTTGTTGAGGGGAAGGGAGGGCGGGGAAAGCAGGAAGAAATCTGAATAAAATTAACGGTGCCTTTGTCAGGAAAGAGATAAAAGAGTCCCTGAGGGACTGACCATCCCTTTTCCTGCTAGAAAACAGATTCCTGTAGACAACCAAAAGCATTCTCCAGGTGAGCTGGGCTTGCACTGCCCAGCTCCAGGCTACCTGCTTGGGGAAGGTGTTGGGAGGAGGCTGTGGAGATACTCACAGATATGGGTAGGAGAAGGAGGAAAATTCCTCTCTGGGATCACTTTGTCCTTAACACCCTCACCCCCACCATGAACGATTTGGATTCCATGCATGGGACAATGGATCATGAAACACCATCATTATGCTCCCAGGAGCAGATAGGAGCCAGCACAGGCATGACTTTGTCCTCTACACATGGGAGACGGAGCAGAAAACAAGATTTGGGAGAGGAAGGGAAAGAACGGGAAACTTAAAATCCACCTGAGATTAATGACTTTAACATGTACAACATGTTTTGTTCTGTTTTGTTTTGTTTTGTTTGTTTTGTTTTGTTTTCCCCTCAGGACCAGTTTCATCAGTCAGGCAGAGTTAGATTAAATATCTCATCAGAGCTGTGGTTTATTCATCTAGAGCAAGAGTTATCCCCTGTTCAGGGAAGAAGCATTAACTTTGTTTTCTAATTGTAAAAGCAACAATAATAATAAAAACAATAACAATGGTATGCATTGTGGATCATTTTTATTTGCTTTTTGTTAAGAGTAAGTGGGCTGTACTTTGTATTGTAAAGATGAAATGAGTTATTTTAAAGATCCTTTCTGGGCTGTGTGGAGGTCTTTTTTCTCTTTTAAGCGGAATTTTTCAAGGTATTTGCCTGAACCACATGGCCTCAAAATTTCTCTTCAGAAAATCCAAAGGCATGCAATTGCATGACTCCAAGAGCTGGGACGTGAAGGGACATGCTGCAAAAATTGCAGAGCTTATGAGAAACCCACCATATTTGTGATGCTGTACTGGGGCTCTTGTGCTGCCATCCACACAAGGATGAGCTTCAGACCTGAAAATTGTCATGGGTTGAGTTACTCTGGGAGCCTGCACATGCCTACAGCACTGCAACAACTTGAACGGGGATGGCTCGCACGCTTAAGGCTAAACATGTGTATAAGTGTTTTTCTGGATTGGGGCCAAAGTGCTGGAAACCTTGGAGAATTGAACCCTATAAATGCCAGTTATCGATATCTCAGATCTCTCTAAGTGGTAACTGCTGACAAACATGGGCTTTTTTAAAATGGAGACCTACGTTTGTTACAGATTCTCTAACACCGGGCCCCAAATTCACTTAGTCTGGGATTGGGTCTGTAGCATTGCTTAGTTGTGATTGCAATGAACCCAGGCTGGAATGAAGGTGCAACCATAAAATGAAAACAGGTAAAGTTAAGTGCCTACAACCTCATGTTTGTCTGTAGCTCTAGGGATGTGTGACAGCTGAACTTCAACATCCTTAAGGATTGGCTGCTTTCTCAGAATTCACACTGAATTTCAGAAGGAAAAAGAGATTTTAAGACAATCATTCTAGGGGGGCTTCCTTCCTTCCTTCCTTCCTTCCTTCCTTCCTTCCTTCCTTCCTTCCCTATTGTTTCTCATCCTAAATTTCAAACTATTTAGGGTTATCCCAGATTATAACATCTCATCCTAAATTTCAAAATATTTAAGATTATCCCAGATTATAACATCTCATCCTAAATGTCAAAGTATTTTGGATTATCCTAAATAATCATGGATTTAAAATCTCTCTTTTCTCTGAAGTTCAGTATGAATTTTCAGAAAGAAGCTGATCCTTGAGGACATTGCAATTGAGCTGCCACATACCCCTAGAGGTTCAGACAAATAGGATTATCCTAAATAGTTGGAATTTTAGGAGGAGATGTTATAATTTGGGTCATTATAAAAGTCATTGATAGCAACAACTTCATCACCAAAGAAAATGTACTGGTAGCTATCTCCAAGGTCTCTCTAGAGCTGCATGAAGACACAGAAAACACACACCACCTGCAGCTACTTCCCGCTCTTCTACCTGTTCAATATGCAGTTAATTTTACAAAGTGCTGCACATATTGACCAGGGACAGGTTCAGGCAGAAAAACTGTTTTCTTTTCTAAACTCCTGCTCTGTCCAGGGCTGTTCTCCTCATCTGGCTGAGACAGATTAAAATACCACCTCAGTGCTCACCTCTGCAGGTGCTTCCTTCCTTGCTGCAGGCAATGTACAAGCTGGGGGTAGGGGAATGCAAGCTGGAAGTATCTTTGCATTTAGGGAAAGTGGGAAATGACAGCTAGAAACTCTGTATAGCCATGCTTGAGAAGCAGCCCTCGGCACGACATAAAAGCGTCAAGCTGACAGTTGCAAAGAGTTGGCTGATTTAAGGCAGCCTCAACTCCCCAGCTCACCCTGACCCCTACACATAACTCTTCCTCCACTGGATGTAGGGCTCCTCTCAGCAGTCTACAGTGAAGCATTTGGTGACATTTGAGGGTTTGCAAAGGACTTCAGAGTGATATTGGCCCCGTGGGAGTCTCGAGAGGAACATCAACACTGGTCCTAAGGGGTCTTCCAGGTCCACCATGGGTGACATTCACACATGAGCTCTGAAAAGCCATAGGGCTGATCCTTCCCCATAATTACCACTGGCACATATAGTTCAGGTCAGACCTCCAGATCTAGTCCTTACAGCCCAAAATCACCCAGAGGGGCTTCTGAGTTAAACAGGGCCTTAGTGAAAACTCTCAAGTTGTTGAATGAAATCCCCCAGAAGGAATTCTCCTCCTGTGACATCACACAGATTGTGGAGTAAGCTGTCTGTCCTCAGCCCTTGTGCTATCAAGGAAGATATTTCTAGAGCACTAGAAACCTGGTGTGCCTCCAAAGTGGGGAGCAGGGCAAGATGAATTGTGTCCTTTGGGACTTAGTGCGACCCTTTTATGTAGACACCCATACACCAGATGTCAGAAGTCGGATGAGATTTATCCTTAACCTGGATCTTGGTGTAGAGGTCCTCATTTTTTGATGTTTGGACTTGTTATAAACCAAGCTAATTAGTTGTAAAGCATGACAATTAGCTTCCTATATAACTCCCAATACCAAGATGATTACAGCTGGCATCTATTATTTTTCATAAATTACTTAAAGACACTTCCAAATAAAACAATGAAAATGAATGGATGAAATTAAGCATTGTAAACATATAAATTTAGCTGGTTAGATCTACTTTTTTCCTCTTTTCTCCTTTAGAGGGAACATTTTCATCTGGAGATTTGCATGTAATTCCAAGGAAACTTAAAAATGTTACTTTTCATGGAGTTCAAAAGAAAAACAAACCATCCAAGCACACTGTCCACTTTGTGGTTGCAATCTAATGTCAGTTGCAAGTCCTCAGAACTTGACTCATATTGTTAATTGCTCTGGTACAAAGTAACTTTTTTTTTTTTTTTCCACCAACCAATAAGGAGGTTATTCCAGATAATAAAATGTAAACAAAGAAACTTCAAAGAACAAAATGAATGCCATACAGTAACTGTGTTTTACATGAATATTAAATTGATGGTAGAGGATTTCTCCTTACAATATATTTTCCATTACTCTATGTAGTCTGGTTAATAGCCTAAGTGCGTGCCTTGGGTTACCTTTAGGAGACTTAGATAAGCTGAGATATCTTCATGCATAGAAACACACCGATCATCCTTTCAACATCATCCTTTTTCTCCTCAAAATGATCATGGCCAGTCTAATGAGATTGACCTTCATTCCTGTTGCTGATATTCTGGTGGTTCTTTTGAACATTTCTCTCAGTGGTGTGTGTACTGGATGAAATACATAAGAATAAAGGAGTCATGGAGAATGAGCTGAAATACTCCAAAGGGGAAAAAAAAAAAATTAAAAAAAAATCAGCATGCAGAGGAAAATGCTCCAAAGTGCCTTTTGCTCACCTAAATTCAATAGTGAGAATTGAGTGCCTCAGTGACTAATATATTATTGTATATTTTGTCCTTTTTTAGTTCAGACCAATTGTTCCTTCCCAGCTTTATAACTAATGCAGGTATATAAAATAGGATAGATAAAAAAGAATTGAGTCTGGGAATTCACAAAAAGATTTTATTAAATAAAACTCCCGCCCTCTTTTATCACAATCAAATGCAACTCCACAGATCTCAAATCCCATCCAACTTTTCCTTCTGCACCATATCCCACATTTTTCCAGGAGCTCTCATGCAGAAAGGCACCTGGAGTGACAGTGATCTCATGTAGCTTCGGGTGACAGTGATGGAGACACCTACATCTGAGCTAACCCAGAACCATCTTCATTATGGTTGGGTTCAAGGAAGGAATGAACTGGTTGCACCCCCTCCATTATTCTACCTTTTAGCCTGGTCTGGGGTAGGAACATATGATTTGTGTTTTACCTGGTTTGCCTCTGAGCACTGGCCAACCTCATCTAATTCTGGATCATAATTGAATCCAGGACTGGTTCTTCTGGATTTCATGCTAAGGGACTTTTCACCGCCCTAGCTGAGGCTAGATAATGGAGTTATGTTATGTTAGAAATCCGCTGGAGGTGGGTTTATATTTATCATCACCCTGTAAGTAGGACTGACACAAAAAAGATTAAAGCAATAAACCCCAAAATAGAACATCTTCTTGGAGGCCTTTTTTTTTTTTTTTTTTTTTTTAAAGGCCCAAAGTTTTCAACTAGGATTTGCCTTGACAGGATAAAGTACATTTTCAGAGTCAGCTTCTTAATGGGCTACATCTGCTTAATGTAATTTTGCATCTGAACTGTGTGTCTTGTCAAATGCAAGCCAGTCAGAGCTGCACTCAGCAGTGCTCACTTTCCCTGGAATCAGATAAACTCAGCTCAATAAATTAGTTTTACTGCCCTTCGTATCACCCTGTTATCATTGTAGAGTGATTTAGTCTGGGCTTCCCAAACTTCCCCATTCTTTCCCAAAGAAGAAAGTAATTGAACTCCCAAAAAAGCCTTCTTTTCTTTTCTTTTCTTTTCTTTTCTTTTCTTTTCTTTTCTTTTCTCTCCTTCCTTCCTTCCTTCCTTCCTTCCTTCCTTCCTTCCTTCCTTCCTTCCTTCCTTCCTTCCTTCCTTCCTTCCTTCCTTCCTTCCTTCCTTCCTTCCTTCCTTCCCTTCCCTTTCCCTTTCCCTTTCCCTTTCCCTTTCCCTTTCCCTTTCCCTTTCCCTTTCCCTTTCCCTTTCCCTTTCCCTTTCCCTCCTTCCTCTCTTCCTTTCCTTCTTTCTTTCCCTTCCCTTTTGTTTCTTCTGCTCTGTCTTGCTCTTTTCATCTTTTTCTTCCTTTCTTTCCCACTTACTTCCCTACTTTCTCTCTCTCTCTCCATCAATAGGCTATATAAAATAGTCACACTATTTTAATAGTATACCTTTTCGCTCAAAGAGAAGCTATTTAATTAGGCAATTGTGACCTGGTTCTCAGCTGGTGTGAATCAGCAGCAATGATTTATACCAGCTGAGCATATGAATCCTGGTGTTTGGTAGCAGGTTTTAGAGGGTCTGCCTTGTAAAGTGCATTGGACTGTGTATTATATTAGCTACAAGAACATTTTGTAAAAATGTAGTTGTATTTTATGCCATCTTTTTTTCATATCTTTTATATTGCCATGTTGTTTGCATGATTAAACAAGAAGAAAGATGGACTTGACGTTGAAGAACTGACCAAGAGCTGGGTGATAATAGTCTAAGCTCCCTCTTACATCATGGGCAAGTCACTTGAAGTGGAAGTGCTGAATATCCCATATGAGGTATTGACAGCTTGCAAGCCCCGCTGGAGCCCACAGTGCTTTACAGGGATGTAAGGGGCCTCCAGAGGCATCTGGAGCTGTGATGAATGCAGCCCACAGGTTGGATACTCAGGAGGGAAGAAGATGGAAATAGGTGTCCACGCAGCACAGTGATGGATGGAAAGAACAGTGCAGTATGAGGGCTAATAGGAAGTGGCACTTAGGGATTTTTTGATATGTATTTCATTTTCTCAGAAAGACTGACAGATCTGTTCCTGGGGCAAATGAATTCAAGGAGTGACACTCACTATGTGGACCTCTGATTAGAGGTATCTGAGAACCTAGTGAACATCTCCTGCTCCACTCAAGGAGTTATCTAGGCCTGGCAGAGGGTTAGGAAAGGAACAAACGCTTGTGAGTGGCAATATACTAAATCTCCTAGCAAACCTGGCCAGAGTTTGTCTATCAGAGCTGAGAGCTGTAGAAGCAACAAGTTCTAGTAAGATGGAGTGACTGAACTTTGGAGCCTGATTTGCTAAGTATTTAAGCCTTCTGCTACATTCTTCTTCTGCCTTCATGAATGTCTGTATGTCCATCATTCATCCTTTCAAATGCCTTCTGCTCTCAGTGGCCAGCTCCAGCAAATTTGGGGTGGGTGGGATTGAAGTTTCAAGAGCATCAAAGACAAATGATATCCTATCTGCCTAGATATGATAGCTCTATTGTTGAGCTAGATCATCCTGGACTCCCTCTATAAGCAGTGATTAGAAATTGGCATCAGGGACATGTTTCATCTTTGTGTAAAACAGCCCAGAACTTCTCTGTTTAAGGTAGCAATACTGCCAGGGTAGTTCAGTATTGGTCAACTAAATGTTCAATCATTGGGATACTTGGAACTAAAAACAAGTAACTGTACTCCTTGTAGAGTTATGTAAATTAATTTAGCGATAATAATCCCAAACTCTTGAAGCTGATTTCCTGTCTCTATTCTGCCTAAATTGCCTTTGAAACATGTTAAATCTATGAGCATAATAAGTCAAAGAAAAGCATTTCTCTATGAAATATCAATTAATTTTCCTGCCCTCCTTTGTGCTCAGTTATAGCTGGAATTTCATAAGAGTGTGCTTGAGGGTGGAAAACCATCTTATCCTTTAAATATGGTGTCCCAGCTACAGCTGAACTTTCTGTTTGGACTTTGACCAAGCTGCTGGGCTTAAATCCCAGCTCTGGAGCTACCAGATGGACCACATTATTCTCACTTGCAGAAACCACATCAGACTAAGTGTTTTGACCAGAACAGATCTGCTACTCATGGAAGGTGCGAGGTACTAATGGAATATTGTGTTCCTGTAATGGGTGCCATGGTTTATCTGGTACCCATCCTGTACTTGTTTGTTTGGTTTTTTTTAAATACACTGGATCAGAGGAATGGGGAAAGGTCTATTGGAGACTCAAACCTGTTAGCAGATGGGACAATCGACAGATGGACATGACTAAATTAGGACCACTGGCATTTCAGCATCACAGCAGCCTGAAGTGCTTCACAGGGGAATGTCTCAGCCCAGCCAACAGGCACTGCCAAAGAGAGAAATGTGTTGGAAATCACACTTCTTTCTTGGACTCAGGCGCCTGGGTACAGCCCTGAGATACCTGCATCTTTGGCTGCGTTTGATTAGTAAATAAACCAGGCTGGAGCCTGTTTGCTGGCTGCCCATGGGCAAGCGACACAGCAGAACTTGCAGACAGATGATTTTTTATTGCCCAAACACATGACTTCGCCCCTACCGACTTTTGTCAAGGATCCTTGTCCTTTGCTAGGAAGACCATGCCTGGATATTGTCTGAGCTCACTAGCTAGTGTGGGTCTTCAGGCACAGTGTCGAGTAAGCTAAGATTTAAGCAGTCTGGATGGCCACGGAATATAGCTGGAGCCATTGCTCTGGCTCTAGCTGGCTCTTTAATACACACATAGCCTTGAAGGCTTAAAGAGTTTCATAACCTTTTGATTTCCCTTTCCTGAAATCATACATCCTTCTCTTGATCTCCTGTCACCTTTTCATATTCTACAAAAGAAGGATCTTGTACTGAAAGAGATCCCTCATTATCCCTCTTGGATGTCCTTCCAGGACACCCTCTCATTTTCACATACCTGTCACCTTCATAATCCTCAATGATGCACAACAGAGGCATGAGAAGGATATACAGATAGACCTTTAGTCAGTAGTCAAGCAACACACAGGTTATACACTTCTCTTTTTATCCCTCCTCAAAAATGAGCCCTTGCAGCTTTTTGACTGCAAGGAGCAGGAGTCACTTGATATCCATCCAGATTTCCTTCACTGGGGATAGCAAGGTATGGCTAGGTCACATTTGCCTATTTTTCTTGTCCTAGTGCTTCCCAGGAGATTTCATAACCAAAGGAGAGAACTCAGATAGTGCTCCCAGGCCACAACATTGTGAAGGGACAGAAGAAAGAGAAACTGCTTTTTTCAGGTAAAACCCACCAATTTCATAACCACAAGATATGGACCACATCATCCATCCTCAGTGGTGATGCCATGTCAGGTTTTGATTTAGTTATTTACCTTCTTGCTTAATAAATTGGAGGCTGAGGCAGCAGGCTGAGGGAGGAGACTGAGAAAAAAGTGGTGGGTCCTTAACATTTCTCCTGAGCTCCTGCTTTTTCTCCACAGCAGACAGACAGAGAGGATGAGAGTGCTAGGAAGCCCTGACCCTCCATGGCAGTCTGGGAACAATTATCAATATTTTGTCTGCATGTAGGTGAGATGTAGTTGGAAAAGCTGTCGAGCCAAATGTTCTTCTGGAGTAAAACAAGCGTGTAACATCCTGAGGGGTACTAGTGGAGGTCACAAAACCCTATTTCCTTCATATGTCCCAAAGGACAGGAGACAAGGACAGTGAACCTGGAATCACTGGCAGCAAATTGCTCTTTTCCCCATGTCTTAGAGTTGACAGGAAACCTCTGTTCCTCTGTTATACTTGTTCCCTCTTTGTGAGATCTCTTCATATGCTGCTCAGAGAGAGGAGCACACAATGAGGATCAGAGATTGATCCCAAAATGCTTCAGAAGTGGATAGCTTCCCTGTCTCCTTAGCTCAGATAACTTTGGGCACTGGGAGTTCAAGAACAAGCTCCTGAGAGGTTCAGTGCATTGTAATGGTGTCCACCTGGGCCACAGAGATGTGTGTCTCAGCAGAAGGTCTTAGTATCATCCCTGAGACCCTGGAGACATGGTCAGGTATTGTAAGGTGACGTCTGCAGGGGAAGTAGAGGCCTTCCTGGCCTTCCTGTCTCAAGAATCTAGTCAGGCGGCTGGTGAATCCATCCACAAGATCTTCCTGGCACCATGAAACCTCACCAATGTCCAGTACACTCCATTCAGGGTGCACTGATAGGAGGGTGAGAAGTTGAGCTCCACAATCGTCTGAGGAAATAAAAACCCAATTGGCTTTTCTGGCTTCATGTCAAAAGGGAAAACAAGGATGGGATCCTTGTACTATGTCTTTTTTCCTTCCTGTCAAGCAGATGTTGCAACCTTTTCTAGAGTGGGCTGGTGAAACGTGTCATCTTTTCCAAGATCTGGACAAACCAGAAGGAAGATTAAGACATACAGACCTCTCCTTGGCCCAGCTCACAGCCTGCAGCCTAACTGACCTGCAAAGAGGGTGCAAATGAGTGTGTATGGGGGCAGTGACACCCACTTCATCATCACTTTGCCTCTGTGGGAAAGGATCTGCAAAGAGAATCAGGAGTTTTCGTTGGCTCAAGGCATAGAGTGCTACTTGCACAGCCTGTGTGGGCTTTTTTAAAGCATATGTGGTTAATTGTGACCTGCTTGTAGAAATGACTGGGAAGTCTAGATCCTTTGTGCACACAAAAAAAAGCAGCTAATGGATTTAAGGGTAGGCTGGAAGGCTAAAGTGTGGGGAATCATGGAGAAAAGAAAGTGGAACAATCAAGGAAAACAAGGGAATGAAGTCACTAATCACTCCTCAAGGCTGTGTTTTAAAATGTCACCTGATTGGTTTTTAAGCCAGAAGGGTTTAAAGTCCAGTGGATTTCCAGTAATGATTGTAAAATAAGGAAGACCATAGAAAGGAATTTGTAAACTCTGTATTTCTTTCCCTTTTTTTTTTTAAGTTTAATGAAAAGGACTTCCTTCCTGTCCTGAAATCAAACTTAGGAGTTAAAACCTGTTCACCAAGAGAATAGACTTCTTCCATCAAGATTTCTCATACTTGGATTTGTAACATTGGAGATTGTTGGGGTTGGAGACTGTTGGGGTTTGGTGGGGTTTTTTTGGTGTTTTATTTTGTTTTGTTTTGGGTTTTGTTTCTTTGTTTGTTTTGTTGTTGTTTTTTAGGAAGGAATGTTTCTCTGTGTCTATATTTTGCAATATTTCGTGTTGCACTCACCTCTGTGAAAACAGCCTTGTTGTAGGCAAAGTCCCCAAAGCCACAGGTTTCCAGGCCCAGGAAGGGATTGAGACATTTAACAGAAAATATAATGTTGCCACTTTTATCATTTGAAGATGACATTGCAAAGTGCATGACCATCTTCCAGCTATCTGTGCTCCATCAGCAAGATCAGTGCAAGGCCCAAAGGCCCTTCTTCATTGACAGCCACTGTCAGATCAACCTATGATATGTGTACTAGTGAGTTTCTAAGCCCCTATTAAAGTGTATCATTATATCAGATCATGGACAGTTCGCTGCAGCCTTTACACCACACCACAAAGTGGAGACAACTAGAAAACATTTGAACCATAGAGTAGATGTGACACTCAGGGACATGGTATAGTGGTACAATTGGCAATGCTAGGTTATTAGTTGCACTTGATCTTGACTTGACCATCTTGGACTTGATGACTGACACTAGCCCTGCAGAGAAGGACTTGGGGGTACTGGTGGCTGAAAAGCTGGACATGAGCCAGAAACCTCTTGCAGCTCAGAAGCCAATCATACCCTGGGCTGCATCCAAAGCAGTGTGGGCAGCAGGTTGAGAGAGGGGATTCTGCCCCTCTGCTCTGCTCTGCTCTGCTCTGCTGAGACCCCCCCCCCCCCACAAAGTGTTGGGTCCAGCTCTGGAGTCCTCAGCACAGAAGAGACATGATCTTGTTGGAGCGGGGCCAGAGGAAGCCACAAAAATGATGTGGGGGCTGGAACCCCTCTGCTGTGAGGCCAGGTTGAGAGAGTTGGGGTTGCTCAGCCTGAAAAAGGCTCCATGGACACCTTCCTGCTTCCTTTCAGTACTTAAAGGAGGCTCCATCTTTTTTGTCAGAAAGATGGAGACAATCTTTTTAACAGCATCTTTTGTGATAGGACAAGGGTTGATGGTTTTAAACTAAAAAAGGAGAGATTTAGACTAAATATAAAGAAGAAATTTTTTACACTGAGGGTGATGAGACAAAGGCTCAGGTTGCCCAGAGAGGTAATAGATGCCCCATCCCTGGAAACATTTCAGGGGAGGTTGGATGGGACTCTGAGCAACCTGCTCTAGTTGCAAATATCCTTGTTACCTACAGGTTGGACTAGATGATCTTGAAAGGTCCCTTCTGACCCAAAACATTCTATGATTCTTTCTTAAGGGTCTTTTTCAACCCAAACAATTCTATGATTCTAAGTAGGGAGCATCCAGTTACTACTAGCACTGCAACAAACACTGGAACTGTGTCTTGATCTAAAACATTTGTTAACTATTTTGTAGTCAAGACTGAGGTTTCTACATAGGTTTCTTTTCAAGAGAACGTAATGCAACTTCATCATGTTAGCAAGTATCAGAGAAGCAATCATGCACCAGGGTCTCAGGGGCATTCAGGAATCCAAAACATGTAGAAGAAAGTCAAGGACAGGATCGCTGGAATAGAGAAAATTGTATAACCTGTAAGCTTGATCCAATATTAGTCCTGCAGACTCACCTTCAAACCAAGCTGAGCACCACCAGGTTGTGTAGACCACAAAACAGAGGGAGTCATCTCTTATGTGCTCAGTGTCGAACACCTTGCAAGGGATTTGGTGAATCCAACTGAATTGCCATGTGTCTTCTCATGAAATCTCTATTGAAGTCATTATGATAGAGCAGGCTTCTCCAGATGTGACAGTAAATGTCTGCAGGCACACTTCTTAACAGTCTGCAGGGTTAGGAAGACATTTTATGATCTAGGTGGACGAGGTTGTTTAATGTCTGAGAAAAAAAATAATTAATGACAAAGAGCTGCTTTACAAGCCTTTTTCTGAGTGATTGTTATCCAGGCTAATGTGGCTTTGCTCATAAAACAGCTGCAACATTTGGGATCTATTAGCCAACTTTTGCATAACATATGCAGGAAGATGCTGAGAAGATATAACTGGTATGTTATGATGTTGTACAAAACTATTGAGTTACATGGTACAAAATCTGAGGTAACAAGTTAACCCTTGTCACTGGTGTGGACATGGTTCACATGAAAGGCATAGATTTTTGGTGTGACATTTTCTTATGATATATCATCTATATTTCCCTTTCTGCAAGATAAGGTTTTTGCTTTCATATCAGCTTGAGTATCATTCAGATATGACAGTAATGAGAGACAGATACCTCCGAGAAAGTGGGCCCACTTAATTTTAATGGCAGGAGACTATGTCTATGAAATCTTGAGTCTGCTATACCTGTGTGAAATTACCCTTCTTAATAATAGCCTTGTTTAGTAATGGTGTTGCCTGTGTGCATGACCTATGGAAAGGGCAACCAGAAAACATGATGGGCTTCTCTTCTAGAATGTCCTTGTCCTTGAAGGCAGACAGTGCTGCTGCTGTTGTGTCCAATGAAGGACACCTGAGAAACCATATAATTTCAGGGTGTATTATAAAATACAATCTGAAGTCCTTATCAGTCACAGAATCACACAATTTTAGGGGTTGGAAAGAGCCTCTGGAGATCATCTCATCCAACAATTCTGCTAAAGCAGGGTCGCCTGAAGCAGGTTGCTCAGGTAGTTTTGAATATGTCCAGAGAAGGAGACTCCCCAACCTCTCTGGGCAGCTAGTTCCAAGGCTCCATCACTCTCACAGGAAAGAAGTTTTTCCACATGTTCAGAGCAAACTTTCTGTGTTCCTGTTTGTGACCATTGTCCCTTGTCCTGTTGCTGGTCACTGCTGAAGAGAGTCTAGTCCCATCCTCTTGTCACCTGCCCTTACGATATTGATCAGCACTGACCAGGTCTCCTCTCAGTCTTCTCTTCTCCAGGCTAAACAGCACCAGTGTCTCAGTCTTTCCTTGCCAAAGAGATCCTCCAGTACCCTCAGAACCTCTGTAGCCTCTGTTGGACTCTCTCCAGTAGTTCCTTGTCTCTCTTGAACTGAGGAGTCCAGAACTGGACACAATATACCAGATGTAGCCTCAGTAGGGCAGAGGGGGACGAGAACCAGCCTTGACCTTTTGGGCACACTCTTAACACACCCCAGGATACAATTTGTCTTCTTGGTCACAAGGGTACATTGCTGGCTCATGGTGAACTTGTTGTCCGCAGTTCCTAAAAGAAGGTACTTGTTGCTTCTAAGCCATAGAGGAGCTGGTTTAAAGACCCCTGAAATAATTCCTGAGATCTCTAAGGTTATCTTCACTACTACTAAGAATGGTCCATGGTGTGAACTCAGGTCTGCAAGCACCAGTTGTCTGTGCTGCTTTGTCATTAGCTCACTCCCAAACCCTGATCTCACGCAAAGGAGAGCTAAGGTGTTTGGATACAAGCCATGCTGTGACACTTGGCCTCAGGGCCAATGAATTGGCCCTGGACAGCTTTATTTAGTAGAGTAGGTGTTGCTGATGAGACTGCACTGCTTTTGGCTCCCTCTGCCTTGCTCAGTCCTTCAATACTGTCCCAGCAAGCTTTGCACCTTCAAACACCCCCACAAGTCTCCATGCCACATCTCAGAGCTCATAACACCTACCCTCAGTTTCTCACTATAAAAACATTACCCTGGCAAGCTGCAGCACAACCCATTTAATATTTCAGACACTTTGAACTGAAACCCCCTATCCCTTCTCCAATAATTAATATGAACTAGGGCCATGGGGCATCACACAGGACCCAGAGGAGCCTGAAGGCCAAATGTTTGTGCTATGCACCAGGTAGTCTGCTGGCAAACCCGAGCTGTGTATGGTGATACAAACCAGGCTGCACAACTGGACTTCAAGGCTAGATGGGAGCACAATCTTCCTTGCTTTAACATTACAGAGGAAATTGTTGTGTTTTTAGGGGAACCATGCCCTTAGAAGGCAAGAAAGACTTCTGACAGTGCAGACATGGGAAATAGTTTGTGAGATGTCTCTTCACCTGACTTACTTCCCAGCTAGATTTCATGTAATGAAAACTGTGGCACAGAGAAATCTTCCTTTGGTAAGACATGTAGCAACAATCAAAAGCCACCAAGTCTCTATAAATACCCCTAGTTAATTCCTCAGCCCAAGAGAGTTCTTTAATAGGGTTATCAAAAGCAAGGTAAGCCATGGCAGCCAAATGTGAGGTCATTCACATCAATTCATCTTGCCACACAGAAGTGTCCAAATTCTGCTTGCCATGCATTGAGAATACGTACTGGGATAGTTACTACACCTCAGACAACTTGTGGCAGTGCCATATAGTCTGACATAACTGGGTTGTGTGTTTGAGCACCATCATCCAGCTCTTTGTAGATGATGGGTTTTGTCTCTATAAAGTGGTGGCAGATGTGAACTCCTCTTTGAGAAAGAAAACCCAGCTTGTCTTGAATCCAAAATGCATGGGTTTGGCATTCTAGGTGTATCTTGACATTGCTGTAGATACTACAGCAAACCTCTAGGTTTCCTCATCTATCATGAGCATGGATATGTTGTTATATATACAAAAGAACCTTGTGACAAAATGCTTGTGGTCTAAACCTCTTCAATAGTGTGAATGTGGTCTACAGAACTTGACTGTTGTGGAAGAGGTAGGTAGGTAGGTAGGTAGGTAGGTAGGTAGGTAGATAGGTAGGTGCCTCAAACAAAGACTTAGTATAAAATCAAGGACACACTTTGGGATCTGTTTTCTCAATAAGCAAATGACTGAAAGGTCACTACCAAAAAAGCCATCCTGGCTTTGACTTGAGGAATTTGCATCTTTTGACACAATGGCCTTGCTGTTGGCCTGGAAGAGCCAGCCTGTGGAGGTGTGAAGGCCAACAACTCATCTCCCAGACAGTTGACTTCATAAGCCTTTTCCTTTATCCCTAAGAGTACAAGGACACTGCTTTCCTACTTATGTAGGTGTTTGGAGAAGATCCTCAAATCTTGCACTTGGCCCACCTTAAAGGATATAGCTGTCCCTGTATTTTATCTTCAGGCATCATTGCATGAAGTTGTTCTGGTTATCCCAGGTCAGGTAGGGCAAATAAAACATGCTTCCCACCTGAGATACTAGTTCATCTGCGTGGGTGGAAGTGGCATGTATCAGTCAAACAGTACAAAAGGCTTTATACATCTTCAGAGGTAACATGGAAGAGAAACGGTCTCTCTTGCAGTGAGCCTGGAGGAAGAAGCAGATTCTTTAGTACCTACCTCTCTGCTGACCAGAGGATGACAAGGTACAACTGTGGCTTTTATAAGACGGATATTTGCCAAGTTGGATGGTGCTTTGAAAACCTGGTTCTAGTGGAAGGTGTCCCTGCCCATGGCAGGGGATAGTAAGCAGATGATCTTTAAGGTCCCTTCCAACCCAAAACATTCTGTGATTCTATGGCATATGTCTACTTAATGAGTCCATTCAGTGAGGAGATGGAAGATTTTCATTGTTATCAAACCAGGCTGGGTTTGAACTAGCATCCAAAACATACCAGCAGGTTTACAAGCCCCTAAATATCTCCCTTCTGTACAGTACTCAGCTCTCAGAGGCCATGGGTGTTACTACTATAATAGACACTGATGTTAGCTCTCTACTGCCAGGTATGCTGCACTTCAGAAGTACCACACATATTCTAAGCCTTTAGGAAATTCCCTGAATCCTCCCCATTCAAAACAGATCCTACAGCTGTTTCCGCTTCACAAATCCAGTGGCATCATCTATTGTGCATTTACAGTGGGTATCAGAAGATTTTCCTCCAGTTCAGCAGAACTGCAGCTTATACAATTTTGACCTCTGAAGCATGAAGAGAAAGAAAAAAATAACAGGGCACAACATCTCCTTTAGCCATTATCCCACCAGGGCCAGAACAAGCTACTAGAAGGGAAATCCCTGCACAAATTAAGGAAACTCAGATCTTTCTTTCATTCTAAGAGGCATTCCTGACAGAGCCAGGGCTTATTTCCAAGACATGGCTGCATTCCAGCATCAGAGAAATTTTATTATGCAAATATTGACCAATGTTGAAGGAAACAGAAATAAAAAATCTGTCAAAGGTAACAAAAGCTATTGCACTTGGGCTGTAACATGTGAAGCCAAATTTTGGGAACATAGTTTCATTGATGAGATAGCTTTTGCAAGTAGAGGGTAGCAGTGGATGATCTGTGTTTCTTCTTTTTGTTTTGTTTTCTTCTTTTTTCATTTTAATTGGGGAAATTTTAGTCCTGGAAACTATGATAGAAACACTAGTGAATGCACAGAATCCTGTTATTGTCCAGGACTTATCTGTGAAATGATCCAAACAATGATCCAACACGTAGACCAAAACTAATAAAGACCTACCTGGCAGGAACATGAAGAGAAACATTATGCATTATGGACCGACCTCAGGAATGTGAGCACTGGATGGAAGAATATTGGAAAAAGATGGGAACTCCAACTCCAGTGAAGCTGGTGGAAAAGTCCAAAGGAGGCCCAGGAATGAAGGGGCAGGAACTCAGTAATGATATACAAGTTGTAAGGTTTGAGGCAAAAGTCAGGGGTCACACAGATGAGGGTTTAAGTTACATGTTGTGAAGGGAGAGGCAAAAAATCTAAGTGTTTGCAGCTTATGTGCAGAGGGGCTGGAGAAGACACGAGAATACAGCAGAACCCCGCAGGCTGTATAGGTGTGAGTCAGGGCAATATCTTGCCCTTAAAATGACTTCTTCTGCCTCCACAGCAGAACTGAATTAAAACTTCACAGGCTGGGGAGAGACACCATAAAAAGTCATCTCTAATGCAGAACCTTGTCCTTACAAATGTAATGGTAAAAGAGTGACTACATTATACCACATATATGCAGATAGTGTCCTACCCAGTTCTTGTCAAAAGCAAATGTTCGAAAAAATATAAAAAAAAACCCAAACCAGTAATGATGACTCTTTCTTGGACAAAACCCTCCTAGCTTCTGACATGGGTGAGTCTAGGGTACTGTTTTATTGTATTCAGTTGCAAATATACCAGCTCCACACTTCATTCTCAAGAACTCCCACTGAAGCTGAAGGAGAATTTGGCCCTGAGATAAGGGCTATGTTAACTGATAATCTCTTTTCTGCTACTTACCTCCTTCTGTAGACATGACAGCTCTAAGCCATGCTCACCTCAGCAGTATATAGGAACATCCTAGTGGCTCTATAGGATATCCTCATTTATTCAAAACGGACCTCTTCCTTCAAGCTCCCCTCTTCATATATATTATCAGCAGCATGGACAGTGTGAAAAATAGAATTTATACCCCAAGCCTGATCTGGCATATGAATCAGAAGCTAAGGACAGGCATTGCTTCTAAATGCTGGCATCTAAACAAAAAAATCATTGCCCATGTTCCCTCAATACCTCACCTTCAATATCTGACCATGGTGGATAAACTGTCCTCTTGCATTGCCCGTCACCTTCTATTGACAATGTAGTTGGCGCTGCACCAAATACTAATTTGTCATGACAATTAACAAAATGGTCCAAAAGTTCACAGAGAGCACGAGCTTTCCATGACCCCTCTACTCCCTGTGTGTGCATAGGATCAAGTTCTTGTTCAGTCATGTGATGCCACCTTGATCTACATATGATATTGCTCTTCAGGTTTGACATCTGGGAGTGGTTTCATTGCAAAATGTTAATTGGGACCTTTGGGAATGTCGCAGGTCTTTCAAAAGCAGTCTGGTGTCATGGAGTCTGGCTAAGACTCACAAAACATGTATTGTGGTTTAACTCCAGTCAGCAAATAAGACCCACACAGACACTCACTCAATACCACCACTCCACTGGGGAGACAATCAGAAGAGTAAAAGGGAAAAAACTTGAGGGTTGAGATAAATAGAGTTTAATAAGGAAAGCAAAAGCCATGCCTTCAAGCAAAGCAAAATAAGGAATTCATTCACCACTTCTCAAAGGCAGGCTGGTGTTTGGCCATCTCCTGGAGAGCTGGGCTCCATCATGTATAAGGGTGACTTCAGAACTAAAAAAAAATAACTTTGAATGTCACAGAATCATAGAACAGTTTGGATTGGAAGGGTCCTTTCAAAGTCATCTAGTCCAACACCCCTGCAGAAAGCAGGGGCATCTGCAGCTAGAGCAGGTTGCTCAGAGTTTGACCTGGAATGCTTCCAGGGATGGGGCATTGACCACTTCTCTGGGCAACCCGGGCAAGTGTTTCAGTGTTTCACAACTCTCACTGTAAAAAATTTCTTCCTTCTCTCTAGTCTGAATCTCCCCTCTTTTAGTTTAAAATCATCACCCCTTGCCCTGTTGCAACAGGCCCTGGTAAAAAGTCTGTCCCCATCTTTCTGATAGGTCCCTTGAAGTACCAAAAGGCTACAGTAAGGTCTTCTGGAGCTTTCTCTTCTCCAGGCTGAACAACCCCAATTCTCAGCCTCTTCTCACAGCAAAGGGGTTCCAACCCTCAGATCATTTTTTGACCCTCCTACATGTCCCCCCACCTTCTTCTTCTTCCCCCAGCTTTATATGTTGATCATAATGTCATATGGCCTGCAATAACCCAGCTGTGTCCCCTCCCTACTCCTTGTGCACCTCCAGCCTACTTGCTGGTGGGGTGGTGTGAGGAGCAGAAAAAACCTTGACTCTGTGTAAAAACAACCCTGTATTATCAGCACTGTTTTCAGCACAAATCCAAAACACAGCCCTATATCATCTGCTGTGAAGAAAATTAACTTTACCACAACCAAAATCAATGCAATGTGGCACCAAAATGTGTCATCCCTTCCCAAAAGCCCTATTAGCATGCAGACCAGGAGTTTACCCCTGGAAAATCCTGGTCTAGGGCTGTGCTGCTGATCAATGTTCAATCAGATTGCTAAAGAAAGCTCTGCTCTGCCTGAGCTGGTGCTGGCCTCTGTCTCTGCACAAGTGAGATCTGTTGCTTGCTGCACTGGTTACCTCATGGCTCAGGAAAATGGGGTGAAAAGGTCTAACACTAGGTGTCCGCAAAGGCAGTGAAAGAAAATAGATGCTGGTGCTTCTTTTGCCATGTTCAATGTTTCTCAGTGCTGCTCTTTCAGAACTGGTGAGGGAAAGCAGTGTGCCAGGCCCATCTCCTCACGACTCTCTCCCCCATCCTGTTTATTTAGGTACAGGAAGCTAATCTGGCTCTGAGGAGGACTCTGTCTAACCCAATGTGTTGTCAGCAGAAACAAAGATGGGCGACATCTTTTACTTTACATTTGATGTGAGGTAGACATTGGAAAAAAACCAGCAGGTGACACCTTCTCCAAATGGTCTGCAATGAGAGTGGTGTCCAAATCTTCAAGCATACCCCCAGGAAGATGGGATTTAGAGGGTGAAAGTTAGAGGTATAGGGATCACTTCTTCCTACGTACCAGGCACAAAGTGTTTCAGGGAGCTGTAACAGTTAAGAAAAACACACATACAGGCACACACACAAAGATGCAGAGGAGTCTAGACCTGTTAAAGCCTTTTCCTTGTTGGCTCTGTCTGGCAGAGCCTGAGTTTTAAAATACCAATGACTTTTCTTGTCACTCTCAGCTTTAATTTATTATTTTTTTAAATCAATAAATATCCCTCCACTCATCCATCTGGAGGATTCCTCCTTCATCCCACCACTGCCAAGCTGATCAGAGCCACCTATGCAATGCCATTTGATCCAGAACATATTTCAATCTTGGCCCGTTCTCAGCCTCATAAATTCCTGACATGATTCGGGAGGCGTTTCTGTTGGAAATAGCTCTCTGCTCCGCTGTCGTATTTATAGAGATTTCTGCTGCCTCTGATCTGAGGCCAAACATTAGGAATAATTGCAGCAGGAAGCAGGACAGAGCTCAACATATTGTTTGTCTGGATTGTTTTAATTTCAAGATCATGGAAGTACCTCCACTTTCTGATATTAGGAGAAAAAGAAAAAAAAGAAAAAAGAAAGAAAAGAAAAATAAAGTACTGTTCAGGGATTTTCTATTTTAATTTTGTTTTATTATTATTATCATTATTGCTTTAGAGTCAAAGAGGGAATCTTTATGGCTGCTGCTGAGGACAGGGAGGTGAATTAGATGTTGGTGACTTACAGATTCAGGAATCCTGACCCTGCAGATTAGACCAGAATTTCCCACTTTTTTATTTTCTGTTGGTTGAAACAAAGCCAGGCAATGCGCATGACTCTGTGTACACATGTGGGTGTCTATGTGTACACACAGAAATAGGAGGGAGGGGGATTCAGAGCTGTAGGTGGGCCCCCAGAAACCTTGTCCACGTGAAGGTTCAGCCCCAGTTGACACAGCCACACTGCTACGCTGGTCAGGGCTGAAGCTGCACATGGACAAGGTGTTAATTCTGGCAGTTTGGAAGGAGTCACACATCAGGCAGGCAATGGCCCATACTCAAGGTGTGAAGTCCTTGGACATGTGGCTTATAGCTGAGTAGGAAAGGTGCAGAACATGGATGCCAGGAGCCTTCAGACACATTGTGTCTGAACTGGAGTTTCTGTGTTTGGAAGTGAGATATGCATGCACATGCTGGAAGCCTGAGCTGAAGCCCGTTGAATTTGACAGAAAAACATTTTTCACTTCAGTAAGCTTTGGATGACACCAAACATGCAGCTGAGAGGCAAGATGGGGAAAAGAACAGAGCAACTTCTCCCCAGTACAGGGATGCCGGACAGTCTATGAGGTAGAACCATGTGGCTTCTGGTTCTCTGAAACCCCACTATAAACATCTCCCATCACTGTCTGACCATTGACAAAATTGCCAGGTTGTCTGGGACATCACCAAAGCACATAGTGAGCTGGGACTTCACTGCAGAGAGGCACTAGCTTTGTCTTCTCCTCCCACAGCCATGCTTTCTGAGTAGCATTACTCTGATACAACAGGGGTTTAACTTTTCCCCAATCTTACTGCCTTCAGAAGAAAAGTACCCACCATTCTGGTTAAATCCTTGGAGTCATTCTTACGTACATGTTGAAATATGTTCCTGAGTGGGCATCCTGAATTTTTGCTATTGTCACTTGAGAGAGAAACCTGACTGTGATTTTGTTGCTGGGTAATAGATTTCGGAAGAGATCTCTTCTGCCAAATCCTGGTCTGTGTTGGTTCAAGCCTACTCTTTTTGCTGGTTACAGAAAGCTTTCTTAATTGAGAATAGATATGGGGTAAGACATACTCTAAGTTCAGAGTAGAAAACCCTCAATGCTTCCAGCAAGAACTACAATCATATTAGCTTAACACAAGGGAATAATAAAGGGCTCAACTCAGAGAAAAAAATAGCAAGAGCCAACAGCTGGGAGCTGACGCCAAAAAAATGTTGGTTATGAGCCTTGTAAATTGAAGGGGGAGGTTGACAGCCTGGGGCAATCCATCAAGGAATGGTTAAAGGGTTGGCCAGTCATTAGTGTGCCTTCAGGAAAAGAGACTTTAAACAAATCCAGGTCACTGGGCTTAATCCAGTTTTGAGGTGAAAAAGGCTGTTCTGTGCTATACAGGACATCAAATTGGGGGTTTCTGCCACCCTTAACATCTCTGAGAAATGCCAGGAAGCACTCGTGCACTTCTTAAGCTGACAGAAAATGGAAATTAAGCCATCTCACATTGCTTCTTGGATTGCCATTGATATCCTGCATTTGCATTTTATCCCCAGAAACCTGAAAAACAGTTCAGATACAGTTTTGATAAATATTGCAGCAGTGGGAATGAGATTAGGTACCAACTGTACTGTGTGTCTGGCTTGATAGGAGCAGAAAGAAACTGCCCTGTCTGTCTGCTGACCTGAAGGTACCTTTGGCATCCTCTATGATATTTCACAGAATCACAGAATTACTGAGGCTGGAAAAGCCCTCTGAGATCATCAAGTCCAGCCTATGACCCAACACTGCCACATCAGCTAGACCATGGCACTAAGTGCCACATCCAGCCTTTCCTTAAGGGAAAGGGACGGTGACTCCACCATCTCCCTGGGCAGTCCATTCCAATGTCTGATCACCCTTTCTGTCAAGAAGTGATTTCTGATATCCAACTTAAACCTCTCCTGGCACAGCTTCAGGCCATGCCTTCTCCTCCTGTCACTAATTGCCTGGGAGAAGAACCCAACCCCCACCTGACTACAGCCTCCCTTCAGGTAATTGTAACCTACCCTTCAGGTAGCTTCTAACAGCAGCACTGAGCACTGCCATTGCCTCAGATCTTGAGTCTACTACCTTAATAAAAAAATGGCAGCAACTGAAGGAAGATGAAAAATAAATGGTTTTAAGGTCCTGGAACAAAATGAAGGCAGAACCAAAATAGGTCTTGAAGTATTCAGTCTCAACCATTCTTTCCAGAGCTCCTGCACCTTCTCTGAGGTAGGACAGAGAGACTAACCCAGTGCAGCCTTTCCTACATTATTATATGGAGGGAAACTCGTAGACATTCAGTAACACATGTAGATGAAAGGGTGGGAAAAGGGGTGGATTAGTTTTATTTTTCATCCAGGGAGCTGAGGCAGCAAAAGCTATAAAGGAAGGCTATAACAAAATGGGGAATTAAACAATTATTTTGAGTCCTACCATATCTCTGTCATTCCAGTAGCACCTTCCCATGGAGCTGACCACCTCAACCAATAACTGTGGCTGGCAGTTATGTTACCCTGGAGTCTTAACCACAGTTAAGTTATAATAACCTCCCTCCGGGTATAGGAGTAGCCCTGAAAAAATTAACAAGCTCAGGATTGCCTTGAATCTTTTAAGTGACTCCTGACATGCTTCAGCCTCCCTCAAAATCTGATGCTAGTAAAAAGTATTCCTTGTATATGAAAGAAATTAAGGATAACAAAAAAAAGGGAGAACATAAAATAGATGAAGACTGGGACAGATGCCAGAAGATCTGAAGCTAATCAGATCCAGATAATGTCCTAGTACCGTATCTCCCTCCCTGGGGACAGTACCCAGGACACAGTGCCAGGAGAATGTCAGTGCTGAGACTCCAGTTCTTGCCTGCACCACCAGGGAAAGAGAATCTGCAAATATTTAGTCTGCCAGAAAGACTATTCCAATTAGTGAATGTCAGATCAAGGCCCAAATGATTCTGAAACATGTAAGGGTTTGGACAGGGCTTACCCAAGTCACACAAGGGTTGTTGCTTACTTAAGACTATTACTATCTGACAAGCATGTACATCTCCAGGCGCTTAAACTACAAACTGCTTAATTTACACTAACAGTCATGGGATGGATCTCATTCAGTGTGAATTCCTGTGTCCCTAGAAAACTGAGCCTGGGCTAATTTCATTGCTTCTCATCTCTGAGAAATTTGCTTATTCATAAATAAAAACACAACATCATTATCTGAAACAAGCCTTTGTCACAGAAGACAGGATGTCATCACTCAACTGTGTTATTGCTAGCTTCAGTCTGACTGTTGGTCCTAATATGGTTATGGTTCATGATTACACCAACAGTTGCAGACAAGCGAGGACTTTTTTGGAAATGAAGGAAGAAGGACCACAGAGCCCCATGTGAACATCCAAGTGAAGAGAGTCATGTCAGCAAATGCAGCAACACCGGCATTGCATTGGTTGTCGGAAGGGTGCTGTTCTCACCCACCTTCATTTTTCCACACTACAGTTGGGTTTTTTTTTTCTTCAAATAAGGGCAGGAAAATCTTGCAGGTCAAGACAATGAACAACAAAGAGATCAACAGTAACTGACAGGCTGGAATTTAAGTCTCAGCCTTAAGTGCAGACACTAGTTTAATCCCTGTCCTGGCTTCAAAAACAGTCAGGTTGTCTTCAGCATGGTGATGCCTGGCCATCCCCTCCCAGAAAGGCACCAATACTCCAAGAGCAAGTTCAGGTTTCTCTGACAAAAGGGCTAGGCTCTTTCTTCTTCTGCTTTGGGTGGTGACTGAGAGTGCATAAGATGCATTTTCAGCTCCCCCTGAGCCCTCCTGTGCAGCCAAGCTGTTCACTAGGGTCCATATGTATGTCTCTCAACTCTTGCTGTCTCTGAACTCAGTCTCTGGATGACACTGACCATCCAGCCTACATAGAATCATAGAATGTTTTGGGTTGTAAGGGACATTTAGAGGTTCTATAGTCCAACCATCCTGTAGAGAGCTGGGACATCTGCAACTAGAGCAGGTTGCTCAAAGCCCCATCCAACCTCACCTGGAAGGTTTCCAGTGATGGGGCATTGACCACCTCTCTGGGCAGGCTAGGCCAGTGCTTCACCACCCTTGTTGGAAAAAATGTCATATTTAGTCTGAATCTCCCCTCTTTTAGTTTAAAGCCACCACCCCTTGTCCAGTCCCTACAGGCCCTGTTAAAGAGGTTGTCCCCATCTTTCTCAAGGGACACTTCAAGTACTGAAAGGCCACAAAAAGGTCTTCCTGGAGCCTTCTCATTTCCTGTATGAACAACCCCAACTCTTTCAGCCTGTCTTCACAGGGGAGATGCTCCAGCCCTCTGATCATTTTTGTGGTCCTCTTCTCTATCTGCTCCAACAGGTTCATCTTTCTTGTGCTGAAGACTCTATAACTGGACTCAGTACTCCAGGTACAGTCTCATCAGAACAGAGTAGAGTGGGGACAATCACTTTCCACGACCTCAGATTATGACTCACATCCACCCTGTTAAAATCCCCTTTTTCTGCCCCAAAACTGTGCATGGTGAAAGGTCTCTGGCCTATGTTGCCAAAACTACCCTACAAATATGTTAATGCACAGGCAGCCTCCACGGGTGAGGCCATGCTCTGGGTTTGTTGACTGTGTAGATCCAAAATGCTTACAGAAACAGAGGAGAGAGGCAGAAAGCCTCATCTCCTTCCCACTAGGATGGAATATTCAGGAGGTGAAGGCTGCTGGGAAGAACCTAAGAAATTGAAGCAACCCTCTCTTTCTTAGTGGTGCTCTGTCCAGACTATGGATGAGTGCAGTGAAGTACAGTGTCTTTGGAGCTTACTTTCCAGTAACCATATTTTGGGCAGCTCCAAGCTATGCTTTTCCTTAAAAAAAAAAAAAAAAAAAGGTTTACAGGGCCTTATAGCAAATATCTACTATGAAATAGGTTTTATTATACCTGAAACTGTAATCAAACCCTCCAAAAGTGTCCAGAGAAACTGTTCAAACAGGATCAGACTGGAGTGATGCTCCAGAATCAGACCTATGTATGTATGTCCAGGGTATAACTCCAGAAGTAGCAATGCAGCTTCCCTGATTTAAGGGATAATGGCCCATATACTGACCTCCGCATGTAGCCACAGCCAACTTCTCCCAGCTAAGAGCTCCCTAGAGATATTGTCTGACACATCAACAGGGGCAAAAATATATCACAAAGGAGTAACTTAATTTGTACCTGTGTCTGGGTGGTATGTGAGTCAAAATTGTGTGTATCTGCATTTCTCACATCTTGTTAGGGTGACCCTCTGGCTTTGGAAATCATGCAATTTATTTACTGAAACCCACTAGGTTTAGAAAATGTAGAACTCGATGGATCAGTTGTGCCAGGTGATGTTTCAAAATATGGCATTCAATAAAGCCACCCAAAGTAAGTGTTGAAATGCTACATGTGGTTGTAATTTGAGATGATTTGAGGACTCTTAGACACAGAGGGCTGGCAGGGACAGTCCCTTCTACATGGCAAGCAAAAGGAAAGCCCAAAAGCATCACAAGAAACTTTGCCATACGGAGTCCAGCTAGAAAAAAAAAAAGTGATGGAGAACAACTGAGGGACCATATTTTACCCAAAATCAGTGAGTAAGCATCAGGTAGGAAAAGTAGTTTCAGTGTTTGTTCCACTAAAGTAAAAGCAGGTTTTGCAGCTACCTGCTGTATGAACAGCGCTTCATCAGTGCTTGCTGCCCTCGGGCATATTTTGCCTGTGTGAAGCAAGAAGGTAGTTTTGAGAAGACTGATTTTAAGTGCAGGGTTGCTTGATTATGTGGATTTAGTTCGATAATACAAATAGGGCTAAACTGGAGAAATAAAAATTATGTTGATTTAGGATTTTTCAAGTTTCAGACTTCGAACCTTCCACTTTGCATCTCAAATGAGTGTGCAAAATCGGAACTTGCAGATTTGCAGCCCTTTGCCTCTTTAATCTCCTGGTAGAGTATACACAGTCCTGGAGAGGAGGGTTTTCTGAACATGATGTTTATTAATGGTGTTCATCCCAGCTGTGCAATCCTCATGCTGAGTAACAGCAGGGATTTCTTCAGGTCTCCTCACCATGCAGGGTTTCGGTGTTTGTGAAAATGAGACATCCTGAAGGGAAACTTTCCTCTGAATTTCTCAACAGGTGAGCCCCAAATGTGTTTTATGTTCCATTACTACTAAACACACACAGCCAGGCCTGATGGATTTGATAACCTTTCTGGGCCATCAATCTGACAGACTGGAAAGGAAATGTTTGGGGTTTTTTTCTCAATGCTATGTGAGCTTTCAGTGCCTTGCAGATGATCACTTTCCTGGTGCACCCCGTCCTCTGACTGAACAAGGAAATAATGTTTAGATAAAAAGACCATGACTGACAGTCAAGCAGACAGATGCATTTTCTAGTATCAAAAGCCAGACAGATAGTTGGAGTATTTTTCTACAACATCCTCCAAAAACCTGTGCTTGGTGTAAGGAAACTCAGGGAAGAAATCTGTCAAATCTTCTAAATCTGAAAACACTAGCAAGAAATTACTCTCAGCCCATACATTTTTTCCTCTGCTTTTGTGCTGTAACCCTCTTCACATATCCTGCAGCATCTGCTGTACCAGATGCCAGAGTTCAAGAATAAACAGGGACTTTCAATACTCAGACCTGATCCCTTCCTTTCCCATTGCAGTCTTCCCCTATTGACCATTTCCCACAATTAGGGATCCCTCTATTCCCAAAACTGCTTTAAGTAGAAGCAAGCAATTACCTTACCTTCCCCCAGGCAGATGCTGCCTTCGGTAAGTCCCCTTTTCCATGTGTTTTGTTGTTTCGTTTTGTTTTGGTTTTCCTTTTCTTTCCTTGAAGCTCAAAATTGAAAATACAAATGGGTGATAGTAATAAATCCCTTTCCATATCTCACATTCCACTGTGCTCCCTTTCATATCTTTGTTTATGTTATGAATTGTTCAGCAACACGTTTTGGAGGAAAAGTGGCCAAATACATTGCTTTGGAAAAATTACAAGACTAAATGTTGAGTTCAAAGAGGTTTCTCAGTCTCATCTTAGTCTATAGCTTAGCTACGGAATGTATAGGTAATGTAGGGCCCATAGCGGGCCCAAAGAGTAAGAAAAGATAGAGATAAGGCCTAGCAGATATCTCACCCCTTGATGCAACAACCTTGACTATTTTCAAACTCTCATGTACATCTTGAAGTGAACTGGGACTGACCTTTGATTTTAGAACAGGAAACTCTTCAGAGTGTATTTCTTCTGGGGCTATGTGATATTTTGCATACATTTCTGATCTGCAGCTAGCTCATGGCCCATGTTCTTTCTGTGTCCCTCTGGTCAAATCTCAGCGCATCTGTAGTCTTTTACATCTGCATCTGTAGCTTGCATGTGCAGTGGGCAAATCTACTTGTGCCTTCACAGAACTGCTTTCTCTTATGCGCCCTTTACTTCTCAGTACATGGAGCTCTCTTACACATTCATGTTTTATTCCAGGAAAATAGTCTGGTCCTGGAAAAGACCCCAAAAAATTGCTCTAAAAGGTCTCCAGCTTGCGAAAAAGGTAAGCTTTGGTCTTTGGCTGCCTTTCTTCTCATCTTGTATTTTTTTCCACTCCTCTTGGTTCTTTCATGCTGTGCAAGTATTTAGACTTTGGTGCTTGAATCGAAGCGTCATGCTGGTCTTCAGTAAGAGCTTTTCTCCCCAGAGAATGACTCATCAGGCACTGTCTTTGCTTCCTTCAGTGCAGTCTTAGCAAAGAAAACTGCTGTTTCAGCTTTGCTGTTTGGTCGCGGTCAGAGGGCGACATGCTGGGACAGGATTTCTCTTCCTGGGTAAATCACGCAAAGTTACTGCAAGTCAAACAAGGTGCCTGCTGAAATGCTTCTTTGCTTTATTACATTTCTCCTGACAGTTCATCTACCTCCCTTCAGTCTGAACAATTGTCTGCAGCGATGAGGTATTTTTTACGGTTTGTGATGAAAAGGTCCTTTCCTAGTTTGTTCCAAAATCTACTGGGGATGTTGTATATTTTCATTGTCTCTGTTTGTTGCTTGGCCAGCATTTCCTTGCCTGTATAACATCTGCTCACCAGACCTCAGATATCCTTGATCGCATTTGGCCAGTATGAGGCACCTCTAGCTTTCTGGTGTGTTCTTGAGAGTCCATCTGTTCCCAAAAATCTGGGTGTCGTGGTTCAGCTGCATTTCTGTTGGTGCTGTCTATCCCATGCAACTAGCTCTGTATTTCCCTCAAGTTGACACTCTTTTGTCTTCTTTTCCATGGGTTTTTGTGCATCCTGGTGATACATGGTGAACTTTATGTCTGTTCTGCACTTTCACATAGGTGGGAGTTCACTTCTCCTATGCTCATTGTTCTTGGTAAAGTTCTTGTGGGAGCACAAACGTTGACAATTTAGAGATTTCATAGAATTATAGAATGATAGAGGTTGGAAGGCACCTCTGGAGATGACTGAGTCCAACCACCCTGCCAAAACAGAATCACCCAGGGCAGGCCACACAGGAACATATCCAGGTGGGTTTTGAAAGCCTTTAGAGAAGGAGAGTCCACAGCCCCTCTGGGCAGCCTGTTTCAGGTCTCTGGCACCCTCACAGTGAAGAAGTTTTTCCACATGTTGAGGTGGAACTCCCTGTGTTCCAGTTTGTGCCTGTTACCTCTTGTCCTATAACAGGGCACCACTGAAAAGACACTGGCCCCTTCTACTTGACACCCACCTGTCAGACATTTGTAAACATTAATAAGATCCCCTCTCAATCTTCTCCAGACTAAACAGCCCCTGGTGTCTCAGCCTTTCCACATAAAATAGAGGTTCCAGTCCCTTAATTATCTTCATAGCTCTTTGTCGGAGTCTCTAGTATTTCCCTATCTCTCTTGGTGGACACATTCTTTTTTATGCACCCCAGGATACCACTGGTCTTCCTGGCCACAAGGGCACATTGCTGTCCTATGGATAACTTATTGTGCACCAGGACTCCAAGGCCCTTCTCTGTGGAGCTGCTTTCCATCACGTCCAGCCCCTACATGTACCAGTGCATTGGGTTTTTCCTCTCCAGATGTAGGACTCTACACTTCCCCTTGTTTAACTTTACTAGGTTTGCCTTTGCCCATCTCTCCAGTCTGTCAAGATCTCACTGGATGGCAGCACAGCCTTCTGGTGTATCAGCCTCTCCTCCCAGTTTCATATCATCAGCAAACTTACTGAGGGTACAGTCTGTCCCTTTATCCAGGTCATTGATGAACATGTTGAATAAGACTGGAACCAGAATTGACCCCTGGGGAACACCACTAGCTACAGGTCACTACCTGGATTCTGAACCGCTGATCACAACCCTCTGAGCTCTATTGTTTAGCCAATTCTCAACCCAACTCATCATCCATTATTCTAACCTATGCTTCCTGAGCTTACCCACAAGGATGTTATAGGAAATAGTGTCAAAAGTCTTGTTGAAGTCAGGGTAGACAACATCCACTGCTCTCTCTGCATCTACCCATTCAGTCACACCATCATAGAAGGCTATCAGATTAGTCAGACATGACTTCCCTTTAGTAAATCCATGCTGGCTACACTTTATAACCTTCTTTTATATCATGTGCTTAGAGATGATCCATAGAATGAGCTGTTCCATCACCTTTCGAGGGATGGAGGTGCAGCTGATTGGTCCTATAACTCTCCCAAGGGACCAGTCCCTTTTTCCACATGCTGTGAACTTCTTTCTTCCACATGAATTTTTTCCAGCAGGTCCTTGCTTATTCATGCTGGTCTCCTGCCTCCTCCACCTGATTTTTTACTCAAAGGAATGCACCTATCTTGAGCTTAGAGGAAGTGAGATTTGGACAACTGGGGATGGCAGTGAAGAATTGCTCTCCTCTTTATCCAAGAATTCACTAAAGGGGCTTTGCCTTCTGTCTCCTTCACTCTCCAGGCCCGTCATCTTCCCTTCTTTTATTTCTACCCTATCGTTCCACTTAGGACCACCACCTCCTTCAGCCAGTGTCCATCTCTGTCTCTTCTGCTCTACCTCTACTCCTCCTTTAGCCTCTTAGTGTGCAGATATTTAGATCTGTAAATTTTGTACCTCATTTAACCCAACCTCAGCCAACTGAGGCCAGGAGCACCCTTGACTAGTTGCAGTGCTCTTAATGCAGCACACAGAATAACTTCTTTCAGTGTCTGTGGGGCACTGTCCTCAGCTTCTTCACCTGCTATTCATATTTCAGAAACCCTTTTCATTCTAAATATTACACACTGGGGAGCAATAACAAAATCTGCACAGGCCAGAGAGAAACCTGACAGTTGGTAAGTCTGCTGAGCCTTTTCGTTCATACTCCCACATTTTTCATTCCTATCACAAATTTTGTGTAATTTGGCAGTGGTCTGATCTATTGTTTCTCCAGATATTTGACATCTGTCACAGATCTTTCATACATGACATGTTCTGTGGGCTGACAGTGATTTTGGAGTACAATTAGCATTTATGTGGATCCTCTGGTGAGTTGTGGATGAGGGGCAAGCATGTGACAGCCATTGCCTACTACAGCTAGTAGTGCAGCAGCTTGTATTCAGCTTTCTTTTTTAACCATTTCAGTGCCAGGGAAAAAAGCATTGAGCTGCTAAGCAGGGTTTGGTGAGGGCAGGGCTGTAATTCAGTGCCAGGGATGTGATTTCTCTCTGACTTTTGTTCCCTTGTTTCCAGTAGTGTCCACTTAAGATTTCCTAGATGGGGTCTTAGGACCATGGTCATAATCTAAGTAGGAAAACAGCAACCCCACACACTGATACAGTCCTGTTTTATCCCTAGTGCTTCAAACACAGACCTATCTCATGAAACACTTCCCTCAAGCAGAGCTGCCTGCATACCCAGATGTTCTCTGAGCATCAGTGTGCTGCAATGGCCCCATGGGGAAAACCACATGCCAAAACCCTCCAGAAGTGAATTTTCCTCATCTGTCCTTCCTACATCCTGACATCATTTCTCCCCTACTCACAGCGGGGCTTGCAGGGGCTTCTGAAGGCTGGGAGTGTGTTGGAGAGGTCGGAAACACCCCGAAAGAGATTTCCTAGGGAACAGACCTGGGCTCTGGTTGGAAGGCCAGTCTGCAGATTGGCTCATAGCTCTTTGGAGGTGATGAAGGAATGCAATTGCACCCCTCTGCCTAGACCTCTACCAAAAAAGAGAGGCCACAAGGCCGAGTGAGTTGCAGAACTGGACTCCAGAGATCTCAGCTTATTGCTTGATCTAGGGCAGAAACAAAAATTGAGAGCAAGTAAATCTCTTCCTCCTTTTTTTTTCTCTCCCCTGCTGATAGTATGTCTTTTCCATTTAGACATGACCTCTCACTATGTGTACCCACAGTGCACCAGGGGCCCATGATTTCCACTTCCAAACACCGCTGAAATACAAAGGGAATAAGAGGAACCATTACCTAATGCCTGGGGCTGTGTTTGCTGCCTCATGACCCTCAAAAGTCTGATTGACAGCTTGCATTGGGGTTGAATTCCTTTCTCTTTTACAATACTTCTCTTTATGGGATCATACTTTATTGTGTTCTTTCCAAGTGTGTCATTACAACCTCTATTAATGAACACTAGGGGTAGCCAAATGTGTTTGATTGAATGCAGGACCTTGAGAGAGGATTATGGAGCAAATTCACTGCAAACAGCCTCAGCTTGATTGCAGATGAGGCAGTCTGACTAATCCTTCTTCCTGCCCCAAGAGATAAGTTCTCAAGACAGAGACCTTTCTGAACTCAGGACCTTGGAGACACCTGGAAGGACATTAAATGCTCCAGAGCAGAGAACTTGGTGCAGTGACTTGACCCCATCCAGACCCAGCATATGCCCAGCAAAATAAACAAATGATGCTTGTCACATGGCTGTCACATATCTCAGCACCAAAGCCATCAGTCTCCTACTGGAGCTATAGAACCTGCTCTGGAGAATACTGGGAATGAGAAACCTCTCCCCCCAGTTTAAATTGGGAGAATGAACTGCAGAAAGTACTGATGTGGCCATCTCTCCCGATGGCTTTCCTTCTTGTGAGATGATAACTTAGAAGGGAGGAAGTTTTGTATAGCTGTCTCCCATCTTCATCCTGCTTCAAGCTCTCCTCTCTGTTTAGTTTATGTACAGTCATTAACTGCTGTTAACAAAAGTGTGTAGTAAGAAAACAATGCTGCTGTAACATTGATGGGGAAAACATACAAACATAATGATTTCTAAGGTCACAAAGGCAGCCTGTACTTTGTGAAAGAGATGTACCAAAGTCCTCCTGCATCCCACATCAGTGCATCAGTGTCTTGGTGGGCTCTTCCATCCCATGCTTCAATGCATGGATGAAACATAAGAGAGTTAAATGAAGCAAGCATGACCCTGTTCTGCTGGAATACCACACCAAAGGCAAGTGCCTGTAATGGTTTACATGTCGGTGGACTTTGTTATTAGGCTAGAGGTGGCCTGCAAGGTATCTTCACCACACCTCAGCTGGGGCTGTAGGTTTGTACAGAGAATTTGCTGAGCTACCTCAGCATGAATTTGACAAACAAGGTCTGGAATCGGAGACTTTTCTGTGATGATGTGAGTAAAACACAATGTCCTGCTGGAAACTGAGAGATGGACACTGCCCCAGATATAGCCCTACCACTTCCCTGCTGTTTCAATTAGTTCTGCAGGAACCCACACTGTAGATTGGCAGGATGAGAAATGAGTCTGTTCATTTTCTTGGGATCTGAAAAGTTATGCAACAACAAGTTCTCAGCACAGGAAAGACATGGGCCAGTTGGATTGGGTAAAGAGGAGGCCACAAAAATATTCCAGGGACCGGACCCCCTCTACTGTGAGGCCAGGATGAAAGAGTGGGGGTTGTTCAGTCTGGAGAAGAGAAATCCCCATGGACACCTTCCTGCCACCTTTCAGTACTGAAATGGAAAAAATATAAGAAAGTTGGGGACAATCTTTTTAGCATGGCCTATTGTTGCAACAGTACAAGGGGTCATTGTTTTAAACTGAAAGAGAGGAGATTCTGACTAGACCTAAGGAAGAAATTTTTTACAGTGAGGGTGGTGAGACCCTGGCCGAGGTTGCCCAGAGAGGGGGTCGATTGCCCATCCCTGGAAATGTTGCAATTGGGGTTGGTTGGGGCTCTGAGCAACCTGCTCTAGTTGCAGATGTCCCTGCTCCCTGCAGGGGGGTTGGACTAAATGACCTGGAAAAGTGCCTTCCATCACAAACCATTCTATGATTCCATGATTCTAAGTCCAGCACCAAACAATATTCATACAAGGCTCTTGAAGAAGTGTCTACCAAAACTGTGCAGCCCCCTATAAGAATCTGCTGCTAAATGAGCAATTTGATGGTTTGCTAAAACTGTGTCCAGTTACTTAATATATATGGCAAACGGAAATCCAGGGCCTTCCCAGAAACTGTTAAAATTTGAGAAGTAATATTCAAAACAATTGGTAGAAGATGCAAGGGAGCAAACTGACATAACTTCCCCTCAGAAGACATCACAAGTTTAGTACTGTGCTTGGTGCATGTTATTGAAAAAGGGGAGGGGAATGATAGAGAATTAGAAAGCAGAATTTAATTAAACTTTGGTGAAGTTCATCACTAGAGACTCTTATGGAAATAACACAGTAATGATAGAAAAGTGTTAGCTCTGCTAAAGCATGAGACCATGTAAGAGACAGAAAACTAGATGCAGGAAAGGAAGATCAATTTTCAACTTGGTGAAGTTTCTTGGGGCTGATACTGAGTGATAAATGACCTGGGAAAGAATGAAGTAACAAGCAACAAATGGTAGATGTTGGTCAAATACTTCTGGGACTTCTCTAGAGGAGAATGGAAAGAACTCTACTAGAAGATTCCAGAGGTATTTCTAGGGTCAGGGTAGTCATACTACCTGGATATAGTCTAAAATTGTTAAAGAAATTTGCTTTCTTTAAAAGCACATTTGCCCATTTCATGATGCTTATGAATGCAATAAGGGATCTTCTCAGGCTCTTTTCAGTGGTGCCCAGTGATAGGACAAGGGGCAACGGGTACAAACTAGAACACAGAAAGTTCCATCTGAACAGGAAGAAAAGCTTCTTTCCTGAGAGGAAGCAGAGCCTGACCCAGGCTGCCCAGAGAGATTGTGGAGTGTCCTTCTCTGGAGAGGTACCAAACCCACCTAGACATGATCCAGGGCAACCTGTTCTAGGTGACCCTGGTTTATCAGGGATCTTGGACGAGATGATGATTAGACATCCTTTCCAACCCCTACCATTCCATGGTTCTGTGAATCTGTAATTGCCTGTTGAACTGTCTGTCCTACTCACTTAAAAATGTGACTTTAGCACTGAAATAATGAGATTCTGTGATATATTACATTCGATAAACTTTTTATCTAACTTCTTGCTTTCAAGTCATTATGGTGGTCTTCTAAAGATTTTTCTTAGCAACCATGAGGACAAAAGCTTTGGAAAAATATGACTTGTTGCTCTTGGAATTTCATGTCTCTTGGAAAGAGGCAGCGATTTCTCTGGGACTCGTTGAACATGGCCATAGTTGTTTCAGAGAGTTGCTTCAGAGGCACAGCGCATTGTGGATTGTACAGCTTAACGTGAGACCATGCACCGAACACATACTTTACACTTGAATGTGTGTATTTCCTCCAGAAACACATGCTGCTGATAAGCCCAGCAAGGGAACAATCCCCCCTGATTTAGCTGACCAATAGTAACAAGAGTAGCACAACTTGCCTTTCTGAATCCTCGTCATTTACCTCTTGACACGACACCTTTTTCTGTTCTCAGCCCCTGGATATGTGAGACGCGGTTTGCATCCAGGTCTAAATCCAAACTCCTCCAAGGTGTGTGAGAGTTCAGATTTCAGCCTGCGCCTATCTTTAACGTGAACCCTTTTTAATAAAGCAGAAATCTGCAGATGCACCCAAACAGCTGAAAACCATCAGCAAGGATAGTGCCATTTCAGCTCTTTTGGAGGAACCTCTACGCTCCCCCTTACTTTCTGCCTCCCCAGTCTCCATCTTGCCATCTGTTATCCCGTGTAACTAGATCATTGCTTTGTATCTTGCTCATGCCCTTCACCTGACACAGCCCATTCCCCCTTTCCAATAAAGGTAGAAACACAGAGGATGTGCTGTGTGCACTAATTCCGTTTCCAACCCATCCCATGCTGGGGCCCCCATGCAAACCACACTATCAATCTGGCGGTCTCTGATGATGGAACCCACATGGGAACCTTAGATAATGGATTACAGTGGAGGACATGTATTCTTAAATGTGTTTAAGATGTCTGGCAATTTCTTAAGAAGCAGAAGAGAGACATGGAAAAAAAAAAAAAAGTAATTTAAGGGGAGAGAAATGTACCCCAGATCCTTGAGAGCTTTTTGGAAAGGGGATAAGGAAAGTCCTCTCTCATGCTGTACAGCTTCGTCCATCCCAACACAGGATGTGATTGGTGAAAGTAGCTTTAAAGCAGAAATCCCATAACTGAGGCAAGGAGGCAAACAGGTAATATGGTAAACATTGCACATGGTTTAAATTACCATTGGTAATAAAACCATTCATCATCAGCATCCATGCTGAAGATTGAGATAGCTATTGCTCCTGAGGATTGAGTGACTGAAAGAAGGAATCATTTGCTGCTCTCCTGCTTGCTTATTTTCTCTGATGTCCATGGCCTTGGCTCAAGGTCTTGCTGCAGAATGACAGGTCAGTTGCTCTGTGCCTAGTATCCAAAAATTATAGCCTAGGATTCAAAGGTAATCACTGGTGTGTCTTTCTGCTCAATGAGACAGCGCCTCCTCTGGCATAAGGGCTGAATTATCTCTCTGCCTCAAAGACTAATCACTCCACCATCAGAGCTGAGAGAGGGAAGCAAATATCCTATGTGTAACCCCTCAAAGGGATAGTGGTGATGGCAAACCCCAGACAGACCCCAGAAGGTTGGTAGATTATTAAGGTTTCTTCAGCTGACCCTATTAAAATTCTGGCTTTTAAGATGTATTTACGTATTATATGCAACATTGGGGTTGCAGTGTCTAGGAAGTAATGGGAGCTTCCCTCCGGAGATGGACACAGCCATCTTCTGCACATCCCTTCAGTGTCTCCCAGAAGCCCAGAAGACAGGGAAGAGTCTGTGCTGTCCTCTGCTTAAGATCACAACTCAAAAACCAGGCATTTAAAGCAGTGTCCTCAGAAGCAATAGGAAGAGTCTTCCACAGTGAGCCCCAAAACAAGGTGTTCTGTGTCCCTTCCCAGTGGTGTCCAGCTCCTTGCCTCCCTGACATTTCTTTCACTGCTTCTCTTCTGAGCAAAATCTTCTCAGACATAAATCTGCAGATTTATTTGTCCTTTCCACCTTGTCAAATCCATACCTCTCTCCACATAGGTCTGCCCAAAGCAAAATCGCTCTGGTCCAACACACAGCAGACACACAGCTCTTCCCAGTCATCAACCCAAAGTTGGGTTGGCATGCTTGCTGTAAATTTGGTACATGTGCTCTGTCAGTGCTTTGGAGGGAATAAGATACTTCTGCTTGACCTGGCTGGTTATGGAAACTATTGCAGGTTCCTTGCTTCATACTGTGTTTTCTTTTAGACTTATCGAGCTGTTTGGATAATACCAAGAGGAGGCTGCTTTCCCAGACACATTCTTTCTGTAGCTAACAGTGATCTTTTGGGTCTCCTTACCTCCTTGTTCACAGAAGAGAGACACATCCCAAGCCATATTGCAGAAAGAAAGGTGAAAAAAGTGGTATTTCAATGCACCATGTGAGGATTTGTGTGCTGTTCATCAGCAATATTGGGTAAAAGTGCCTAAAAAGAGGTGCTGTTTTATAGGTATCAGTGATTTTAAGGCATTTTTACACACACTAGGTTTTGTATTACAGGATATTTTATTGCAAAGGAGGACACCATACAGCAGAATTACTTGTTATGCAGCTTTCGTTCTTTTTCTTCCCCCCCCCCCCCCCCCCCCCCCCCCAGATAGCTGTATTTAGTTCATTCTTTGCACCAGTTTTGCACCACTGAATCTTTGCCAGACCTGACTATGGTTTAAGCCAGCAACAATCACAAATCCTCAGCCTCTCGGGGAGTCATAGCCCTTTTGAGGTCAAGATTGTGCCAATTACTCCCAGATGAGAACTTGGCCTAAGGTCATTCATTACAGAGGTGTGACCCTGTGAGGCTGGAAAAACTTGTCTTCCAGGAGGTTAGTCCAATGCACAGCTCAGGTAGAGTAGTAGTGGGCTCAGACCCACAACACTTGGATTTCTGCAGAACTATGGTCAATTTGAATCTGGATAGAGATGCATATAAATAGCTAACACCAGGAGCACCATGCTGTGAATTGCAAGCTCACCCTTGGAATGCTCAAGCTTTGCTTTTAAGTGGCTGCAAGAGCAAGTGGACCACATCACCTTTCTAGAAAAAGAAAAGGACAGGAGGAGAAAAGAGTCTGCTATGGTGTCCTCCATCAGAACTAACCTTCTCTATCCATACCTGCCTGGAAATCTGTTCTGTGCTTATAGAGTCATAGAATCATAGAATAGTTCGGATTGGGAAGCACCTTTAAAGATCATCCAGTTCCAACCGTCCTGCCATGGGCAGGGACAGCTCCCACTGGTCCAGGCTGCTTAAAAACCCATCCATCCTGGCCTTAAACATTTCCAGGGATGGGCCATGCACAACTTCTCTGGGCAATCCGTGCAAGTGTCTCACCACCCTTATTGAAAAAAAAATCTTTCTTACCTAATTTAAATCTACCCTCTTACAGTTTGAAACTGTTAACCCTTCTCCTATCACTGCACTCCCTGATAAAGAGTCCCTCCCTGTCTTTCTGATAGACCCTTTAAGTACTGAAAGGCCACACAAAGATGTCCCCAGAGCCTTCTCTTCTCCAGGCTGAACAACCCCAACTCTCTCAGCCTGGCCTCCCAGCAGAGGAGTTCCAGCCCTCCCAGCATTGCTGTGGCCTCCTCTGGCCCCGCTCCAACAGGTCCCTGTCTCTCCTGTGCTGAGGACTCCAGAGCTGGACCCAGCACTGCATGGGGGTTCTACCCAGTGTGGAGCAGAGGGGCAGAATCCCTTCCCTCAACCTGCTGCCCACGCTGCTCTGGATGCAGCCCAGGATGCCATTGGCTTGTGGGCTGTGAGCACATGGCATCCTGGGCTGCATCCAGAGCAGCATGTCCAGCTTTTCATCCACCAATACCCCCAGTTTTTCATCAACTAATACCCCTAGTTTTAGTGCTGGAGCAGAGAGGGAAATGAAAAATAAGACAATGGCTATAAATACATCCAGAGGTACAATGTGGTGGCTGGTCTCTGCCCAGCTCATTAGCCCTGCTGTAAAACCTCTTGCTGCTCTGCTGGAGTCAGTGGGTCCCAGATTTACAGATGTCAATGCACAGCTCCTGTTTCAGCGCTTAATTTACTAGTGAAACAAGTGAGAAATAGGGTGCCTAAACAAGTAGTTAGACACAGAAATGCCTCTGTGGATTTGACCATGAAAGTCTGGACAATAAATATCTGAAATGTCCCGTTGAAAGTCTGCTCACACTTCGGCTCTCTGAGCCCACAGTAATGCTACTGTCTACAACAGCAGGGTATCAGGGCAAGGACAACAATCCATAAATCTGCTTCCTAGCAAGATACAAAATGATTTGTGGATTTGTTATTATTTAACGTGCATCTTCAGTCCCGTTGCAAAATTCCACATGTCACAAGGTTTGCAATAAATTGTATCTATCAAGCAGAAAGTACGATAGCTCATTTTCTGTCCATAGCTGAGGGGGGGGCATAGCTCTTTGCTTTTCGCTCTTGCCACCTGCTCTGAAGTCAGAAGGGTGGACTGAAGCTTGCTTGGATGTCAAAAAGTTGCAATAGAGTTACAAAAGAGAGTGATTTTCCCTTGAATAGCTATATCAGAAATGATGACCTCAGGTCCCAGGGAGGACTGATACTGTATTAGCAGTGTTATCTTTTGGAGAAGATACAATGAAGTCTTGTTCTTTGAGCCTTTGCTGAGTCTGTGCCTCTTTTCTCTGCTGAATTTCAGTGCCCTGAATATCCTGGGGAACTCTAGCTTTATGAACAGATCATCTAAAACAGCTGTGGCAGGTGAAGTTGCTTCTACCCTCAGCCCTTTCTTTCCACCTTTCCTTCTCAATGTACATATTCCTAATCCATGTCAATGCAATGCCAAACCTCTTATATCCTGTCCTATGTGTGCAAGGATGCTCTTTCCCAGGAAGCATCTCTGCTTCATGAGGCATATTTCACCAGAGCCATTTGACTCTTGCAGCTCTATCTTTGCAATAGCCTAGGTCTGAAACTGCTCCACTATCTATAAGAGATTAATCTTGGATTTATCCGGGTGCCCTTGCTGAGTCTGCACCAAAACCAGAGAACCCAGAGGCACTGCAGAGAGCAGGGGTACAGGAATAGGCTCAAGACCTCCGTAATATTGAAGTGTGACATCTGTGCATCCTCATTTCTCTCCCAAATTCTCCTCTCGATGGATGGGGTGCATGGACCAGGTAGGAGCCCAGGTAGATGGGGGACTAGGAGCCCAGCTTCCCCTTCTAACCTGGTCTGTTCAGTACGTTTCCAAGAAATATGTTGCTTTCCTTCTTGTTACCAAGCTTCCCAAACAACTTTAAGTCTTGAAAACATAATGTTTCAAGCTTGAATTTTCCTTAAGCCACTTGGGTTTCCCCATCACCCTTCAGCTGCATTCCTGAAGTTTAATTATTCTCCACTCTCCTTCATTTTTTTTATCATTTGTATTTTGACAGAGTGTACTTCTATGGTAGCTTATAACTGGATGATGTTGCCTTTCAGCATTCTCATCTCAGGCCTTAGGAAAGAGCTCCCCTCCCATGGCCAGGGTGACCTTTCTTGTCCCATATGGGACATGGCTGACAATCTACCACTATGACACAAACACAACAGGTGTTGTTGCAATGGAGAAATATTCTGCTCCAAAGCCTTTTTCTTATTTCTATTATGATTATATTAGAAACTACCAAAATTTATGAGTTGGAGTCTGACAGGACATCTCGCTCCCCAACTTTAGCCGCCTCTCTTCTGATGTTTTGGGTTCTTTTGATAAAAAATCACAGATACATTTGCAGAAGGAGGAGGAAACAAAAGAACTAATGAGCAAACCATTTGCCAGCTTGTAGGATGACAAGTATGAAAGTATTTCCCTTAGAGACAACAGCATAAGTTCCATAAAATCCAGTGGAGAAGACTATATCTGAAGAAATGGAAATTCCTGCAAAAACAATTCCTACTGAATTTTTATGGTATTCTCTTAAGTCTGTGGCCCAACTGCCTGCTTTACAGGGATCCCCCTTTCTGTTCTAGCTCCACTTTTGATGCACCCCAGTCATCTCCTTGCCAGACCTGGAGTTGTGGTTCTTCACACCTTTGCCACCACGTTTGTGGCCTTCTTCTCCTCACCTCCTCAATGAGTTTGCAACCAGTGTGTTATCCTGGGAAGGAGTCCTCACTTTTGGATGAGAAGGTAAGGCTTCCATCCTTGTGACAATATTTCTGTTCCCTTAATAAGGAGTCAGAGTTTCAATATTGCCATGTCTGTCCTTTGCTATAGCATAAAACAGTATTATACAGGCTCAGGTTACTTGATGGGCTGAAGGGGTTTTTTTTTCCACTTTTTAATGCACTGATCAGCATCTCATCAGGACCCTCAGAGACCCAGGAACAAGGGAAGAGAGAGCAGAAGAGCAGCACTAACAGGTCCTTGGGGATCAGTTAGTAAACCTCTGGTTTACACGTGGAAAGTCCTGGAGGACAATCTCCTACTGCACATTGGCATTTCAAAAAAAAGACAAACCCCACAACGAACTCCATGGAGTTCAGAGTAGTTGGAAAGACACTAAGTGGTATCAGAGACAGGGACAGAACATGGAATCTCCAGAAATCCTATCTCTCTGGGAAAAATACTTGTAAATAGCTACCCTGAACAAAGGTTTGCATTTCATTAGTGATGAATCCCAGCCCAGTGGCCAAATCTCTTTCCTCACCACTACCACTTTGACTTCTGTAGCCCAGCTCTTTCTTGCAGTCATTTAGTCAAGCCAGGTATTCCAGCAGAAACCACTCATCAGAAATGCAACATAAAGTGGAAATGACCCCTGACACTGGCTTAAAATTAGACTCGATGAGCCTACAACCAGGAAACTGTTTCCCCAGCCCCCCTGAAAATGTAACAAATGAAAAACATTTGGTTGCTATTACCGGTGATTATGATAAGCTATGTTAAAATATGAAGTGGGGGAATTTATCTTTATTTCCTGGGATAGCATTGATGAAAAATATGCGGCTCCATCTTGATTTTCAATCACTCGAATGAACTCTGTCATGCATTTATCTTTATTTGGCTTGATGTGTGTAACTGATCTGGGGCGAGAGAGAGGGCAGGGAGAGGGAGGGCAGGATTGGCAATTTAATCTGATGCAGATAAGTTTATTAGCTGCCCTCAGATCTGTTCCTGACTGAACACACCGAACAAGGCCGCATGTCGGATATCTCATCATACTCCTTCGGGGAGACGGCACAGCCTCTGTCACGGCATAACCTTCAGCAAATGGTTTACATCAGTTTTCATTACACTTAAGGCCTCTCTCTAATAATTTTCTGCCAGAGCCTGGGGGCTGGGTGGGTCCTTCTGTCCACCAGGACTTTTCCTTTGCAGAATGAAAACAAAGACTTGGACAAGAAAATGAGGTCAAAGCTATCATCCCCCCCTGCCTCCCTTTTTCCTCTAGGTGAGATTCAAATAGTATCTACCGTATTTCTTGCACCTAAAGCAGGATTAGGAGACTTTAGGTTTTGTCAAGATGAGATGAGAGAGTTTCTTTTATTTCCTAGGGCAACATTTTTGCAAAGTTTTTGCAGCACAAACTGGTCACTCTATTGCAGTGCCACTGCTCAACGCTGTACCAGGAACCCAGGGAAGACCTGGCAGAGGTTTACCTATGGAAAATATAAAACCACTTTCTGGGAATAGGACAAAAGCAGAGGTAGCCTCTTCACACTGCCAGACCGACTGTGAAATCAGCAGCTTTGCTATTGACTTCCACAGGAATGGACTGCAAAGAGTTAATTTTATATCTATATCTGTCTTATTCGGAATTGTTCTTTTTAAGCATTCTGAGGTGAATGTTTTTCAGTTGGTGCAAGCTGTGATAAGTTGTGCTGTAATCCTGAGGGCTATATTGAGTTTCACCAACTAAGATCCTGACAGAGAGCTTTTGTGACTTTGCTCTAGGAGAAACAGCTTCATTTCAGCTCAGCTCTTCACAACACAGACAGCAAGAGTTATTAGAAAGATGTTTTTCAGGACAGATGAATGAGTGCTAATTGCTTAGGTACATCATATTCTTCTGATGGTTCTGGGTTTTTCAGTCAAAAAGCATGACCCAGTAGGAGAAGAGATCAGTTCAGCATGTTTTTTTCCCCTTCTGTTTCAGACACTTAACTGAAGTGCATTACAAATCGTAAATCACCCAGACAGTTCACTGCCTTTACCTGATGCCACGGTTTAGGGTCAGGGTGGCCCCTTAGACACCTGAGTATATCCTGATGGTCACACTGCTCAAGAAATGTACTTAATTTTCTTTTGTGGGGCTTTTTTTTTTTTTCCTTTGGAAGAAAAAAAAAAGAACCACAACACACCCTCTCACACAGTACAGCTCAATTTAACAGATGTTTGTTCATTTACGACAAAGTCCTGGTTACAAGATGGGATAATTCGTCTGGTTCTCGAACAAAAGCAACTATATTACCTCGATGCAAAAACTTGCCCAGTCTTGGGAAGAGGAAATATTGGAAATAACAACAGGTGAGACTTGACAGAAAAGACGTAATGGCTTGTTTTGTAGAATGTGTCCAAAAGCATTTATTGCCTGTCCGTCTCATCAGAGAGGAAACTTCAGAAATTATTTCGTTTACTTGCTCTCTTGGTTTATATTTTTATAGGTGTTTGTATTTCTGCCATTGGATGTTTGCCCTGTTTGTGCCGGTGTTGTGCAGGAGCCTTTCTTCTCTGGGGTGTGCTTCATCCTATGTCTTTGCAGATGCCTGCTCCCATACAAAAAGGAAGGAATAGCAGGATAAATTCCATGAAAAGAACTCAAAGTACCACAGGAAGGAAGTAATCTCCATTAAGCAAAGAAGTATTGATGCAGGAAGAGGTGAATTTGAAGTCACCCTGAGGCTGAGGACCTAAGCTGCACAGCCTTTGGGGACAAACATTTTAGCAGGGCCTGTTGTGACAGGACAAGGGATCATGGTTTCAAAATAAAAGAGGGAAGATTTAGGCTAGAGACAAGGAAGAAAATTTTTACACTGAGAGTGGTGAAACACTGGCCCAGGCTGCCCAGGGAAGTGGTAGAAGCCCTTGGAGACATTCCAGGTGAGATTGGACAGTGCTCTTGAGCAACCTTTTCTTGTTTAAGATGTCCGTCCTCGTTGCAGGGGGGTTGGACTAGATGACCTCTAAAGGCTCTTTCCAACCCAAGCCATTCTGTGGTTCTATGATCCTTGTGTAGGAAGATGAACAGACCTCCTAACTGCAATGTGAAGTGACAGGCTCTAGGTCATAAATTCCCTTTAACCCAAATCACCTGCAGTGGAGTCCGAATCTATCTAACAAATGCAACATCAGCTGTTTTCCATAAGGTTATGCACGTGCAGTAGAGATGATTTCAGCCCTCACTGCACTGATAGAGGAATTTTGATGGCAATGAATGTTCCTGCAGTGAGGATGAATGCACCCAATGCAGATTAGAGGTGAGGGGTTGGAAGAGCAGGGGCTGTATAAAGAGCACTGCTCTGGTTAGTGTTAAATGTTCACCTTGAACGGAAAGTGTCTGCAAAGAGCCAGGCTTCTCTCAACCAGGGAGGCATTTAGCAGGTTTAAATTTCAAGGCAGAGCCCAGAGACTCTCTGCAGTGTGAGTTCGCAGGGAGGAGAAGTAGAGGCTGGGGGGAGGATGAGGGAGAACATTAGCTCACAGCAATCTTGCAATGGCCTCTCTGTTGAAGTTATCATCTTTTGCAGTGGTAAACCCACAGCAGATGGAGAAACCTGCTATGTGTGCACTTCTGCTGTTGTTTATCTTTTTTCCTGCCTGCACTTGGAGATACACATGTGCACATTTTCCCACCTCTTCTAAAAATAACTAAAACCCATCAAACTCAGAGAATAGTTTTTCCCATTTCCCTTTAAGTTGCTGGTAGATTCAGTGCCTTGGCTGCTGTCTCCAGAGATTTAAATCTTGCAGACTGCTCTCTTGGCCCAGTTCTCCCTGTTAATTTCATTGAAATATTTTATGTTTAAGTTGTTTGGGTTTGGGTTGGGTTTTCCTTCTATTTATCAGGGTGTTTTTAAAAGGTTGCATGTGTCCAGATTGCTTATCTTCAAAAATAACCTCCAGGAGACTTAACCAGAGGGGTACAATCCATGCACACAAACTGAGATTTAGAATGGGACGTCACAGGCTCAGGAGAAGTCCCATCTGGACACACCTATTTGGCACTTGCTTTGCAGCCAAGTGGCCAGAGCTGAAATCTTGGTGAAGGCAGGGCAGTGGTGAGATTTTTCTCCTCCCCATGTCCAAACTACCACTGCTGGAGGGCTGGAAAAGTCCTTTTCTGCACCCATAAGACGTGCTTGGGACCTCACTTCAGTGTGGGTAGGACTTGGTGACTTCATCTTGCAATGATGGGAGACAAGGTGGAGGAAATATCCCCTTGATGTGGTCCACCCAACACAGCACTGCCATGCACAGTGAAGAAGAGACAACCAGAGAGGTCCAACCAGTTACTAAACATCTGGCTGGATTTCAGGAGCCCATGATGATGTCAAGTAATGCAGTCTCTGTAAAACAAGGGTGCTGCAGGGGTTGTGCCTGGCTGAGGTGCTGAGTTGTTAATTTAAAATAAATAAATAAATACATACATACATTCCACTGTGTGCTTTTTTTCTGCACAGAACTGAATTACCAGAACCAGTGTGTGACACCTTTTTGTTCTCTGTAGATTTTAGTGGAGGTTGCAAGGCCATCAGAAATGACAGCAGATGCAAAAACTGGAAGCAGAGACCAGATAAATTCAGGAGGGTGATAAGACATGTTTCTCTTTTCACAAAAAGCATAAAGAACCCTCTGTGTGGCTTATCTAAAGATGTGCTGAGTCCTTCACCATGCAAAGTCCTTAAATCAAGATCAAATGCCTTTCTAAAAATATGTTAGCCAGATAACTACTGTGATCCCTAGTAGGCATCTGATTTTTGAATATGTAGATGTATCTGGGGCCACATCAAGCCAATATGTAAATATGAATTAGAAAAGGGCTAAATCCCTTTCTTGTAGTATTTGCAGTTGTGATCTTTTAGTAGAAATAACAAAAATCCTTTTTGTTTTGGTGCTTTACAGGAAATTGGAGGACGAGGGAGAAAATTTAGCTGCACTTTTCATGCCTTGATTTCTCCAAGTGATTTTTCTTTGTCATTCTTGGAGTACAATGAGCTCCAGAGTGAAGACCCATCATTAGGCTACCAATTCAGGGCATACACCAAAGGCCATTGCAATGCTGGTTGCCATGAGGGAGCAGGATGGACACAGGCATCTCTTCCAAGAGACTTTGGTCCACAAGAACTGCATAGTGCAGCAGACAGGTCTTCTTCTCAAACCCAGTGGGTGATGTCACCCAAGGGTCTGGATGCAGCCCAGCAGCTGCTGCATGGAAAGGATAAATTGGCTGGAGAGGACTTCACTTTAGAAAATTATGGGAGGGTTTGAGGCTGGCTCTGAACTGTCCATAGCAGCCACTACCTGCAACTCAGTGTACTTGAAATTAATACAAAAATGAACAATTGGAAAGTTTAAGCCTGGGAATGGCAGAACTGAACGAGACAACTCAAGTTTTTTTGCTGCAGGTAACAGAGCATTGTTAACAAAAATGCACATTCACTGCAGCACCCGGTACACCTGCTTTTGAGACCAGATGCTGAGGGGACAATAGCGAGCCAGTGGTGGACTTGACAGTGATGGGTTAATGGTTGGACTTGATGATCTTGAAGGTTTCTTCCAGACAAAATGATTCTGTGATTCTATGGAGTTGGTGGACATGCTCAGCTCTCCTGAAGGACAAGCATCTGCCAGCTATACTTAACGCTATTTGTAATTGAGAAAAAAAATTATATTGAAGCACCTGTAAAACTGCACCATGAAACAGTGGAACAACATCTATGTCAGCACCGAAACCAGAATATGCTCTGACTGTGGCACAGCTCTTTTTTTCTCAATAAAACAAATGAATACACCACTCCCTTCCACCAGAAAACCCTCTGGAATCTTCGCAGAACTTTCCAGGTGAGTCTGATACTTGAGGCAAAGCGAATCATTTGGATGGCTCTTATCTTGGCAGTACTGAGCTGCAGTCACAATGATGACTTGTGTGGTGCTGCCAGCAGGAGGGCCAGGTGGCCAAGCCCTCTCCAGGGACACAGGGATGTGTTTGTATGGTCATCAATTCCAGGAAGCACTGGGTAGGCTGGAAACTGCAGAGGCTGGCTCACATCTCCTCGGGTCACTCTGCAGGGGGATGAATAGAAAATATTGTTCACTTGCCCCTTTATTATTGCTCCCAAATATGGCTCAAGCAGGAGGAAGCAGGGAGAAGAGAGGGAAAGGCGGACAAGCCTGAGATTTTCAAGTCTGCAGTTTCTAGACTTTCTCCCTGGGGGCTTTTGTGGGTTGGATGACTAGTGGATACATCTGGGAGAAATTAAAGGAAAAAGATGGGGCGCTGTGGGAGCTGAGCCTTGCAAGTCTCTGCTCTGTGATGCAAGTGGAATGAGGAGAGACTCCATGGTACTTGACCCCTTCCCTAGCAGTTCCTCCATGAGCAGGACCCATATGGACAGATGCCTGCACCTGGGACTCTCTGACACCTGACATCTAGGACAAGAGGAAATGGCATAAAGTTGCACCAGGGGAGGATTAGGTTGAACATTGGGAAAAACTTCTATAGAAAAAGGGTTATCAAAGACTGGAACAATCTGCCCAGGGAAGTGGTTGAATTGCCATCCCTGGTTGTATTTAAAAGCTGTCTAGATATCATGCTCAAGGATATGGTGTAATAGTGGCACTGGTAGGGTTAGATGATGGTTGAACTTGATGATCTTAAAGGTCTTTTCCAACCATAGCAATTATGTGATTCTGTGACACTGACACAAATCAAGTGGCAGGTCCAGAATCCCGACAGGCAGGTAAGAGAGATGCAAAATACAGATGAGAAGCAGAGATCATGAGAGGGACCTAAGTGCAACAAACTGGGGGTAAGTCCATATTTTCTGTTTTCCAGCCATACTCCAAAGTGCCACCAGCATTTTAGAGCACCTAGTACTGTACTCATTACCTAGACAGTAATGAGCCACCTTCATGAACTTGAGGGGTTTGCACAGGAGAGCTCAGTCCCTCTAGGGGAGACCACAGTTGAAGCACCTCAATCTTTTCCTCATTGCTGATTTATCACAAGTGTGTCCCCAACAGACAAATTTCCCTATCCCAACTCACCCAGCTTTATGGACTGTGTTGTGGAAGACACAAAGAAGCCACCACAGGCAGAAAAAACCAGATTTCTTTAAAGGTTCACAGATCTATGAGTCCATCACACTGATACAACCACTCAGCAAGTAGGGCTTAGCCAGATGACTACCCAATGTGGGTAATTAACACATTACAGCCCTGACCCGATGACTGCTTTAGAAATTTACTCGACTGCAGTTAATTCTTTACCAGGCCTAGTCATTAATGCTGTTATTTGTCTTTCCTGGATTGTGTGAACTGAACTGACTGACCTTGTATGGGATACAGGGATTTTAATAGGAAAATCTGCTTAATATTAGCACATTTTTCAAGCCATGCACAGGCCTTGACAAGATTATTTCTAACAGATGACACACAGCCATTTGAAAAGAAGATGAATTTTTTTTGGCAGTGCAAACCAGAGCAGAAATATCTCATTTGGGTTGAGGGGGCGGGTGGGGGTGGGGTTGGGGGAATAGAGAAAAGAAAAGGCTGCTTAGGAAAGGCAAAGTGGAAAGTTAACTGACATGCTTTCGTTTAGACACTTCCGTCACCCATGTGCAAATCCTAGTACTGGTGTCAAGGGAATTGTGTGGAAGTCTGTGTTTGGCTAATGAGCCAGATCTTCTCTTGCAATGAGCTAGGTGGACCTTCCTTTAGTTGGTAAAGAATTTACATATCAATTTCTAGGACAAAAAGCAAGACACTTTAAATGAAAATCGCAAATCAAAGCACTAAAATTAAAGGTGCACTTGAGCAGAAATCATTCAGATGAGACAAGTCTGCAACATGTTTTGGAGCATCATGCAGAACCATCTAAACATCAGCATTACCTTGGCACTATTTGTGCCAAACCCGGGTCAGACGTTGGCACATGATGCTCCCCAGCTCTCAGGCTTTGTGTCACACAACAAGGACCTGAGCTCTCTGCAACTATGGCCCTGGCAAGACTTGACTCACAAAAGAGAAAAAGGGCTCATGCCTAAATGGGAATTAACAGGACCATGAAAACATAATGCTTTCTGCACAGTTTGCAATTTGACTAGATAACAGCAGCAGCTGGCTTTGTACATTGCAGTTGTGAACTGTAGACACCAGCTGAGAATCTGACCCTGTGAATTAAAAAAAAAAGTTTAAAAATGTTCAGAACAAAACAAAACAAAACAAAACAAACAAACAAAAAAAAAAAAAAAAACCCAAAAAAAAACAAAACCCAACCACATTGGCAAAGCCACTTAATGTTCTGGAGCTGAGGGACAGGTTTTGTGAAAGCTTCACACCAAGAAATCAGCCTGAGGCATAGGAAATGTCAAGTTGAATTGCTGAAGTGTGGCAAAGTCACACGCAGCTTAAAAGAGGTTTGTAGTGGAAAGGCAGAACAAACTACATGCTGTGTGTTATGCTCCATTGCCAAGGAACTGTTTGAGAGACCTCTAAATTTGGGCTCAAGTGCTCCAGGGCTATAGGGAGCTGTAATATAAAGAAGGGCAGCAGTCTAGCTCCTCATCTTGTAGCATATGTGATAGATGGGGCAGTGCTGAGAGAGAAAAGATGATGGATTTTCCCAGACTACCCAGTAAATCTGCTCTTGCACTTACCAGCATCTTTTCAGAGACGTGTAAATTCCTCAAGGTCCCAAAGCTGGGCTCGCACTCCTGTGAGGGAAGGCTCTTTCTGATTTCCTTGCATTGCCCCTATCTCAACCCACCTTCCTTCAAGATGATATTTAAAACCAGAAACACAAAGCTCTGTGAAGCTACCAACGTGGCCAGACACCTGGAGTGCAAGATTTACAAGAGCTTGAGAGAGCTGGGTTTTTATAAGGGGAGATCTAAGAGCAGCTTCCAACTACTTTAGGTGTAGTTATAAAGATGGGTAAAGCCAAACCATTTTCTGTAATGGCAAATACAACAGGCAATGGAATGTGCTTACTTACACGGTTGTGTGGATGACAGACTTCCAGAGGTCCCTTTCTACCATCACTTTTTGGACTGGGTGAATAATATTGGTCTTATTTTCTTGAGGTTTTTATCAAAGTTAAGTGAACTTTTATTCAACATGCCTTAGAATTACCCTGTGAAATCAGAAGCGGTTTCTCAGAAGACCTTATTTGTCTCTGTTTTCCCTGCTATTTATTTCTTGATTTGATAGCAGTACTTTTACTGATAATTGCCAGAATCTAGTCCTACAGAGGTAAATTTTCACTGATAAATAGCAAAGTCAGTGTAATCATCTGAGCATGCATCTAGCCAAGAGAGAAGGTAGGCAGTGCTGTATGTCTGAGAATCAAAGGCAAGAAGGTTATGGGCTGGCAAGGTATTTTCATGTGGAGGAGACCTGGGACCAAAATGGTAACCTACAGGCATTCAGATTCAGAAGGACCCAAGTGATGAAAACTCTTCCTGTGTTTATGAGCTACATTCCTGGTGGTAGAGAGGAGGTGAGATGGCCTGAGACGTCCCCCTGCCTCCACCCCCAATGGCAGTACATCAGGCCAGAGTTTGGATGTGTGACTTTCACCCCACAGAATCATGATCACCACAAGTGAAGGATCAGCCAAAAATGCCCCTAGTCGGGCATTAACAATCTGGAACTAACACAGGATGATGAACAGGACTTCACCAGCAGGACGAGGTGAAGGGATAGACTGTGAAGCCCTGAGATACCACATTACAGAGCCACAGAGGTACTATGTGTCATTTCTTCTCCTCACTGACTCCTGCTCAGCATCCCAGGTGAAGCATTCACGACAGCTTGAAAACAGTGCTTTGCAAATGTCTGGCATGGGACTTCATGCTGTAACAGCAGATAAAAGAGCTGAATTTCTTTTTGTTATTATCCCCACAAGCCGGCTACAATAAATTATTCCAGTGGAGTGATTCAGTTTTCATGTAGCTTCCCTGCAGCTGTTCAGCTTGGCTGATGGGCCCAACCCCTCCTGTGATGTTTTGTCAGATTTCCACCCAGATGGCAAACCTTTATCTTAGGGAACCTGTGAAAACAAAAAAAATGAGGTTGCCTTTTATTCTCCACTTCTTTTGTGCTCCTTAATGTGCAAAAAGGCCATGCCCGGGGCAAAGACCTGTTGCAAAACCTCTGCTGGTCAGGAGGGAAAAAAAAAAAAAAAAAAAGAGATAGATATCGCAGACTGAATAAAAAAGAAGTGGAAGAAGTGGAATTATATTTCAAAATTTCCTGAAAATGTTATTAAACTCTTTCCAATTCAAGCCCATCATTTATACCTTTGACATGCAAAAGTAATAGGCAAGGCAAATTTTTTATGTAATACTGATGTGCAGAAGAATTAGGACAATGACATCCAGGGGTGGATTAGAAGGGGTGTGGTTAGTAGGTTGAGAGAGGTTCTTCTCCCCCTCTACTCTGCCCTGGTGAGACCTCATCTGGAATATTGTATCCAGTCCTGGGCCCCTCAGTTCAAGAAGGACAGGGAACTGTTCAGAAGAGTCCACTGCAGAGCCACAAAGGTGATTAAGGGAGTGGAACAACACCCCTGTGAGGAAAGGATGGAAGAGCGGGGTCTCTTTAGATTGAAGAAGAAGAGACTGCGGGGTGATCTCATTGATGTTTATAAATATGTAAAAGGTGAGTGGCAGGAGGATGGAGCCAGGCTCTTCTCAGTGATGTCCAATGATAGGACAAAGGTCAGTGGGTGCAAGCTGGAACATAAGAGGTTCCATGAAAATATTAGAAGAAACTTTTTCACTGTGAGGGTGACAGAGCACTGGAACTGTCTGCCAAGGGAGGTCATGGAATCTCCTTCTCTGGAGATGTTCAAAACCCACCTGGACTCGTTCCTGTGTGACCTGATCTAGATGATCCAGCTCTGTCAGGGGGGTTGGACTAGATGATCTTTCGAGTTTCCTTCCAACCCCAAACATTCTGTGATGCTGTACATAACTGCCCAGCCCACCATGGAGAGCCAGGTCAGCTACCTGGTCCTTCCCTTTCTTCCTCTCCACTGCTTCTTATATTCCAGTGCATCCCTGCCAATCACGCAGAAACAATGAATCACAAAGCAGCAGGCTCATAAATTCTGACACTGGCTTAGAAATCACGAGAATTAACATACTCTGGATTCTTTTCCTTTGATTCCTTGGTTTTGGCACATTTAGGCACACTCAGGACATATATTCTATGCTTTTCAACATTCAAATAAACTCTTTTCTCTCTTTTTTTTTTTTTTTTCCCAAGGGAGGGAAAAATTAAAATCCAGATTTTCAGCTCCTGAAGCTGAGGCTTTAAGAAAAACCATAAACATAACCCACACAATAAAGTCATGAGGGCTGGCAGATGTCTGTACTTCATGTTTCAAAAGTCATTGTTCTGCTCTCATTAACTTATACTATCTAGTGTGGCTTTGTTGGAAGGAAAAGGGGAAAGGAAGCTAAATATGAGGGTCCTTTCCCCCACCATAAGCATCCTTTTTCTGTGTTCCTAGACAGGCTGTTTTGCTAACGGCTCCTTCCTCCTTGTTTTGGGGTTTGAGCTCCAGATCAGCTTTCTTTGGAAGATGGTAGATCAGTTACCATAGCTCATGTTCCTACTAAGATATGTTGGATGATACTGGATTGCAGCACCCAAGTTGCTCTTGGTCCTTCAAGTCTCTTGATACTTGGCTCCTCTCAGTGGTAGAATGTCGTCTTTGGTTTGAAAGAAGAACAGATACCACTGGGCTTTAGGTTGAACTGCGTCATCTGGGTTAAATAAAACAATAGTCCAAAAAAGCACAAGTTATGTTCCCATGATAGAACACAGTGAGGTTTACATCAGATGACGAAATGGTTCTGTAACACCAAAGGCCCAGAGCCACTCAATATTAACTCACCTTTGCTTCCATGAGTGCATTTGACTTCAGTGGAAATCAAGAGCTGGAATACCTCCCTGGAGGTGGGCCAAAATAGCTATTTTATCATCATCCCCTCTTGCCTGTCCCTGTAGAATTAGAGGATTGCCGGGGGACAGAGCAAGAGACAACACATTTTCTTGTCACTGATGAAAAAGGAATTTATTTTAACTGGGCATAGAGAGAAAGAAAAACTTTTCCCTGTGGTAACAATAAAAATTTCTCAGGCATTTCCTCATTGATGCTACAGCATCAAGCAAGCATCAGTGGGGCTCCGTGGGTTCATAACCCAACAGCATTTGGCGTCATGCAGGTTCTGTGGATCTCTTCCAGCTTTCTGCTACCACAAAGAGTCATATCCCAAACACAGCTGCAAGGATGGCGATTAAGAAAACTATTTCCTAAAAGAGAATATATATTTTACACCTTTCTTGTTATAACTTAACAGATCAGCTAATTTCCCTACCAGGTTCTTGTGTGTTGCTGATCATAACTTGCTTTTTACCAGCTGGTACATAAGTCACTGATCAATGTACATTCTCGTTACTTGAACTAATGTTTCTTTATGCAATGAGGGTCCTTAATATGTTGCATGTGGTTTCCATTTGGGGCTTTTTGGGATCTTTTCCAGGAAGTTTCAGGTCATTACCTCAAACCTTCCTCAGCTGAAAAAGGATTGAGGTAATAACCCACAATATCCGGGGGGGGGGGGGGGAAGATGGGGGGGGGGGGTTGAAAAAGAGAGAAAGAAAAATTTCTATAATGCATTGAAGACAAGAGAATGAAAATTGCATGCAGCATAGATAGAAGGAATGTGGCCTTTGGCCCTCCAGCAAAGGTGTCATAAAATGTGCTGTATTGAAGCAATATGTCAGAATGCAAGATCTTGGGCAGGGAAAGCAAACCGCACAAACCCAAAACCACTGGGACCACTGCAAAGTGGTGGGCCTGATCCCCAGCCCTTGATTGATTTTCACCGAACAGAGATGAATGCTAATTACTTAAGAGGGTTCATTATAATAATGGCTGGCTTTTTAGAGTGAAAGAGAAACAGAAATTGCCACGTGCTATGGTATCCCTTAAAATGCTTCTGGTGTGATGGGAGTGGCTCAAAAAGATCATAAGGAGTAACTACCTAAGGGAAGGCCAGTTTTAAGTTTAAATCCAACTTACCTGACTTTATTCTCCATCTCAGCTGATGCTATACCTCACTCTGCTAGTCACTCCTTTTTCCTCTCCACGTCTGAAAATTGTCTTGGCTACAGAAATTACAATTTACATCCACTTTGTGTTTTCTGGTTGGGAGCCAGCTGTTTATTGACCAAGCTAACTGACCCCAGGCTCCAGCCAAAACTGTTCAGCACTTACAACCCTTTTCAAGGTGAGGAGGGGACTGCCTTCCAGGGCCTCAAGAGAGGGGGAGTTGTATTTATAACTGCAAGACAGGCAAATGACTTTAAAGTAGGCTTTTCCAAATTACTGAACACTGCCTGTTCCTCCAGCTTTCTCTTGGGTTAAGGGTGCACAGTTGTTTCAATGACCATCAGCAGGTGCTTCACATGCCCTAGGTATTTTGTGAAGCTTTAACCCAAAACATAACTACAAAGCTCTTTCAGCTGAGATCAGAAATGATCTATTTGAAATGGTAAAGAATGAAGCCTTCCTGAATGGAAAACTCTTGGCGGAACACTGGGTTTAAAAGGTGGTATCCAAGCAGCTTTGGAAGTGGCTTAAACTCCTGATTCTGCCAAATAATAGAAGAAGCTATTCTCTTTTTTTTTTTTGTATTATTTTCCTGTTGCTGGCCTGATGTACTGAAAACTGTTCCCTTTATTTCAAAGGATGGGGTCAGCTGGCTGGATGGTGAAGGACATGACAAGAGTTGCTAAGTGTTCCTTAATCTATCCACAGCTGGTGTCCTCCAAGTGTTCATTAAAGCAACAAAATGCCAACACATAGGGAATGGATATTTACCCTGCAAGTCTCAGATTTCCTAAACCTCAAGGTGACTCTGGATATCAACACCAGAAGAATTTCTGGGGACCTTGTTTCCAGAAGTCATTGAACAACCCAGTTTAGAAGCAGGTCCCTCATTGCCTGCTCCCTCCACCATTCAAATCAGTCAAAATTCACTTTGAAACCATTTGGGCCTGTTTTTGTAGAGCAAAACATCACATGCAGCCAAGCACTGTTACATCATCTGTGGCTCTGAAGTGTTGGGAAGCAGCTTACCGAACCCCAGAGCCCTGGGGATCTTCACACGACTAAACATTTACAAAGATGCCTTTCCCTTCTCCACTTCTAGTCCATGCCATCTTTACGGCTAATATATTTTCTTAACATCCAGAAATAACTGATATAGCATTCTTGTACATTAAGGACCAACATCTTAGAGCTTTCTTAGAACTGATATAGAAGACAATATTTTATATCCAAGGATAGCATGCATTTTCCTTCCACTTCTCATTTCTCCTGAATTTCAAGGCACTGGTGTCATCACCTGCCAGTACTACCCAGCACAGCCATCCAAAAAATCATACCCCACCCCAGGAAGTAATGAAATCAACACAAGATTCAGGAGGTGTTTTTAGGATGAGACACATCTAACTGTTGTCATCTGGTTTCTACAGAGCATCAAATGACTGCAGACTGTGATTTTGTACCTCTTCTTGGACATCAGTTTCTGAGTGATGAGTGATTCTCACAACTAGTTGCATTGAAGACACCTTCAGAAGACACTTTTGTTGAAAGAAAATACTTTAAATCACTCTTTGTTTTCCATTTAAGGCTCCTTTGCCCACTGCTTCTTTGTATTCTCTTTAAATACAAGATGAAATTTCAGGACATGTCTCCAGTTCTGCATCCCAGGCTTTAGAAACAGTACAGAGCAGCCCTAAATTTACACATAAAATAGTTCTAAAACCAGATAAAACCATTTTCCAGATAGATTGAGTACTTGTGCTTTGAAAAAGGAATATTTTGAGGGTGTGGGATGTGCTGTATTTTGGAGCAAAAGGAGCAGGTTTTTCTGTTGTGTACTGTAGACTTTAAAAAAAAAAAAAAGATGCTTCTATCTCTGGTTCTGGATCCTTTCAGCAATAGTAATCAAATCCATGCTCTTTGGACTAATATCCAAACCCAGAAACATGCCAAAAAGCCTGCAGACAGAGCAGTTTTAGATTAATAAACAGGTTTAGATCATAGTGTAACTCCAGGAGGGACTATTAGCTCATCTGACCTGTGTATTGCAGGCTATTTAATATTACTCAGTTACCTGTATATTAAGGCCAGTAATCTGTGTTTGACTGCAGCTTGTCCTAGGTAAAGAAACTTGCCTGTTTTCAAAGACACTAGAGGGATCTTCCACTTCCTTTGGTGTCTTTTCCCAGCACTAACTGCATTTACTTCCATACACTCAGGCTTTATATTTTGATTTTATCGTGCCTTGTGTATGAGACATCTGCTCACATTAGCTTTGCTCTTTCTCCATTGAATCATAGCCCCTGGCAACTTGTATTCTCCTCTACAAAATACCTTACATGGTCATCAAGTCACACTTCCCTTTGTCTCTTGATGCCTAAGCAGACTTGTAATACATTTCCTTTTTCCCTTGACTTTTCAACATCACAAGACTAAATGATCTGCTAACTTCAACCATCTCTAGAAGTCAGGCATCTACACAACAAGAGTTGTCCAGGACCTTTTTGGACAACGGGTTCATCTCCAAACGGAATGGTTCTTGTCTGCTGTGGGTGTCTATCTTCAGTTGTGAGTTGTGCAGGATGAAACAATTGCCTACTACGTGCCTGAAGTCTGCTGGGATAAACCCTACTCCTGAGGCTTAGAGAAATATACAACAAACATAAAAAACACAGATCATGAAGAAAATGCTTTCTAGTAAGACATTTAAACCATTGATAGGAGGAATAACCCCACGCACTAGTACAGGTGAGGGTCTGATCTTCTGGAAAGCAGATTGTAAGAGAAGAACCTGGGACTCTGTGTAGATAACAGGTTCACCATGAGGCAGCAATGTGCCCTCGTGGCCAAGAAGGCTAATGGTACCCTGGGGTGCATTAAGAGGAGCGCGTACAGCAGGTCAAGGGATGTTCTTCTCCCCTGCTACTCTACTCTATTGAGGCCACCTATGGAGTATTGGGACTAGTTCTGGGTTCCCCAGTTCAAGAGAGACAAGAAACTACTGGAGAGAGTCCAGAGGGTACTGGAACATCTCTGTGATGAGGAAAGGCTAAGAGCCCTGGGGCTGTTTAGCCTGGAGAAGAGAAGAATGAGAGTGGAACTTCTTAATGCTGAGCAGTATGGAAAAGGAGGGGGGCAAGAAGATGGGGCTAGACTCTTGTCAGTAGTGCCCAGTAACAGCACAAGGGGCAACAGGTACAAACCAGATCTCTGGAGGATCCATCTGAACAGGAGGAAAAACATCTTTCCTGTGAGAGTGCCAGAGCCTGGCCCAGGCTGCTCAGAGATGTTGTGGAGTCTCCTTTTCCAAAGAGATTCCAAACCCACCTGGGCATGATCCTGTGCAACCTGCTGTGGGTGACCCTGCTGGAGCAGGGATGTTGTACCAGATGATCTCCAGAGGTCCCTTTCAACCCCCACCATTCTGTGATTCTGTGATTCTGTGATTCTGTGATTCTGTGATTCTGT